>RPOG01000045.1:377454-977454 GCA_008086565.1 Thalassoma bifasciatum | reverse complement strand
TTGTATAACCTTTCTGTGTTTTTTCCCCTCAGGGCTGATCTTATTCCTCTGTCTGGGCACGTTGACCATGCTGCGGCCCAACATGTACTTTATGGCCCCACTGCAGGAGAAAGTGGTGTTTGGGATGTTCTTCCTGGGAGCTGTGCTCTGCCTCAGCTTCTCCTGGCTTTTTCATACTGTCTACTGCCACTCTGAGAAAGTGTCTCGCACCTTCTCCAAGTAAGCCCTCATCTTTCAGACAGTTTGCAGTCAAGCCTTTACCGATGAAGACGTGAAATTCTTGAAGTAGGCAGAGTTTTCATTTCTTGAAGGAATTACTTCTCTAGCTTGCTATCCAGGGTTTATTGCTATTACTGTGGGATACACTTGTGTGATCGTTCAGAGCCATTTGGGTCTTTGGGTACTGCAGGCTAAATGATTTTTGGTTAATTCATTGCTCACCATTTGTTAAGTGATATTTAAGGTTAGGCTTTTTATTTTCGCCAACATAAATCTTGGGTTCCTGATCATTTCCCAGCTTCAGAGTTCGAGGTTGGGAGGTGACCCCTTTATCACTTCTCCCAATGTCTTTTTATTTTCATTAAAGTGAGCTGTTGTCTCTGTGTTGTCTCCTCTTTCAGGCTTGACTACTCGGGCATTGCGCTCCTGATTATGGGCTCCTTTGTGCCCTGGCTGTACTACTCCTTCTACTGTTCCCCTCAGCCTCGACTTATCTACCTCACCATTGTTTGTGTCCTCGGCATTGCTGCCATCATAGTGGCCCAGTGGGACCGGTTCTCTACACCTCGTCACAGACCCACAAGAGCAGGTACCTTTTAAAAATCTGAATCTTCCCTGTAATATTTTTCATGTCTGTACTGTATGTCTGTACATCTACAGGCTAATCACACAGCTGTTGGGCTCTTTGAAACTATTTTCTGATGATCACCATTTCTTCTCTTGAAATGTTTTATTGCCTTTCATAGGTGTGTTCATGGGTCTTGGTCTAAGTGGCATAGTCCCCACAATGCACTTCACTATTGAGGAGGGCTTCGTTAAAGCCACCACAGTTGGACAGATGGGTTGGTTCTACCTTATGGGGGCCATGTATATCACTGGTGCTGGTCTGTATGCAGCAAGGATCCCTGAGCGCTATTTTCCTGGCAAGTGTGACATCTGGGTAAGTACTCCATCTTTTTCTATTATACACCTGAGGAAGTCAGGTGTTTTGTTTGTGACGTAATGTGTGTTTTCAAGGTAAGACTGCTTATTTACATACCACGTTGCACACACAGATGCAAAGAAGTTCATATTGACGTTCGCCTAGACTTAGAATAAGGGTCGACATTTAGCTCTGTAATTGAAGAAGAAAGACCCACCAAACAGGCTTGGTTTGAAGAACACATAGTCTATAGAAATAATGGTCATAATTTAATCATAATAGCTGAGACTAAGCAACTTACTACGTAGTAAAGAGCTGCTTTTTACCATCTGGGAAATTGACATTTTGGGTTCAGCTATGAAGAGAGGATTTAAACAGTTAAATCTACATGACCGGATGATTAATGAATGTTAACAGCACTTAAAACTTTCTCTCCCCCCAGTTCCACTCTCATCAGATTTTTCACGTGCTGGTTGTGGCAGCAGCGTTCATCCATTTCTACGGGGTTTCTAATCTGCAGGAGTTCCGCTACGGCCTTGAGGGAGGATGCACAGATGACTCTCTGCTCTGAGAGGCCTGACTGTGACTTACTCATACTTTTCTCTTTACACACACACACACACACACACACACACACACGCACGCACATACACACACACACACACACACACACACACACACACAGAAACACACGTAAAATGCTGCTGGAATTCAATATTGTCACTTATTGCTCCTGTACTTCTGATTTGCTAATTTGGTGGACTTTCTGTTTGGCTTTTTCTGCTCCAATGAAGTAGCATTAACTAGCCATTGAACTACAGAGGGAATATTCAACAGACACTACTTCTTAAATAACTCAGAAACTTGAAGTCTGCATTTTAAGTAAGCTCAAAAGGAGGTTTTAACCAAAATTTAAAATTCCGTTTACTGATGGTCACTTATGAGTAGCTCTTTTAGTACCCCAGCCTCTCCATTTTGTGTTTCCATTTCTTAGAGGGTACAGTGTGTTTGAGTTGTGCTGTTACAGAGGGGCAAAGCTGTAAGCTCTTCCTTTTTCCTCCTAGTTTTCATGCAGGTTGGAGGATGAATGTACTGCTTACTGAGAAAGAGGTGCTGAGTAATTCGGGACCATGTTGAAGGGTCTGCACACATATTTGTACGAGGTAGACGTGTGCAGAAATAAAAAGAGTTTATTTGATTGTACAGCTGTCTTTTAAAAACCAGAGGGCCACAAGAAAACCTACCCATGCCTGCTCTGCAATAAAATACAATATCTGATTGAAACCAAATGAAATACATTACCATGAAAGGACACATAAACTAAATTATAAATGATTCATAAATGTACATGAGGAACCACGTATTGGTCATCAGAATCCATCTCTTAACAGAGGTTGGTTACCTTCCATTTTTCAGTGTCTTTGATCTTTTATGGTTATTTAAAAGTTAGTTCACTGCTTCATGCACTTTCAATTGATAAAAGTCCTAAACTTACAGTTGTGAAGTAAGAGACTGGCACGTAAAAAGCAGCCACTGTTCAGGTTGTGATAAGATGCTTAAAAAGTTGAAAAGAACTTCCCTGGCTCATTTTCAGTCAGACAACACATTAGTTAATTTTTCATGTGATAGTTCCTGAGCTACGCACAATGTACAGATCTGGGAAAGGTCAAAATGCGCTTTCCTCACATGGAGATCTTTCTTTTGTGCTAGATTTCAGATGCAGTGAAAGGTGTAAATATCAAATGCACCTTAGTGTATACTATAAAATTCCAAACTTTAAATCACCATATGAGGTTTAAAATGTGTTGTGTATGATTGATATAAACTTTTAGTATTCCTGTGCCTTAGGCCAATGGAAATGTTTTTAAATAAAATGGCCTATCTTAACAGTCAAGGGAGCTTCAAGGATTTCCAGTTGTTGACTTTTCTTGTTTTCCTTGCCATATATACAATCAAATCATTATTGAACTTACAACTCCATTGATAGGTTGTATCAACTGCTGTTTAAGACTCCTTTTTCTAGATCAACTTATTCAAGCTTTATTACAAAAACTAAACAATGTGTATTCTTGACTTTGTGTAATGTCCTGTGTAGAAAGTGATAAACCATACATTTCACTGAAATGTAAACATAAATATTTATTAATGGTAATCTTGGAAAATTATTGTAATAAATTTTTTTCCACATGTACAAACATGGTGTTCTCCTCAGTATCTGTTCAAGACCCACACAATCGGACAGCGCAAGATCTGTTTCGCACTGTTTACTTTACGTCATTCATTGGAAACCAACACAAAAAAGGCTTTGGTTGTAGATTATTTTATATTCATCTTGCAAGACTGCACCAGAAGGCGGAGAAGGACAAGACATTTCACAATAAAGTCAATGTAAGAGCTAGAGTCACTACACTCTAGACAGATCTTGAGACCATATTTTGAAGGTCTTGGTCTCATCTCCGACTCCAGAGCTTTTTTTCCTCAGATTTGGACTGTCTGGACTCAGGATTTTCTGTCAAGACCGGCACTGATCATCTTCATTATTGTGATCATAATTAAAAAATTAATTTTCAGTTGAGCTGCTCCTGATTGGTTAATGTGGTATTATTACTTAAAACATTTTGCGTCACTAATTGTTTTGCCTCCTTAGAAATCTTTTCCAGTGACACCTGCAAAACTGGGACATCAGTCCATCCTATTTCAGTCAGAAATACCTTTGAACACTTATTTTTAGGCCTCATTCATCTGATAAATAAACACCTTAATTCAGGATATTTAAAATAATTATGGACTCTTCTTTGACTGTTAAATAAATACAAGGATTTATATTTTGCAAGAATTTAGTTAAACAAATTTGTTAAGATCTAAGAATTTTCTCAATCTTATCTTATCACTGTGGTCTTCTTGAGTACAACAATAGTGCATGATTAAGACAGTGACAACATGAAGCCACATAAAGTTCTTTTCTATCAAAAATGATAAAACTCTTGGGAAAGTATATGGGAATTTAATATTGGCTAGGCTATCTTACAATACTTATTTACCCGTAGAATGATTTATATTGGGGTTCAAATGTCATGTCAGAGCGGGGAAAATAGAGTTCATCACCATTACTATGCAGAATCCACCCTCACGAGCCACCCGGACACGGAACCATTGGCAACCACATGTTTCTGATCGAGTGGGTTTGACGACTGGTCCACTACAACAACAGCGGTGACAGGATCTGAGCTCCAAAAACTACTGTTTCAAAAGCCTCCTTTCTCTTCTGGCTTTCGACTTAAATCAAGAGTCAACGAATTATCTGGATTGGTTTTTGAGGTATTTATTTTTTTCATCCACCGACAGCTTTTTTTCCCAGTGTTAGCACAGATGATAGCATGCGAGGATGGACGAGGCTTGAGCAAAAGTTAATTTATTATGAATACTAGGAACACTCCTGACTCGCTGGTTGTGTAAGGATATAAAATGGAAAGGTTAGTTTCCATTGAAAGTATTTATTTCTGTGATTGTCTTCGTAGTGGACTTCCGCAGGACAAAGTTTCATGTTGCTGTCAGTTTCCGGTCCATCCTCTCTCTGCCACTGTTTGTTAACGTTCAGTTTGTGCCAAAACTTAGAGCATAAGCCAGTTTTTCAGTGATTTATTCAGTCTGGTTTTCTGCTGTGCATGTGTTGTTAAGTCACTGTTCAAGATGGACAATCAGCAGCAGTCTAAAGACAGCACGGACCGGCCCGACCTGGTTTCTGAGGACGGGAAGAACAACAAATCTGTGGTGTGTCAGCGCTGCGGCTCCAAGGTGCTGTGCCCGGGGATGGCTGTGCTGGCAGAGAAGGAGGTGAGTGCAGCACTGAGAGGGAGGCTACAGTCACTGGACTGCCATCAAACTCTGGAAGTATCAGCGTTATAGCCATCATGTTTTTCCATCCAACACAAAACAGTCTTGGTGTAAGTGCTGTATGACATCATCTCAGTTTCTCTTTGGGTGATGACGACCACTGGTCCACACAACAGCAATGTACCTGTTTAAATTAATTCATGGTGTTAATTTTGGGTATATTGCGTATACTGATTGCACATTCACTAGTGCTGTATTTCTTAGAAGTGGCAATGGGAAGATCATTGTAAAATATTGACATACAGCTGTGCCTAAAAGTTTACACCTCCTCCAGCAGAACTTTCTGATTTTTTGGCCTTTTCTCAGAAACTATGAATGATAACACAAAAACCTTTCTGTCACTTATGGTTAGAGGTTGGGTGAAGACATTTATTAACAAACAACTGTTTACTCTTTTTAAATCATAATGACACCAGAAACTTCAAAAATGACCCTGTTCATTTTTTTATACGCACACTGATCACAAGCAAATCGATCACAGGTGAGGATCGTTACCTTTAGCAGACATTCAAACACATTTGTGTTAACTTTTGTGCATTTATCAGTCCAAAACCACCAGATTGTGTAAACTTCTCAACAAGGTAGGAAAACTGAAACATGGTTGGAAAATCATTTTCTTTCATTCATGAACAGAAACACTAGTTTAAGTAGTGTGTGTTCTTAATTAATTTGGCCACACTTCTTTTCTCAGTAAAATGTATCAATATTGGTATTGATACTATGGATACTGGGCCTATATTTACTTGGTATTGGATCAATACCACATTTTGCAGTATGGCACACCAGTAGTTAGAAGAAAGACATCCCAAATACGGAAGCACTTTTTAAGATCTTATCACCAAGCCCAAAGAGATGAATACGGTCTGATACTGTATTTTATACAAACTCTTATAACTAGACCACTGTGATTTTTTTTTCTTTCCAACTTGTTACAAACTGCCTGCAGTCTCCCCCAGAAGATGAAAAAGCACAACACAAGCATTTCTGTTAAACCTCACATAAAACTGAGACAGTTACTGGTTCATGCCAAGGACCCGACTGACCCAGTTAGGAAAAACAGCATTATCTAGATTAGTTTATTGGTTTATAATTACATGGGCAATAAAAGAGATAGCGTTAGCCTTTATGGCTAATTCCTAGCTGTACTCCCCCGCTAGTTGTCAGTAGGCAACCTAAAATACAGCTGTTCAGTACAATTAAAAAAAAAACTTTTACAATTATGATTGCAGCAGGCCTAAGCACAAGGAAAAGAGACATACGTCACATAGCACAGTTCAAACCTGCACAACCAGAGCACATCAAAGTAGTACACACAATAGAGTCAATACTGGGAAAAGCAGGGCCACCGAGGCCACATTTGACAGCCATTTTTTAGTTGTGTTATTGTTAAGGTGGTGCAGATAGAGATGCAGGAGTTATAAAGTCAAAGCAAATTGTAAAGAAAAGAGCTTTCTGAAGAAGGATTTTCAATGACAGATATCCAAAGGAGGTTCCTGCAAGTGTTGCTTTCTGAACTTTGATAGAGCTTTGTTCCGGCAAGGTGTATGTTGAGAAAGAAATTCTACTTCATGGATACATCAGCAAACTTTGCATGTAAACAAGTCCCAAACTTCCCCAGCCCTTGAACAAACATCACTCTTGAAGTTATATTCTTCCCAATGTGTTTTGTCTTTTCTTTTACATCTGAGGTTGTGTTTTCTCCCACCAGCTGTTCCTACCATCTATGCGTAAAAAGAGCGGCCTCAGCAGCACCACAGAAGGCTCAGTGGATGGGGACACTCTGACTGCCCACTGGTTTGTGGATGACATGTTCACGTTTGAGAATGTGGGCTTCACCAATGACGTGGGGAGAATCAAGTATCTCATTTGTGCAGATTGTGAGATCGGACCAATCGGCTGGCACTGTTTGGATGACAAAAAAAGTTATTACGTGGCTGTAGAAAGGGTGAATCATGCATAGTCTAAATGCAAAGGAAAACCCTCAAGAACTCAAACAAATGTGTTGCCAGGATTTGCTTCTTTTTGTGGATTTTCTCCCCGTATTGACCGCTGTTTAATCCATCAAACACTCACTTTTACATTTACTGTATGTGTACCATGTTTATAATAAAATAATCATGTCTCTTATTTTGAAAACAGTGTGACTGTTCTCTTCTGAGAAAAATGTATGTTTTAAGCTGATGTTGAGCTCTATCTCGCAGCTTTTCATTTTCCCTCTTTGGTGAAGTGCTGACATCACAGTAATTGGAAACAAGAGATAAGAATATTTTATGGTCAGATTAATTGTAGTTGGGAGCAATGAAAAAAGTTAATGCTGCTTTGGTTTAAAATCTTAAGAAAAAAACACTTTAAAGTAAGCACTATTTAGTATTGCAGTGTTTGCTCCAAAATTAAAATTTTTATGTTTGGATCTTGTTTTTTTTCTTTTTCTTTTTTTCCTTTCTGATTATCTTCACTTTTTAGCATCTCTTTGAATGTATCAGGGGCATTTCACTGTATTTATTTGTTGCACAATTTTAAGCCCTTAAAGAGCTGCTCAATGCAGGGAAATAAACACTTAAGTTTAAAAATCATAACTATGGCATACTTGTTTTTATTTGATACTCAGGTATCAAATAAAATAAACTTCAACTAATTACTTTTAGTAGATAACCAAATACCTTTTATTCAAACTGAAAAATTTAACTAAATACACATGATTGACAGTCATTCCTGTAAGGGTCTTACGACGAACTTTGGTTGTGTGGCCAACGTGGAACATGTTTCTCTATTTTCCACAGACGTCACATTCTCCTGAGTACATCATACCTATTGAAGTCACACTAAAACAATTTCTGGTTTAACCTGTAAATTCTGCTGGTGAAAAGATGTCAAAGGTGGTCTTCGTAAGATGAGGGGACCTCCCTCTTCAAAACTGAAACCTTTCATTAAACCAGAGTGTAACTCTACTGTTTACCACAAGATGTCATAATTTCAGTATTTGAAACATATTATTTAGTGGCTCCTGTATAAATAATGAGTTTGACATACTTTTGTGGGTGCACCTGCTGAAACTTGAAAACGACTAGTTTTTTTTTTTGGGGGGGGGGGTTATGCCTTTCCATACTTTTTAAACATAAAGACATTGATTCAGAGTAAGGTATAGGAACAGAACATTTTTAAAAGCTACATTATATCATACATGTAAGTTATATAAATGTAGGGCGAAAACAACACTATTTGGATGATAAATGGATGTCATCATTATCTTACTGTAAAAGAAATCTTCCTGAAGATACAAATACAGTTACCTAACCTAATCTAATGTTTAAGCCATATTCTTTGTAAAATAATCAAGATGAATGCTGTGATTATTACAAAGGTTTCATCAGAGTAATTTGGAGGAACATCTGTGATGTGCTATTTTCTTACTCTAACAACAGGAAATTCAACGAAACTCGGAATAGATACATTCAAATCAGCATTGCAACAGATGAAGTATCAACTCACCCTTAATTGAAAAACTAAAAACATGTAACCAGGCTGAAACAAGTTTTAAATTATAAAAGTTTAGAGAGCAGAGGATACATCATTACAACGTAAATATGAGACAAATGAACCAAAAAAAAATCACCATGAAAGCCAACATTCTGAGTCACTTATAACATAGGTAAAACCATATCCTAGTGAAAGAACATTTAAGATTGAGCATTGTTTAAAACTGTAAATCCGTTCATTTGGTTATGTTAAGTAAATCCAAGTGCGCACTAGAAAATGTTTACAAAAGCTGTTGATGATTGAACAATGAGATCTTTTGAACATTTCAAGATTACGGCACTTAGATGGCACAATCATTACGATTAAGAGCTGCGTCCAATTTTAGCTTTGGCACCGTTTGACAAATGTAACTCAATCAAATAATAATTGTGGAAAGATAAAAAGATGAATTGTCAACATATGAGTCGGTTTCCTACCAATCACAAAGCTCCTCTAGACCATTTAAAAACGAAGATCCGGCCAGCGCGCAATGATCTAGTAGGTGTGTTCGATTACGAATCCCCATGTACCGTCTGAGTGGTCTATTATTTGGGACCGGCCGGGCGGGGAGCATACATCCAACGCTCCCCCTCATGTGTAAACGAATTCGGTTGGCCAGCGCGTCAAGAGCATGTCAAAATCGAACTAAACCAAATGGGGAGCGATCATCGTCGATATAACATCGAGCTAGTATTCTAAATAATTAAACAATATTTTTTTTGCTAGAATAAAGAACTGTTAAAAAGTGAGGTGAATGATTCCAATACAAATAATAAACCATTGGGAGATAATTGTTAATAATGCTTATACGAACACAGTGTTTCGGACATTAAACTTCATCATACAGACAGAAACAGGTACTAAGTGAACTTAATCTATTTAGGGTATAAATATATACTAACAGGGTTTGCAGCAACCTGTAAAAGTGAGTCACTGCACGTGCATGTAAAATGAAGCTGGAAAGTAGATTTTTAAAGCCACTATTCTCCTTAACTTGAGAGTCTACTTTTTGAAGCGGAGGCACACTGTTTGGGGCTGTCATCCTCTCGTCTCGAACTAGATAATTCGTCTTTGAGTTCAATGAGTGGAGAGTGCACATGAACCGAACTGAAGACAAATTACTCAGCTTAGCGAGCCTATTCCGCTGGAGGAAACCCCTCAGAAACATTTCCAGCTGCAGTCATATCGAAGATGCGACGATGACTCAACCGCAGCTGAATGAGTTCATTCCCCCTCCGGAGTGCCCTGTTTTTGAGCCCAGCTGGGAGGAATTTGCGGACCCCTTTGCGTACATCAACAAAATACGTCCCATTGCAGAGAAAACTGGCATTTGCAAAGTCCGACCACCACCGGTACGTGTTTCGTAATTTATAGAAAAAAATCTCAATATCGTTACATGCTGGGTCAATTCCAGCCACTGTTCGTTATTTATCAGCAAAGTTGTGTTTGTAGACAGGTTTCAACATGGCGGATTGCGGCTGCCGAGTTGAAATGTCAGCGAGCAGCCTGAGCTCGGAGTGAGCTGTGTTTTCAGGTTTTCAACCACCAGAGTGAGGCTGTAGAGAAAATATGCCGAGTCTTAGACCTGTTAAAGGAAATAATGAATATTTTTTGTAACTAATTATACGCTATTTTTGACTTTCCAAAAATAATTCAAAAGCCAAAGTTTGCCTGTGATGCAAATAAAATGGAAATTGTTTACGTTAGCGCAGAAAGAAATGCTTCCTGGACTGAGAGGACGGAAATAGCTCATTGAGATTTAAACCAGTTATTTGAAGATTGTTTTTAAAGAGAAAGTTAAAAATACATGCTTAACTTTCACGGCAGTATTTGATGGATTTAGCCAGTGTGAGGTAACCAGGCCTGATTTAAAGCTGCACAGTTCTGACATCTTTTTCTAACGTTGGCTGACGTTACGTACGTGCACGGAGGCCAACTGTTTATGGAGACAGCGGGCAGTCTGTTTCTGTTTTATCTTCGTTAATAGCCTTCACGCTCCTAGCTTTGCTGAATGCAATCATTCCACATTGTTGAGCTTTAAGTTTGTACGCTATTTCGGCTTATTCCGCTTCTCGATAAATATCGTCGTTACTTGAGGAGACTCTCGGGACACTGTGATGCCTGTCATACAGAACTGTCTCTCCCAAACTGGAGCATTATTCTGTCATGATCAGCCTACATGACTTCAATACAACAACTCCATGTATCACCAGGGTGAAACAGTTACAGGAATTGATATTTACACAAACCTCCCAGTGGTTTTAATTCTGACACACCAGATTGGAAGATAACCTTTTTCAAGGGTGTGTCCAAGAGCCCATGCAAAGTAGAAAAACGCCAGATACTGCTGAAATAGACCACATTGCAAAGACCAATCTACCAGAGCATCAATGTATCATCATCAAGCTTTGTCATACTTGATGGAATAAATCATGAAATGTGTTAACGCTGAGGCACATCATCACAGAAACTATGAAGCTGTGTAATTTGATTTTACCCAGTGAAACGGAACAGGCAGGGTTGGGTGGGCTGCAATATGATAATACAATTATTTTGTAAAGCGCTTTTCAAAGTTCTCGAAGACACATAATAAAATCTCCATCAAATAAACAAACAAAGACCCACAACAAAGTGATTTGATCAACAGTCAAAAGCATTTCAAATTTTGAATGTGATTAGCTCTGTGCAGTTGCGGATATGTTTTAATAACCCAGCGATATGTTTAAAATAAGCTAAAAAATAAGAATGGGAGGCTGGTTGGCTACTGTTTGTTCTTCCAAAAGGAAACCCTCACCAAAAGGCGTAGCTGCCAAATGCTCAGAACATGTCAACAAAAGAAGGTAGGGCTGTTTTATACGGGTTGGACAGGCAGCGAGCTGTTGGCAGCATTTTTAATCTGAAGGTCTGATAAACTAGTCTGAAACAGCTTTGAGTTTTAAGTTGTGTACATGACGACTCAGACTCCAAATTTCAAGATGATCAGTTATGAAACGCCATCTTGTAAAAACTACATTTTAAAAAGCTTTAATTCTTGAAGTATACTTGTTGATTAACAATAGATTTTGTTTGGGAAAAAGTAGGGTAAAATAATTATACCAAAGGTCAATTTTGATCATTCATCCCAAACTTTGTAAGCTCCATTGTCTGCAGTCCTGTGACATACACCAGCAGTTTCTTCTGAGAGCAAAATTTGGCTTTGGGCTGGTGTGTGTGGGCCAGCAAGACTGAGCATAATAAATTCTTAGTCCTTCTGAAATGTTGATCCAAGCTCTTGCAAGTAGATTTCTGGTGGCAATTTGGAGTGTGTAACTTTTCTTTTTGTCCTCTTTGTGGGTAGCAATGAGCTCCGGAGGCCTGTATCTGGCCTGAGATCTGCGCTTTGTGTCCATTTTCTTCTTTGTGTAAACAGTTTTTCATGAAGGAGGAAAACATTGTGCCAAAACCTGTTTTTGATCAGTGATTTCGAGGTGCACAGATTGTAGGTAGTTCTTCCACCAAGGTTTCACAGAGGTCATATTTAGACTTGAGACGTTAGCAGCACACATGCAAATGGTTTTCAGTGATAGCTACAGACTGTTTGTGGTTAACTTCTCTTCTGCTTGTGTGTGTGTGTGTGTGTGTGTGTGTGTGTGTGTCATTTAATACTTTGTGGAAGGCTGGTCATGTTTAGACCTAAAACTTCTTTTATATTCTAAAATGGTGTAGTTAGATTTGTGTGGAGTGTGATGTAGTCCTGTGGTGATTTTTGACTTTGTGTGCTTGTAGTCCAACTTATTGTGTAGATAAAGTGGTGCTAATGCAGTTTTTTCTTAATACATTCTGTTTCTGGTAAAAAAAAGAAAAAGCATGTACTGCCTTAGATTGAGTCATGAAGCTTCAGCCTTATTTCAAAGGCTCAGCTCTTGACAATTCACATGTTCAAATACCCGTTTTGTTTGCAAACTTGGTACATTTCTTACATTGGGGTACAGTGTCTTTAGTGTTTTTGGATTGTATCTTATAAAATGCCAACTTGTTTATGATTGTTATGATGGCTCTTGAGCTGAGGCAAAACAATAACAAACAGGTTTGGTTACCTCATGCCACGTGCTATTTATAATTAGCCATGAAAGACAGGTCAACATTCATTGTGGTAATCCAGGTGTTGCCACTCCCTGTTTTAAGCAAATGTATTATTATCAGGGGTTGAAGATGTTTTCTGTTTCTTAACGAGTGTAAAAACAGTGTGTGCACATGCAAATATATGACCAGTGTGCCTCAGAACACTTGTTATGCGCTGTTAAAAGGGCAAACTTAAAACCTGAAACTTCTTTCTTGTATCAGCATTTCTGATTTTTGAAGATGAATGGCTAAGTGTTGAGAAGAGCTGGGGAATTAATTGCATATAAAATCAAATCGCATTATGCGCCAGCTGCAATGTTTCTTTACCCTCAAATGTGTTAGAATACCAGATACATTTATGTAGTAGATGATTTATGCTATACACCAGTGCTACTCAATCCTGCTCAACCGAAGAGCCACATTATAAAAAACTCTTTTGCAAGAGCAACAATCTAAGTGGTGAAAAGTGCCAAAAATGACAAGAAGTAGCAACAAAAATAAGTTCAAGATGTCAAAAAGCAGCAAAAGTTGATGAAAAGGGGCAAAAATTGTCAAATTATCAGGAAGTCACTAAACATTTCAGAGACCTGACGTTTCTGTTAAGAACATCCTTTTTTATTGATCTTATATAATAATATGATTTTCCTGAGTTACTAAATTCTGAGTTTTTATTATTTGCAAGCCATAATCATCAACATTTTGAGAAATACAGATTTGAAATAATTCTCTCCATGCGTAATTCGCTATGCAATGTGTGGGTTTTACTTTACGACATGAGTGATCAAAACTATATGACTTTTTCATGATTTTCTAATTTTTAAGAAGTACCTGTTACAAAAATCCAACTTCTTTTCTTCATGTATATGTTTTTCTTACTCAAAACAAGAAAAACTAAAGAAAATATCATTACCTTCAATGTAGCTATTGATATCAACAACACTTAAAACGCATAAGCTAAAAAAATATTGATTAATGTTATCACACATAAATCACAATTGAAATGTAGAGGAAAGAAATCACGATTAGATGATTTTAGTAAATCTTTCAGCCACAGTGTTGAGTATGGGTAAAGATGTAGCTGAGACCAATATGTTGCAAATGACTGAAAGAACAGGAACTCTTTAGCCACCACCATAATAATAGTATAATAACAAGATATTGGGGTCAGGACAGCTAGGATTTCACATTATGTCACCCAAAGACACATTTTCATTAGTTTGTCTGTCATTTGTTTACAGTCTCACTAATGGTGACAAGTCAGCGGGAGCAGAGCGTCACACTTTTATCCACTTTTTAAACTCAGACCGTTTGCGGGCTCTCACCACCACCAACACCATGTTTGTCAGTGTCGCAGGAAGTGGTGAAGTCTGGCGTGGGTGTGTTTGTTTTAATGTATTGAGTGTTGAGACATTTCAAGCCAACAGACGATGTTTTTTCAGTCAGTAATACAACTGGTGTAGTCACTGCTTTACCCAGGACAGACAGACGGCTGATTTTTGAGTGTTCACTGGAATTTACTTGATTAAATTTGGACCATTTATATTCACAGACAAACAAAAATAAATAGAGATGCTCAAGGATGTGAGTGCTTTGTATGAAGTAACTCCTAAATTAGACTTTCATAGAAATGAAAATAAAGTAACTGATAACTCCTGCTAATTAGCCCCATTGTATGTATTTGTGTAGCACGTTTGTATATTTACACAAAGGCAGTGAGACGCGCAGTTGGTTTTATTTTGTTCACAGTCATTTGGTGAAAACAACTGCACCCTGTCAGACTGTCTGTGTGGTTTAGATAAGATTTAACTCCTTTTGACCTAGAGGCTGATTGTTTTAGAATCAGAGACTAGTAGTGATGAGGCAACAATAAAAGACTCTTCTCTCGTCTTAATATTAGCTCATGTACTCAGAGGCGGCTGCATGTTGGTGCAGTGGTTAGACCTGATACCTCACAGCAAGAAGGTCCCTGGTTTGAATCCCAGGAGTGTCAGCTTTTCTGTACGAAGTTAGTATGTCTCCCCATGCGTGTGTGGACTCTCCCACTTCCTCCCACAATCTAAAAACATGGGCATCAGGTTCACCGGTCACTCTAAATGCCTGTAGGTGTGAGTTTATCAGTTTCTTTGTTCATGTTCAACTCACATTAACCAAAGCTTGCTGAATATCACTCACAAAATGAGAGGATCTAAATATGAAGAGGCAGGCAAACATATTTCTTTTGAGTCATTTTTAAAAAATATTTTAATGGTATTTGTCAAAAACAAAAAGTATCAACACACAATAACACTACTTTCAGGGGGCTTGTTATGGTGTCGCTGAACGTGTGCATCATTCACAGGGGGCCTTGTACACCATGTACTCTTTGTACAAAATTGAATTCAGGTTTCAAAGGCTTCTGTTCAAGTGCGAGCATCAAAAGATCTGCTGTCATTTTATTGAATCAATGTTTTTGTTTTTTCCTCACAGGACTGGCAGCCACCGTTTGCCTGTGATGTTGACAGACTCAAGTTCACACCACGGATACAGAGACTCAATGAGCTGGAGGTACAATCCAGTGTTACATTTATTTATTTCCATTCAGGAAACTATTTGTGAAGTGGTTACTGAGACACAGTGTCAGTTTACTATTTTACATTGGAATTACAATGCAAGATATCATTACAATGCTTCCATCATTACTCAGACAACACACCCACTATATGTTTAGTAATGATGACTTTTGAAATATTTGGATGTTTTGGCAGATTATTTTAAAAACTGATCATTTTGCTCTATTGGATTAATACAATGCAATCAATAGCACTTTACATTTTGTTTTTATTTTGAGATGTATGATATTTATAAAAAGTAATTAGTCTTTAAAAGTGTTTTCTGAAACCGTCTTTGGCACTGTTCAGTTGATTGATAGTTTCTGGTTCCTGTTTCTATAAACTGATGTCTTGCTAAAATAATCAAATGTTCTGTGTACCAAATGCGTTTTTCTCTGTGTATATAGGCCCAGACCAGAGTTAAACTCAACTTTCTGGATCAAATCGCAAAATTCTGGGAGTTCCAAGGATGCACTTTGAAAATCCCTCACGTAGAGAGAAAGATTTTGGACCTCTACCAGCTGAATAAGGTAAAATATGCAATCATGTCTGAAAATTTGCATGTATATCTACAAATTTATAACTTTCATTGACTCATTCCAACTGAATTCCTTTCTGATTCCTTTGTTAAGCTGGTGAATGAGGAAGGTGGCTTCGATGCAGTCTGCAGAGAAAGGCGCTGGACTAAGATATCTGTTAAGATGGGTTTTGCACCCGGCAAAGCGATTGGCTCTCACCTGCGGGCGCACTACGAGAGGATCCTCTATCCATACAACGTGTTCCAGACTGGAGACAATCTGCCTGTACGTTGTGACATATATTTTTGCTTTCTCTTTGCTATGACAGTGTGAGGAGAGTTGTGAGATATTCACTTGATTGTGTTGATGTTCATGAAATTCTGCAGGATGCTGTGTTCAGGAGAGTGTAGTGTATCATGTTCATCTCTTTACTTGAAAATATCTAAAAGTGTTTCTGCCTCACTTCGCTCAAAGATCCAAGTGTTTAGATTACACTTTGCATTTATTTTTGTTAAGAAGTAAATTGTAGTTCCTTAAAATGTAGCCTTCAAGTCCTCTGTTTAAAAAATATCTTTGAAACAACCCATTTTTTGTGAGAAGAAAGGGACAGTTGTTCATTTTTGGAGTGTAATTTTAGAGTTTCACTGGTTTTGTTATTTAACAAAGGATTTGTAGATTTATGTTCTCCTGGTTAGTCTGTGTCTTGTCGACTCTATTCCCATTTAACTGCTTCTTTTTGCAGAGAGCCACCTTGACCAATGACACTAAAGATAAGGAATACACTCCTCATGACCTGCCACAGAGACAGTCTGTCCAGCCCCAAGAGACCTGCAGCATTGCTCGCCGAGCTAAACGGATGAGATCAGAAGTAAGCTGGAACCCTCCTACTTGCTCTCACTTGGTCACTTGAACTATGTTTATTTCATTTTGTTTAAACCATGTCAGTATGTGTTTGAATATTTGGATGTTTAAATGCATTCTTATATTGATATAAGAAAAAATAAGCAGAAATTGAACTTACATTACATAAAATCACAGCTTGTATCCCCTCTTTAATTCTCCTCCAACAGAAAGGCTGTGTTAAAGCCGAGCCTGGAGAAGTTTGTGAAAATCGCCCTAATCTCAGGAGAAGGATGGGGACGTATGCTGCCAAACGTGAACCGAGTGAGAACAAAGAAGCAATTCTATTACAGGATAAATTGGTAAAAATTACTTCCTCATGTCAGATAATCCAAACTTTGTCCATGTCTTTCAGTGAGGATGGCGATCACTGAGGTGAAACAGGAGCCCGTAGATCACAAAGATTATGAAGGAACTGTATTGAATGCAATAAACAAACCTGCCAGTAAAGTAAGTGAATGAATTGGTATAGAAAATCGAATGATTGTTTTTAAAAATCACAAGAATTGAAACAGTGCAAAAAGGAAGTAGTGCTTAAATCAGCTTTGTTTGCTCAGGTGGACCAGTACATGTGCCTGGTGTGTGGCAGTGGGAGTGCAGAGGACCGCCTGCTGCTGTGTGACGGCTGCGACGACAGCTACCACATCTTCTGTCTGATCCCACCCCTCCATGATGTCCCCAAAGGAGACTGGAGGTGTCCCAAGTGCCTGGCTGAGGTGAGTAGGGATCTACATCTCAGCAGAGACGCCCATAATTGAGAACAAGAGCCCAATTATACAACGGATATTCAAGTCTGATGATAAATATATCTGAATGTGTTTTATTTAACTTAATATTTCCGTCTGTTTTTGTAGGAATGTGGAAAACCTCCTGTTGCTTTTGGCTTTGAGCAGGCAAGCAGGAGCTACACCCTTCAAGCATTTGGAGACATGGCTGATTCCTTCAAGTCTGATTATTTCAACATGCCTGTTCATGTAAGTTTACACAGCTTCTACATGACTTTTGCTTTAGGTTCACATGTAATCAAGCTCTTATTGGTAATTACTGTTCACCTCAGTGAACAGTTTGGGTTTTGGAGTGTAAACGTCTTAGTTTTTACTGATATTCAATTAAGGGATAATTGGTGCATTTTGTCACATGTGTTGAAGAGTTGTATTGTGTGAAAAAATTTTGAACGAAGATACAAATCAAAATTCTATTCTATTATTCTGACACTTTTTGTTCCAATTTTGTTCAATCAAGGGTTTTTAGCTTTGATCCTCTAATCTCATATATCAACACTGGTAAACATGCTATTTGAGCCTTTTTGCTAATTTCGGAAAAAGTAAATCCTTGGCTTTCACTTTAACCATTATGTTGGTGTTCAACAATACAATGCTTTGATAACTCACTTTCGGAGAGAGTTCTGTTTCTCTTATCAGATCTCTTTGACTCCCTCATACACATATTTCACACACATATGCATAGATACTCTCATCTTTTTGGTATCAATGGTGATTGAGGTTTTAGACTTAGTAAAAGAAAAGTTTTTTACTGATTAAAGCCATGTTTTGTTGCATATTTGCACATTTGTGTGGACTTGTAACAGAACTAGATGAAGTTGTGTCTTTATGTGGGATGCAACTCACAATCACACCATACTTCTCTTTTCTTGTAAACCCTAGATGGTCCCAACTGAACTGGTGGAGAAGGAGTTCTGGCGTCTCGTCAGCACCATTGAGGAAGATGTCACTGTGGAGTACGGAGCAGATATCGCCTCTAAGGAGTTTGGAAGTGGTTTCCCTTTGAAGAACAGTCATTTTGAAGTTGCTCCTGAAGACGAGGTACTATCTCTCAACTGTTTGAGTGAAGATGTCTTCGATGGACTTGCACTTGCTTGTCACTTTTGGGTTTAGCAGGGTGTCTTTAACTTGAATCACAGAGACGTATTCGTGACTAAAAAGGAAATGCATTTCTCACCAAAATATATTAAAAAAATCAATTGTCCTTAGGGATTTTAACTGGGGCTTGGTCTTCCCAAATACCTAAAATCATGCCAAAGCTTGGTATAATCATCCAAGGAGGAACTAACTCCAAGATTATGTAAATTAGTTTAACATTTTTATGACAAAATTCAGTGTTTGCCTGCTACTTTATGAAATAACCGAGACGGATTACCTGATCTGCTTTGTTGTCTCCAGTAATAGCCTTTGTAATGACTGAGGATAGTGCATGATTATTTAGATGGGTTGATTTCTAAAACTTGTCTCTGATCTGCAGCATTACCTGAGCAGTGGCTGGAACCTGAACAACATGCCGGTGCTCGATGGCTCGGTGCTGACTCACATTACAGCCGACATCTGTGGGATGAAGTTACCCTGGCTGTATGTGGGCATGTGCTTCTCCTCCTTTTGCTGGCATATTGAGGACCACTGGAGCTATTCTATTAACTACCTTCACTGGTAAGAGTGCACTCTCCAACTCTACTGTGTATCTTTTCTGGTGATTTGAATGTGCGTCTTTCTCAGCGATCTATTGTCACAAGGAATAAAGTACAGTGTCGAGTTTTTAAGTGCATTTTGACCTCATGTACAGGGGGGAGCCAAAGACATGGTATGGCGCTCCTGGTTATGCTGCAGAGCACCTTGAGTCGGTCATGAAGAATCTGGCACCTGAGCTGTTTGAGTCCCAGCCTGATCTCCTCCATCAGCTGGTCACCATCATGAACCCCAACACACTGATGAACAACGGTGTCCCGGTAACCAGCTGCTACAACAGTTCAATTATTTACATCATATTTGAATATCTAAAACACAGCTCTACAGTAACTTAGTGAATTAGATTATTATCCTGTAAAATATGGTCCGTAAAACATACTGATTAGAAATGTTGTTTTTTTTCTGATCTCCAGATCTATCGCACCAACCAGTGTGCAGGCGAGTTTGTCATCACTTTCCCCAGAGCTTACCACAGTGGATTCAATCAAGGTTTCAACTTTGCTGAAGCTGTTAACTTTTGCACCATGGACTGGGTAAGAAAATGTGTTTGCACAGTGATACTTTTTTGTTCATGTGTTGGCTGAAACACAAGATTTGCTGTCTAACGATGACAAGAATCAGAGTAAATCCATTCACACCCTTTGATTTGTCAAAAAAATGTCTGTCTGCAGTATGAACATTGAAGTATATTCATAATTATGATGGAATTAAATCAATGTCAAGGATCCTTGTTGTATATTGCCTGTCTCACTAGTTACCACTGTACATCTTCCCTTCTTAAACTCTGCCTTTGTCCTTGTATCCTCTGACAGATGCCCATTGGCCGTAACTGTATTAGCCATTATCGCCAGCTGAGCAGATACTGCGTGTTCTCCCATGACGAGATGGTTTGTAACATGGTCTGTAAAGCTGACACAATTGATGTGGACTTGGCATCAGCAGTGCTGAAAGAGATGATAGCCATGGTTGAAGAGGAGGAAAAACTGAGAGAAAAGATCAAGAAAATGGTGAGAAGATCTTCCTGTGAACTCTTCCTTCAGTTGATGGAATTTAATGAGTGTAGCTTCAGATTTTTGTTTTGCACTTGCTAGAGAACTTAACATTTATTATAATTGATGCTTTTGATCAGCAGACTTTATGTGACTGCACATCTGTCTCATTAAGTTCCTCTGTGGCCTCTGAGCCTCTAATGACTGCGGGTGTGTATCCTTAGGGTGTGGTGCAATCTCGACAAGTTGATTATGAGGTGCTCCCAGACGAGGAGCGGCAGTGCTGCAAGTGTCGGACCACCTGCTACCTGTCTGGCATCACCTGTGCCTGCAGTCCTGGCATAATGGTCTGTCTGTACCACGCCCAGGACCTGTGCTCCTGTCCTCATGGCAACCTCACACTCCAGTGAGTCTTTAGAAACTGAACACACCCCTGTTTAAAGTAAAATGTTTCTATTGCAGAATAAAGACCCAGAATTAACCAAGAAGTGTAAATATGGATGTTGGAAGGCAAAACCATGATCATACATAAAATGCTGAATTTCCTCAAGTTTTGATCTGAATAGATGATGACATTAAAGTATTTCAAATATTGACTGCCTCAAAAACATAGGTAAAAGTAAAGAGATTCATAAAATCATCTGTGATTTAGAGAAATAAAGCAGCCTCTCTTTGTAGTAATATTGGGTTATGGCTGGGGTTAGTTTTTTCTTTCATGAAAGCAGCTAGCTTTAAAACATCTATATGTGTAAGTGGAAAAATGTCTGACATTTGACATTACAGCAGATTTGATCAGAATATAAAATTACTTCTTAAGTCTTAAAAAAATGCCTTTATTCTCTCCTGCAGTTATAAGTTTACAATGAACGAGATCTATCAGATGTCTTCATCAGTGAAGCTGCGTGCAGAGTCCTACAAAGAGTGGCTCTGCAGCATGCAGGACATTCTGGAGAACAAGGGAAGCAAGAAAAGAGGTTGGAAATCAAAGCAGACATTTGACATCCTGTTTTCCTAACTGTTACACTTTGTGATAGAGTAAATATTTTCTCATCATCTGTTCTGTTTTAACTGTTAGGTTTGGAAGAGCTCCACAGTTTGTTGGAGCAGGCTGAGACAAAGGCCTTTCCTCCATCCAGCCTCCTGGATAAGCTGCGTGTGGTCACCGCTGAGGCTGATAAAGTTGCTGTGATGGCTCAACAGCTTCTCAATGGGAAAAGGCAGACGAGGTATTTAATGGATTCTCTTCTGGTTTGGTTTGAGCTTAAGTTAAAATCCTGTCACATGACTTGTTGAATATCATGTGAAATCAAATCAGTCAGTAACACAGTAAATATCCCTAAATTGAATCATGGAAGCATTATTTATCAGACTTTACTTCTCTTTACTTTTACAATGATTACCAGTGGAGGGATTGTCTTCTACAGATCACGTGAGAGGTTTTGTTTCTATTTTAGGTATCGTTCTGGAGGAGGAAAGTCTCAAAACCAGAATGAGCTGACTGTGGAGGAGCTGAGGTCCTTCGTTCGACAGTTTGACGGCTTACCATGCACTATCAGACAAGCTCCTTTACTGAAGGTTTGTAAGCTTAAAATACTCTTGAACTTAAAGAGGTACACAGTCAGAATCATTGCAGATTTTTGTATCCCAGAACATGAATTGGTTACTTTCAAAGCTGAACAGTGTTAAGTTCTTCATTTTGTTGTAAAAACTTGATACTAGACCGTGTTTGAGATTTTTGGTTTGTACAAATAAGCCTGGCTTTGTTGAAAGAGATTTGGTTGAATATCACCTCCAGGACCTGTTGACTCGGGTCGATG
Source organism: Thalassoma bifasciatum (assembly GCA_008086565.1). Taxonomy (NCBI): domain Eukaryota; kingdom Metazoa; phylum Chordata; class Actinopteri; order Labriformes; family Labridae; genus Thalassoma; species Thalassoma bifasciatum. The sequence continues at coordinate 955,513 of RPOG01000045.1, read as the reverse complement.
ACTTCCAGCAGCGCAGTGATCATCTCCTCTCCGTTGAGTCGCCCAGCCCACAGGAGCTGCAGGAACTGCTGGATGTGAGCCTCGGCTTGGATGTGGAGCTGCCTCAGCTGCCCCTGCTGAGAGAGCGACTCGAGCAGGCACGCTGGCTGGAGACAGTGCAGCAGGCCAGCAACAGACCAGAAAGCCTTTGTCTGGACACCATGAGAAGGCTAATAGACCAAGGAGTGGGCTTGGCCCCTCACAGCTCTGTGGAAAGAGCCATGGCTCGCCTGCAGGAGCTGCTGACAGTGTCGGAGCAGTGGGAGGAGCGGGTGCTTGGCCTTGTGGAAGCAACGTAAGGATGCAGGGTCACAAGTTGACACTTTTAATATAAATTCTTCCCTCTTTTTCTTTTTGTATCTCAACCAGATTATGATTTCAGGGGCTGGGTATGGGTTAATGATAGGAGCAAAATGAGACACTGACCAAGTTACCCTCAGAAAAATCTCAGTGCCTCTTTTGTGAGAAAAAATATTTTTACCAAACTGATTCTTTGTTGTTAAACTCTCCCTACTCTCTCGAGTACAATGTCCAACTAAAACCTTGTAACAGAATATTTATAGTTTTCTTAAACTGGTGCAGTGATATGTGGAATAACAACAGGAGATTAGCATCAGACCATGCAGAGTGTATTATTTTTGGAGAGCTGTGAAATTAACAAGGCTGCTATTTGCTCTAGAGACACAAACCATGGCATCTGCCATAGTTAACACCTCCTATGATCTAACATCTGACAGGCATTTGTGAAACAAATATATAACTCAAGCAAAAACACTGTGTTTATTAAAACCCCTGTCACCTAACAGGCCGTATCACAGTGTTGAGACTCTAGAAGAAGCTCTACAGGAAGTAGAAAACATCCCTGCATATCTTCCAAACTGTCTGCAGCTGAAAGACATTGTCACCAAGGCCAGGAAGTGGCTTCAAGAAGCCGAAGCTCTCCAGGTGAAATATTCTGTCAACTCTGGTAACAGTGAGTTTTCCCAGTATTTCACCATTCCTTAAAAAGTTTTAAGTTGTGTCTGTGTGTGTTTGCAGCTCGGGGGTCGTATACCTGTGCTGGACAGCCTCTCTGAGCTGGTTCTCAGAGCAGAAAGTATCCCAGTGAGACTGGACCCGCTCAGTAGGTTGGAGGCTCTTGTCAGTGATGTCAGGACCTGGAAGGAGAGTGCAGCAAAGACATTCCTACTGAAAAACTCTCCCTTCTCCCTCCTTGAGGTAAAAAAAAGTGTTAAAGGTTGCTGGAGCTGTTTTCCAAATGTGTTGAGACCAAAAGCAGAAATATTTGCCTTTTTGTTTTTCAGGTGCTTTGCCCAAGATGTGATGTTGGGGCAGGATATCAGAAGTCAAAATCTAAGAAAGCAAAAGAAGCTGCACCGAACTGTAAAAAACCTTTGACTGGACTGGAGTCTCTGTGTGATGTGGAGAGAGCTCTCTGTGAGAGCAAGGACTCCCCCTCTGCAGTGAGTGCAACTCAGATTTTATAAAGGATGTCATCGTTGACATTTTGAATGACTGTGACTGCATGTTTTATCTTGTCCCACCAGTTAAATCTGTGCCTTTAAAGAAAAGCTAGACTATCACAAATGTAACCCAGAGTCAGAGTTCTATAAGTGTGCATGCCCCCAGAAACAAACTTGGTCTGCAGGAAAGGCTGGTGACCTTGAATTTGCATATTGAAATGCACTCTGCTCTTGATCGACACTAAGTTTAACTGGGGGGCATTCACAACAAAATTCCTGAAGAATACAATGATTTTCCCATGAAAAAATATCACTACATAGCTTCTTACACAAAAGATGAAACATTCACTGTTACCCTTAGACCTCTTCTCTTTGTACTGTAGTGTCAGTCAGAGGCAAATACCACATAAATAACCTTTGAAGTAGAAATGTGCTGATGTAGCTCTTTTTTATGTAATTTTTGGTCCACTGTTGTTGGGTCAAGATTTAACTTTTAAAATTGAAACCGCTGATCTTGTTTTACTCTGTAGTTATGGCTTCTTAGTCACATTTACTCCGCATCCACAACAAGCTGACAGTCTTTACCTCTTCTTTCTGAGAGGCTGGTTTAGTTTGGCAGCCTGTATTATCTCCAATTTCTTGTCTTCACAGATGACCACGCTTGCTGAGGTCCACCAGAGAGAGATGGAGGTCTTGCTGGCACTTCGAGCTTCGAACGAGTCTAAACTGTTACCTACCGAGAACTGCTGTGCACTTAGTGTTTGTGTTTGCCAAAAGGCCCCTTCAGGTGCCATGGTGCAGTGTGAGCTCTGTCGAGAAGTTTTCCACTGCAGCTGCGTCACAACAACCACAGAGCTCAAGTTTGGCCAAGCCTGGTTTTGCCCACTTTGCCAACGGTCGAGGAAACCCCCCCTGGACAAGGTCCTGCCCCTTTTAGCTTCACTACAAAGGATTAGGGTTCGACTCCCAGAGGGAGACGCACTGAGGTTCCTCATTGAGCGAACAGTTCAGTGGCAGCATCGAGTTCAGCAGGCATGCACAGATGGACTGCTGGAAAAAGTGTCAAAGATGGTAATTGGAAAACACGATGAACCTCGATCATAATGCTCTCGGAGGGTCTGTTTGGGTTTGACACCATCATTATTAACACACTTGCTGAAATTGACTCTTCTTTATCTTGTTTAGGGGAGAACTGGGTCATCGTGTCTGTCTCAGGAAAGAAATGGTTCACTTTTTTACACAGAGCACCAGTGTGTTCCACTCCAGGGTTAGTAAGAAACCTCCGAACTCTCTCTGAAATGATAATAGAAGCATGCATAGATGGTAAGTTCTCCTCTGAACACCCCTTCTGTCTTCATAAATGTTACAGGCCTAGGACCTGAGCTGGAGGAGTTGATGGTGGAGGGTTTCCTGCTGCAGGTCACTTTACCTGAGACTGAGCAGCTGTACAGGTACCTACTGTACAAACTGGCCCCCCGGCCCACGCAAAAATCCCCCTGTGGGAGCGACACAGAACAGGATCATCAATCTCACAAAGGGAGCCCCCATCACAAAAAGGTAGCACAGATAAAAACTTTCCTTTTTTTGAATTTTGGATCGCCTTCTCAACTTGTACTTACAGTGATATTTTCGTTTACACACAGAATGAAGTTTCTAGTCTTAAAAAGGAGACAGTGAATGGTCAGAGCAAACGGACCAAGCGGCGGAAGGAGAGCTCGGACTCTCAGCGTAGTGAAAAGGCCAAGAAGAGCCGTCAGAAGAAGTTGAAGAAAAGCAAAGAGAGGAGTGAAGAAACAAAGAAGGCTTGTTCTCCCACACACACAGTGTCAGACCCTGCGCCCTCAGATTCAGAGGAGGACTTCTCGCTGTGTGCTGCACCATGGTGCAGGGAGCCAGAGGGAGACGAGGTGTGTTTTATAACCCTCTGATATCTTAGGTTTAAATTTGTTCATTATTTTGATTTTGTTTGGATAGGTAGTAAAAATAAAATTCTTCAACACTGAAATGTATTTGATCTGTTTCTCAGGTAAACTGGGTCCAATGCGATGGCAGCTGCAATCAGTGGTTCCACCAGGTCTGTGTGGGACTTTCAGCTGAGCGAGCAGAGAAGGAGGACTATATTTGCATAAGCTGCACACAGCCAGACTACGACCGAGGAGAATGAAGACCAAAAAGTGACTTTGAAGGATCAGCAGTTTTTATTGCAGGCTGCAGCACTTACACGCACACCTGAACTCTGTGTCTTGCGGCTCCTCTCCTTTACTCTCTGGCTTACCCTTAGTGAACATGGTGCTATTTACTGTTTTTTTTTCCAGACTTACAAAAGACTTCTGTCAATGTTTTTTGTCACATGGCTGCTTTTTCAGCCAATCAACTAATCCTCTCTGAAACTTTCCAAGACTTGCTGCAGGAATATTAAATGGCTAACTGTTTCAAGAAACAGTGCAGGGATTTTTCAACCAAATAAAAAAAGAGTCAATTTTGACATCACATTTTAGAACTCCTTTTTTTTTTTTTTACAATGCATCTGAACAATGTGAAACTTATCTTTCTCTTGTAGAGTAAATATTATTTATCCAAGCAATAACTGAACTGATTAATTTAGGTTCAGTTTTCGTTTGAGCTATATTTGTGCTTAGAAATTCTTTGATAGAAGTGAAAACCCTGAATTCACTTTACTATTTCAATGATATTACACAGTTCATTTGCATTTTTGTGACAAGAAATAACTTGAATCAAAAACCAGAGAGCAACGATTGAGCTCTTTGATCTAATATGTGCAGTTTGCACCTGGATATTTTCCTGTGTACTTTAGCTAGTCCCTAATCTGATATAAAGTATGGATCTCTTTTGAACTGTCTGACATCAAAGGAATGTAAATTTTGAGTGGATTCTCCCTTTTTGGTATAGGATGAAAATATTGTGTTGAACTTAAATTTAACACAGACGGTGTGATTTATTTACCTCGGGTATATATGACCTTTTTCCTGCTCCTTTTGGTAAATAATATAATTCATATGTTGCAATTTGCATTATAAAATAAAAACCTTTTGTTCCCATTTCTCTGAACGCATCTATTCTTATCCTAATTCTGAAGTGATTTTGACTTCCATCAGACTTCAGCTGAAGTTCACTCTTTGTTTCATCTAGTGTTTAAAAATGAAATGCACGGTTACTTCTAAAGTAACTTTTTATAAAGAAACTAAGAGAGGACATTGTAACCATTACTTTTACCACATTATTCTGACTATTTTCTTTGTAATTTCAAAGTTTTCCTCCAAAATTTGACTTTTTCATTTAATTTTTTCTTTACAATATAAAAATTTTGACATAATTTCATGATATTTTGACTGTAGGATCTTAAATTTTCAACATTTATTAGGACTATATCTAAAACTTTTGACTTTTTAACATAAACGGACTAATCCCATAATATGACTTTTTAATGTAAAATTTGACTTATACCTTTAATGGCTGTCTAATTTTGACGTTATCTTATAGTTACAACTATCTCATACACTGACGTTTTTACTCAAAATTTAGACTTTCTTTCAGTTTGACTTTACCTCATAATTTGAACTCAATCTCATTATTTTGACTTGACAATCTCAAAATTTGAATATAGTTGTCTCAAGCTTTTGCATTTTCAACTCAAACTTTTTACTTTTTATCCCATATTTACTTTCTCACACATATGTTTGACTTTTTTCTTAAACTTTTTCTTTGCTATCTCAAAATTTTGACTCATTATCCTTAAATTTTGACTTTATTATCCCAAAATTTTGAATTTATATCTCTAAATGTTGGCTTTGCCTACCAAAATTTTGGTAAAACATGAGCCCGTTAAAAAAAACCCTCAATATAGACAAATTTTCGTTTGGATTTTTTAACTTGCGTAAATGATCTTGCGTAGTTTTGAGTTTAATTGTTCCAACTGAGTTTACCAACTGGGAGTTGTTTACATGCAGTAAACTATGGTGCACACATGAAAGTACCTGTCAGTCTATACCCAGGGATGTAAATAGGGTCGTGGTCTTACCCGTGAGTGAACCTGTCAGTCTGTACTCGGGGCTCAGGGGCGTAAATGGGGGCGTGGCTTCACAGTTTCGCCATTTTCCGCTTGTATTCGGTCGCCCGTTAGCTAAACAAGCTAGCTCATAACCACATCTGCACACAGCATCAGTTGTGCTGAAGGATTAAAGTCAATATTAAAAGCCTTAACCAATTCCATCAACGCTACCTCAGAGACGGTGAAATCTCGTCATCATGGACGAGGAGTATTACAGTGGAGGGGGAGACTGGGAGGGCACGGACGGGAACTTGGTGAGAGACTTGTTGCTGTTTGGTTGTCCAGACTACAGTGTTAGCGTTAGCCTCAGATTTACTAGTTTTACTTCGTTTGACAAGGCTGTATGAAGGCTCAGAAACTGGGAATACAGTTAGATATATAGTTAATAGACGGATTTGTCTACAGAGCTCCATGGCAGATGTTTTAACCTGCAGCGATTTATTAGCCTGCTACAAGCTAACGAGTGGACATGCGAGTTAAAGCTGTAAACCGACTGGTCCGTGAACACAACACAACACGGGTTATGGTCGTTACAGTCTATGGTTACGACTGAACGATTGACAGAAGTCTAAATCTAATTTCGAGTATGTTTCCTCTCTATTGTAATTCTGGTTTTTCGTGTGATTATCTTTAGGTCCCTGTCTAATGTGTTGCTGATGTCAATTGCTATAGTGAAAGTGTAATATATTTTTATTCTTGTTTGGAATAAGTAAAACGGAAACATGAAGGAGAAATTAAGGATTTTTGTAAAAAAGAAAAAAAAATCCATAATAGAAATCCTCCTTGAGTGTGCAGGTACATCTCAAAAAAGAATTAAGATATCCTGAAAAAGGCCAATATTTTTGCTCACTCATTTCAAAAGAAAAACCCAGATATTATAGACTCATTTTACACAGAGTGAGTTATTTCAAACCTTTTGTTTCTAGAAAAGTTGAATATGATGACTTACAGATGATAAAAACCCACAATTCAGTGTCTCAGAAAATTGGAACATTACATTGGATTAATAAAAAAGTTTTTCTCCCCCACACAGAATTGTCAGGCTTCTATAAAGTTTTGCTGCTTTTTGACTGTTTTCTAATTTTTACTTCTCTTTTACCATATTTGCCACTTTTCACTCTTAGATTGTAGGTAGTTTTCAACAGTTTGACTCTTTGGTTGAGCAGGGTTGAGTTAAGGTTTGTAGAGCATGAAGCATCCACTGCAAAAAAAATTGTATCTAATATTCTGACACACATTTGGTAATCAAAAACTTGAGCAGAAAACATTTATGTACTTAAATGTGCTTTGATTCTGACCCAAATATTCTCAGATTTTAGCACTTAAGTATCCTGCACTTTTTCATTTTCAGCATCCATCTCCACATTATTTGTTGATCAAATTTAATGTGGATACTTTAGGTGTAAAAAATACGTTTTAACTATTATATTGTATGTTAATTATATTTTATTTGAATACTTTATATAGCTGTATATGTGCCTCTGTCATGACAGTAAAAGCTCATTTCTATGGAGTAAGTAGAGTAATGTTGTTTAACAACATTTTTGGTACAAGTCTGGTAAGTGTTGAAATGATTTGCAGTTCTGAGAAAGCTCTTCTTTACTACTGTGCCCTGTGTGTGAGTGTTTATTGCATGAACGCTAAGTAACAACATGATGCCGCTCTGACCTGTCTTTGATAAGGATTACGTTGAAGGGGAAAATGATGGAAAAACTCAGGAAGACTGTCTTCAGAAATTCTCCAGCAGGGATTACATCATGGAACCTGCCATCTTCAGCACCCTTAAAACGTATGCAGCTTTTTTCCTTTACTTACAAGTGGATTTTGTCAATACATAATTATTGTCCTAACGTGATAAATACATTCTCTTTTTCTGCAGGTATTTCCAGGCAGGTGGCTCACCTGAACATGTCATCCAGCTCCTCTCAGAAAACTACTCAGCTGTTGCTCAGACTGTCAACTTGTTAGCAGAGTGGCTCATCCAGATGGGTAAGTAGCAGAGGCTGTTTATGTTTTGTGGGCTCCATGCTAACCTCATATTTATCTGTAATGTCCTCATTTTGACTTTAGGTGTAGAGCCGGCTCAGGTCCAGGAAAGAGTTGAAAATCACCTTAAGAGTCTCCTCATAAAGCACTTTGACCCTCAGAAAGCTGATTCCATTTTCACAGTTGAGGGTGAGGTGAGGTTTGCAAACACAATGGTGTTATTTTACAGGAGAATCAAGGTGTTTTGAACCAGACTAATGCAGCCTTCTGCCCTCAGACTCCTGCCTGGTTGGAACAGATGATAGCACACACCACATGGAGAGATCTTTTCTATAAGCTGGCAGAAGCTCATCCAGACTGCCTGATGCTCAACTTCACTGTAAAGGTACAGTAGTAGTGATAGAGGTTCAATGATTAAGGCTTTGTAGTTTTTATATTCTCAGATTCACCTTTAAATCTTTATGATCACACTTATCACAAATTTAAGAAATGCATGTTTTTAGTGTTGTGGAGCTGAGTGCTAATTTACCACTCCTAATTAATTTATCGTGATCCCTGAAGAGATAGGCTTTGTTTTTGGATCTAATATATAAACGTTGTGTTTTTTTCCAGCTTATTTCAGATGCAGGTTATCAAGGTGAGATCACCAGTGTGTCCACAGCGTGTCAGCAGCTGGAGGTTTTCTCTCGGGTGCTCAGGACATCTTTGGCTACACTGCTGGATGGAGGAGAGGAAAACCTGGAGAAGAACCTGCCAGAATTCGCTGTGAGCTTTTTTTGTTGAATTTTGACAAAACTTTTACTGACCTAAGGCCATCAGGACATGGTTTTGTTTCAGCCCCTGGATGGACGTAAGAACATGCTGCTTTGGTCATGTTATTTCTTTCCAGTTTGCATGAAGTCAAGCTTACAGTCAACAATTCCTCATCACATCAGAGGAACTTCTAATTTTTTTGTCTTTTTGTTCTGCTGAAAATCCACATTTGACTTCCAATCTGTTTAAATCTTGCTTTTTCAGAGACATGATCGTTGATTCTTGAAAACTAATGTGTTCATATTTCTTGCTTCATTTTATATTTTACACCCCAACGGATTCATTTGAATAATTTACATCCTCATCCCCTAAAGGATAAGTTAAGTACCAAATAAAAAGAAGTAACAGTGTTGCTTGAACCCCACAGTGAGTGTTGTTTTGTTGGTGAGGATGGTCCATTGTTTTCATCTCTTTTTTTACTGTTTGTGTTTGTTATGCTGAGCTGTTGCCATCCTCCCTCTGCAGAAGATGGTGTGTCACGGTGAGCATACATATCTGTTCGCTCAGGCGATGATGTCAATCCTCGCTCAGGAGGAACAAGGTGGTTCTGCTGTTCGAAGGATCGGCCAGGAGGTGCAGAAATCAGCACATCAGAGGTAAGCTTTGTCTCTAGAAAGTCAAAATTTACAAGTCCCTAAATGCTGTTTGTTTTACTAAATGTGATTCTTTGTGGTTTATTTCCCAGAGGTCATGATGCCAGTCAGATAACCCTGGCTCTAGGCACAGCAGCAGCCTACCCTCGAGCCTGTCAAGCACTGGGCGCCATGTTGTCCAAAGGAGCTCTGAATCCTGCAGATATCACTGTTCTGTTCAAGATGTTCAGCAGCATGGACCCTCCTCCCGTAGAGCTGGTGAGGAAAGGATGTGTAGGAGATGGACCTTTACAGATCAATTAAATCTGCTTTCTAAGCAGGAACACATCTTTTCTCTCTGCTTATGTCTTTAGATTAGAGTTCCTGCTTTTCTGGACCTCTTCATGCAGTCATTGTTTAAGCCAGGCTCAAAGATCAACCAAGACCATAAACACAAATACATCCACATCCTGGCTTACGCTGCCAGTGTGGTCGAGACATGGAAAAAGGTAATCTTATTTTCACATCTGTATCTGCGTGTAATGAAGTATGCAAGATATATGCTAAGCTGAATGTAAACTAGTGATTTTCTCAACAAACCTCTTTTGCTTGTTCGTCTTCTATTTTTTTTTTTTCCTCATTGTTCCTACCTGAACTCAACTTCCCATGTCTTGACGTTGTTTTCTGTTCGTTCCCAGAACAAGCGAGTCAATATCAATAAAGATGAGCTGAAGTCGACGTCCAAGGCCATAGAGACCGTTCACAATCTCTGCTGCAATGAGAATAAAGGAGCCACAGAGCTGGTGGCTGAACTTGGTACTTTGTATCAGTGCATCCGGTGAGTGGACGACCAGAATGTCATTCCTGTTGAGACTGCAACTCTTTGTTTACAAGGGAGGCTTGTTGATGGTGTGTTCATTATCCACTGGGAACAGATTTATCGATGCTTTTAAATGTCTCCTAGTAAGTAAGAAATGATTTTTCAACTTTTAAGCCTCCAGAAAGGGATTGTAAAATGAGGAGGGACATCACAATTTCTGATTCAAAAGTTGATTTGAAGACTTCCAGTCCTAGTACCAAAAGACTTCAACCTAGCATTGAGTAGTCCAACACTCCCTTGCCTCTCAAATATCAGTTTTGTATTTGATACATTAGAAAGCTAGTTGACAAACAATACAGTACTTTCCTCAAACTCAGATCAGCTGCAACCCCCCCCAAAAAAGTCCAAAATCCGTTTATGAGTGGAGTATAGGGAGTGTAAATTAACATATAAACCCTCTTCTTTGTAAATTAAGACTGCTCTGTCAGGGACGAGCTTTTGTTCTTGTTCCTCACACACTGTACTCCTTGTGTCCAGGTTCCCAGTCGTTGCTATGGGAGTTTTGAAATGGGTGGACTGGACTGTGTCTGAGCCGCGCTACTTCCAGTTGCAGACAGATCACACTCCTGTACATTTAGCTCTGCTGGATGAGGTATGCTAATAAGAGCATCATGAGTGAGTGTTACATTCAATTTGATTTTCTAACTACTACAACTCAACTATGAATTCTCCTTCAACACAGATCTGTACATGTCACCAGCTGCTGCATCCCCAGGTCCTCCAACTACTCATCAAGCTGTTTGAGACCGAGCACTCTCAGCTGGACGTCATGGAGCAGGTCTGTGTGTGTGTGTGTGTGTGTGTGTTCATCCCCCTCAAACAGAAGAGATTATTGTAGGTGTATGACCTCTCAGCTGACTGTGCGTTGCTTTTGCTTCCCTCGCAGCTGGAACTGAAAAAGACTTTGCTTGATCGGATGGTGCATCTGCTGAGTCGAGGCTATGTGCTGCCGGTAGTCGGTTACATTCGCAAGTGTCTGGAGAAACTCAACACTGACATCTCCCTCATCAGATATTTTGTTACGGAGGTAACAGACTTATCTTGATTTGTGGTGTAGAGATAACGTATGCAAACGGAAATAATCTTAACAGTAAACCTTACAGTGCCGTTTGAATCTCTGCTCTGACAACTTGGTGCTCTCAGAGCCACAGGAGTTGCATGTTTCAACAGAGCTGTCCGTCATGGTCTTAAGCTCAAAACAAACTGACATTATTAGATGACAACCTTAGCATGTGCCTCAAAAAGCCTTGATAAATGATCAGACTCTCATATTTCTTTTGTAGGTGCTTGATGTGATCGCACCCCCTTACACATCAGACTTTGTTCAGCTCTTCCTGCCCATCCTTGAGAACGACAGCATCGCAGGAACAATCCGCACTGAGGGAGAGCACGACCCTGTCGCAGAGTTCATTGGTGAGTCATGTGCCTGTACAAAAAATTCCCCACACCTTTTGATACTAAGAGGATTTTTTTACATCTACTTTCATCTTAAGAATTGGTCAGTCAGTATTTACAAACCATGAAGTTTTAATAAAACTAGTTTTCTTCCTTTTTTTTAAGCTCACTGCAAGTCAAACTTCATCATGATCAACTAAAGCACAGTGAAATAAATGTTCTTGGAGCAGATGGTGTCTGAAAGACCTGAAGAGGAGACAGAGGACCTGTTCTCTTCAGTAACCTCCTGCATCACTTTGGAGAACACACTTTTAAGACTTTCCATTTGGTGTGACTGAGAGAACAATCAGTATCAATGAAAAACAAATGTTGAGTGAGCTGACTGTGGAATACCACAACACAGAGACTGAAACTCATAACGATGCAGCTACATGTTTTTTTTAAACCTGTATATTTGATTTTCTGTTTAATGTTGGTTTAAGCTGTCTTAAAATAAAAACCCCAATGGATTTGTTTGTGAATTTTTGAAGTCTTTTCCAGTCGGGTACAACTTTTTCATGGCAATGGGGGCTACTCAACTTAGTTTCATGCAGACAATGACTGACATCCAGACAGTTGTGGGAGGAATACTGAATGTGTTGTGTTTATTGGCAAAGTTTGAAAACAACATGTGCAAAATACTTCGCTCAAAGTCACATAAGGCACAATAAAAGTAGATGATTTCTTAAACCACAGTGTAGTGCAATCTTTTTAAAAACCTTACACCGATCACTAAAACATTGGGTGCCGAAAACGAATAATAAACACAGTGGTCTTTGGCTGAGTTTGCAAGATAGCTTGTCATTGAAATGCTCTTTCCCTCATCATCATGCAACATGAAGCATACATTCACACTCTACGATGGCTCTGAAGCATTCAGAGCTTAAATCAAATGTAGCACAGAAGATGCTTGTCCTGATCATTGTCCCTAAACTAAATTGTTTCTGACTGCTTAACAGCCCCCAGTGAGGTAAAAAAAAAAAAAGAAAACCTGTCTGGTACCCAGCCTACAGTAAAAAATAAATCATAACTCTTTCCCTTTCGAACATTTTTGCATAAAAAAAATCCCGCTTGGTCTGTGATAAATAGACACAAGAGAGTGCAGTGGCTACATCCTCACACTGTAGGTGTCGGTCTCTACACATAGGATTTAGCGAGGATTACGTCTCCGTACATGCAGTCTTCCTCCACTGCCAGGTTGTATTTGCTTCCACTTCCTCCCTTGTAAGCACTGGTCACGATCCTGAGCCAGCCTTTCTCACCCTAATGAGAGGGAAACCAAAATCAGTGGTTAATCATTTTGCATTTTAGGCTTTGTGTCTCTGGGGCTTTTCTGGTCAAGAATTATTCTTTTCTTCAATAGTTTGGTTTCAAGTATTGTCATGTACTCCTCTGCATCAGTTTACATTCTAGCAATGGTTTGATATCAAAGATGCCTGTTAAACCTATTAAGAGAATTTTGAAGTACAAGGTTTTTTTTCTTGATCTGTCAAAAACTCTTTCACAACAAAACTTTTTTTTCTGTCTTTTTAGCAAACTTACCCATGGCTCCCCCCATGAGTTACGAACAATCCAGTACTCAACACCATCCTCCACTCCCCAGCCAGCCACTGACACAATGTGGTTAATACCAGGATACTCCTGATATTCAGAGTAGACACCTCCAGTGTAGGCATCAAGTTTATCTGTGGCCATAATGCCACAGCTGGAGGAGAGAAACACCACAGGTTACTCACTTTCTCTGGATGAGGGAACAGATGTGTATTAAGTAGGAAAACAAACATAGATATGTCACAGGATTCAGATTACCGACTTTAAAAACCCACCCTTGAAAGGGCAAACAACCTAAATGTAATTTACAGAAATGGTTCATAAATAGTGTGAACACCGATTTAAAGTTTTAAAAGGATGTGGAAAAGCTCCTCTTGGTCTCCATATAATGAGACAAGAACAGATGTTGGTACATTTAACTTCCATTTGTCTTCTGCTATACACTGAAAGTCAAAGACATTTATTATCAGGTTTCCTGTTTTGACCAAAGTAAATTAAAAAAAATCTCTGATACTTTTTAGTCTTGTGACTTTTTTTAACACAACATTTCACCAAACAGCAGTGTGACTCTTCACAGCTTTTCACTGAGAGCTGAAATGCTGTGTTCAAGTGAACCATCTCAGTTCCCCTTTTTGTTAGTTTCATTTATATTTTTAACCCTTTCTGTCTTTGTGGCCTCACAAAGACTGACACGGTTTGCTCTTTTGGGTTTTGGTGATGTATAAAGGCTAAGTGCTGGTTGATCTTGGTATTTTGGTTAAGTGATGTTTTTTATAAGGCTCTTAACGTGAAGCATATGGGTAAAAAAAAAAGAAGCATGGAGCGCTGCAGGGATGTGAGACTGTGTCTCTCTGGTGATCTTTAGTGTGGGGATACAGTTTCAACTTAAATCACCACTGATCAAACTTGCTGCAGAGCCATGTGGTTAATCTAAGTCAGTTTACAAAAACTGTTAGTTTGTCAACTTGCTTTCCGAGAAGACAAAAATCACAAACCTGATAGGCCCGTTAGCGTAGATCTCTGCCATCATCTTCTCTCTTCCGCTGACGTCTCCATAATCTCCCACTTTCCACAGGGTGTAGTTCTTCACAATATTGCACACCCCGAAGGTGGTGCAGGTGCCACATTGATTGAAGGCTTTACACTCTTTAGAGAAGGACATAAAACATGCACAGCTCAATCAAAGGTCATAGAAGTGACTAGAATTATTACTTTCTTCAGTGAACCACACTTACTCTGGTCTTTAGCCTGGTAGTTGTTGCAGGTCTCGTCTGGGATCCCATTGGTGTTAGCGTATTCCCAAACTCCAGTGTGGTCACCTCCATGGCAACTGCCAGCATTACCGCAGTCGATCACATGCTGGACAGAGAGATAGGCAGACGGCCATGCTGCTTTCCTCTTTATGTTGATGCGGTCTGGAGGGAAAGCAAGTAAAACACAATAAACCTAAACCAGTTTGTGTTGTTTCTCTGCTAAGAGGAAGTGAAACTGCAAAAACTATGCCCAAGCAGTCATGTGAAGGTATGTCATGTGGCACCTATGCGGCTGAACCACAATGACACAGCAGTTTGGGGTTTTTTATACTCCTACAAGGAAACAACCATTTTATTTATCATACCTGCCATGGCACTGGTGCTACCATGGGCCCAGCAGGAGCCACAGTACTGGGGAATGTGCTGGTTGCGGGTTGTGCTCACGTAGTTCACTCCATTGATGTTTCTCCAGTCCAAAGCTTTGGGAATATCAGAAACATTGATATACTCATGTGGCCGGGGACTTGTCCTGTGAATAGACAGGAAACCAGACAAACATGAGAACTGCAGTGGTAACACACTCATTTTACACAAAAACCTGTGAAATACATGTTTTAGGGGTTAATATGCTTATCACATATTAAGCACAAACATCTTAGGGCAGAATGTTTGTTTAATTTCTGTCTGTAACAAAAGAAGGTGAGAACAAAGCACAGAAAGATATAGAAATAAGAAAAACAAGTTACTTCAGTTCAATCAGACACCAGATACAGGTGCTGATATGTATTTCTAGAGGCAATTAACAAGGTGTATGACAACAGGTTTTTATACATGATTATTAACGTCATCTATTACAGCATCTCAGATGTGCATCTTAAATTGTCAGAGGGAGAAGGAGACAGTGATATTAAATGTAACCTGTGTTGCAGAAAGTCTATTTTCCCTTTCTTCTTTATTTTGAAAAGAAAAGATGAAACTCCCTTTAGTATTATGAGCTTTTCACCCCGATATGGATGGTTTCATGCTCTCAGGACAACTTTACTGTAGTGACATTTGGAAAATGTGTTTTTTTAACGAAGTTACACTGAAACTGAGTTGCTCCTTTGTCAGCCAGTACAAACCCATTGCATTAACACTGATCAGGAAGTTAAATGGCAGTACAGATTGTTTACTTAATCTCTTGAGACCCAAGCTTTTGTCTGGTGTGCATTTTTCATTTCTCCTTGCTATTTGGGATAAGTAAACCCTCATTGGTTAAAAAAAAAAAAAACAAAACTAATTTGGTCTTTGAACAGGAAGTTGTGTTTTAGTGTTATTTAGCTCTCAATGTCTAGATATCAGTGTTGCTGTTAAAAAAAAAAACAAAAAAAAAAACTGTTTTTTTTTCTCTAAAATGGGTTTGAAACTGCTATATCACCAAAAGATGATGTGTGATGTGTCCCCGTGGCTGGTGGGTCAAAGTTAAAAACAAAAATGAAGTATCACAGGTCTAAGAGGCAGAAATGTAATGCAGATGCTTCCTGCAATTCAATTTTTGATTTTTAATTTGGTTCTGCCCTCAAAAATTCAACTAAAATCAGACACATCTTCAGGTTTCTATTGAAAACACATAATTCTATAAGACACCTTTTCTCCTAATATAAATGGGGTAACGTTTAAGGAGATCAAATATTCAGAAATACCTGATCTCTAAGTAAAATGTGCACAAACACTGTGATTCTTGTCTGACAACACCTTTTTATAATCATTTGATCATGATTTTTAGTACTTGGTTCACAGCTGCCTGTGGGGAAGCTGAGCTGTTGTTGACTTCCTCAAACTGTGATTCGGTCACTGTCGTGTGATTCAATGGACCAAAAGAACAAGAGCTTCCAGGAACCCTTTCGTTATTCTATTCGACTTGGTTTCGATTTGTTTTCCTGTATGCGACCCAGTCCAAGTTGTGTAAACGAAAATACGGGTGTAAAATCAAACCAAAGTGCTGTCATTGAGCTGTTTCAATCAAACTACTGCTACTTGTAACGTGTAACTTCGTACGTTAAAGTGACCGTTGAGGTGTCACGTAACGTTAGTAACGCGGTAACTCAGCGCTACGTGTAGCTACTGTTGGCAAGCTAGCTAAAATGCTCTTTTGTCGATCTTTTTTCGTTCTGTCATTATCACTTCACATGATTTCTTTAAGTAAAAGTGAAAAAGTGGGGTTTACTCACCTCAGTCCAAAGTCAGCTTTCCTCGGTGAGGGCACATAGCACGGCTGGTTTGGGTTAAAAAACACTCCTGCAAACACACCCGAGAGAATGACTGACAACACAACAACCACTAAACCTGACCGAGCCATCTTCAGCAACAACGAGCAGCACACACTGAGTGGGTTTTACAGGACAGGTTAGAGGGGTTAAGGCTGGAGGGGAGGTTTTGGGCTGGTATCACAGCCTGAACTAGTGAGGCAGAGGGTGAAGTCGGTGCTCATAAACCTGTTAGTAAACCACAGTCATGTGACCAGCTCATCCTACGCAGAGAGACTGTAGCCATGCGCTTTCCCAGGAAGTCACAAGTTTCAGTGATACTCATCTCCATCAATATAACGACACAAATAAACCTGCGTTTCAGTGTTAGATAACAGTTAAGTGTGTGCGTTTATCTTCATAGTCCTTTTACCTCCTCAGCGAGAGACAAAAACAACAAATGCAGTACTCAGCTTGTTGCCATTTGGTTTAAGCCAGGGGCGGTCTGAGGATCTGATTTTGAGGGGGCTGATCCCTGAGGGAGATGGTGAAAGGGAGGGGTTTTTTTTAGTTTAATTATTGTTTGGCTAATGTGTGAGCTTATTGCCAAATCTCTCATTGACAGACCATTAACATCATACAATATACACTACCTGGCCAAAAAAAGTTGCTACCTGGATTTAACTAAGCAAACAAGTACAAGCCTCTTCTTACAGTGCCTACTGTTCAAGCCTGTGGGGGCAGTACTATGATCTAAGGTTGCTGCAGATGGTCAGGTATAGGTTCAGTAACATTATGTGCCCAAAGAATGAGGTCCGCTGACTACCTGAATATACTGAATGACCAGGTTATTCCATTAATGGATTTTTTCTTCCCTAGTGGCACTGGCATCTTCCAAAATGACTTCAGCATTCCAACACATTTGCTACGAGGCAATGCATTTTCTGTAGCTTGAAGTATCATTATTTCTTTAAATATTGTTGTACGATTATAAAAAATCTTATTAGTGAAAAATAATCAACTGTTCATCTTTTTGAGGGGAGAGATTTTTCTCTCCACTCTGACAAGTCACTCAAAATTTAGTGTTTAGTTTCCCATAAGCTTTGATAGTTTTGTCATAAAATTGTCAGTGTTCTCACTGTCAGGAGGTAGACATAAGTTCGAGCTTTGCCTGGCATTAAATTTAAAAGCATGCTACATTATCACCACCTGGTAACCTTAGCCAGTGGGCCAGAGGACTGAACCACCTCAATAAGGAAAGGCTGATATATTTAGATACTGCAGAAGTACATATGCTTCGGTAATTTGTGATATTTATTGGTTTCATATTTTGGTGACTTGCCCTACTAGATGCTTCCAAAACCCACTGCTTCCTATGGCCCTGCTTTCTGAAGGATCAGAACTTTCAGATGAAACCAACTATAGAGAGAAGGAAGAGGGGTTTTTTTTGTTATTCAAATTAAATCAGTATTGCCTTACTGTATTTTAAACCAATATCAGGTATATAAGGCTAAAATATGAACTGAATACCTGTGGAATTAAAAAGTCTGGTTGGGCGCTTTCCTATAAAATATTTTCTAGGGGGTGCTGGGAGGAGATTTGGGGGCGATTTAGCATCTACAAAAAGACTTTTCTGAGCCTGTGAGCAGTATAATGGTTTGTAACTAATACTGCTCACAGGCTCAGAAATCTACTCAAGAGGAAAATATAAGATTAACTTTTATAAAGATTCTGGCACTGCTTGTAAAACCCTAAATTGTTATTAAACTCTATCGTCATGAGGTGCAATCCCCCTTAAAAATACTAAATTATTTCACACAGCAGGTAACCACAAATTACACATGAAACATTTGTCACCTTGGCGGTTTGTATGCAGCCGATGTCCCATGATCATAAATAGCCAAAGCCAGACAAAATCTCTAAAATCACACCACGATTATTACTTCCGTAATGTTGAGATAAATTTGTTTTCTGGGCGTCTTACTCAGCATTAACACAAAGGTTTGATGGCACTGCCTTTATTGAAGGACAACATGATTGTCACAAGGTTGGAAAAAAAAACTTCAGACTTGCACTTTCTAACGCTTGCTGCTGTGTACTGTGCTGACAAATCTATGTGGCACTGCTTGTTAATTATTTATCCAACAACACTGTGAAACTGTTGAAAACCGCTGTAAGCACTCATTCCTCAATTTGATCCAGATGTCACATGACCCAAAGATACAAATAGTGAATACAAAGTGCAGTGGTTATCAAAAACAAAATCCCCGACCTTGCAGATTCATATATTTTACAATGTGAAAGACAATGTGAACGTTAGAATCCTTGAGTTGTATTTAAGACATAACTGTAAAATATTAACAAAGAGTCACTGCTTTCAGACAGCTGTTATTTCTTTCTGTCATGAAGATACATCACTTGTTTTTTAAAATATGATACTGCATCTTTTTCAAGAGCGACAGAGTAATAGGAAATCGACAACTTGTGTTCATCACAATTACGTATAACACCTGATTTACCGTTGATTATCTGTTTTTATTTAGTGAAGCCAAATTCAAACACAGAGACTGGAATTACAGTTTAAAATGTTTGGCGCTCTTGCATTGACAGAGAGAGTGTGTGGTGGTGGCAGCTGAGGGATCAGGGTTGGACTGTGATTCTTGTCCATTCTACACCAGCCTCCGTCTCTTGCAGTCACGCTCCATCTGGTCTTCACATACGTTTGTGGATGCACCCAGAGGAGATACTTGGTTCAGCATGGAGTCATCTGACGCCTGACCGAAGAGGGCCATTAGCAGAGCAACACCAAATCCTGTGGCACGCTCTCCCTGCAGAGACGGAATAAAACAAGGGTTGGATTCCAGCATCAAAACTGTAAAGGTAGCCTGATGTTACACTTTTGACAAAGTCTGTTTGAGACACAGTTTAAAGGATCCTGGTATCAGAATTCACACATTAGATAATGCAGCCATAATAAGGGTGAATTATTGAGAGTGCAGCACATGTAAGAAAAGTCTTTTTAGTCAGAGCATTGGTTTCCCCCTCCAGTGTTGCTTCAGACATCTTACTGCGCAGACACAATCTACATTTATCTGATTTGATAAGATTACTGGTCTCACTTCTTTTGACTTACATCATCTCACTGACCGTGTTTAAGTCACACAGCCTCACCCTCGTCTTTACACTAATTTTCGTGAAAAACATACCATGCTCAAGGATTTTGAACAAAAGTTAACGAAACCATTTGAAGTACCTTTTTGTCAATTCTTGTTTTGCTTGCTCTAAATTATCACTCTTTTTCTTCCTCATCAGAGGAGATCCTTGCATTTTGTTTTTCAGTATAGTCTGGCTGTAAACCCTGGACAAATAAAGTGAAAACATTTTTTTTCCACTTTTTCCATTATCCCTCCATATCATCTACCTTAATGGAACACAGTCTGACATATCACTAACAATAGATTGTTTAGCCAAACTGTAGACCGTAAAACAGTTCAACTTAGCTTTTTTGGCAATCTGGCAGCTGACATTTTTGAAAGCAGGTACATTTTGAATTCTGCATAGGATTAAGGCAGTGAAAGAACACTTTTACTGCCGGTGTGCAGAGGAATAACATTAACATGCTACATGTCTGCATGGTCACTCAAAGACTGCTGTTAAACACTTATGATAGTGATTTCCACTCTTAATGTTCTACATATTTTTTCAGTCTGACTACAAAGACATGAGGGCGTTACACCCCAATTTTGGCAACTTCCTGAAAAATCTGCTGACTTCTCTCAGATTTGCATCTTCCTGAATCTTTTCAATCTCTTTAGATAAGTCAGCAAAAATTCCCCCCTCCCGATATTGCATGTTAACATGCTTAACAAGCAGTTTGACTTTTTTATTAAGTACTTTAATACTTTTGAGAAGAATTTGCAGGATCTGGTCTTGACAAGTGTATTCCCTGATGCCAAACTTGTGCAGCCAAACCTGATTTTTTCTGAAGCACTCCTATTCTTGTCAAACTGGCTTGAGCATCATAAAAAAATTCACCAGATAAAAATATTTTGCTTCACAAAGTTGTGATCAACAGCCAGAGTGCTTTGAAATTTAACTACTCAGTATCTCTTTGGACTTGATGATACTCACAGCATGAACAGGTGAGGCAATGTCCACATGGACCCAGACACCAGGCCAATCAAAACCCAAGTGAGAACCAATAAAGAGGCCGGCACAAGAGCTTTGAGCGTTCTCCCGGTCCTGTTAGAACAAAAGAAGATGAGGAAAAACATCAGCAAGTGCCCAACTAAAATTAAAACTACAGTCACAGAACATTAACAGAAATGCACCAAAATATTTAAATAACCAGCTACTGTCACAGCTACTGTTAGCAGTTTGTCAAATCTAATATTTGACCAAAAACACATTACCATCAGATTATCATTTAGCAAATACACACTGATTTTAAGTAAATCAAAATGTAAAACAGTATGACAGATAGTGGTCGTACCAGTCAGACATCTGTTAACATTGTACTCGTTAACTTCAACATGTTATACATGCAGCTATAGTCATAAAGAAGCCGCCTAACATTCTGTAGTAGCTCCTATGCAAAGCAAAACAGTGCTACTCTAACTACCCATTCCATATAAGTCTCAGCTCATACATTGTGTAAAGGCAGAGAAATTATTCTGGTCTAACAAAAGAAAAGTGCAACCGGTTGTTCTAAAGATAGTTTCTTGGGACAGCTTTCTTGGCCCAAACAAATTGATTTTGTATTTTTTCCAAGTTTATCAGGATATCAGGCCATTAGTGATTTGCAGTCACACAGCATTAGATTTGAAGAATGTTTAGTTTGTCCCTTACTGCCACAGAGTTCTTCATGTCAGCCATGGCTGAGGTGAATTCGCTGAAGTGCAGCTCGGGGCAGTAGACCAAAGGGTGAGCAAGATCTCCACTGCTGCGTCCAGCACGCACACATGCAACCTCCCACTGCTCGCTGTTAGTCATCACAGCTGCGTGATACTTTCCTGTGGAGATTCCCTGGATATAGAAAAAGTAAATGCTTTTTAAGGACAAAAACTTTACCTGTTGAAGGGCTAAATTTATTGTTAGCTGTGTTCTCTTTATTGAATCAAAATCTAAAGAACTTGGTCCTTGCATGACACACAAGGAAGTCTAGAAATCAACCTGTTCATACTTGCAAAAGTTTAACAACAGTTAATTCGAGGCTGGTTTCACCCACCTGTGCCCCTGTCAGAGTAGCCATGTCCAGGATAATATCAGCGGACAGGTCTTTGCTGGCATACACCACTCCATCTGCCAACACGAGTCTGCCCTCTGCATCCGTGTTATTGATCTCCACTGTTCTTTGAAACAAAAAAACACCAATGGAAGATTAAAATCACTTCAAGCATAAGTGCATGTAAAAGCAAACTATGCAAATTCAACCTTTTTTCCTCAAGTCAAAAAGAAATAACTAGAAGTCTCACTTTCCAGAGTAGAGAGTGTGGATGTCATCAGGCCGTGTGGCTATAGGCCCAACTGCATTCTCTGCCAGGCAAAACACTGCATGGAGGTTATCTTTAAAGCCCTGAATTAAACAGACAAAACAATCTGATTAGAGAAAGAAACAAAAGGGCAAATCTAACTGCTGTGGTGGGACCTCACCTGTTTGACAGTAGCTTTGAAAGCTCCCAAAATGGCAGCAGCTCCACCACAGTCTCTCTTCATGCCTGGCATTGTGGTCTAGAATTGAAAATTGGAATATGTACTGACACAAGTAATGAAGCATTCTTTGATATCTGAGATAGCTCTAGTGCAGCATCTGAAATATGAAAGGAGCAGGACAGTGGACAGTATGTGTGAATGCAGCTGCATGTTATTTTCCACTTGTTATCATAATACTTTGATTACATGCAGTGCAAGGGATGTGAGAATGTGTTAAATTTCAAAATGTCTTCAGGAAAGCTTCTCCATCTTATCTGTACATTTAAGCAAAGTGACATTATATTGACCAGCCCATGTTACAACAACATGTCACGGATTACAGGCTTGGCTTAAAGATTAACAGATCAGGAGTGTCAGGGATCACCTTGACAGCAGCAGCGTGCTCATAAATACTGCTGGTACAACAAGGTTCAGTCATTAATTTTACTGTAACATTGGCCATAATCCTGAAAGTGATGAACACGAGTTTCTACTCTTTATTTAGAGGAAATATGAGAGTACCTTTCCCTTAATGCTGAGTCCTCCAGTATCATACACAATGCCCTTGCCCACCCATGCAATGGTCTGGGTTGCACCTTCGGGTGTGTGGCTCAACACTGCTAATGCAGGTCCATGCTCTGCGGCTTTTCCAACTCCATAAATACCTAACAGGGTAGAAGTTATACAGAACAACAATCAACAAAGATTGTTTCAAGCAATGTTTAAGAAATAATGTTGTATACTTTTTTTTAAAAGAAGAAATTCATATTGGCAGGTTTTAATCAAGAACTTTAGATGCAACAGGAAAAACAGGGAATCATTGTTACAGAGTAACTGATAGAAAATGCCATTCATGTTTTATGATGTCAGTCTACCAAAGTTTGCTTAGAAGATGTTCCTGACAATTTCTGAAATACACATTGTGAGTTCAGTGAATAAGATGGTCTACAAAAAGGTGCTCATACACTCATGACACCCTGGCATGAATGCCTTAAATCCATGTACCTCCAAACCCTTTCTGTTTGAGTTCTTCTCCACGAATGATCACAGGAGTAATACCAAGTTCAGTTCCCACAGCCTTGATTTCCTGTAACAGAAAATATTAGAGACCTTAGCTGCATCAACACTAAAGTAAAATGCATAAACAGATGTTATATGTGAACATGTGTCAGTAGAGAAAGTATCATCTACATCTAAGAAGTGATCTGTATTCATCTCATTGCAGGGAGTGTCCACAATGCGAGCTGCCAGTCGCACACCATCAGCAGCGTTGGAGAGGCACTGGAGACAATAAAAAAAGGGAGTTATCAAAACAGGCCCATGTTGGTGAGAGCACACCACAGAAAATGA
Organism: Thalassoma bifasciatum; assembly: GCA_008086565.1. Classification (NCBI taxonomy): domain Eukaryota; kingdom Metazoa; phylum Chordata; class Actinopteri; order Labriformes; family Labridae; genus Thalassoma; species Thalassoma bifasciatum. The sequence continues at coordinate 932,187 of RPOG01000045.1, read as the reverse complement.
TTTTTTGATGTTCAAAAGAAAAAATAAGAGCAAATCTCAAAACAAAAAACCTACCTCGAGCTCTGAGGCATCCAGAGAATTACTGTCTTGCCCAACAATCAGAAACTCTACAGTGACATGCTTCTTCTCAGCCCTGCGGGAGGATGTTGAGCGCCGAGAGAAGATTGGGAAGGCTCTTGCAATGGCACAGGAGGATGCGAACACATCCGAACGTTCACAAACCATCTGGAGAGACACAAAAATCAGAACAGCCGCATTGTCATAGAACTGTTTCTCCAGTGGGGGAGCCAGATTTAAAACAAAAGTGAGGAAACACTGATTGAATCAGTTCTGTATTACAGCCACTCTCTGGAAACTGGAAGAGAAAAAAAAACAGGTACATTTCTGAAAGAGATACTGACCACGATGCAGCGGTTGTTCCCTCCTGGCAGGCAAGAGCGAACCAGACGGGACACAAAGTGGCCAGAAGAAGGGCTGTTGTGCCGGCTGACTCGGGAGGGCAACACAGCCACGGCAGCATAGTTGAGGTACAGAGGACAGCTGTCTGTGGGGTTTGGGTTCAAAGCACCAAGAGCTGCTTGCCAGATCTAAGTGAAATGAAAAGAATAAGAAGGCAAGGCAGCAGATGTTAGTGGACTGGTAATTAGACTGAAAAATAACTTAAGCTGGTACTATTGTGTTGACTGGAATACATTGGGCAGGGCTGAGTTGCCCTTAAATGTTAACCCATTTAAAATTCAATGCTACACTATCCACATGCCTCATGAAGTTTTTGCATCCTCTCTCCATTTGTAGCTGTCTATTTAAATAAACTCAACTGTTTGCAAGAGCACAAAACCACTTTCAGGGAATAAAGTTAGCATTTGGGTTCTCCTCTCCTTCTGCTGGGTTCGTATATACTGTTCTCTTCGTAGTTGTACTGTCTGAGCCTTTTATTCACTATTTGTTTGTTGATTTTGTTACTGGACTTTGCTGCAAAACCACCCTGGAAACTTGTGTTTTAAAGGTGCTATATCAATAAAGTTATTACTCTGTTTTACATGTGGAATGCTATGGTAAATGGTAAATGGTATCTTAATGTTCAGGTACTTCCAGTGTTTCAGTAAGATGAAGAATACTATGAACAGTATGAACAGCTTTACCCTGCAGGAAAAAGTTCAAGTGAAGAAATGAAGTAAGCAATCCGGTTGGGTAATATTTATTGGAAGATACTGAGAGCCTCTTAATGATTTAAAACCTTCAACTCTACAAACAATCTTTTAAGATTTTCTATACAGGAGGCTGAAAATCTTGCTCAATATTTCACAAGGACTTTGCACGACAGTCCATTGCACGTAATTCATACCCGTAAGACACAGAGAGCAGCAGAGTGTTTCTGCAGTGACAGAGATCAGACAGTAGTCTGTGCTCTGTTACTCCACCGTCTCGGCATTATTGAGTGCAGTCGTCGTAGCATAATGAACCCAGGTAGCAGCTCACAGGTTACTCCTCGACCTCTTTCATAACCTGTAAAAACTCAATGAAACCAGATATTTTTAAGGTTTCATGTTTAACTGTTAAACCTAATAGGTACTCTCAAATCCAGAAAATGGAAAATCCACACCGTTGAAAAATATATGGGACGTTGTTTTACTAGTAGGTTGGGTGTTAAAATGTTAAAATGAAACAACCTGTTACTGTTTAGTATCTTAACGCTACAGCAAAGGCTATTTCGCCAAGCCACACTGGATATGTATTTTACTATATTCCTGGCTAATAAAGCAGCACAGATTGAAGTGCTCCCTTAAAACCTGTTTGATAACCCTAACTGTATATTTCCATGGTGGCAGGGGTTGAAGGTTCCTGTTCACTAGCTCTCCTCTCCTCCTGTCATTAACTTAGCTCCACTTGTGAAGTTAGCACACTTAGCTCACTGTCATTCTCTCTCCCAGTTTTACCTCTTTGCTCACGACGGGCTGCAGTTTCCCTTTGATTTGGCTCCAGCTGACCTGCTGCAGGCTGCTCTGCTGTCCAATAATCAGGACGGGGCGAGTCTGTGGCTCGGAGTCACCGGCAGAAGCCTTGAACTCCAGCACCACGTTCGCCATTTCTCCGCTTGTGAGTCGGTGAACATCGATTGTGTTAAAGTGAACGAGCGACGGCAGCCGGGACAGGACGAAAAGGCTTTTGCTCAGTTCCGTCGCTCGGCTGTAATATGAAGTCTTTAGCACCCTCTACAGGAGACAGAAAATCCTTATTCTTTAATAATTATTTTCATCTACAGAGACAGTAAATACTAATTAACATGTCTGTAAATATACAACAGTTATCCATGATGATATTTTCTACCTGTGTTAAGAGTTACAAGAGTCTACTTTTAACCTTATATCGCCGAACGTATTGTATGTGTTACATGGGTTTAAAAGACCTCTCTCATCAACATGAAAAATAGTTTCCTTAAAATCCTATTTAAAAATGTATGTATTTTACCCCCTTGAGGATTATCATTCCACTACAGGTATCTGAAGTTGTATTATTTATAGATAGATAGATAGATAGATAGATAGATAGATAGATAGATAGATAGATAGATAGATAGATAGATAGATAGATAGATAGATAGATAAAACCAAAACACACAGACAAAAGTCTAAAAAAAAAAAAAATTAAAAAACAGGCCAGAGGATGCAGAATAAATTAATAAATATGTAGATAAGACGGTGCATGGATGCATGTGCAAAAGAGATATTAAAAAAAAATAGATAAACGGAGGCAAGTAAAATAATGTTAAAATGTTAAAAGCTGTTAAAAGCCCCGGTCATATTTTGGTCCTTTGCAAAATCACTGCTCACGTGAAATGCAGACGTCCTAAACATAAAATCCACACATGACAGGCAGGAAGCAGCTTTATGTTTAGGATAACATTACTCTAAAAACCCCAGAGTCCGTGATCACACTTTAATATGGAACAGAGCTGATTCCCTAGCAACGCTCCATGGCAACGCAGAGAAACGGCATCAAAATGCAGTGATTATCCAATCACAACCCGGTATTAAAAACAATCATTAAAAAACAACACTCAACATCGACAAAAAAATTACTCAGCTCTTAATAATCCCTCTGCACTGTCCAGCTATGGAAAGAAGAAATGGAGCCAGGGTAAGATTTTCTCTGTCAAACTGAAGAAACTGGCATTTTTTTTTTTTTATTAGGCAAAGCTGAAACCATGTTACAGTTTTACACTGTAACATTTGATCACATATCCCCAAACAGATTACATGATTCTGTCAGGGATAGCTTTTATTTTTGTAAAAGTATTACAGAGCGAGGAGAAACAAACGTAGCCTAAATGAGAAGTTTTATTTTTTGAAACAAAGTGTACTAAAATTATTTACTGAACAATAACGAGTGCCTTTCTGAATAAATACATGTACGGACGGACATGGTGGTGAAAAAAATAGGCCTAAAGTCTATTCATTTACCTACTTTCTCAGGTGCGTCAAATTTGTATAATGTTCATTCCATATGATGACCTGCAGAAGTAAGCCAACTCATTTATTTTTTCACCCATCAAGTAACTTGAAATTATGTGTTATAGGCTTTACATCCTAAAGCTTATAAATATATTGTGCACTGTCTTAACACCTATTCAGTGTGCAACATCTATTTAACACAGTTCATCCTGCCACAATCACAATGCATATAATGTAAATATTGTTTTTACTTTTGGTACTTATTGCTTATTTTGTACATATTTTTACATTAATGCTTTTTTATTATCTCTATCCCATGTAATTACTTACTGCTTTATTTTATTAAGAGCTATGATAACACTGAATTTCCCCCTGGGATCAAGGAGGTATTTCTGATTCAGAATGATTTTATTTTTAACAGACTTTTCTTGGAGCACACCTCAGCCCTGACAGGCAGTCTCTCATAGACGCTCTTCATACTCTTGATGTTCACAACCTGGAGCTGTCGCATGAAAATTCTTATCTGGTGGAAGAGATGATTGACCTGCTGGAATCTCATGCTGATAAACGAGATAAGTTTAACAAGAAGATTGATAAATTGAGAAAAAAGTTGAAGGCATGCAAGGATCAGACAAAAGGACTTCAAGACCAAAGGGAGGGAGTCCTTTCACTTCTAAAAAGTTGTGATGCATTAGTGCAGGAGCTCTTACAAATGCAAAACTTCCAGATGAAGGAATTAAGAAATATAGCGGCCGTCTCTCAGGATCAACCTGGAGGGAAAAGGGCAAAGGACAACACCCAGACAGATGTTGCCCTTCAACAGATCCAAAATGACTTCATTAATAAAATGAACCAGCTTCAGAAGATGATCATAGAGAAAAACGACATGATCAACAATCTTACAGGTGAAACTAAGGCTCGAATGGAGAGGCTTCACCGCCTCTCCGCTCAGGTCAAGATCCAACAGGCTGACCTGGACCAGAGCATCAAAAAGTGCAACACCCTGCAGCAGGAGTTCAAGAAGGAGCAGGCCAAGAGGGAGGAGAGCTGGGAGATGAGAAAAAATGAGATGCAGAGACAATGGCTGGAAAGAGAGAATGTCCAGGAAATGAGAGTGAGCAAAGCTGAGGAGGAACTACAGCAAGTGATAATTCAAAACATCAAGCTTCAGGTCAGGCACACTGCTATACTACAGGAAATACAGCCTCTAAATTGTCAGAACTTGTATTAGAATAATTTTTCAAAAATAAAAAAAAATAAAAATTGTGCCCTCTTTTTCAGAAACGTGTCCTTGAAGAGCAGAAAAAGGGCTTCTGGGGTAAAAAGAGGAGAAATACAGAGGAAGGGGAAGCTGCTGAATACCCAGCCCAACTTGGACATGAAGAGGAAGAGGAAAAAGAAGAGGAAGAGGAGCCAGAGGAAGAGGAAAAGAAGAGAAAAAAGGTGAAGAAATGGCGATTCTGGAGAAGAAAGGACCAAGGAGAAAAGAGCCAGCAGGTGGAGGGGGCAGCAGCAGGTCCAGATCAGCCTGGCCAGGAGGAGAGACAGGCTGAAGAAAAGCCAAAGAAACAGGGCCTGTGGAAAAGGGGTCACAAAAAGGAAGAAACGAGGGCTGAGAGGCCCAGCAAAGAGGAGGAAGCTGCAGCAGAAACTGGGGAGCAGTAGACCATCGGTGCACACCAATGTCCCGTCCTTTCTTTTCTTAACCCTATCACCCCCAGACTTTCTTGAAAGTATTTCAGATTGCTCATTAAAATAAAGGAAACAGCAACTTCATGTTTCAATGTCATATGATTTGTCTTGTCGTGTCTGTTTGAGAGCAAAAGTTTCAGTCGTTATACACACCTAAATGAACAAGTGTGCTTTTATTTTTTCCTCCACTGATTCTCCAGAGTGTCTCAAATTATTTTGACATTATTACAGACAAATGAGGACAGCTTGATAACATGACTGCTGCTTACTTTTGTTTGTGAGGATTGAGGAGAAGAAAGGCTACAAAGGCTGTTCAGATATCGCTAATTTATTTATTTTCTCCAATATGTATTTGTTGTACAACTAAATTCACAGAAATGACACAAGTTATAAGCAACACCCTGAAGTATCAGTAGAAATGAACAGCTTGTTTGCAAGAAAAGCTGTGACAAAGCAATTTCTTGAGTCACACTGTTAAATATTTCACTGCTACTTGAGTTAAGAAATATTAAACACATTTTCTTCACTGAATTCGTTGAAAAAAATCAGTGAAATGCTTTAAATGAGCTGGACGTTAAGTGAACGGACCAAAATCTGTCAATTTGTTTGCATAAACTTCAGAGGGACAACTAGGTGTAGTGTAAACTTTCAGGTCAGAGTGCAAATCTTTAAGGCTGCTTCAAAATGCTAAGTGTCTGTGTTCACAGTTCTGAAACTGTCCAAAAAGGATTTTTTTTCATGCAATTATGAAAAAGGAGAGAGGCAGTGATAGCTTTGTACCAGTAAAGGTGTATTGTACTATTCAAAGAGTAACATTTTGTATACCAACTTTCTCACCACCTTAAAAACTAAGTAAATACTGTGCAAGACATTTTCTGGTTTTAGCTTCTTAGATAAACAGATTTACTGCTTTTCTTAATCATCTATAGGATATCTTTGGGCTTTCAACAGTCAATCATATATAAAATAGAGTTTAAGACATCGCTTTGGGTTACTGAACCTTCGCAGAATCAAGCAGTTTGTTAAAAGTTGGAGAAATCTGTAGTTGCAAATGAACAGAACATCAACACTGCATGAAACTAGAATGATTATTTCTCCCATTGAGCTTTAACTGCTCCTACCAACATATATTGTTTCTATTCTTTGCTTTATTACCTGGCTTATTTCACTTAAACATGATACCTCTCAGTGTAACATATTTAGCTAAAAATGTGCTTTTACCTGCATTGACAGTACAGTTGACACTGGCCTAAGTAAACTCTCAATAATTTTGGATTCTAGATTATACAGGTGAAAGATAAACTTTTAAAAAACTATATTCACACTAGACTCTGTTAACTCTATTTATAAACATGCTTGTAACTTTTACTACACTGAAATGTAAGTCATAATATAATAAGAATAAAAAGGTTATCAAATCTGCATAGTGCTTGCTACACTCTGGACAAGATAAGAAAATAGTTTCATTAATTGCATAAAAGGTTATCAGCACCTGTTTACAGTTTTTTTTAGAAGTATTAAGAAGCACTGTCTAAAATGCCAAATAACACCTGCAGACACACACACACATAGATTAACTACACAATCATCTGGGTGTCTGTGCACTTGTCAGATTCGAGTGTAGACAGGCTTCAGAAGTGTGCTTATTTTAAAACTTCCATTCAGGTCTCATAGTTAGTATTAAAATAACAATTGAGCTAAAGTAAATTTAAGTCACAGAGAAGAAAATATGAGAGGTAAGCTAATAATAGAGGTGTGTAAGACTAGATTTCAAAGCAGCATTCAATGCTACTGGTGCAAGAGTACATCACGTACATGCAGACACGCACACATGTAAATGTCATGGAGCTACACATGATCAAATGTTCCTGTGGATGTGTGTGTGTGTGTGTGTGTGTGTGTTTGTGAGTGGTAAGGTACACCGGGATTAAGTTTCCTTTTCGCAGGCCCTAAGTGTCTGCCTGGCTCTGATTTCAGGCATGACACAGGTTACCACTGGACCCACAAGTGGAAGTAATGCCACAGTTTAGGATGGAGTTGTAGTGGGGCGCTGCCCCAGCACTGGCTTCTCTGGGAGGGAAAGGCTTCATGGTGGAGAGGATCAGGGCCAGACAGTCGGCTACGTTCTTGTTTGGGGCACAGGCCAGAGCTGGTGTGTGTCCTTTAGAGGGTCAGAAGGTACATAGTTATAAAAAGATAGTATTCATTTTCTGTTTTTAAACAAGATTTATGACAACTTAGGTGTTGGATCATAAGAGATATAATCATCCTGGATTACCTTCCTCATCTACAGCCATGACTGCTGCTCCTCTGCTCAGTAAAACCTGCACAACAGTCGCCAGGCCTTTTCTCGCTGCAATGTGGAGGGGCCTGCAGGAAAACAACAAACAGATCTGTAACAAGATGCACAGGGAGAAAAGCAATTCTAGAGTTTAAGCATTAGAAATGAGCACCTTTTTTGCTGTATAACTGTTTTTAACCAATTGCTTACCTTTTTTAAACCTTATTTAGACCTTTTTCAAAATCTCTGGTAGATCTGCATCCCTTTTTTGGTTTACAGTTAAGTGGAGTCTGACGTGTCCATATGGGTGTACCACTACACTGCAATTTAAACTTACTGATCAGAAAAATACACAAAAATAAACTGAAAAACTCACATTTGGAGTGCACTGTTTGTTGCATTTATGAGAGAGGAGTCGCTGATCTCTCCAAGGATCAACAAAGCACACATCTCATGACCCTGCAAAAACACACATACTGTTATAAGAGATCATGTACTTTGGCATCATGGATTACATTTATATTTTCATGAATCATTAAAACTCAAAATTGTTGATACTTAAATCCTGACAGGATAAAATGTTTTAGTGAAATGCATTTGATCATTCTTGAAACTAAAAATTGTCACATTTTGTCAGGTTATCACATCATCTGGCAGTTGTAGTAATGTCACACAATATTGCTACACACATGCTACAGTTATTGTGTCATTGCATATACTACAGCATGCATCGTTTGTGTTTGTGACCTTGCTGCAGGCTAAGTGAAGGGCAGTGTTATTATTGACATCCACCAGCGACAGGTCTGGTTTCGCTTTGTGCAGCAAGAACTCTGAAATACAAAAAAATATGTCAACTTTCAAGGTGAACAAAGGTTGAAACATTTGAGAAAGAGATGTTGTGGAGTAACTTAAATCTTCTGAAACAGGGGACCAGGTTCATATAGTGATTTGAAGCAAACATAAGTGAAAAGTGAGAGGTGAGAGGGTTGAAACAATGAAACCCACCTGCTATAAGCCAAAATAAAGACAAACCACTTTGGAGGTGGCTTTTTTCCTGCCGAGCTGAGATTAATACAAGTTTTCTTCAGAATAAAAATACATGTTATCAGACTAATAACACGGTTAATGAAACAACATACCAACAGCTCTCGTCTGACCACAGTCAGCAGCGACCATCAGAGCAGAGCACCCACAAGAGTCCACAGCATTTACGTTGGCTGTCTGGGCCAAGACCAGCTGGAGCCCAGCAACATTCCCTGAATAAGCTGCTGCATGCAGCGGGGTCCTGCACTCAAACAGCAAATAGAAGATTATACTGAATGAACACATTGAGATGAAGCTGTTTCATGTGTGGATGAGCTCAGAGGAGTACTCACCTTCCTTTGGCATCACTAACATAAACAATTTGGGGACCAACCATCTTCACCAGAAGTCCAGCAGCAACATCATGGCCATTAACTCTGTAGGCAAGGACAGAGCTGTTAGATCTTAAAAAGTCAAGATAAGGTTATCAGTTTGAGGACTAAAAAAGCAGAGTACTGGAAGTACTCACAGAGCACAGTGCAATGGGGTGAAGAGATTCCCTTCCTGGGTGCTATAAAGTTTGAGTTCAAGTAAAATTTGTAGACAGCCTTCATGTCCTGCAGAACAAAGCAGACAAATCATTAGTGATGAGATGTTTGGAGGTTTGTGGCAATACTGTATTTTACACAATAAACTGGTAATAGGAATAAATAATATTGATGAGAGCTCTCTTCTTAAAACTAATTTCTTAAACCCTTACTAAAACTTCTTAAAGCCCATTTCATCCTTTGTTTTAATGTTTGGTCTATTTATGTACAGCACTTTGTTTCAGCTGTGGATAAAGTTGTGTTGAGAGCCTGGGCTGCTGTTTTCATGTATGTGTTTGCTTGATTCACTATTCAATATGTGTGACATGAACTCTGCCGTGTCCCCTCACCATGATACGCAGCCCAGTGTGTGGGCGTGTAGCCTCTGTAGTCCAATATGGAGTCCAGCGGGTCGGCTTTCACAGCAGCCTTAAGTAAACTCTTGAGAAGCTCTGTGTGGCCCAGGGATGCTGCAAGGTGTAGAGGAGTCATTCCCTGAGAATCTCTACAAAGTGTAGAGGCACCATGTTCCAGCAGGGCAGACACACAGTCCTCACTGCCCAACATGACCTGCAGGGGCCAACATAAAACATGATTTGAGAGGGAGACATCAGTTAACCAGCACTGTGATAAAGGGAAAAGGAGAACTTCAAACATAAGTGCAGCAGATACACGCACAGCTCTGTGTAGTGCTGTAAAACCCTTAATGTCAGCAGTGTCAGGCTTTGCTCCTTTCTCCAGCAGGATGTGGACGCAGTCAGTGTGACGTCCCAGGGCAGCGAGCATGAGAGCCGTTCTACGTAGAACAAAAACAAACACAAATGCTATCAGGTGGATTATCTGGGAAGACAAGGAGTGTTTGCCATGTACTGAAATGCCTGTACTGCTGAAATTTCCCCCTGTGGGACTAATAAAGGTTTATCTCTTATCGTACTTTTTTCTTCATGAACTGATATTTTCTTTGTGATCCAGTCCTTCGAATGCTTGTAACATTGCAGTGAGATGACCTTTCTTTGGATATAAATACAGATAACTATTTTTAGTGACTTACTGTCCCTGTGCATTTGGGCTGTCGATGATGTCAGCACTTTGTTCCCTATTGACTAATAAAAGCAGGCAGTCCATTTGGCCTCCAGCAGCTGCACAGGGGAAAGAGAACAAGTACAAACAGAATATTATTACTGTATTACATTTGGTGTGAGGATCATCTTTATCTTATCAAATCATTTTCCATAGACATCAAACTAACACTGGAACGCAATTTAGGATCTGTGGATAAGTTTTTTTATGACACACCAAACACAGACAACTACACACACACACACACCTGCAGCATGTAGAGCAGTCCACTTGTTCTTGTGCTCCCTCAGTGTGTAGGAGGCCTGATGCTCCAGCAGAACCTCCACACAGGGGGCAAAACCTCTCTGAGCAGCCAAATGGAGGGCAGTTCTGCCTTCAATGTCCCGCACATCCAGGCTCACCAGTGTCTCAGACAACAGTTGCAGAGCCTCACAGTGACCATAGTATGCCTTGAACAGCAGAAATTACAAGAGAATAGTCAAACGACTGCAAAGCGTGATTGTGATGAAATGCCATGTACCGTAGTTGTGTTAACTTGGATGAAATGCTACTCACAGCCAAGTGCAAAGGACTGACAGGAATATTACTTTCGACCTCCTGCAGACAGTTGAATGAAATCTCCAAGAGCTGTAGAGGTGACAAGAAGGATGAAGACTTGAGAAGTCTATTAACAATTTACAAGACAGCAAATAACAAAATCAGAGTCTGACCAGTTCCAGGTGCTGTTTGTTCCCATAAGCTGCGGCGTAGTGGACGGCACTATAACCCTTACTGTTCTTCAGAGTCGGGTTTGCCCCATTATCAAGCAAATAATCTAAACACCTAAACACACAGAGTAGATCATTAAAAGTGCTGCTGGTTTTCATTCTTTTTACGGTGACAATAAAAGAGAATGATAAAAAGACATTTTATATAGTTTTTGTCACATACAGTGAGGCTTCATGTTCCCTTTCCAAAGTTAACTCAGGATCTGAGTTTGTTTCCTCTCTGTGGATTAAAAACAAACACAAAACAAAGACAAACTGTGATCAGAATGCTAATTTAGCTAACCCACAGTAAATCAGTGATATACAAACACTCTCTTACCCATAAAAGGTGTGTGAAGCTGCAGCGTAGTGAAGAGGACTGCAGCCCGTCAGGTCCAGCTCGTTGACCTCAGCACCAGCTCTTACCAGAGAAATCGTGCACTGGCTGTTAGCATTAGCTGCAGCGTAATGCAAAGGAGATCTATGAGGTGCAACAGGGGACACACAGTCAGGTTATCAGGTACCACCAAAGCAGAGAAAACAATCTTGTTGCCTGATATTAATCAGCGCTTACCTTCCCAAATTATCTTTCACATCTAGCTCAGCAGCACTACTCAACAGCAGGTTCAGGCACTCAACATTCCTGCCACACAAACAAATAAACAAACCATTAGATAAGCAATGTTGTGTTTTTCCACTGTCAACATTATGTGAGGACTCATACAATATGTTGATCTGTCGTTCTCCAAACCCAAAATGACATCTCAATTTTTTTTATTTTACTTTTTTTAGAGAAGAATATTTTGTTAAGTGTCACATGAGAAGGATAAAAATTAAGCCACATGCAACATGCAACAGGAGCAGGGTTCAACACTCTTTTACATGGACAATTATTTAAACCCAAGGAAAAAATGAGCGCACATCAGCCACTGCTAGCATTTTAATTCATCAATTAATTTTTTGTATCAATAATCCAAATGACGCATAGTTCAAGACAACAGGAAGCACAAAACCGAAAACACCAAGAAAGTTTACATATTATTTTTAAGCAAATGAGCTATCACACACTGAGAAACACAAAAAACTTAAAAGTGAGTGTTATGATTATGCTGTGTTTAATTTCATACGCTGTCATATTAAGTAATATGATGAGTAAATCGTCTTAACATAAGTGTGTTTGTGAATAACTCACCCTCCTGAGGCAGCAGCGTGCAGACAGGTCCTCCCGTGGTCATCCAACGTGTTAATATCAAACCCAACCGATGACATCTGAGAAGGCATGATATAAAACTGGCCTGAAAAACCAAGAAAACCCTTTTTAGGTGGAAACATTTTGATTTGTGTCTGTAACGAAAACACAGAAAAGTAGAGGATAAACTGAATAAGGGTGGTCCTCCCCAACGGATTCTCACCATTTGACAGTAACTTCCGACAACAGTCTGGAAACCCATAAAGTGCTGCTAAATGTAGAGGAAGCATCCCATCAACCCCTTGTCTTTAGAAAGCAAAAAAAAAAGTTATAATTTATGTTTGCCAAGTTATTTCAAGTATTAAAAGAAAGGATCTTGTGACTGTGCTGATGAGTTAAACTGAAAAATGAAACAAGAAAGAAATCATGACTGTCTCAGGTTTGGTTGGACTTACTTGGCTTTATCAGCACTGTTTGTCAATAGAGTGCTGATCAGTAACTCTTGCCCGTATCTTGCAGCAACATGAAGAGGTGTGTTTCCATACACGTCAACAGAGTCAATCTCCCCACCTGTGCAAGAAAAGAAAGGACTGAGAATTGAAAGTGGACATGTTCTGACAATCCAAGTCAGAAGGTCAGTGATCAAACGAACAATAGGATCCAGGGGATGTTTTCTGAACTGATTGTACCATTTTGGATCAGAATCTGGGAGCCTGTGAAGCGTCCACACATGGCAGCCATGTGTAATGGGCTCTTCCCTTCTTTATTCTGCAAATCAAAGAAATGAAAATATATTTGACAAAGGAAAGTCACAGATAGCCAAAAGCTTGAATCTTTTTTTCCCAGTGAGTATATATCAATAATGCAAATGTGTTTTCTTTCTCTTTTGAAAACCACCTAGTAAGCAAACTGTGCACCTGAACGTTGACATCAGCCCCGTTGTTGATAAGCAGCTCAAGGCATAGCACCCCGCTAGCCGAGGCAGCAGCCAGATGCAGTGGCGTGCTGCCATAGTGGTTTGGCTGATTGATGTTGGAGCCACAGTTCACCAACTCCGTGGCCACAGCATCCTGTCCCATGTGACAGGCCATGTGGAGTGCTGTGTTCCCAAAAATGTTAGGTTCATCAATCTAAGAGATGGAGGAGAAATACAATTGTAAATATATAAAATGTAAACATGCCCAAGGATTTGAAAGCACACAAAGCCTTGCTTGGTAACGTAAAAATGCAGATATAAAAGTTAAGGGATAACTGAATTGATTAATGGCATTAGAAGAAGTCTAGAGAGAAAAGAGTTAGGCCTGACAGATTTAGCTTATCGTGAAGAATAAGAAGGGTATGTGGTAGATTTTAAAGTATGGATTCTGTTGTTCTGTTGGTAACATAAAAGGCCACTTTACTTCTATCATGAGTTTCATCAGATATTTGAGAACATCCAACTGTCCCCCAGCAGCTGCTGTATGAAGTGGAGTGTAACCGCGCTTGTCCTTGCACACCACATCAGCCCCATGGGAAAGCAGCAACTTCACAACCTCGACATGTCCTGAAAGAAAAACATTCATTACAAGCATTCTTTTTGTAAAACACATTCCAACACTAGTTCCTACACCTGTTTTGGACAGAAAAGAAGCACAGTGGTTGCACAGGCCAAATTATCAATACAGTATTAACCAGATTTCAATTGCATTTTGAACTTACATAACAAAGTAATTATTCATGCATGCATGTCTATGATTTTTTTCTTTTTAAAGTATTTGTAGTTCAGAACATATATTTAATGTCCTGGATATTACTTCAATTACACAAAAGATACATGTCTCTGAGCAGTCATTTCTAGGAAGTTGTTTTCCTTTCAGAAATCTACTCTTTCTGACATTTTACTATCCAAGCAACAACACTCCTTACCACAGTATGCAGCCCAGTGGATGGCCTGCCTCTCCTTCTTGTCCTTGGCACTGACAGTGGCACCTTTCCTCAAGAGCAAGCTCACCATCTGCAGAAACACAAGTGGATAGCAATAAATAGAGTTGAAACACATTTCAATCTTTGTTCTTAAAAGACATAAAGCACAAGCCTTTGGACATAATGCAGCATTTAAAACCTCTGAGTTAAACCACAGTCATCATTTGATGTCCTAATGCAAAACGTTCAAAACCATCTACATATGAAATGATCATTACGAATGTGGCATGTTTGATGGGAATTCATAAGACCTTTACCTCTCCATGGCCGCTGTGCGCTGCATGTTGCAATGGTGTTCTCCCCGACTTGTCAGCAACATCGAGGCTGCGCACGTGTGGTATCAGAGCTGAAGCGCAGCCCGTAGCCCAGTTTGCTGCTGCCATGTGCAAGGGTGAGTGCCAGAACTTGTCCCGTGTGTTGACCTCTGCTCCATGCTTTAGCAGCAGCTCCACTGCTTTCTAGGGGGGAAAAAAATGAAAATTTAAAAAGACGGCAAAAATGGATTGGTAGCTAAGTTCATGGAGATGTAGCTGTATCAAAAAGGGACACACTTCATTTCTTGAAGCAGCAGCCCGGTGTAAAGGTGTCAGTGAACCCTGGTCCTTAGCATTGACATGTGCACCTGTAGAGGGAAGTGAAGGCAAAGACTGACTTTTCTTTTTGATTTTTTTTTTACCAATTTTCACAAAAAGCACAATGACTGACAGGCTTTGTTCTTACTCATGTCAATTTTAAATTCATCTCAACAACTTTCCCACCTGAAGAAATAAGTAGGTCCATAATGAGGACATCACCCAAATAAGCAGCAACATGAAGTGGTGTGCTTTGTTCTTGGTCCTGAATGGAAAGAACAGAAATACAGCTTTTACAAACAATGAACATGTTGGCATGGAAAATTAATGCTTGACTATTTTTAAAAGTACAACAACAGTTTCACTTTTAAACCCATCATATAAAACATTGCTTCTTATTGTGAGTCATGTTGAATGGTATAGTTATTAAAATCTTCAGAGATATTACCAGTGAATTGACATCTTCCTCATGGCTCAACAAAAATGTCACTTCTTCTGCATTTCTGCTGAATATAGCCTGGACCAGAGGAGACTGGAAGAGAGATTAAGAACAAGCAAGGATGATTGGGAAAAGTTAACTTTATCATTTATATAAGTCAATGAAGTTGCTGATGCCTTTCTAATACACATTGTGGGGGGATACATTTTTAAACAGCACTGTGGAAACAGGATCTGACTTAAGCAGCTTTCACTGGAAAACTAGAGAGCAACAGGGTTCACAAATACCTAATGACTCTCGATGAATCTCAAGAAAAAGTGGGATTAAACCAACTTGTTGACATGATTGAACAGATGCAAAACGGAAAATTTTGTTCCACGAGGATGACGTGAAAATTAGCCAAAGAAAATGTTTTCAACATGTCATGAGTGTTATTAGGTCAGGGCTTAGACTTCATCTTAAGGAGGCAGAGTGTCCGATAAAGTGGGTCTACATGCATTACACGGAAGAAACGCTGAACATAAAAATAAGACCCAGTGTAGTTATGCGAATCAGGGCATGTATAACAATAATTAGCCTCACAGTAAACTTTGCACGACATTTCGCTCACAGGACTAGCCAGCTGTTAGTAGGACGTACCGTTAGTTTGGTAATACAAAGTGATAGGGCTTTTATTTATTACCTGGTCCTTGATATTTCTTAAGTCCATTGTCAAATCACTCTGGAAGCTCTATCTTTTAGTGTGAGTGCCAACATTAGACTTTATAGCAGCTAGTTAGCCTAGCTGTAGCTTAGTTAGCGACTGGAGTTTGTGATGAGGAGATGAACCAGAGCGGCTGGGATATCGCGAGGAAAGTAACGGGAACGGGATTTGGTGGTGCTTTATTTCTGTCATACTTCGCATCAGAGCTATAAACTTAGACATTGTTAACGAGCCATGAGTTTTCAGTTTTCTTGACTAAATTTAAACCGCGTTATGTGATTGTTGCTGTAAACTTATTGTACTATACCTAGCAACTGTGTAAAGATTAAAAGGGCCACTAATTCTAAGTTCATCAGAGACAACACAAATACTAACAGGGCTGATTAGTCTCTAGTATAGTATAGTAGTGTGGTTAAACCAGCCAAAGAAAGTTGAGAAAAAGATTTTTGAAATGAGTTTTATTAAGTTTTAAGAGATTTGGGAACAGAAAAAGTTCTTGTTGAAAGAAAATACAGGTGAAAACAATAATGACATATATATTTTTAACCCAAACCACAGGATTCGTTCAATCTATTTTTTCCCCATGTAGGTTAACTTTTCCATTTTTTCCATCAAAGATTTCAAGAAAAATGCCAATAATGCCAACAATGCAAAGAAGGTGGGAAACTCAGCTTTTCAATGTTATGTAATTCTGTCATGTTACATTCCCCCTTTTCTCTGTCCATCTCCTTGTCCACAATTATTTCAAGGCGATATCCATCAGTAGCATTAATAGTAAATGGAATATAGCCTAAATAATGTGAAGAAATCTTTTTAATATCAAAACCTTTTATCAAATCAACCATTGCAAATATTTTTAATTTTAACTTTATTCCAGACCCATGGGTTCATGTATAAAGCGTGGGAAAGTTTTAAGTGTATTTACCAAGTAGTTGGTTATATATTCATTTATTTATCTGAATAAATGGGGAAGCTATCCAGGGGAAGATATGCTTATCAACAAAATATTGTGCTTTGATATGGTTTTTCACAGGCCATCACACTGATTAATAATTAAACCTGTCATCATAATACTAACTTATTGGGCTCATACTGTAAGCAACTACGTCCTGTCTGTTTCTCCTTTGAACTTTTTTTTTTCTCCCATTGCACAATATGTTTTTAAATATCCTCATTCATTGCATTATCTAATCTAAGTGTGTAAATATTTTTTTCTTTCCTGTTCTTTCTGTTTGGACAAAAGTTTTACATTTTTTTTAAATAACTTAATCTCTGTTTTTATATTTTTGATATTTAATGTTTATTTATGCATGTTTGTACAGAGAGAGTACAGTTTGAAAAACAGAGTCAAATTCCTTGTTTGCTTCTTTAAGAAAGTAAGCGAATGAGGTGATTCTGATTCTGATTCTTGATGGCAATACTCAAGTTATAGTAATATTAAATTCCACATTAGCAAACTCCTGTATGTCCATCATTGACAAGGTCAACCAATCAGTGTTCAAACGTGATTACATTCATTAGGCTTTGATTCAGGATTACGTATCAACCAGTTTGATTTCCTTATTCGATAACTTGGAAGGTTAAGACCTTTATCACCTGATAGGTGATACACAGCAGACACTTTTGTGACGACCGCGTTGAGCGTGCGCTGTGCTGACCAATCACAGAACTCCAGTTTTATTGCACATGCGCACTGCTGTCCCGAACTTACATTTGACATGGAAAGAGTCGGCTTTGCTAACGTGTAGCCACACAATGCGCAAAAAAGTGACTATTGAAATAAAACACGTGTCCGTTTGAAAGGAAATTTAAACGTCAAGATCCGAGGTTTCTGTCTGTCTCTTCCCACAGGCGACACACCGGTAAGTGTGTTTTTATTCTATAGAAGCTAATGTTAGCACAGCCGGACACATAAGACATCATGGAAACTGTTCGCTCTGTCTGACATTAGCTCCAATGTGAAGTGTCACTCAAAGTGGTTGCTTTTTTGTTAGGGCTCAGAGATTGGATTTTTTTGAGTTTTTTTTGTGTGAGAATTAGTATGAGGGCATAGATGTGTTTCCTGAGTGGTTCAGCATCAGTCAGCATCTGAGTTGTCAGGACACCAGGTCAAAGTTTATAGGTCAGCAATGGATTTTGTAAAATCTTCTCTGTAGTCGCGTTAGGAGCGTGTGTACTTATCTGCAGTACTCGACATTAAATAAGTAGATCATGATCATGGTTGATTACTGTCCACACCTTGATGTGAAAGCCTCATGATAAAAAACGACATTAGAGGATTCACAATCAGCGTCCTACCACTTAACTCACATTGACAGCATCTCACTTGACTAAAAGTGATGTTTTTTCTTCACTTAAGTACTTAGATGTCTGCTAATACATATCTGCACGTTACCAGATGTAAGATATTGTATTGGTTCCTTGACACAGTTTCTGAAAGACAATGTAAGACTACTATGAGAACAGTTGGTAATTCATTTTTTCTACTTAATTAAAAATCCAGAGTTGTAGAAAATAGAAGATACTCTCTCTCTCTCTTTTTTTTTTGGTTTATTCACAGGCGAAAAACTCTGAGTTTTGCATTGTGCATCCACTATATGTAGGCCTGAATGAAAAAATACTCCTTGTGTCATTTGCAATAGGAATCTTTCTTTTGAATAGAGTGAATTATGCAACACTATATAAACGTCACTGAGTTCATACTTTAGACATCAATAAGGCTCATGATAGTTGCTTTTTACCTTAAATATCACTGTTACGACTTGGCAATTTGTGATTATCCATAAATACAATTTGACATTTCAGCTGGTTAGTAAGATTATCTGTTACGTAAATGCATCTTCTTGATGGACCAGTTTTTATGAGACAAGTTGTTGAAAAGCCGAGTTTCTGAATGTGTATTTCCTCCCAGAAATGAGAGAGGAGTTTGAGCTTGTGCTTTAATTCTCTGATAGCAGCTGGTGATTATGGTGCTAAACCTAGCTGTGCTGGTAGCTGCTGCTTCTGAGACCTCTTATGAAAGAATGACTTGAACTGCTTTTTTGTTGTTGTTTTATTCTTTTAGATTTGTCAAATATTGTTGCCGATGAGAAATAAGACATATGACAAAGTTGTGATCAACTCTGGAAAACTTCCTTTTTTTACCTCATGTGGGAACTTTTTGAGCAGTCTCCTCTGACACACTTGTGTTGAGATTCTTTCAGTCAGTTAGGGAGTTGTCAGAGATCAGGTGATTGTAAAAGCTGTCCTGTGCAGATTAGGCTTCTGTGGTTTTTGTTGAGGCCAAGGAAAGTCTCCCCCTCTCTGTCAGTGTGGGAAACTAAGCTGTATGGTTTCTTATTAGTCTTACCAAATGTTTTAGATCAGCCAGAAGTAATAAACAAATTACAGCATTTGGTAAAGTCACCATTATTCATCATGTTATTCACAATGTGTTGATATTCCCTGTACATATAATCCTGGCACTGATACCAAACATTTTTAATAGTCTATATTAGGATTGCATGATATTAGAAAAAAAAGTTGGCACAATATTTTTGTTTCGTTTTTTTTTTTTTTTTTTTTAAAGTTTACTGCTCACTCTGTTGAGCTGAGTTTTCCCTGACTCAATGAAATGATGATAACATACTCTCACCTAATTGTCTTGTCTCTCTGCCTCTGTGAACTCTGTTTTCATTTGCAAAGAGTCTTAATCATGTTTGTATCCAATCATTAATTATTGATATTGATCTATGATACTTCCTGTCATGGGTTCTTTTCATATCAGGTCAGACTTTTTGGTAACACGCTGCACATCATTTAAGTTTCCCACCGTGACCAAATAATATTTTGGGAATATTTATCAAATGTGTTAACGTGCTGCAGCCTCAAAATTGCTCTCAAAATTTGACTAGATAAATGCTACTGACTGATAGATTAATCATAAATATCTTGAGGTGTAGCAAAAATTAAAGTTACATAAAGCAGAAAACCTTTAGAATACCAGCTCAAGAAGTTGTCATATGCTGACAAGAGCCTAAGTCATTTTTATTCATTCATGTAATTATGAATGAAGTTAGGGCTGAGCAATTTGCAAAAATGATCTTATTGTGATTATTTTTACCTATATTGTGATTGCCATTTGTGGTTTGATTTTTGAAAATGAATCTTGACATTAATGATGGCATGACAACAACTCATGACAATTTTTTTGCTATTTTCTGATTTTTTTTTAAAGTTTTCTCCAAATTTTCTTGCCATTTTTTATTCTTTTTAACCATAGTTGCCACCTTGTACTTATTTTTATTGCTACTTCTTGCT
The DNA here is from genome assembly GCA_008086565.1 of Thalassoma bifasciatum. Classification (NCBI taxonomy): domain Eukaryota; kingdom Metazoa; phylum Chordata; class Actinopteri; order Labriformes; family Labridae; genus Thalassoma; species Thalassoma bifasciatum. Next base: position 912,162 of record RPOG01000045.1, on the reverse strand, counting down.
GTTTTTGCCCGTTTTGATCACTGAGATAGTTGTTCTTGTAAAGGTAGTTTTCAAGTTGAGTAACACTGCAAGGTTTGTATCCTATATTCTGTTTCATTCCAGGTTAAAGAAATACTGTACTGTCTGCTATTAGAATATTGTAGCAGGACATATTTTGATTGATCTAATTTGCGTTTAATTGCCCAGTCCTAATGAACCACGCTGAAGTGCTACATTGATACAGTCCAATCACTATTTAAATAGTCAAAGCTATTTATGGTTTTTACATAAAGGACAGGTCACATTTTGATAATGAAACATTCTGGGTTAGTATTTATTTAATATGCCATTTGGTTTAGATTAGTTTAAACCAATAGTTTCTGCTGAGAAATGTACCTTGAACCTTATCACTTTGATAATGCTGATTACTCTGAGCCAGAGGAAGTTGCTCCTTGATGGAAACCTTGAACGTCTGGAGGCACATGACTTGAGGATCATATGAGGCCACAGACAGAGCACATTTCTTTAGGGGCCTCTCTCTCTCTCTCCCTCTTTCTCTCTCTCTCTCTCTCTCTCTCTCTCTCTTTCTCCATCAGAGCACAGTGTGTTCTTAAATGTTCTGTAACTGTGATGTGATGTATTTATAACCCCATGGGTTAAAAGTCAAGGAGGAAATGTTTAGTTGTGTGTGCATGTGGCTAAATGGTAGAGGAAGGATGTAAATAGTTGAAATGAAACTCCTGAGCCATAGTTGACTCTATATTTCCTGACATAGTTTCTAAATCAAGAAGTGACCTCTCACATTTTCTTAGTCATTAGTATGACTTTCGAATTTTAAAAGTTGCTGATTTTGATGAGAGGGAAGGTCTGAAAAAAATGCATAGTCACTGTGGTCTTTTTAACTTACTTGTTTATTTCATAGCTGAAACTTCACTTGACACACATTTTTCTCACACTTCTCCATATTATGTAACTAATGCTTTCTTATTCCAGAGAGGCTGATATTTATCCCTCAAGTTCCCAGGGATCCCTCAGCGTGCTCTGATGAAAGCTGAGCAAGACGGAGACCTCATTGAAGGTAACCTCTTAAAAATAATAAAGACATCCCTCACAGTGCTCGCCAGCAGATATTCAGTGAAGGCTGAGCTCCACATCTGTGTGTTTAAAAAAACATCATGCAGAAGTCCTTAGCACCATGGTTTAACATTAGACACGTCCGAAATCATATCTAAAAGAAGGCTGATTTGAGCATCAGCTGAACATTGTAGATGCTACTTTTTCCTTGATGATATCAATTGCTGCTTCTTATCTTGTGCAAGTCATCAAAGACTTTGGAGTAAAGCACTCTGTCGGCAAGCTTTCCTGTCATCTCCAAACACAAGTTGTGAAAGTGTGCTGTGGTGCGCATTCTTTACTTCCTCTCCTTGGGATCACTTTTGTAGACATGATGCCAGAATGTTGTTGTGACATCCTGAAAAAAAGGAGATTATAAAGCGCTGAGTCATATCAAAAGCAGAGTTACTGTTAGAGAGCCGTGGACTTTAGGACCGGCAGTGAGTCTGAGATGAAGGGAGGAAAGAACGAGAAGTCCTACCTGAGTGAGTAGAGCTCATTGTTAAATGGTACACTTCAAACTGTTTACCAAGGGAATTTAGTGTTACTAACAAGAGATTCAGCTGTTTCTGTGTTTGAATGACTGATCTTTTGTGTGTTTTGTGTGATCTTGAAATTCTTCTTAATCAAAGTTTAATAGCCTGTAGCACATCAGCGTTAAGGTTTGATTGTTCCTGTTTCTTCTAATGGAAAATTGGCTTAATCTCAAAGTTTGTGCTGTTTCATTAATAAAGCTCCTACAGCCAAAACAAGAGTGAGATAATCTCACCTAAACTAATTCTTATCAATGAAGAAATAAAGGTGTACCATTTTTAGTAATTACAGAAAACTGAAAATTATTCTTAGTCTTAAAATTCTCTGTTAAAGATACTGTGTAGGTTTTTAAATAACCAGGATAATCCTATCATCAGTTTGGACGGGGTTTTTTCAGTTTGTCACTGACCAGCTTTAGCTCAGAAGTTGAAAATTTTTCTAAAAAACCTTTTTTTGGAGATCAAAGTAAAACTAATCAATCAGGTCACTTTGAATGGACTGTCACACTCTATCAGAGTGATCACAGAAGAAACTAACTGTATAAGCCTATCGATTGGTCTGATTATTTCACGTTTAACATAAGGCAGGTTATCAGAAGGTGGAGGGACCTTTTAATCTCAGAGCAACAACTTTGTCTTTGTCTTGCTCTAAACTACTTTCTCACTCTTCTTCTTCTGTCACTGCTAACATTTGGTTTTATCTCTGTGGTTTTGTTAGAGGACTCCCCTCAGGAAAATGTCTCGCCAAACCATTACAGCACCATTTTACCCCCTGCCTCACCTGAAGCAGAGGACAACACCTTCTCCACCACATACTTTGAGGAAAAGGTGCCAGTTCCTGGGAACATCGACCAGGTACTCATCTTGGCCCCCTTTAAGCATTTATTTCCAATTTATTCATTTGACATGTTTGACATTTCTTCACAATTTGATGACATAGAATATTTAAATCTTAAGTCTGCCAATGTTATAGTAATGAAATCACAAAAGTAGAAATATTGATGACATGCTGTTTATCTGTTTAGGTATTCAGTTTCCGTAAGCTCTGGGCCTTCACTGGACCAGGGTTTTTGATGAGCATTGCTTATTTGGACCCAGGTAACATCGAGTCTGACTTACAGTCTGGAGCTAAAGCAGGTTTTAAGGTGATTTTTTTTTTTTTTTTTTTTGAAAGTTTAAACCTTTCTGAAAAACTTTTTGGTTATTAAACAGGAATGTTCAGTTTTAACTGCAGCAGCCTCATTTATGTTGTCTTTTGTCTTAATATCATCCTCCTTTCTCAGCTGCTATGGGTGCTCCTCATTGCCACCATTATTGGGCTGCTGTTGCAAAGGTTAGCTGCACGACTCGGGGTCGTCACAGGGATGCACTTGGCTGAAGTTTGCAACCGTCAATACCCCACTGTAAGTACTACTTATTTCTGTTACTCAGCTCAGCTACCATTTCATGTTTCTAGTTTTATTTTAATGGACAAGGCTCATTTCCAAAACTGTTCTGTTCCATTTGGATGTGAACCACAACTCAGTGTTTTAGTGCAGTTTGTTACTGTTGTTATTTCTGATCAGATGTGTTATAATTTCCTTGCCTCTGATTTTATTTTGATTTTGCAATTTGATTGTTTTTTTCAGGTTCCTCGAATCATTCTGTGGTTAATGGTGGAACTGGCAATTATTGGCTCAGACATGCAGGAGGTCATTGGCTGCGCCATTGCCCTCAATCTCCTGTCTGTGGGCAGGTACTGTCTTTACGACTTGCGTTTTAAGTGTGAATGCAGATCATTTACTGACTCAGGCAATACATGTACACAATGATCTAAATTTACTGACTGTCTCTCCTGCTTGTCTCACAGGATTCCTCTGTGGGCAGGAGTCCTAATCACTATCACAGATACCTTTGTGTTCCTCTTTCTAGATAAATATGGTAAAGAACTCCAAAAGCTTAATTTTTTAGAAGGTGTCTGTAAAGCTGTGTGCTCAGTTTTATGAAACTTTGTATGTCATTGTAGGTCTGAGGAAACTTGAAGCTTTCTTTGGCTTTCTCATCACCATAATGGCCATCAGTTTTGGTTATGAGGTAATACCTCCAAATGTGCAACATAATGGGATTGTTTCCCAAGGATGGGCCAAAATTATGTGTGAAATGATGACAAATGGACTCTGTTTTTCTGGTGCAGTATGTTCTGGTGAAGCCAGACCAGGGTGAGGTGCTAAAGGGGATGTTTGTCCCGTACTGTGCTGGCTGTGGGCATGTCCAACTGACTCAGGCTGTGGGGATAGTGGGTGCGGTCATCATGCCACACAACATCTACTTGCACTCTGCATTAGTCAAGGTGAGTAATATATTTTTTCTCATATGAGATTGGGAAAATCAACAACATATATTAGATGCCTTGAGTTTTGCAATTCTTTTTCTACTTAAGTGACAGTTTCTTACTTGCTCAAAGTTAAATGATAACTTTCTAATTTTCTAGAATGTCTTGCTCCCTGTAAATATGTATATCAGCATTCCTAATTTTTAACTGATAAAGAAATTAACTCAGTGAAGGTTAGGATATTGAAAACTTTTATATTCTATAACACAAGTACAGCATTACAGATCTGAAAACAATTAATGGGTGTGGCGTGATGATGCTATTTTAACTTACTTTAAACACTGGAAATCACCAATGAAACTGTTCTTCTGTTTATTTCCTCACAAACTAGTCTCGAGATATTGATCGCAAAGATAAGAGGGAAGTGAAGGAAGCGAACAAGTATTACTTCATCGAGTCTGCCATCGCTCTCTTTGTTTCCTTCCTCATCAACGTCTTCGTAGTTGCGGTCTTTGCCGAGGCCTTCTACAATAAAACCAACATGGAAGTGGTGGGTATTAAGTGATTCATTTTCTTTTTCATCTGAGTGCACTGCTGGAGCTTGTGATAAAACTATTTAAACTGGTGTTAGTTTCTGTTGATTGTTTTTAGCTCAAAAATCACATGTAAAGGTTTGACTTGAGACTCATCATTCCATTGTGTCCTTTGTTGCAGAATCAAGAGTGTAATGCAACTGGCAGCCCTCACACTGATCTTTTCCCTTTAAACAACGGGACACTGGAGGTGGACATCTACAAGGGCGTATGTCAAGCATCATGACATCTCCAAGTCCTAACTGTACATTTTATTCCACGTAGAAGCATTCAGTCGTAGTTCCTGTGCCATCCAGTTGGAATTCTGACTGTAAGAAGTATCTTAAACCAGAGACTGATCTCTTGGTCTGTCTGGTTTTCAGTCCTGAGATTTTGTTTTTTCCTCCTGAGCCCTTCTTGCCACCCAGACTCCTGCTGTTTACAAACTTCTTCCTATTTAAGCCCATGAAGCTCCACAGAGTTTGAGCATTGATTTGAGCGACCTCCCACTCCTGTTTGCCATCCAGGAGAAACTTGCAGAGATAGCCCGTTGTAATGTGCAGCTCCTTTTCAAGTTTAACTTGCATATGATGCCTCTGATACTTCTTACCGTCAGAATTCATTCTGGAAAGGAACGGAAGTACTAATGTCAGTGATGAATGCTTCTATGGGGAATGAAATGTACACATGTCTTATTTATACATGAGCAAAAATAATAATCTACATTTCTACAATTCAAATTCACTTTGTTATTAACAGCAAAATATCTCACCCTGAATTTTGCTGGGTCACCCTTTATGAAACCAATTAAATCATAATCTTTTTTTAGGGAGTCGTCCTTGGATGTTTCTTCGGCCCAGCGGCCCTCTATATCTGGGCGATCGGGATCTTGGCGGCCGGACAAAGTTCCACAATGACAGGCACTTACTCTGGGCAGTTTGTGATGGAGGTAAGATTAACTGTTGATTATAAACCTGGGAAAGGTTTTGAAACACGTGGTTTTACTTGATGCTCATGGTTTTTTCAGGGTTTCCTGAATCTCAGATGGTCCAGGTTTGCTCGGGTGTTGCTGACACGCTCAATCGCCATCACTCCTACTCTGCTGGTGGCCATTTTCCAAGATGTTCAGCATCTAACAGGGATGAACGACTTTCTCAACGTGCTACAAAGCATGCAGGTCAGGAAACACCACTTCACAAAGAACTGATAATTCAATTGATAATTTAATTGATAAACTTTATTAATAAGCTTTATCTACATAAAAATTATTTTAACGTCTTGTATATTGTATTCTATGAAATAATAGGTTTTCACTTCATGTTCAACAGCTTCCGTTTGCTTTGATCCCAATCCTGACATTCACCAGTTTGACCTCAATAATGAATGACTTCGCAAACGGACTGTGAGTGATATGTATTCTGTTTTTAAATCTCATTTCTCTTCTATATAATAACTTTCCTTTGTGGTAAATTTTACTTCACCAAACCTTTTGAATAGTTAATGTTGTTAGCTTTATTCTTCATGCTTTTGGTAATTTCTTGTTTCAAATGGGATAACTTGCTCTTCAATGTAAAAAATCCTTTTATTACCATTCCATTTCAGTTTAACATTTGAATTAATTTTAATTTGGTTTAATTTGTTCAATATCCCATATGTATTAAAAAGGAAATGTATCTTCTGTTTTGATGGAGTTAAAAATGAGAAATATGTCAATGAACAATAGTGTATTAAAAATTGGGTATTTTCTTCCTTTATTTCAAAGTCTTTTAGGAAAAAAGTTAGACTTTTTTTTTTCAAAATTCAAGTCAACCTTAAATAGACAAAAAGCATACAAAGTCATTCATTGGCAAATAAAGGGAAACTTGATTGCTCAAGGTACTTTGAGTACATAAGTGGGCACTGGGTGATTTTGTTGATTGCCCAAGAATGAATTGCAAAAACAGAGAATTTACTTTTGAGGAGACCGAAAGTAAAAAAATTAACATAATTTGTCAATGATCTAATAAACTGTCCCTGTCTTTAGGGTGTGGAAAATCTCTGGAGGTGTTGTTGTCATGGTGGTTTGTGCAATCAACATGTACTTCGTGGTGGTTTACGTCACAACACTGAACAGCGTCGCGCTCTATGTCGTTGCTGCCCTGCTCTCCATAGCATACCTGTGTTTTGTCGCCTACCTGGTGAGTTAAATCTCAGTTGCATAATGAATACACTGTCTTTAATAAGTTAAATCAACTGTGTATCAGCGTTTAAACTTTTCACAGAGGATGCAACTTAGTGTTTTGTGTTTAAGTCTGCTGACCCATCATTGTTTCAGTGGACAAAATATTCTTGATCAGCGAACTTTGTAGCATGACAACCTCTTTTCTCTCTGTTCTTGTCTGCAGGCTTGGTACTGCTTGGTTGCCTTGGGGGTTTCCTGCCTGGACTTTGGCAGCAGGGTAAGCAAGCGACCTGCTGTGTTAATAGAGGAGTAGTTTGAGTTGGACTCGTAGAGCTGAACAGGACACTAACCACCAGCATTCCTCTTTCCTCTTGGAGACTTTGAGCCATGTACTGAACAAAGGACTCTGCTAGATCATGTAGGATCTCTAAAGCACACTTCCTGCTAATGCCATGTGTACTCTGTGAAGGCCTAAATGTCACAGTTTGGTGCTTTACAGAACAAAATTGAAGCTACATCAGCATTTAACTGTAAGTTCTTAAGATAAACTGAGAGAAACAAATACATAATTGAACACTTAGAGAACTATTAAGACGGATCATGAATACTATTTTAAGAAATGCTCATTGTCCACTTTTAGACAGTACCTTTTTTGACACACTTTGGCTGTCCAAGTGAGAAAAGAGCAAGATCTATCCGAGGTTAAACTTTTATGCAGATATTTTAATGACTTCTAAAAACTGAAAACCTTTTAAATATTGGCGTTAAATAAGGATGTAGCCACGATGCTTGGGAGGCTAATAAGTTAGACAAGCACTGCAGAACACAAAAGGCAATAAAACTGCTCTATTTTTATTTTAAGTTTGGATTGGATAACTTCAAAATTTCAGGTTTGTGACCACAGAGATAAGCGTGTTTTGTATGAAAATGTACAGATTGTTTCAGAGGTCTTGGGGTAGCGGTAAAAAAGAAATGGCTTATGTTTTTCAACTGACTGAGGTGTTGAGGATTATCTGTAATATAGCTGTTGTTCTTTATGTTATTTGGACATGAAACAACAATGTTGCTCCTTTATTGTTCAGTTACAGCTAACCCTTCATGCTACCTACCACAGTAATCCTTTTTTTGGCTAACGAGACCTGTGAAAATGTCTGCTGCACCACACCAACTGCAGTCTACCTCAACATCCTCACACTTTCTCATTCATAAAGCAGTTTCATTCACTGAGTGACACCTGAGAACTATTATAATACAGAAGATTGTTGCATATTGCACATGGAGTTATCACAGTTGTCTTATCCAAAAAACACAAAATGACATGCAGCCCTAATTCTTAGTGTCAAGGGTTTGGTCTTACATCCTGATTCCTGACTGATGTTTGAAAGAAGCTTTAAGCTGCATGTTTCAGTGTCGTGCATGAGTGACGCACACACTGAACTCCTCCTGTGTGGAGTCACAGCTGCAGTTCAACAGTAGACATCACAAGAAGGAGTCTTGGGAGTGGTCAGTTGTATTTGTCTAAAAACTGGCCTGAATATAAGATTATTTCTGATCTTTTGGCTAGTTGAACACTTGAAGCACTAGCCTAAGATTTTTTTTATAAATGAAATTCACTCTGGAAAGATGAGTTAAAAGATTCTTCGTCTGAGCCTTGAGTTTAAACAACAGTAATATTTTTTTAGCTTGAAGCAGTGAAGGCTTATCAGAGCATTGTTTGAATCACAATTTCAAGTAGCAAAAGGAAAATATGTTACATTGAAATGCTTGACCAGTTTGTACAACTCTGACAAGGCAAATATCAGTCCTCAATCAGGATTTTGAGTTTGCCAGTCAAACTTTCAGGAGGCCACTTGGAGGCACTCCAAACGAAGCAAGTTAGTTCGATCTCCAAGGTAAAGTGAGCTTATCAGTGTAAAAGGATAAAGAAAGAGTTGTACCTAAAAATTGTTTCAGATGTTGGACTAAAAAGAATCTATATGATTTGTGTATATGAATGTTGATTTGTTTGTTTGCTTGATTGTCTTTAGTGAAATAAATAAAAAACTTTTTTAAGCTAAAGAAGGAAGGGACGACAGGAAAAAAGTGTAATATTACAGTTATTAAAAATATATATACGAGACACTTTACTGCTATGCTGAGAGGGAAAAAAGAACTTCCAGTCGGGTATGTTTGATATGAATGTAAAGAAAGTTCACATGCCTCCTGTGGGGTTTGGATCACTAAAGGCAATGGTCCTTAGTTTGTAGTTCAGAAGTGCCAGAACAAAATTTGTGCTTAGATCCAAATGTAGAGAATGTTTTAGTGCACATTGAATCTGTTTATTCTTTTCCTTAAGTATAAAAGGACACATATTCACAGTGGATACACAGCCTGTTAAACTCAAACATTATACATGTACAGTATATCAAGGGAAAATAGCTTTTTTTCACATTTGTATGGAAGTCAAGTGCTGGCATTTCTTTTCTCAGTAGATAACATCTGAGACTTCAGTCAGCACTGTCTGCATTCAACCAGCCTGGTCTGAAGTGAATATTGTGAGCAGCAATAAGATATGTCATAATGTGTAACAATTTCTCAGAGATGGTAACACATTTTTTGAATCGTAGACATGGTCTAATTTCTCCAGCTTGTAAAATAAAACATCAAGCACAAAGCTCAAAAACCTCGATGGCAGACTGTGATTACTGGTCAGCAGCACTTGCTGTAGCAATATCAAATCAAGATGTTCTTATTTATCAATACACACGTTGGTTTGTACATTTGTCACTGCAAAAATCTCAGGTTCTTCTACAAGTTATTGTCGATTGAAATGTTCAGTTTATTATGGTGGATAAGAAGCAACTGGTACAGGTTCAGAGTTCTCAGAAGCGTTCATTAGTTTCCTCAGCTTTGTCGTAGAAGTGATGAAAATGTAAGCTAACGTTATTTAGCCAACTGTGAGTTCATGAAGTGTCTTGTGAATACCTCTCTTGCAAGAAAAGTTCATGCACATTTGTACTGTCACAGAGTAAAAGTGAAATGAGTGTGCAAAAAAAGCTATCACTAAGTTCTGCTTCTTGGGATTAAATGAATAATGTCTACTAATGCTACTGGATAAAGCACACAATGTGTTTGAAATAAATGGGAAATAATACCTATAACACTTGTTTGCGTCTTTTGTCTGTGGGCCCAAGGAGAGATTCATCAGATTTGTGTAATTAGTTGAAAAGTAACACCTGATAAAAACAAAGCAGGGACACTGAGTGTTACAGACAATATTGAATATGAAGAATGCAGAGACTAAACCCTACAGACCCCTTTTTATGTCACAGGATGTGTATTTTTTTAAACCATACAATTCTCATTTCAAGACTACAGGGTCAAAGAGCCCGATAGAATTCATGCATTGAATGAAATGAATGTCACTAGAGTAAATAGAACTACATGCTGGGCAGTAGATACTCTCTTTTACAGGACTTTCCTGGATTTATATGAGGAGAATTGAGTTATCACTGACCCGAGGTGAGCACCTTTTGTGAATCCGTGAACCCGATAATGAGCTTACTGGATCCTGTTTGCTTCTGATCAAATCACATAATTGATTTGTTGATTGATAATGTTCCCTCCTAACCTTTTATGAACGGCAAACAACTAACTTTTGATGCCCTGCAATCTCTTTAAATATACCCTGAGAAAACAGAGTAAAGAAAATACAACAGAAGATTTTTTAACATAATGAGTAGTTTTTTTTTCTTCGGAGGAATCCAGCGTCAGATAACATTCTTTATGATTTAACAATTATCCTGTCACAGTTTTCAAAAAGTTGTGTTCAGTCAAGATTTTGGCAAAACTCTGTGAGATTCTTCTCCTTTTTTCCTCTCTTGAAATTGTTAATACAACTAATAAACTGATGCTGGGTCTATCAAAGAGTCCATTACTCACCAATCACACTTCTTGTCTCTGCTTCACATATAGTTGGGGCTGTCGCGGCACACAGACATTTACTTACTGAACGACATGGATGCAGACTCAGCGGTTGAGCGATAAGAGGACACTAGCAGAGATGAGCATCGGGGGACCATCGAAGCTTGGCCAGTATGTGTTCATCTTCCCCTCTGTGCCTTAAATACATTTAAAGTGAACTTACAGCAGGCAGAACAGTGCACACACAGATGCATGTTACTCTGACACTGATGGTTTCTTTTCTACCATGAATGCCTCTATAATAGAAACAGTAAATAATATTTATTTAAATTATGGCTAATTAAATATGAGGCTTGGTGAGATTCCCATGACTGTGACTGAGTTATTTTGAGGATGACTAAAACAAGTCCACCTTAAGGTTCAGTGCATCATGTTTTTGCTTTGAACGACAGACCAACTTTTGAAAATGGATGCCAATCAGATTTTCACTGTGCATTTAGAAATTGTATGATGAAGAAAATTTTCCAAACTCTTGAATTCAAAGACACATCCAGACACTGTTTTCTCACCAGTACACACTCTAATATAATCTCTGAGGTTTTATACAGGCTTCTGTTTTATGTAATTGCTCTCGAAAATCGTGTCATCCATTTTTTACATCAGAAAAAGTGAGAACATGTAGTTGCTTGGTGTAAGTAATGTAATTTATTTACAACATATCAAATATGCAAAACGGTGGCAAGATTGGTGGTGACCAAAGTTTTATTATTTTGTTTATTATAAAGACAATTTTCCTTTTGAACCTTGTTCAAGGCATAAAAAACACTTTGAGGCAGCTTAGAAACACTCGAGGCCAATAAAATGCAACTTCTCTTTACATGAATTTGTATTTCTTTAAATCATAATCCCAGATCCTAAATTTTTAGTTTCAGAGAAAAAAGCATGACTGCAATGACCTCAGTGTTTTTCTCATATCTGTTCTGACAGACGAGAATAAAATCACTGGGTCTCAACTATTTTTTGTTACTTTTGAGCTAAACATAGCTTAGTATGCTAGAAATATTTTTTTATTGTTCTCTTTATTTATGTCTAGTATGTATTTAGTGTAACTATTACTTTTTGTTTTTATTATCAAGTCAAGCTTCACCTGATGTTGTCAACTTGATAATGCCAAATTTGCCATGTGTTTGTGTGGAAAACAAGTTATAAAAACAGTAAAGTTGCATGATAGCACTTGAAATTTGGCTTATAGATAAAACCAAACTTTTCTTTGACCAAATATTAAACCGCACTTTCACATGTACAAAAACAGATCACCAATGTGCCTCCTGTACTAACTACTGTGCCTTCTCCTCATTTATCAGCTGGAAATGAGAACTGGCTTTTACAAAACTCTCACTTTGTTGTTTGTGGAACAACTAAACTGGAGTAGGTGAAGTCTAATAGCTAAAGTAGGTGTTTTTGAGCAGCTCTTTCTAAAGTCTTGTATTTTCAAATTTTAAAAAACAACCTTCTGCTGCAAATGTTTGTATATTTAGCTAAATATAGTTATTATCCTCTTATTTGATTACCTACATTCTATATATATTAAAAACAATTATTGTATGAACACTTTTTAATCAAAGATCCTGGCCACAACAGAACACAACCAACTTTTCACTGAAAGCATAAAAGTTGACAATAAGGGCTAATTAATTCAATATCTGTCTGTTATTAGGGGGTTGATATAAAGAGACTTTTGTCAGATGAGACAGAAGCACTCTGTGTAGGATATGAACCTCAGGCTTGTTTTACAGGGAACACTTCTTGGTTTTGTTATTCCCATGACCTGATAGGAATATTGTATCTGACAGCATTGTGAGTCTGATTAAACATGTTATTGTTAAACATGTTGTGTCATAAAACTTGACTAACATTGTAGCTGTAGAGATGTTGTTTTAAATTATGTCTCTGTTACATTTTTTTGTAATAAAAAGTGCCCCTGAATAATTTTCCTCAATAATTTCTGGACTGATTATTTTACAAACTGCTTGGATTTTCATGCATAGCAACCTCTTGAGAATGGTCTGAAAAAGAGAAAATATCCAGTGAGCAGCAGTTTTCTGGGCCAAAATGCCGTGCAGAGGTCAGAGGCAAAAAGGCAAAAATGACCCAAAAAATCACTCTGTTCAACCAAGGTATGCAGAAGATCATCCCTGAACACAGCACTTTCATCCTTGATGGGTGACGTCTCTGTCAGCCAAGAACAGGGAAAAACTGAGGCTATAATTCACGAAGGCGCACCAAAACTTGACAAGAAGACTGGAAATATGTTGCGTGGTCCGATAAGTCTCAATTTCTGCTGCCACATCCAGAACTTAATCCAACAACATGGAAGCATGGATCCATCCTGCCTTGTATCAAGAGTTCAGGCTGCTGCCAGTGATGTTAAAGTGTAGGGGTTAGTTTCTTGGCAGTTTGATTGGTCATATGAGATGTGTAAAACTCCTCCTTGGTTAGTCAAGATCTAGTTTTACATTATCGGTACTAATGTTGGTATTAGCATTAATCAATCTGCGTGATGAGATTGATACTTAAGTTTCAGTTTCTCTTCTGTAAAAATGTAATATATATATATACACAACTATATAAACAATGCTTTAAAAATGTATTAGACCACCACCCAGTGTAAGTTGTCTGGCACTGCTGCCCTAAATTATCCACATATTACTGAAATGTTCACATTTTTTTGTCTCTTTGGTGGTTAATCCACTAGTAGATGCAAGTTGTTTGATTAGAATGATCTTTAATGCTGAATATAAAAATTGTTGTTGTCCATAAATATTTAAAGTTACTGTTGAACAACAAATAAGATGTTTTTGATATAATTTCTGATGGAAAATTAATTATTCACCTTCATTTATGAACAGAAACATTAGTTTTAGCGGTTATGTGTTAATTGTGATGAACCTTGAGACGCTGCGTTTCTACGTATGTAAACGTATTTATATCAGCGTTGCTATGGGTGATAATGGCTCTATGTTTACTCAATCTTGGATTGATATTATTTTGCATCATCGCACACCACTACTTGATGATGATGACCGCAGACTGTGTCATGAAGGCGATGACCTCTTGATACGATGCACTTAACCCTGTGGTGCATAGTGGTCACTACAGTGGACATCTATTTAAAAGTTATTTACTCCTAAATTCAATGGTTCATGTGGTGGAAATTCATATCAGCCTGTGTCAGGATATTTTTATTCTTCTTAGGGCCTGTAAAAATATTATCTTTTTTTTTTCAAACATATTTTAAAAATGTTATAAGCAAACATTTGAGGACGAAAAAGCACATAAACAATAAATTAGATTATTAATGAAATTACCAAAAAAAAAAAAAAAAGGAAAGAAGTCAAAGAAAAAAATAAGTCACAGTTACATTAAGTTCACACTGTTTTAAGTTTAATGCTCATTTACAAACATTTGAATAAAAAGTGGAACACTTTTTTCATGCCTTAAGACAAGTAAAAACACTCAAAGGAAAAAAAATTTTTTTAACGCTTTATTAGAAGAGTATAAACAATTTTACAAAAAGAATAAGTACAAATGAAACAGACATAAACAGAACGCCAGGGGTTTGACAAATAAAAACAAAATAACGTGAGCAGACAAATAAGTAAGATAAGAAAATAAAAACATTTAAAATCACATAAGTAAAAAAAGTTATCAAATAGGAGACGAATAAGAAAATTTTAAATCTGTTTGTTAGTGTCACTCAAAGGAAAAATCCTGACACTGAATTATATAATTCATGCATCAGAGGGTTAAAGGCATAGACTGTATAAAACAGTTAAAGGGCTGTGAGCGTCTTCCTGGTCACGGGGGGGCGCTGTGGCTGACTCGACCCCCTCCCGCCCGGTTGCTCCACGGTTGCTCCACTGCCTACGTCACCACATTTTTACGGAGTGTGATGGAAGAACGTGAAGAAGTGTGAAGGTGGTCTTGAACAACAGCCCGAGAAACTTGTAAGTTGTTTGAAAAGTTTGAATAAAATGTGTTTCTTTGAGTTATCATGTTTGTCTGTAGCAGCGCTGTGAGGAAAGAGGCTGTGTTTTGAAGCAGAAGTCTGCAGAGAGGTCTTTTTTTTTTTACTCGCTCAGTCTTTTTCGCCGGCTGAAGCTCCGGCTCAATCACCTTTGAATGAAATGTGTGTTTCAGGTAGAAGATGAGGGAAGCGGTACCTGTGCTCGCATCCTGTGTTTGTCTGTGCCTCCTCCTGAGCAGCAGCATCAGCCAGGCAGCCAGACAAGGACAGGACATCAGATGTGGAGGTATTTCTTCTCTTCTTTTACTCTCTCTCTCTCTCTCTCACTCAAACATGAAAAAACCTCAATGTTCATGTTTTGCCCCCCTCCCTCTCCCGCAGCCTGCAGGGCTTTGGTGGATGAGATGGAGTGGGCCATCTCCCAGATAGATCCGAAGAAAATGATCCAGACAGGATCTTTCAGGATCAACCCTGACGGCAGCCAGTCCATCAGAGAGGTAACAATGATGCAGCAGCGCAGCCACGTAGTAATCTGTCCAACCCACTGAGCTGTTTGCTGCTGCTGCACTTCTCTCAACCACACAAACACTCACCCAACACTTTCTGTCAACCATTTAAAAAAAGATACTGTAGTTTCATACTGCATACATGATTTTCATGGCGAGAGGTTAAAACTAAATTGTAAAAGCTGTCCTGTATTACACTCATTTTGGAAACATACCATAACAGTGACAACAAAAAGAATAGCACACACAGTAAAATAGGATCCAAAACTGTTACAATATATAATGGTAAATGCAGTAAAGAGCTATACAGGGGATGAGGGTGGGGAGATTTGTCTCAATGTTTTTGTTTTCTCGTTTTGCTTGTCTTGTTTTGTTGTTTATGTTATGATTATAACAAACATAACAGTAATAATTATGGCTAGATGTATTGCAACTGGATTTGAGTGCTCTTATATTATTATTTTATTTATTTATCTCACACGTAACAAAATGTAACTTTATGATTTTTATTTAATTATTAACGGTGGTTCCACTCGTGAAGTTTATGTTTTGCTAATAGATAAATCTTTAAAAAAATTAAATCGCAAAAACTGTCGAGATGATGTCAACATCATTTGCTTCATACTGCTATTTTATTCCAGAGACAAAAATAACTTTTACTGTCATCTGAGCAGATATCAACCATGTTTTATTACTAAATTCATCATGAATACTTTTGAAAGCACATTTCTAAATCCAAACCAAAGAATCAGGGTTAATATGAATGATCTGTGTAAATGTGTGATAAACAAAGTGGAACAAAAACTAACAGATTCAATTAAACGTAACATTAACTAGTAGTGTCATGTTTGAGTGTTAGAAAAAAACCACACATGCATTTGAATTCAAAGATGCCTTGTTTAAACTGTTTCAATCAGGAGATGGCTCATGATGATTTTTCAAGAGTTTCCTGGTCAGTTCATATAGTTTCTGAAAAATGATAACCTCGTATACAACTTCTTACAGTTCATCTCAAAAATATTTAAATAAATGACATAATAAAAAAAGTAAATGTTCGAGTTCAAACACTGGTTATGATGTCACCAGGTTCCTCTGGCCAGATCAGAAGGAAACCTGCTCGAGCTGATGGAAACTGTGTGTGAGAGGATGGAGGACTACGGGGAGGGCACAGATCCTGCTACAAGCAGGAAGTTTTATATCAGGATAAAATCCCGGAGCGGTGAGGCTATGGACCTGTCAGAGGCCACTCTGGATACAAGAGTTACATCCAGTTTAAAGTTTGCAGTGAGTACAAACCTCTACCCTCCTGCATCTTATAAAATGAACTGAATCACCATCATTATGTTAGAAGTGATACTATATTTCTACAGTGACACTAAATGATAGTTTTATGGTACCCACAGACCTCTGATGTAAATTTTTCAGCTTATAACTTTTTTTCCTTTATTTCCAAAGTGTGAAACAATTGTGGAGCAGAATGAGGATGAAATCATTGAATTCTTTTCTCATGAGACGGAGAACGTCAAAGACAAACTCTGCAGCAAGAGGACAGGTAATTTTTAATACTTTTTATGCAGCTGTGAGCACTGATATACATATGTACTAACGAAACTTCTGTGTTCTCTACAGACCTCTGTGACCACGCTTTGAAAATACCCCATGATGAACTTTGATACCGTCTCACCGTTGCTGCTTCTCCCCTCAACTGATGGGGAGATTTTAGGTGCTGTAATGTTTTCAGTTACTACTTCTCACTTGGTTACTTCTTGGCCTTTGTGGAAGAACACAAATATGTAAAATAATAGACAGTTATCCTGGAGATAGTGTCATTCCTGTTATCAGTGAGAATTTAAGGACCAGTTTGCCATTTGTTACCTTCATCTCTTTTGTCACTTTTACTAACTGTAATTTATTCTACTTTTCAGTGAACCATTTCTTGTGAAAGCTCTCATTTAACAATGTGCTCCACAAGAGCTGAGCTGTAAGAGTGAAACTGTGAAATCAAACACACCAGTGGAAACAGTAATCTTAAATGATGCATTATGTATATATGGTAACTTAATTAATTTAAGACAAGAATGGAGAGATCTGGGTAGAATTTGGTCTCTTGGTCCTTGGATGCTTATTGTGTACATGTAAGAGCTGTGGCTGTTCACTAGAATTTTTCTTGAAGCAGGAATATTTCATTTTACTTCTTTCTTTTTGGTTCAGTATCTCTGAGTGGTTGAGAAATTGTAAACTTTAATTAAAAGATGATGACAAATGTGCCCGAGAAAATGTTTACAACATGATATCTACAGAGGAGGTGTGTAAATAGCACATATATGTTTTTCATAAACAATAATTAGAAACTTTGACTAGAGAAGCTTTTAATTTTTTTTCCTCTTTTTGTGAGGGCTAACTGGAAAATTTGGGGGGGGTTTCTTTAACCCAAACCCCCTTGTAAAACATCCAAATAGAAAAATGATTTTAATGCTTCTCGTGATCCACACTGATCTTTTTGTCATATTTGAATTCACAAAAGCGAACTGACCTTAAATAAGCTGAAAAATATGTGTCAGTGTTGTCACAGACAAGAAAATATACTCATACAAAAAAGTAATTCTAAGAATGATAATCAGCTTTATTTACAGCAAAGAACAAAGATTATTTTTCATTTAACACCACAAAATGTTTGTTTTTTACTGAACTGTACACAACCTCACTGCAGACCAACATAATTCTGACATTTTGATATTATTCTGTCCCAATGAGCCTGAAGTCCTTTTTCACTGTTTTCATCTCTGACTTTTTAGAGTTTCAATGTTGATCCACTTGGGTGTGCTATAGTCCACAAAACACACTATGCACACCATGAAAATCATGACCTGTGTGAACTCTAGAAGTAGTTTTGGTATCATTTATTTTTCTATGCCTGAAAGAACAGAGTCACTGTCTCATAAGAACACCCTCTTGTTACTTCCACTTTTTGATAAATAAATTTTGTAAAGTTTTCTGCACCTGTCTTGTTTTTGATCCAAAGAAGTTTGCTTTAAAAAAAAAAAAAATCAACAGAGGGCTATCCTCTCATAATCCCAGTTCAGCTGAACCACAGTTGAGTCATCACAGCTGTTTTTGTCAAAGTGTGTAAGATTTAGAAGGTTGTTACCAGCAAACCAACACTGAAAAAAACAGTAATACATCATAAATACAGTTTAAAGATGCAACAGTTAAGTCATTATTCAACTGAAAGACCTTTTTCAAAAAATACAGCCACCATTAACTTATTCATTAAAATGATGTATCCTTTTAATCAAGCATCTGTAATTTCACATCTGTAATATTAATTGTAATACTTTGCAGAAATAGCAGCTAATTTAAGGTTAAAAATTATGAGTTGTGTAAGTTTTAAGTCTGTATTACAAGAATCAGTGTATCAGATAAACAGGGTTAGTTTGATTTTGTTAGAATCCCCTAAATTCCTTAAGTAAAGTAACTGTGCCTCCACCCATCCATCAAAAATATAATTTTAGGGTTGCTCTAAAACTAAAAAAACACATTCAATACAGGAGACTATCTGGTGTAAAGTGTTATTGAATAAATGGATAACTCTTAGAACAACAGAAATTTAGATGTTACACTCTCATCAAATCTGGCAAGTGTTAAGGCATTATTTGGTAATAAAAACCACATTATCTGGACTCTGTTTTTGTCTTGGAAATTTGAAAAATTGACACCTCCAAAAGAAGGCAGTCCAGATTGTTTTTGGTGCCCTCATCTCCATCGTTTTGTGTCTTGGCTGCACTCATTGTTTTCTTTACAGAAATAGCTTCATTCCTCCTCAGCCGTCTTGAATGTTTCATAATTCTGTTGACTGATTCCTGTCCCTGCATCATGTTGCAGTTCTTCCATCTCCTCCTTTTCCTCCTCATCAGCTTCAGTAACAGTGTCCTCAGAGCTGTGGCTGCTGGTGCTGCTGCATGACAGTGTGTCCTCTTCTGCTTGTCCACATATTTCTGGAAAGTGCTTGATTTGTCCTTCATCAACGTCATCAACATGTCTCTCTGCAGAAACATGCTGCCCTGCTTTACCAAAGACTATCCTCTCAGCTGTCATGATCTCTGCCCTGTGAATGCCCTCCCCTGTGCTGTCTGGATCCCACAGTTCACCCACTTCCTCTTCCTCGTTCTCGGAGTCTGGGGCTGTATGTTTCCTGATCCGATTTACCACATCCCACAGTGACCTCGGGCACTGCGGCTCTTCTTTTACCGTGAGGTCAGGAGAACCACTTTCACTCCCCTCAAGTGGCAGAGATGGAGAAGAGATGGTAGGCATTATAGGGGGTAAATCAGGGGAAGACAGGAGCTGAGGATGGTCCTCATTAGTATCCAGTTGGAGAGGAAGAGGGGACATTTCAGGGATGCTCTCAGCAGGAGCAACATCCACACTTGGACTCAGAGCAAAGGGACCGACTGGGTGCATTTCAAAAAGAGGAGCTGACTCTTCATTGGATGTGTTCGAAGTATCTGGTAGAGAAGGAAGCTCAGGGGTTGAAAGGTCATGCAATGTCAGTGGACATACATCAAAGTGAGGAGAGGGGGGAGAAGAGTTGGGGGCTTCACTTATTGGTTTACTTTCCTGTACAGCTCTGCTCTCTGAGTGAGTCTGGGTTTCTGTAGTGGCTTCAGTTGGTATTGTCTTTTGTAAGAGAGCTGTGAGATCTTCAGTGACTTCTTGTATTTGTTGCTCTTCAGTCATGCATGAATCTTCACAAGCAACATGACTCGTCTGGACACATTCAGCTTGATGCTGCGAACAGTTTAACAGCGTGGCGTTTTCTTCATTAACTTTTTCTGCTGGCTGCCTTGCAGGCAAGCATCCCTGCTTCATACAAGTGACGTCCTCTGCTTCATGTTGTTGCTGACAAAAGTTAAACTCTCTGGCATCAGCCTTAATATCTGAAACTGGATCTATGACAGCTTGTCCTGTTGGTTGGTCATCAGGGGCAATCTCTTTAAGAGAGGAAGTATCGTCTGGTTTACAAGAATCCCTTGACCCTTCTGCAGTATCTGTAGCTTGATTGTCACAGAGTTCATCATGCGTTTGCTGTGATGTTGCCACCATTTCATACTGATCCTCAGCAACACTGGGTAAAACACTCAGGGTTTGATCAGAAGAATCAGAAGAAGAAAGTCCGAGGGATTGGTCTGTCTGAAGGGTTGAACTCTGGGTAAAAGCACTTGGTAGCGGAGAAGCAGGCAGTTGTTGTGATGGGGTGTCAGTAAAAGATGGGACCTCAGGAGAAGCTGAGTTTTCTGCAGCATCGGGAGCAGTCGATTCAGACTGTTGAGAAAGGGAATCTTTTTCAACAGGCTGGTTTTCATCAGGATTTTTCTCAGATCTAAGCACAAAATCCTCAACTGTTGCATTTTCAAATGAACTTTTAAAATCTGTTTTGAGTGGAGCGACAATATCATTTTCTTCAGATGTGTCAAGAGCTTGATCCTTTGACTCTGCAAAGTCTGGATCACTACCAGTATTTTCCAGATCTTTGGCCTCATTATTGTTCTCTTGCAAAAAATCAGCATCCTCAGGAAGGATGACTTCTATCTGATTTTGTGATTTTTCTTTATCTTGTGTGTTGTCTTTGATTTGTTGATCTGCCACACAATGTTTGTTATCCTGAGTTGGAGATGGGTCAACTACCTGATTCTCTGAAAATGAGTCAAAGCGTAGCAATGCAGCTTCCGGTTGTTGGTCGGTGATGCAGTCTTGTAAGGGGATTCCTAGGATCCTTTCAGCGCGCTCGGCTAATGTTTCTCTCTCAGGGACCAGAGACGACACGTAGGATGAAGATATTTCTGTTTC
This sequence comes from Thalassoma bifasciatum, assembly GCA_008086565.1. Taxonomy (NCBI): domain Eukaryota; kingdom Metazoa; phylum Chordata; class Actinopteri; order Labriformes; family Labridae; genus Thalassoma; species Thalassoma bifasciatum. Next base: position 891,210 of record RPOG01000045.1, on the reverse strand, counting down.
TCCTTTAGGTTCCTTTTTCTCTTGACAGTCCGTGTTCAGTTGGGTCTCATGATCTTCACTAGGTTCCCAGGGGTTGGCCTGATCGCTGTGGTTAGTTGCTTCTTGATCCACAGGGCTGTTTGATTGGACAGCTTCAGGAGAAACTGTCGAGGGTCCGTTAGGTGGACTGTCCTCAGTGTTTGGTGTGGAGTGTAGATAATGAACATGCTCTTTCTTTGGTGATGGTATCAGCTCCATTTTCACTAAAACACATGTTGTGTCTATAACCAGTAAATCATTACTGTCTTCAGATTCTGTGGCCTTTGTGATGTCCAGCCTCCTTACTTCGATGTCGATTGGGTGAACTGAGTCCTCTCTGTTTTGTGAGACATTTGATGTTGCACCCGTTGCCTGTGCCTGTGAGCATGAGGATGGCTTGTCACTGTCACCTCTACTTGTCAAACTCGGCTCTCTCCACAAAGGGTATTTGACTGTCACAGGTGGCAGTGACTGTCTTACAGATAAAGACTCCCCATAGTTTGCGCCAAAAATTCCTGTATCTGATTTTCCTGAAAGGTTTTTTTCAGGTATCTTCTGTTCTACAAAAATTGCTGTTTCCTGTGGCTCGGCACGGAGACTCCTCGTTTCAGGCGTATTTGACTGCTCTCTCAGTGGTGGTACTCCGAAGTCTACCTCATCAAATAATTTATCATCACTGTCCTCTTTGGTGACCTCTCCTGAGTCTGTGTGTGGAGTGTCTCTTTTTGAAGTGCACAGAGGAAGAGAAGGGGTCTCCGCGGTGCTTGCAATTCGAGACACCAAGCAGAATATGGTCACCCCACCAGTGTTCTTATTCAGCCTGAACTTTCTTCCTTCAATGACTTTCAACAAAGAGTTTTCATTTATCGTTTTATCCTGAACTGTTTGTAACACCTGTGGCTGCTGTTGAGAGACTCTAACCTCAGACTGTGTGTTTGCCGAACTTTCAAGACCACTTAACTGTAAAGCATCTGTTTTCCGTTGTCTTTGTTTTGAGCCTTCAAGCTCTAGGTGGGCTTTCAGATTCCCATCTGTTAGTTGTTCAGCTCTTCTTTGACTTAACAGATCTACAGAGACATCCTGCTTTTGGAGTGTGGGCTGTGACCAGTAAGATTGCTTCTTATCATCCAAACTGGTGTCAAATTGGTGCAATATGGATGAGCCTTTGTGTGGGCTGTTGTAAGGAGGAGGAGCAATATAACCAGGTGGTTGACTGAACATCCTCCTTTGGTATCTAATCTTTTCTTTCATGTCCAACATCTGGCTTGTTTCCCTGGAAGGACTGTGTGAGAGGTAATGGGTCAGACCTCTTGGTCTCCCTCCTTTATCCCATGATTCTCTGATGTTTGCAGATTGCATGACTTGTTGTAGAGCGGCTACTCGAGGGTCTGTGACTCCACTTCTGCTGCTGCTGCTGTCTCTGCTCTCTAAGAAGCCCTGAGAAGCCCCCCTCAGCTCTGCCTCTATTCGTTTCCTCCTGGGGAGTGAATGGCTGTAACGGGCGGCCCAAGCCTCCAGCTCTCTGTAGCTGTTGTCGCTCCTCTTAATTGAAACTTCCCGGTTGTTACGGGTTGGACTGCAAAGCTCCCACCTCCTCTGCCAGCCCTCCCTCGGATACCCTCTGTCATAGTCCCTTGCTGCTCGTTGAGCTAATGCCCACTCTCTGCCTCTTGCTTCGTGCAGTTGGTATTCTCCCAGCCCCTGGTGCTGCTGAGGATGATGGTCAAGAACAAAAGGGAATTGAGAAGATGAAAGACTGGTCAAATCTTGGTCTGTCCAGTTGGTGTACTCATGAGGGCCCCCTCCTGTTCTTGATCCTGGAACGGTCCAACGGCTGGACTCTCTGCCTTGTTCTGGCTGCACACTGTAGTACAGTGGATGGTATGATGCCTGATGTCTGTCATTGTAGCTGTCGGTGAAATGGTTAAAAAATGGCTGAGAAAATTGGAATTTTTTCACAAAGCAGTCAGAAACATTATAACTAGTTATCAAGAAAACTTAACGTGAGGCAAGTCTTGCAACGACAAACAGCTCCATGTGAACATTGATACCGAAGCTTGTAAAGGATGCATTCTGTCTGCGTGGATGCTACACATAGATACACAAGCTCAGAAAAGAAAAAGAAAATCAATGCAAATATGATAACACTAAACTCACTTATTTGCACAGTTTCTCCCGGGGACAGTACCAAATCTGGAGTAAAGAGGTGACTGCCCCTGATTCTCATGCCAGAAGTCCATTATTAGGTCCAATACAAAGATCTAAAACATCAAATTAAGAGTCGTTAATATTGTTGATCTGTTTTCCCATGATGTGATGTTAAACCTGCACTTCAATTGGATATTGGTACATGTAAAGTGAGGGCTAAACGAACACACACACAACACTTTTCCTTTACTCACAGTTTTCTGATTTGTGTCTGCGTTGCTCACTAGATGATGTGAGGTGTAATGAAGCCCAAACAGGACAACTTGTTTTAAAGGAGTGTTGGTTTTCATTCCTCCTCCCACTTTACACACACACACACACACACACACACACAAACACACACACACACAAACACACACACACACATACTCTGTGCTCACCGTTAGCCCACCCTCCTCGTCATAGTTGGTGTGTCCATTTCAGATACTACTACAAGATTAGATTTTTAGAACCACACTTTTTGGTGTGTTGATCCTTTAATAAGTCAAACAAAAATTGTGAAGGTGGAAAACAAGAAATTTCAAGTAAGTCTCTGAGGTTTCATCCTTTATTTTTCTTTGACATTTCACTTTAAAACATCTGCATTCTTTGATACTGGTATAAATATTGCTCTACTCTTCTTCCTCCCCTTCATCTAAATGTCATAACTGTGCCCAGTTGATGAAGTATATGATGATCCACACTTTGTGTGGCAGTCGCGTGGGAGGCGCCCGCCTGATGTGAAGCAGACTGTGGATGGAGATAAAATCTATTGTTTTGTCGGCTGAATTGTAGCAGGGGGAGAGATGGGCAGCGGATGCGTTTGTGTCCCTTTCTTTGAAACTCTCCAGCGTAACAAACAGGCTTTCTTTCTCTGAACAGAAAGTCTGTACATCAGCAGAGAGCAGGAGAGAGGGGATGAAGTACGCACAGACAGCGGGCTGTGGGGAGGGCAATCTGTCGATGTTGACAGAATAGTTGGGGATGGGTTGGACTTTGTTGTGGGTTTTGTTTGTCTCAATAAAAAAAAACAATAACCTCATGTTAAATATCATCAGAATGATGCCGATTATCAATGGAACAAAAAACTGGAACGGCATTTCAAACCCGAGATGTTTTTTTATCATTGTAGCAAGTAAAGTAAGTGCTGTGAGGGTCATATTTAATTTATGCCCATCTTGGCTGTGCTGTGCCATAGTAAACTGTGTAGTTCATTCATCTGGCTAAAGCCCAGAAATTTTAACTAGGACAAATTACTAATAATTCTATCACCAATGTGGCCAAGCAGACTGATTTAAAATCTGTGACATTACATAATCATTACTAAATTGGCAACAATGTATGTTAAAGCTCTTTTCAGCTCATCCCCGCATCCCTAAAATCTGTCAGAAGGTGATCTAAAGAGACATATTATGAAACACAAAGTAAGGAAAAGTAAGAAGTCTTACAATAACACTTAGCTAGAAGGCTGTGGCTCAGTGGTAGAGTCAGAAGGTTTGTGTTTCACTGATAAAACTAAGTTTGTGAGACTTTTATATGTTTTCAAATAGATTCAGAGATGAAGTATAAGTTTTAGTACCTGGAAATGCAGAAGTTGAAGTGTTGACAGATGTTTATAAACCACAAGATTGAATCTGAATTACATGAAGTAGAAGAAAAAGTGATCCACAACCAAAGAAATTGAAATCTCTTTTAGATAAAAGATAGACTTACATAGCAGCTTAAGCCATTCCCTGAGATGTTTTAAAATAGTCAAGACGGGGTGAACTAAAACAAGAACCTCTGACTGCCAACATTCAGACTTTTAATGAAAATAAAAACAAAAAAAAACTCATAACAGACATATACCAAACAGTTACTGGTGACAATCAAATGAGAATGCACAGGCGCTGTAAAGGGGAATTCAAGTGTGCTTAAAGCAAAAGGTTTGAGTTTTTCAAGAAAAAAAACAAACAAAATTTGCCTTATTGACAAAACTATTAGGACTGACACTAATCAGTTTTAAATGGCGGTTAGCACTTAAATGGTGTAAAATTTAAAAGAGGGTAGATATGAAAACAAACTGAGCTGAAAACTGTTCATGAATTTCTTCATGACATTCCAGGACAAACTTTTCATTTTCACCATGTGAAATATCAAATAAGATAAAAACAGCATACCACAGATTGCTCATAGTATAAATAATACACAACTTCGAAGACAAACAAATAAATACAATATTTCTGAGTATATCTCAAACCATGTATTACAGACCTTATCTGAAACTGAACTGTAAGATAGTGTTTGATCCTTTTTCCTGGTAAAAAAAAAAAAATTGATAAAACGAGAGCTGTTTCGTCTTTGTAGCAAGCTTACTTGCAGTACGTCAACGTGCATCTGTATATTTAAAAACAAGTGTTGCACTTAGCAAACTTCACAGATTGATATCACTGTTGTTTTGAATTACACTTAAAAAAGCATCAAATAAGTTTGCAATAACTGGTTTCATTATGTAAACCAATCGTGTTTTACGGTGGTAGGTTGTTCCTGCCGTCGGGGGTCTTACTTTGGAGAACCTTTGTATATACTGATGTTTTGTTTTTCATCACGGTGCACCAGCTCCACATTGAATCTGTCTGGTAAATAGTCCTCATAGAAATTTTGAGTCCCATTCTCTTTCCGCATTTTAGATGACAGATATACCAGGCCTCCACTTTTGCATAAATGAGCGAGTGTTTCTACAAGCAACGGGAAGGTCTGAGGGAGGTAAACAATGTCTGCACCAAGGACCAGGTCCCAATCTGAGGGAAAGTTCATCTGGTCCTCACCCCAGGACAGAGGGAGGGCAGTCGGCTGAGTGTGAGGCCAACCACTGGGTGGCATGTTGGCAGAGATGTTTGTCTGAAGTTGAGGGAGAACCAAAGGAAGATCTGTGAGCGTCACCGCTGCACCTGAAAAGATAAGAGTCATTTGGTGATAAAGCTCTTCAACCATTGTTTCTTTTACAGATAAACATTTTATTCACAGATGGCTGGACCATCCAAGAAACACACTTCAGTACTTTTAGTTACAAAGGTTCACAGGTTATATTCATATTACTGAATGAGCAGCTGTGGTAATTTTACACCAGTGACAAGGGCCTGGTGCACAGCCAGTCTGTAAATGTAGGCTTCTCTTTTGCCTGGACATGTCCTCCTTTTTTGGTCATAAAATCATGTCCTGAGGGACTTTATAAAGTTCCCCTAAATGTCTCGTTTTTTTTCAGCTTATTCTACAGACCATTGGTATTAATTACAACGCAAAGCTGCACTGAGCTTCTGACATTATTCTGATGCACCAACCTGTCAAGATGTTGAACATGCAGGGAAACATGGACTGCTTGCTTGCTTCAGCTTGAAATTGAAATGCCTCAGAGTTGAATTTAAACTGTAACTAGGATTTTGAGGCATTATTTATATTTTTGCACTAGAGAAATAAATATATTTTTCTTTTTATTGGAGCATGTGGTGAGGGATAATTATGGATTTCCATCAGTTAAAAACACAAATTGACTTAATCTTTTTTTGGCCCACATTAAGTCAAAATTTAGAGATAAAAAGTCAAAATTTAGAGATAAAAAGTCGAAATTTTGGAATAAAAAGGCAAAATTGTAAGAATAAAGTAACCATTATGGGATTTTAAAAACTCACAAATTTGAGACTAAAGCAATCATTTGTTGATAAAAAGTCAAAATTTTATAAAGTGATTATTCTAAGATAAAAGGTCAGACTTGTAAGAATAAAGTAATAATTTTGTCAAAGTCAAAACTTTGAGACAACACATCGAGATTTCAACTTAACTTATTAGATTCATTTACCTCAAAATTTTGACTAATGAGGGCCAAAAAAAAAAAACCCCAACAAAGCCAGTTTTCCATTGTTAATTTTTATTTGCTGTTATGGACTTCTTTACATTATTTATATCAAAAGTATCCAAATTTTCTCTTCGAACAGAAAAAAAGTGTTTTAAATAGATTTATGGGTTATGAATTTACTTTGTGTCTTAGAGTATCATGAGTGTTTTTGCAGGATTCAAGTTTTTAAAGTATGGTCACTTCAGAAAATGGTATCGGCATGTTAGATTGGCATGACTACTATGCAGTGCTGGGAAAAAAAAAATACAGAGTAACAAACCGATGCGTGCAGCCAGGAGCCCGACCACCCCGGTGCCTGCTCCCAGCTCAATGATGCGCTTTCCCCTCAGCTCCACCGGCTGATCCTCAAAGTAACAACACAGCTGTATCGCCTGGGCACACGTATGAAAACATTTTAAGTCAAACGGCACCATAACACAGCAAAGATATCTTGACTAAATAACAAAATCGGGTCTTGTCCTTACAGCCTCCCACACCGGAGCAGCCACGCCGAGTTTCCCCCCAAACACCTGCTTTATCTTCAGGTCCTGTCCGCAAAAACTGTAAACGGTATCTTCGATAAATGTTTCTGAAAAAAGACAGTCTTCTGCGGGGAACGGGTCGTTTTCATCCCCATCAGAAATCATAGCTGGTAAATTTCAATTAAGCACGATTAATGGGTCTGAAGTCTTCAGTAAAACAAACACGCGCACACGTCACGAGCAGTAACTTTACACTGAACAACATCCGGGTCATCGTCAGCTGTTCGCAGTCAGATTATATGGAAATGTCCCTTTAATGGTCCCAAAACGGTCACACTGTACATGAATATATAGATATGTATATGGTGGGTGATAATTAAAAAGTGATAATTGGAATAAAACGTGATCTTGACTGACAATTCCATGTTTGTGCAAGTTAACAAATCAGCTTTAATTTTTTGACTGCAATTGCAATAATCGATAATTCAAGAAAAAATAATGCATACCCTGCTGTGTATGTAAACGGAACAATAAGGTAACCATACCAGAGATGTGTAAATTCAACACAAATTTTTTATTTTGGAAAATAAATGAATAAATAAATAAAAAGCTTCCGGGTAACTTGACCCAGCTGATACATGTAAATAAAGAAGAGTAACACTGAACCCAATGCCATGCAACAAGCTGACTGAAATAGGATGCTCTCTAAACATATTGACAAATTTAATGCAAACTGTTTGAAAGCAAATTGAAATAATTTCATATATTTATTTTATCGTTACATATATATTCATTTATCTTATCATAAGTGTTAAATCATTTAATAATGATCTTTAAAATGTTTACATAGCACCTCGCCTTGTCTCTGTTTATTTCTTTATTTTTTAGTATTTTAGATCTTTAGTACTTTATTTTCTCATTTCTTGTAACTTGGTTGCTTTATTTTCTTATCTTGAGTTGTAACATCTTTCCCTTTCCTTCAGTTTATCCTCAGTTCGCAAGCACAGATTTCAAGTATGTTGTGTTTTTATGCACTGGAAGGTGTGAGTCACTGTATTGTGTGTGTGTGTGTGTGTGACCTTTGTTACTTTCATTGTGATTATTAACCAGCATGTGTATGAAAAGTGCTCTTTGAATAAAGGCTGCTTGATTGATAATCCCCTACTACGTTTTAAAATCTTATTTTATTAAAGTACTGCTTTTTCTGTTTTCAATAACTTATGCAGGGGGAACTGTAATTGAAAAATGAATAAATAAATAAATAATCCAATGTTATGTCCGTTCTAGCATCTCAAAAAATAAGAGAATTGTAATTATTTTCCTTGATAGTGTGTCATGAAAACATGTCCAATTGAGCTCATGATCACTCATCTGTGAGTAGATCTGCAATTCAGGACTACTTGCAACTAACTTTAAACACTCCTCCAGCTATAGTCTTTCATTGCTTCTCAGCGTGACCCATCAATGTAATGAGAATGTTTTTGAACTGTTGGGGGAGAAGATGCAGACTCCACATAGAAGGGCACCTGTCCAGCCAGGAAATCAAACCAGGAACCCTGTTGCAGACGCAACATAGGTAACCACAGCCCAACTTTTGACAAATCAAATTTAATCAGGAAACAAAATAGTCAATGTAGTAACAAAAAGACAAAAGTCCAAATGGTCTCCTTGATGTTGCACATTTATAACATCTGGATGAGAAGCAACAGTACCTTGTTTTACCTCTGAGGAGCAGAAATAATTGGATGATGTTAATAAAGGACTGAACATTTTCCTTTGCCAGTCTTGTTTCTGCTCTGTCATGCTGCAATTCAAACACAACACACCATCATGTTTCAGGTTTATTTAAAAAAAGCTGTCTCCTCATCTGTTAAGTTTTTAAACAAAACTTTTGAGTGTACCACTAGGACAAAAACCATTTTCACACACAACTTCACATCAATGACAAATATGATTTAACAAGTGTATAAAGTGTGGAATTGAGTATGGATATGTTTAAGAAAGCTCTTCATAATTTCAGCTTATCAGTCTTGATAGAACACAACAACATAAAAAGAATTTCCAGCACAGCCAACTTAAATGTAATGTGTCCACGATGATAATGAATCAAAATGCTGTCTTCATACCTCTGCTTGTGTTAGACTACATCACAGTTTTCTCAGTGGAAGGGACAAAAACCATCAAGTTCGGACTAAAGACACCCTTTGCTCATCATACAGTAATTCTGCCTCTTGATTATTTGACTGAAAAATAAATAAATCTTTTCATCATACAGATGACAGTAGTATTACATCCATAACACAACCACCTTCCCCCCCAGGCTTCAATGTGCAAACTGCAAGAATTCAATAAAGGTAGCACTTTATGCAAGGACCACGTAAGACAAAATCAAGTGTTTAAAAAGGGGCACTTATGGAGAGTGCAGCAGGTGACATTTTTTAATCACTGGGATGATTGATTTCATCCTCCTCGAGTCAACATTGGAGTTGCAACAATCATACACTGTGGAGTAAAGTAAAACAAAAAGTGGTCCTTATTCGGAACGAATATATTTGGTAATTCATGACTTTTCTATTTATGACTGGTACTATCCCAATGTTAAAGTTAGTCTCGAAGGGAAAAATACTGACCAAAAACATGAAAGTATGTTGAGATGCATATTTGTCTTTCACAAACATTAGTTTTTGTCAAAGCTTACTCGCCAAAACAAAATATTTGTGATGACATTGGACAGAAATAATGGACAAATGTAACAATTCATGCTTAGAATTTAAGCAGATAGATCTCTGCTTCTGCATTTACACATAGCGAATCCATTTTTACACACCACAAACAGTTTTGTTTAGTTAAGACACATACTTTAACATAACCTTGTTTGACAAATAGTTGCCACAGTCTTTCCAAATCAAGTGTTTTTCACTTAATAAAATAGCATACAGCTCAAACTGATTGTTAATTACTTCATAACAAAACTGGGGACTTCCATACAGACCAAAGTGCACCTGCAAAGAGATGGTGTCTTTTTCTTTCTTTCGTTCCTGGTGGGTATGACAGGCAGTCAGCTTTGTTTTTGGTAGAACCAAGACCAAGTCCAAGTCCACACAGTTGCACAACAAACATCCTCACAGACCAACGAAAGCTGGAGGAATGCATTATTAAAACTTTGTTCCAAAAAGAATTATTATTAGAACAATGACTATGACAGTTAAGATCAAAATGACCAGCATCTTTCTGTTTTTCTTCTGATACTGTTCAGCCTGTGAAAAAAAAAACAGAAAAACATTTTATTAATTTCACTTGATTTTAATGTAGGAAAACACCAAAATGAAGTGTTGAATAATTTGGATTGGGGTAGTTTAGGTTTAAATTTTGTCTAACATTTGCAATGTTGACATGGCATTGTTGTTTATTTTGTCTGCTTAAATATATCTTATTTTCTGGAAAACATTGTTTACGATTGACACTAGTATTAAAGATAAAAGAATTACAAACTAATGAAAAATAAAATGGTCAGTCAGTCACAAAATCAATGGTGAAACTTCATATGAGTACATTTGCCTTTACCTTTTGTAACTGTTTAAGTCCGTCTTCTGTTTTAACACAAGCCTGCTCCACATTGAAGTCAATTCTGTCGAGGACTGTGCCCTGAAAGAAGATGATAAATTTAGCTGCGAGGCAGGAGTAGATCTGTGGATCTTAAGGTTACACTCAGTTTCCTGCAGCATGACAATCTCTGCTTTTTTAGAATTTAGTTTCTTCAAATCTAGCTTAGTTGATTCTAAGGATAAAACTAAGAATCAGTGATGCCCTATAACTTGAAGTCAGAGGAGCAATTCATGCAGTTTTATAAGTCTTACTGGAAGATGCCACAATGACAGGAATCATCATATTATCTCTTATTTACTTCCTTGTTTGAGAAAATGAGGATAGAATTATTTACCTGTTCAACCACCATCCCAGCCAAATCTCTGAATATCTCATTCAGATCTGAGATGGACTGAACTATCTGACGGATCTCCCTCTCTCTTTCTTCAACCATAACCGTGTTCTCCTCCACAAGCATCAGCTGGTCGTCTGTGAACCCCTGCAAGGAGAGACAGGAAAATTAAAGACCGTTGACTTTATGTTGAGACAGCTATTCTAAATACACAAAGCCTCTTTAGATTCTTCATGTAGAGATCTCATTTTTTCTTGTTCACAAGCCAAAATCCTAAGACTGTTACGCTGATACATTTATGTATCTATCTGTTTTCTCTTAAAAAATAAAACTGCAATAATAAACATTTTTGTGGACAACAAGTAAACTACTCTAAGATATGACGTCAAACCATTGCAAAATTATGGTTACGACCTATTTCTAGTTTTAAGTTTATGTAAATGTCAAAGTGAAGGAAAAATGTAAAATCCCAATCCGTCAGTCACCTTGTCATATACAGCTAAATCTTCATCCTCTTCCATAAGAGGCCCAGAGTCAAAAAAGTGCTTTGATCTCTCTTCACGGTTCTTCATACCTGGAATATAAACAATAATGTGATGCTCAGGTATTGGGACAGGAAAACACATACAGTTTGAGCAACAACCTTGATATGAGACAGAAAAAGGGACTTTGAGCTCTTACGTTTTAGGTAGCTGGACTGTGTGTGTCTGAAATTGGTGGACAGCTCCTGCAGACTCTGTGCCAGCGATGACACCACATTTCTTAAAAGCCTTTCTTCTTGTTCTGTGCAATGACCACAGCGAGACTGCAGCCCTGTAACTGCTCGCTGGCATCGATGAAACATCTACAAGAAGGAAAAATAATTAGCAAACAAGCAGAAATAAACCTCTGGTTTCATTTGAAACCTACATGGAATCATCCTAATCCACGATCTCAGATAACCTGAGGTCAGCTGATTATTGAACTTGTTTACAGCCCAGGCAAGTCATTAAAGTTTGATAAAATGCATACTGGCAATAAGAGCGGGGCTTGGCTTCATTTACGCATAAAAGTAAGTGAGCTTTAACCACTGGATTTAACTGTTGCTAGCAGAAACATGGCTTATAGTCAGGTTGTAAATATTCCTACTATGGACTTAATTTCTACACAAAAATCAAAACTGTTTTAGAGCAACAAGACCCTTAGACCCTGTTAATGTAAAAAAAAACAGTATCAGTAGTAGTTGAAGTTGTGTTTAACATTACTGATGATTATCTCCTTGCATAGCTTGACAAACTACCCCCCCGTTCTTCTTTTGCCAAAATGAGCATGCATCTCTGTGAACATCATGTATGTGTCTGGACTGGTGAAAAACTGTACTTGTGTTATTTCTTGAGTAGTGATTTCTATCGCATGCTCCTCTTCACTGCTGTCATCAAGCGTGGGACGATTCATGTGCTTGTCATGAAGTATTGCCAGTTCCTTCATTTTCTGTCGAACCCGTGTAATTTCATACTGGATCTGAGGGAAAATTTACAAGGTCACGTTGTTTATAAAAGTAACACAAGGAAAAAGGCTCAAACAGGGTCCGCAGACCTTTATGCAGGATTGATGATAGTAATATTTCTAGGTCTCGATGCTCTAAGTAGTTTTTACCTCGTCGACTCCCTCTATCCATTTAGGAGGCAGTTTCTTGGTGACTCCGATGGCAGCTTCAGGATCCAGGCTAATCCCTGACACCAGGGCCATCCTGTCATCAGCCAACTTTAAAACAAATTATATCATTTATATTTGAATGACTATTTAATCTGATGGTGAAGTACTACATGAATTTTAATGAACACTCCAATGAAGAGAAGGAGGAGTACCTCATCAAGCTCCTAATGTGATTGGTAGATAGCGGAGTGGCCCCATCCAACAGAGAACATAGAAAAGGAGAAAACACAGAAGCAACAGAGAGTGAGCCCCAGAAAATTAGCACTTACTGCCAAAGAAATATGTTTGTTTTCTTTTTTTTGTTTGTTTTGTGATTCATCCCCACAAGGAATTTAAAATGATGGTGAATTTAAGTGGAAAGCAGAGGTAAAAAAAACAAACAAAAAAACAACCATTTACAGTTAATTTATTGTTAGCCCTTCATTTAGAGTTGAATCCACTTGCAACTGAAGAGAGTGAGGAGGCAGCATAAATAGATAAATAGATCAGACAAGATTTAAAAAAAGGTGTCTTCAGAAGACTGAAAAGAACTTGAAGAGATTAAAGAAGATATAATTCATAGGACAGGTTTATTTTTGATCATTTCTCAACAGCTTCAAATGTTTATTTAAATAGTTTTGGATAACTTTCTCTCTCATGTGAATTCCCTGTGTCAGCAGATAAATGTGTGACTTGATGCAAAAGCCCAGGTCAGTCATAAACCTGAGGGTGTGAGTGAATCAGTTACATTAATGTTTATCTTTCAATGGAAAACAGCCATTTAATTTGTGCCATATCTTTTCAACTAAAATATTACTTAAGCTTTGAGATCTATGGGAGCATCATGACTGCTGTCCTGTAGTACAAAACTATAACAATCAAGGTTATATATCAATGTTAAAGCTCTACACAGCTCTAAAATTGTTAGTTAATTTCAAATTTATATATATTCTATATCAAAGTGTGAACCAAACTCTCTCTTGTGGAACGGGTTTAAAGAAACTTTAAAATATGCAGGGTTTTATAGCATTTATGAAACAAGCCTGACACTGGGATAAGAACAAATATACACTGAAGACACTGTGCAAAACAAGCAACACATTGAGACATAAACATTTTTGCATGCAACATTTCATGTATCTACATGATGTACATAAAGTGTGGTTTATCAAACAGCATAAATAAAGTGTCCGCCAAGAATTTAAGGGCAACTTCTGAGAGATGGGAATGATCTTGGAAATAAAAGACACATTGTGCAGGTTTACTGAGAGGTGAGCGTTTGAAAAACTAAGTTCTCTTCCAGGTGATGAGGATGATGTAGAGCTGACGCATAAAAACTGGTAACACTCCAGCTAAACTGCAGGTGACTGAGTGATATACGGGTCCTATGTTTGCTCTCCATAGGTCAAATAGCAGACAATGTTTGAGCAGATGATTCTCTAAACACAGCAAATGTCTGAATGTGCTTGGAAAGATTGACATAGAACATCACTGCATTGAATTGTGACATGTTCCCATCTGGGTGTGAACGGTCACACACATCCTCCACCTGCTTGCTGTGCTCTATAACCCACACCTGGCCTCCTCAGCTGGACACATAAAGTGAAAACAAACACAGTAATAGTGTTCATGCTTTAGCTTTTTTGGAAAATGCCAGAGTAAAATAAAATGTGTTTTTCAATATCGTAAACTAAGATAGTTTTAAATAGAGTTATTAACAATGACAGGATTGAATCAATCCTTTCGGGATTACTGAAGGTAAAAAGTTTTTTTTTAATGAAGCAATATGTACCTGTCAATTCTGTTTCACCTTCTTACCATCAGAGAGACCAGCAAGATAATTTCATTTAGCCACATTGGGCAGCCTCACAGTTTAATTTTTGGAGGATTTTTGGTCAAAGACATAATTTAGTTAATTGTGTTAATGTGGAATGGAGAAGTTGAAATATGTATAAAGGGATCCAGATTGAGGAAAATTTTTCCCTATTTTTTAACCACAATGATGACTGGCATTATTGGATGTCATGCTAACATTTGCTTTTTTTTCCATTTTAGCCTTTAGAAACACACTCTCCAGAGCTTTTAGAGAAGATGACTCCTCAGTTAAGAAAAAAACATCGTACAACTGCCTGCACTGATAACTCATCTACCACCCAGAGCTTATAGTCCTAAAACTCAAAGTCTGAGGAGAGGTGGGCAGCAAGAGACAGAATATCACTGGAGTTATTAAGTGGGCACCTTCTGTCAATGGTGTTTTATTGAGTAAGGGGCCAAATGACGTTGCTCACTGAGAAAAAAATAAACCCCAATTATGGGTGATCAAACACCCTCTTTTGCCCGAATATGTCCTCTTTTTTGTTGATAAAATTATGTTTGGGGGATTTTATAAAATTCCTCAAAATGTCTAAGTTTTTCGCAGCTTGTTGTACAGTCCACTGATATTTATAATAAAGTGTTGCACTGTACTATCGGCATTATTGTGATGCACCAACCTGTCAAGATGTTGAACAGGAAAACATGTTCTGACTGCTTGTGCTGCACTGTCAGAAAGAAAATACTGATGTGCAAATGCACTTTTACAGACAAACTAAAGATAAGCAGTAGTTCCCCTCTTTTCCTGTGATCCTTGACTTCTTACGCCCATATTTATTCAAATTCTGAAAAAAAAACACCCCACAAAATTTTGACAAAAAGCCAACATTTTGAGTTTAAAAGTCAAAATTATGAGAAACAAAGTCAATATTTAGAGATAAAAAGTCAAAGCTATGAGATAAAAGTCAATATTTTGAGTTTAAAGTCTCAATTTTAGGATTTTAAAGTAAAAATTCTTAGAAAAGATTTTGAATTGTCTCAATTTTTTGCCATGTTATCCCAATTTTTTTTTTGTTTTAAATGTGAAAAGTAAGAAGAAGAAGATACATGTTTAAACAAAAAAGGAGTTTTTTAAAAATACATGGATGGGTTATGAAGCCCCTTGTTCGCCTTGGGGTATCTTTGGGTGTTTCTGCAGGATCCAAGAGGCCGGGTAGGGGGGGTCCTCTTTTGGGGTTTTTAAAATATGGTCACCCTACTTAATAATGTACAGGTTGGATTGAAGAGCTAACCCAGTTACAATCTAGAGGATCACTCAAGTACAAACTACAAACAAAACTTGATCTATAACAGATCAGTAGACTGTTTTAATGACGGGTTAATGAAGGAGAAGGGAGTAAATATCATGCTTCAACTCTGCCAAACAGTATTACGTTTAAAACAAATGATCAAAAAATGTATTTCACGAAAAGAACATGCAGATATTCAGCCAACTTTGTTTTATTGATCACATTTGTCTATTCAGAGTTGAAAAATAATACACCTGCTCACCTCTTCTCATCATCATCCTCTAACACTTCACTGGCTCACATTTATCAGTCCTGAAGTCTAATTACGCCGAACAGAAAACACTACCGGCGTACAAATCTCTTGGGCAGTCACTAACAGCTACTTAAGCACATTTGTTTCTAGCTAAGCACTGGCTAAGTGAAAACACACACATTAAAATGTCAAAACGATGCAGACCACTCACCGCAGCATTGCTACGTGTACTCAGACGGGGGTCGTATGTACTCACTTGCTCAGCCAATATCTGCCGGTTTTGGATTGCATTGTTCCGCATTAACAAGAAGGCATCGGTCAGTCGCCTAGTGGCCATGACTGCCTTGTTTGAGATCTACAGAAATACTGAAATAAATGCGGATCAGGCGATGATTTAAAGTGTGAGTCGCCGCTAACGCACCGCCAGCTTTAGCTGCAGCTTTAGCTTCAGCTTCGCCTGCGGTGAATGATGGAGCAAACTCACGACACAGCGCCAGCTCCGGACGGAAAACGATTTAATTAGAAATCATCTGTCAAGCATCTCTAATGCTTGAACTACAAATGTGGAACATGACCGAGAGTCTGTGGTTAAGTTTCCAGGATTCAGCGATAGATGGATGAACGTTACTCCGCTTTGAAAAGCTACGGAAGTACGAAAACGTAAACACCTGCGTAGACTTCTGCTTCTTCTACGACACATTTACGGGTGCTGTCAACTACTGCAGGAGCACATTATCGCCCTCTGGTGTTTTGATGGGAGACTTCAGAGGCCTTTGAGCACACAAACCGGCATGATACAGGATTAAGTTTACACCCCCCAGCAGAATTTCTGTTTCTTTTTTACCTTTTCACAGAAAATATGAACGATAAAACAAAAACCTTTCTATCACTCATGGTTAGTGGTTGGGTGAAGAAAATAGTTTACTCTTTTTAAATCATAATGACAACAGACACTTCAAAAATGACCCTGTTAAGAAGTTTACACAACTCTGGTGGTTTTGGCCTGATAAATGCACAAAAGTTCATACAAATGTGTTTGAATATCTACTAAAGGTAACCATCCTCACCTGTGATCTACTTACTTGTAATCAGTGTGTGTATGAAAAAAAATGAACAGGGTCATTTTTGAAGTTTCTGTTGTCATTATGATTCAAAAAGAGTGACCACAGTAGTTTGTCGATAAATGTCTTCACCCAACCTCTAACCATGGATGACAGAAAGGTGTTAGTGTTATCATTCATATTTTCTGAGAAAAGGCCAAAATACCAGAAAATTCTGCTGGAGGGGGTGTAAACTTTTAGGCACTGAACTGTATTCATGTCAATATTTAGACCAATAAGAGAAAAATGTCACTATCTAAAGTAATGTCCGGTAAAATACACTGCCTGGCCAAAAATAAAGTCACCACCTGGATATCACTGAGCAAATAGGCACAAGGCTCCTGTTGGATATTTATTGCATGGGTGATTATCTTTCAGCAGGCAACAAGTTACTTAACCCCAGCTAATGCAATGAGTAACTTCTTATTCCTCAAACAACCAAGGGGTTGTGGAAAAGATGTTAGTTAAAGAAGGGTAAAATCATTGGCATGCATCAAGCAGAGAAAACGTCTAAGAAGATTTATTAGATTTGATTATTTTAAGGAGAAGAAGTCAAACTGAAATGTTGTGAAGGTTAGTTAGACGAGGACTACAGATGAAAATTAGTTGGTTTTGTTTTGTTTTGCGTGTCCCCTGTCAAATAAACTACTAAACAAAATGTGATTAAAATGTAGCTCAAGGGAATTGAAGAATAAGTTTATAATATATAATAAAACCCAGGAACCTGACAATAAGTACTTCATAGTTGATCTTCAAGCATGTTGCTAGTCACACTTTTCCATGTGATATTTCACCATTTTTTAAAAATGTGACTTAAATCAGCTTTTAAAGCAAGTTTTCAACATTAGCCACTTTAAATTTTAATTTTAAAAGAAGGAACACTGGAATTTTTCCTAACCTGTCTCAATCTCCTAATCTCAATGTCCCAATTTACCTGAATTCACCTGATTTAAAAAGCAAATGGGCATACATCTTGATTTGCTTAACACTGCATAAAAATTACTTTGAGAGACACTGAATACATCAGTAATTGTAGTGGGGTTGGGCCCTTCACTGTTAAACAGGTAAACAGCCCTAAATTGGCCCTAAATTGGCCCTAAATAAAACCTTTGCTCCGAGAACCTGTCCTCTGTTTGCAGTTAGTGTAATCTGATTTCATGTGTTTATACTTCTCTCACTGTCCCAGCATATGTTATCTGGATTTCAAAATGCTTTTCAGCTTTACAGCTGTCGCCATAAACCAACCTGAGTTCATTGCTGAACTGAACATTTCTCCTTCATGTGCTCAGATGTGTCTATGAATCACAGAGTTAGAAAAGTCAAACAGGTCTTATAAACTGATCTGATCTGAAACTGAATTTAAAAAATATAAGTTTAAAAAAAAAAACCAAACAAACAAAATCTTAACTTGGAAAAATGAACTCGGTCTGCTTTTCAGGCGACTCTAGATGTGACAACTGCAACAGGGAAAGTGATTTCACGGTTGAGGCCCAAATATAATGTGCATGTGCTGACCTGTTTTGATACGTCACACAGGTGCGTGTGCTTATCACGGTATGCGTGTTTGACTGTGCACGCGTGAGGTGGTGCCACTAACTGTAATTATGTGGCTCAAAGCTCCTCCTCCACCCCATTCTTAATCCCTTATATCCGCTAATGCCGCGGCGCAGTCATTTACCCAGAAGCACCAGCTGCCGTCAACCAACATCAACAAGCAACGAGTCTGGGACAGTCTGATATTCACTGAGGACACGTAAAGGTGAGAGAGGGTACAGCCCTGCACCTGAGACAGGTGAATGAACACCTGTGCTGTCAGAGAGAGAGAGAGAAAGAGAGAGAGAGAGAGAGAAAGACAGAGAGAGAGAGAGAGAGAGAGAGAGAGACTCATCAGCTGAGCTAGCATCAAATCCTATGTCATGTCTGATTGATGCTTGTTTGAAAAGAGTGGTTTCAAATAATATGTTCTGTTCCTCTACAGCTGCACTGAGCATCGATGAGAAGTTGTTGGGTTGTCAGTTGTTTTAGGATTGAAAAGTAATAGTGTAGCTTCACTTGAACTTTGTTTTCAACGTCTCTGCACCCTAAATCTTCAGGATTTCATTTTGTGATAACTTGCTGCTTTGAATGAATTACAGATATCAGTATTTACTTTGTCATTACAAGCATCTAAAATTAATTTCCACGTTGAAATGATATTGTAACTCATGGAAATGTAATCTCCTATTTCAGATTTCATGTATGATACCAACAATTCAATTTAGACTGTTTTGAAAACTGTAGATATTCTTTATTTAATTGTTACACGTAAAAATATATTTTCAGATACCTAGAACTGCATTTCAGATATCTGAAATTACAACAGTACATGTAATAATTTCAGATCAATATATCAATAATTTAATTTTGACAAGTAAGAATTGCATTTTAGATATCAAGAATTAGTTTATATATGTAATGTTAGAACAATTGAAGATATCATAAATGAACTTTGTCACTTGTAAGAATAGAATCGTTTAAATCAACAATTAACATTTTATTTGTGAGGACTTGGCTGTAGATATGAATAAGAAATGCAAAATGCCCAAATGTCATTATGAACGTGTCGACTTTGAGTTACAGCAGACTGAATTACAGATATCTGAAACTAAATTTTTATGTAAGCCAATGGCACAAGATGACTAGCTGTAATTAAGATACAGATGTCTACAATGACCATTTCCACACGTGAAAGCCGAATAGACATAGAATCTTTAATTTGAGTTGTTACTAGTGAAAATTACATTTAAGATAAGTCAGCTTAGAGTTTTCACATATCAAAAAGCAAACACTGATGTCTATAATTGCCATCACTGCTAATATTTAAGTGCTAAAAGGGCTTGCCACTGTGAGCAGTTACAAGTTTTTAATGCTGTAACAAAAGTCAGACTTTTTTTCTGAATGTGGCACTTCAGATATAATTTCACGCAGGTGTTTCTCTAGTGAGGAAGAGAAATCCCAGACAGTTTAAATATCATGATCCAGACACTGTTTGTTCACTGCCCACAGAGAGGAGTGTTTCCCTTACTACTAGCATGTGTAATCCAAAGAATGGAGGCAAACCAGTTGTGAGTCACTGCCAAAACAGTGGATGACAAAACAGCCTTTCTCAAAAGACCGTGTCCTAGTTTCTGCAGCTTCTCTGGAGGTAAGTGCTTGTTCCCCTCCCTGTCCTCACACTGACTCCTCTGTCTTTGTTGTCAGGTTGACTCTCACAGCTGAGCACGATGGCCTCGTCCGATGATACTGAAACATCGCTGACTCCTGTGGATTTCATCCAGCTGCAGCAATACATGGAATGCAAGTTTCCCCCTGTCACTTAATATTTCAGCTTTTGTGATTTTACTGATTCTAAGATATTGTTTTCTGGAGCTCATTCTGTCCCTGTTAAGATGAACCACATTGCAGTTTAGTCTGATTTGCGATTAATTGCCCAGCCCTAGGTTGAAATGGCTGAGTGAGGTTCAGATATAGGATTGTTTGTAAAGTTATTTTTTTCAACTACAGCTATGTGAACAAGCCAAAAGAACGTCAACACAAAATTGGATCAATGGGTGAAAAAGTGGGTGAGAAAACCTGAACATTTAGTATTAGTGATCGCTTACACATGCCTCATTTCCTTATTTTAATTTAACTTCTAAACCTGGCCTCTGGAAGTATGAGCAGTCAGTAATGATGAAAATCAGCTGCCTCAAAACTCATGGATTTTGCACAGTGAGGTCTATGCTTGTACAGATTTTGATGGACCTGTTTACAGGAAACATGAAGTAAATATATATAAAAATATAAAAATATTCCTCAGCGCACTCAAAAGCTCCTGAAAGACTGAAATGGTTGTGTGGCTTTTAGTGGAGGGGGAGAGACTGCACTGTCAGATAATGGATAGATAATTACACCTGCACCCATCTGGACCTGAGAGACCTGAACACATCACTGTGTTTCCTGTGAGAGCAGGAAGCAGATTAAATGTCATTTACACACTCTGTGGACATGGCCACAGTGACTGACGTTTGTGTGCTGTTTCAGCTCTAAGGATGGACAAAATAAATGACAAGGGGAACAAGGCTGAAAGGGTCACAAAGTCAGTCTGGTCTAAGTTTTAGACATGTGCTGAACTTGATCCTGTTCTTGTGTTCTGCTTGATTTGATAATGTGCTTTTCTTTTGACTCATCCATCTTCCTCTTTGCAGACAGCAGCTTGCGAGTGAAAGATGTGATAAAGGACTTTCATCCTGGAGGTAAACTGGCCCAGCACACCATTGGAGAGGTATGTTTCTGAACCAGTTTTAGCAATTGACTGTGCATAAATTCTGGTTTCGTTATTGATTACTGATCAAGTCATAGTTTTTGCTCTATTTTGTGGAAATATTGGTCCCATGTCCCACTCTTTACATAGATTCCACCCAGGATTTAATTCACTCCCAATAATTTAAAGTTCCAATAATAAAACATCACCATGAGTATAAATGTTGCACTGAGACATGATTTGAGTTTTTTCACTCTCCTAATAACTTTCTACCTCTCCACAGTCTGTGGATGCAGTGGGTTTCTGTCTCTTCCTGAAGACATACCTGGAAGTGGATGATTTACCAGCACATTTCTGCCAGCGACTGTTTCACTATTTTCAACACGTGGACCACAATGGGTCCACAAAGAGCCTCCAGCCACAAGGAGGTATGATGTTTTTAAAGTCTAAATTTGTTTTTGTTTTTTTGTCGCAGCCTGACATCACAAAAAAAAATCTCACAATGCTGATTCATGTCAGCAATTCATAGAACACAATCAATGAAAAAAATATGATGAAGAATAAAAATAAAGTTTTTCTGTGGCAATATTACTCATGAAAAAAAAGTTAGGTTTTTTTTTTTGCCTCAGAAGTGTGATTCTCATTTTTTCCTCTGATTAAGACTTTCTTGCTTTTTAATCTTCAGGTGGAGTCTTTCTTCGGGATGTTTCGTGTTACTTTTCAGTGCTGGAGGAGGGACAGCCACGGGAAAAACTTGAATGTTGGTTTCATCTATCTTTTGATCATTTTTTACTTTTAACAACATAACTGTATTAAATATAATTTCTCTATACCTATATTTAGAATTTGCAATTTGGGAAACTTGAGAGAGAATTAAGTATCAGTTTAATAACTTCTTGACATTCTTTCAATCTAGTTACTTTCAAGCTTTATGACAAAGACTGCAACAAACTCCTTGACAGCTCTGTAAGTAAAGTCACTTATACGTTTCTTCAACTGCGTTTTATGTGCATTAAACTTTTAAGAGTTTTATTATAATGTAATGTGACAGGGTTGTTTTGAATGTGCTGTTAAATTGGTCAGTACTTAACAGCACATTCAGTGCATTTATTGAGACAAAAAGAGTTACTGTAGTCTCTGTTCTCTCTTCTTGTAGGAGGTGGATCGAATCATTACCCAGATGACTCGAGCTGCTAATTACCTGGGCTGGGATGTGACTGAACTCAAACCGGTATAACAAGTCTCATTTTGATACATTTTGATGAGATACTTTACTTTCTTGTTTTTAAAAAAAGGTCTTTATGAAGTATGTTAGTGATGTAATAATATATTTGAACATGGCTGATGTTGTGGACAGGTGCTGAACCAGATGATGACAGCCATCGATATGGATGGCAGTGGGACTGTCACCCTGGAGGAGTGGGTGAAGGGAGGCATGAACAATGTGCCTTTACTTGTTCTGCTGGGACTGAAGGTGACAAAATATTTGATATTTTACACTGAGAATCTCTTAAATTTATTCCCAACAGTTACTGTAACAAAACAACTGCAAATGTTACCTCAGAGTACATTGACTTTATTTATTTTCTCTCTCTATTATCTCTTTACCTTTGGTTTTCCCTTAGATGACAGAGAAGGACGGGCAGCACATTTGGAGGATGAAGCATTTTAATAAGCCGACGTACTGCAGCGTGTGTCAGGGCATGCTGCTCGGCCTTGGGAAGCAGGGACTCTGCTGCACCTGTAAGAGCTCAATTCAACCAGCAGGAGGCAGCTGAACACCTCAAACACAATAAAAACCCCACTGAGGGGTCTTTCTAATACTGTTTATTATATTCAGAGTTACTGCAGTTTCACAAAGATCCATTGTTGCTACAGAATTAAGTTAAACTCAAAGGAATTAAGCTTCATTGTGACCAGATCATTTTCTTTTGCAGGCTGTAAATACACTGTTCACAGTCAGTGCGCCAACAAGAATCCTGAACCCTGCGCTCGAACCTTTGTCAAATCAAAGAAGGAGACTGGTGTAAGGATGATAACTCTCTTTATATCTGGTGTCTTACACTGTTTTTGTTACCTTTTTAAAGGATCCTTTCAACCACAAGTGATCCAGGTTTTTAATGCAAATTCTCCCAAAGGTTAAAAAAAACAAGGCAGTAGTCCAAACGATATCTTTAAACCTCCCTACTCTTTCAGCTTGACCCCAGTGTACAGATGTGTTAGAAGAAAAGCTAAGTGGTTTTCTGAAGCAGCTCACTACTTGATTATTTTTGTTTACAGACACACTACTGAATATTTCCACCAATATTTGATATTAAATCAAAATAAACATGGTCCTCATTTGACTGAGTAGCGGTTAAACTACTATTTTCAAAATGATGATTGAACTGAATGCTAATACTTGTCAAATGTGATATATTAGTCCTCTCCTTTCCCACTAAAATCTAGCTGGCATTGTCAGTAAACACATGCATAAGTGGGAAAATTGGACAGAGTCTGTCAGTTTTAAGCACAGCTCATCAGTGTTCTTTCAGCTATGGATCACATCCGACACAGTCTGCTCTGTACATCTGTTAAATCTCCTAATTTTGCACGAGCTTGGACAATGATCCATTTTCTGTCTTCATCCAATGCAGCCTCTTAGATCTGTTTTCTGAGTCACATTATTTGAATAAATCACAACAGAGTCCGGGCCAAATGACCTCAGCTGCCTTTGGAGGTTTGTGGTGCTATTGTGCTGAAGCGGAGTTTGATCTTTGATATTTGATTAAAAGCATACAGGGCAGTAACTCTTAGATCCACGGTTGGTAAACACCAAAAAAATAATTTGTATAGAAGCAAAAGTGTGTTCACCTATCTCCTGAACTCCTTTTTGTTTTCTCTTTTGTGTTTCAGGTGGCCTCTCATGACTGGATCCGCGCTGACTGTAACTCCACCAAGTGTCAGGTCTGCCACAAGAAGATCAAGACTTTAGCAGGGAGGCGGTGTGTGTGGTGCCAGGAGATGGTGAGGAGTGTTTTTGTTTTCAACTCTTGGCTGAGGATAATGCATTCTCACTAATTTTTGTTTCTTTGAAAGCGTCACGATGACTGTCTTCTCTCTGGCTCATCTTCCTGTGACTGTGGACCACTTAGGGACCATATCCTGCCTCCATGGGCAATACATACTGTCTCAAAGGTAAAGAGAAACAGCTAATTGACGAAATATGTAGAAATGAATTTGGCTTTTGATTGGTATCGTTTAAAGGTGATCTTCATTATTATGAATCATTCTGCAGGAGGAGGACACCAGCTTGTTAAACGTGACTCCTGATGGCCACATCCTGCAGGTATGATGCTGTTACATCACTCCTTTCATTCTTTTCTTCACTGCTTCTTTCAAAGTTATATTTTTAAGCTCATCTCTTCCACATCACCATGTAGAGAATTTCCAGTTTAAGTGATTTGCCATTTTTAAGAAAAGTACAGAGTAAAGACAACTGTCATGATTACAACAACATCTACAGGTACAAGCAAACTGATTCACTTTTTTAAAAATCTTGGGTTATCAGAAACTCATTCCCTGTATGGTTAAAGGTAGCATTACTCTCTTTTTCAAAAATGAGACAAATCTTGGGAAAAAAGCTGTCCTTGATATCAGGATCAAAGCTTGCAAAGACATGTTTACCTGAAGCTAATTCTATTACTCCTGATTGTAGTAGGTTTCAGTTTTATTCCTTTTTTAGTCAGTTTCACTGATGTCTACTCAAAGGTTGTGTCTGCCTCACAGCTTGTGATGGTTTTTACATCCATATTCTGTATCCCTATTTACATGTATATAAATGTATTTTTGTATGTAGTGTTTCATAAACTACCACACCTTAATCTGTCATGTCTTTCATTTCTTCAGATTCTTCCAATCCCAGACACCCACCCACTGCTGGTGTTTGTAAATCCAAAAAGTGGAGGAAAACAAGGGGAACGGTAGGAAAAATGCAGACTAGATATGTTACAAATATAGTCACTGCTGTTTGACTTTGGTTCGTTTTACTCTTTACACCCTGTGTGGATCACGGTGTCATATTTTTCTGTTTTTCACAGAGTTCTGAGAAAGTTTCAGTACCTTCTAAACCCCCGTCAGGTCTACAACCTATCTAATGGGGGTCCTACACCAGGGTAAAAATATGCTAAACCAGTTCGACTCTACACTTGGTGCAAGTTTTCTTCACATTAATGTTGTCGGTCTCTCTTCAGACTCCAGTTTTTCCGCAATCTGCATGAGTATAGGATCCTGGCGTGCGGAGGAGACGGCACTGTTGGCTGGCTCCTGGATGCTATAGGTGCTGTGCTCATGTGAGTTTTCCGTTAACAGAAATTACCAAAAAGTCTCTGAGGCTAAAAATTCTTGCTGTGATTTCAGACAAAGCAGACCTGCAGGTGCATCCTCCTGTAGCTATCCTGCCTCTGGGCACTGGCAATGACATGGCTCGCTGTCTGCGCTGGGGAGGAGGTGATACCAGCTACACCATAATTATTGAGACTTTATGTTTTACACTTCTTAAATCTGTTTACCAATCTCTTTACTGACAGGTTATGAGGGCACAGACTTGAGAGAGATCTTGAAAGACATTGAAAACAGTGAGTTGATTGCAGTGGATCGCTGGAGCATCCAGGTGATCCCGGATGATCCCCAGGAGGCAGGAGACCCTGTGCCCTATGAGATCATCAACAACTACTTCTCTGTTGGAGTGGTGTGTTGAAAAACATGAATATGTGCGGTCATTTCAATGCAACAACATTCGTGTTTAATGTGACAAGCTATAATTTTGTGTCTATCCTTGTGAACAGGATGCCTCTATTGCTCATCGTTTCCACTCCATGAGAGAGAAACATCCTCAAAGATTCAACAGCAGGTGGGAAATATAACTGACTGTATGAATGCAGAGTAAAAAGTTTGGCAGAGCCTAGTACTAACCAACAAATTCTCAATTTTCAGAATGAAAAACAAACTTTGGTACTTTGAATTTGCCACTTCTGAGACTCTCTCTTCCTCCTGCAAAAGGCTGAAAGAGTGTCTCACAATTGAGGTGAGAACAGCAAACAATCATGCAGCTGATTCAGTAACTGTTTTGTTCTGACATCTAATAATAAAAAATATAGAACAGTTCTTTACACTCTAAAGGACTTGTTTATTTGCCCCCCTCAGTGCTGTGGGAAACCTCTGGATCTGGGCAGCGTGTCTCTTGAGGGCATAGCGGTCCTCAACATACCCAGCATGTACGGTGGGTCCAACCTGTGGGGTGAGTCCAAGAAACATGATCACATGCCAGAGGTGGAGCACGGTGACGTGATCACTGACCCTGAACTTCTGAAAACTATCCCTCAAGGTGAGACCGTTTTGGACCGAAAAATTCACATTGCTCCAATATCTTATGTCACTTATATTTAGTTACCAATTATCTTGTCTTGCTGCCGTCACCCCCGGGTGTTTGTCATTCTTATTTAGTGAATAAAAGACTCTTTAAACAGAGCGTGTTGTCACCCTGCAGATATGAGTGATAAGCGTCTGGAGGTTGTGGGGCTGGAAGGAGTCATCGAGATGGGACAGATCTACACTGGACTGAAAAGCGCCGGACACAGGCTGGCACAGGCGCCACAAATTACTATCAGGTGTGTAATTTTGCCTGCAGGAAGTGTTGTCAACCAAACCTGTGTGAAAGTCTCAGTCAAGACGGATCTGGGTTGTGTCTCTGTGTAATATTATTTGTTAGAGGTAAAGCTGCTGTGTCACGCAAAACTTCTCATCAGATGAAACAAAACTGATTGTGTGGGACATTTAAACAGGAAAAAATTTTTTAATTAACATTAGACAATATCTGTTTCTGTCAGCATGTCAGGAAATTTATATCACCAGTTATATGACAGCACTGTATAGCTGAAGCATAATTTAACAGCCCATGTAGCTGTTGTACCTACAAAGACCTGATATTATTCTAGTGATGGAGCTGAATACAACATTTGCTACAAGCTTAAAGTTTATTACATCAAAACACATGAAAAAGTGAAATGAATTTAATGTCAACCTCTTCATTTTTTAGGACAATCAAAGCCCTGCCCATGCAAATTGATGGAGAACCCTGGATGCAGCCTCCATGCACTGTAAGTATAAACAACCAATAAATTCAGAGAAAACAGCCCAGATTAATACACACATATCCTGCATTCAATTGTTCTTAAATCTTACCACAGAAGATACTATCTCAAGGCATCATTACAGATTCAAATATGCATTGAATCTTGACTTGCATTAATTGGGATTTTTATTTATTGTAGATCCATATAACTCACAAGAACCAAGCTAACATGCTGATGGCTCCACCACCAAAACCAACTGGCTTCTTCCACCTATAAATCATGAATATTTACGTCCCCTCCTGCCTGCTGTTCTGCTGAGCATCACAACAAAACACCTGCTGTATTATGTGAAGATTCTGCAGGAGTTGAGGTTGTTGCGCAGTGTTTATGTGTCTTTACGGAGTATGACTCTGCATGTATCTTGCTTTTAACCCTTTAATATACCGTGAGATTATGTCAAAGTTCAGACAGCTCAGTTTGTATCACATAGAAAGAAACAATGTTTTCATACCAGTGTTTCTTATAACTCAGTGTTGAAGAAATAGCAGAAAGAAATAATGTGACAAACATCCAATTGATGACTGAATACAGTAATAAGAACATGAACTATAGTTCACAAAGACTGCTTTAGTCTTGTTCTTTTGCATTGGATTAGTTTTATATAAGACAGACCACACTTTTATTTAAACTAATAAATTCATTGGGAAAAATAGCATTTAAGCTCTATCACTCTTTAATATTCTTTTTTTTCTTTGAGTCACTGCTGTGGCATGATTCCTCTGTTTGTTATGCTTCTTGAAATGGTTAGTGAATACTCTGACACCAAATGTAGCTGATTAAATTGACAATTCTCACATTTTGAAATACCACATACGTGTTTTTTAAAAATTGTATAGTGTATTTAGGGGAAAATAGGGAAGAAATCCTGAGATTTATTTGTCTTGAAGTATGCACCTTAATCTTCAGTAGTTTGTCTAAAAAGTTTTTTTTTGTAATTACTGTAAATACATTTAACATACTGAATGCTCCTCTATTTTATCATCATGAAATATGTTGTTGTCCTCTGCATATCTTGGCTGTAAACTTGTGTGGCTCATACTTCATATCACATCTAAATCTTTACTATATATTTCTGCTCTCTTTGCCATCACTAAGTGTGGTCAAACATATTTGTGCCGTCATTGCAGACTTCTGAAATAAAACCCTGCCAGTCCTTGAATTGTTACCTGAGACGATAAGTTGTCAGTTTTCAGTAGTGTTAGTGAAGATGTCAGATTTTTTTTTTATTGCAGGATCAGGATCTTAATTTTTTATCATGATTCTTTCACATTATGTTTTTCAGACAATTTTGACTTGGGATTTTTTTTGTCTTGTCTGCACCATTTAATGCTAGAATCTCGTCCTGTATTTTTTGGGGTGTTTTGTAAAAGTCATTCTCATCACATTTAAGAGTTCTTGAGTTTCTGCAGAATGTTCAGAGCTTGAGCTTTACATAAGTAGCCTATGCACAGTCCAAATGTAATTCTGGGAGAGATTATTGGATATATTTTGGTTAGTCTGTGCAATTGACAGAAAATGTAAATGTACACATAAATGAGGACAACCTTCATTTGAGTGCCATAGATAAAGATACATTGTAAGATGTGAGATGAGAACTTGGGCTGTTTGACCTCAGGACATGATTGGCCCCCAGACCTGACTTTGTGACATGGATTATTTTAGCGTTTCACCTCAGTTCATTAAAGCTTTTATTTTGTGGAAAAATATTTTAATCCGTAACTCTCTCAGTAAACGCTCACATTGTTAAAAGAGAGCAGGAAATATACATGAAATATGTGGACAGAATAATATGGTGCATATTGTACTCCCTGTACTGTCCACATAAGGAATAATAACACTTAAAAATGTAGACTTGTTTCTCCAAGCACTGAGTTGAACATTCAGGTGGAGTATTTTGTGTGTACAGTATCACTCTACTTGCTGCCCACTTAGCAGGATTTGAAATCTAAGTTGCTTAAATCTCTCAAAGCGTGAGAGCACACATTAAGGCTTTGCATCTGTGTGGGAGGAAAAAGCAGAAGGACTAATCCAGAAGTGGCAACAGTATACATTGTGTGTATGTGTGTGTGTGTGTGTGTGTGTGTGTGTGTGTGTGTGTCTGTGTGTATGTGTGTGTGTGTCTGTGTGTGTGTGTGTGTGTGTCTGTGTCTGTGGGTCTGTGTCTGTGGGTCTGTGTTTCAGTCTGTGTGACATACTTTCACTTGCCATGGTAAAGACCTCAGACAATAGACAGGAGAGGTGACACTACGGCTGGAGAGGGGACCGGAAAGATTGGTATTGTGGGCATGATTTAAATTCAAATGTAAAAATAAGTACTTAGGTGAACAAAACCCTGAAAATATTTAGTATGAAGTTCAATATTCAGATATAAAATCTCACCTGAGTTGTATGAAAAAAGGAGTCTTCAATGGCAGCTAAACAAGATTAAATTCATTCTTCCAAATAAATCACATTAGTTTCCCCAGATTTTGTAGCACTATGAATTGTTACAACTTATAGTAAAATGCACTTACTAAACAGCAAGTTGGTGCGTTATGTCCATGTTTGAGATGAATAAGTGGCATAAATCCAAAATTATAGCTTCAGTATAGTATGAGCCTACTGGATTATTAAGAAAAAAACCCAATCCTAAATAAGTTGAACATCTATAAGAATAGACCTAATGGAAAAGTTTGCATTTCTCTATGGTATTATTCCTCTGCACTTCTGGAGTTTTAGCATTGTTAGTCTGTAGACTAAATAAATCTAGTAAAAAATAAAGAGTACATGTTTTTCAAGTCAAAAATGGACAAATCATAACAATGTTTACCTTAAAGATGAGTTTTAATTATGAAAAATTATAATTGCATTTTAACACAGAAACAATTTCTCAATGTTTGTTTTAAACTGATTTAAAAAGAAAGAAAGAAGAATACATAACAATCTTTTTCTAATTCAAAGAGTATGTGAGGGTGGGCCTGTTGTGACTGTTGGATCCATTCACTCACCACCCCTGCTGTGAACCTCAATTTCACTTGAATGCATTTATAATAGGTTTTTGAACATTAAAACAAAGACAGTGAACCATGTATTTTTCATGTTTACAACAGGCACATGTCGATTTGAAATGCAATACTCTTTTAGTATCATTTTTATTACCCTCTGTGTATATGTGGGTACCATGTAGCAGCTCTAGCATGCTCCTGTGTGGCTGAGTAAAGGTGACAGGAAGGAGATATCCAGTCTTGTTTGTTTAATCATACAGATATCATCACAACATAGTGCTGAAATACTTGTGATGAACTGCATCCACTCCTGGCACGTCCGCACAATACCACAAGCCGCAGATTCTCACATCCCCCATTAAAAAAGAGAAAACCTCAGCAGTCTCTTACCCGGGATGATCCCTCTCACTTTCCGTAGAACAAGTAACCTGATCATTTCTGAATCTCCCCAGAGAAGGTTCAGATGTTAGTGTGTGTTGACTCGTTCTGGTTGTTGTGGAAAAGCTATGACATAAGGGGTATTAGGTGTGACTTGAACTGATGCTGACAGATAGACACCTGCAGCTGAGGCTTTGACATCCATAGTGCAACAAAGATGCATGTGACATTGCAATGCGACATGAGTGGGAAATCTGCAGTCCTCAAATGTGAAGTGTAAATTGTTGTCATTGCTGTGTTGTTTGTGATGCTGGTGGCTGTCCTTGCCTTCCCCAGCAAAAGTATGTGATGATACATAATGCATGTGAGCTGACACGTATGTAATGTTATGGGTGTTAGCCATCTGAAAAAAGGAACTCTTATTTGTTTGTCGGACTTGATGCATGTGCTCATGCATAATCATTAATTTAAAGTGATTTACTGTCTGAAATTCCTCTTGTATCTTGGATTTTTCTCCTTTTTATAACATTTGAAATAATTTTGATTTGGTATTATTTGAAATGATCCCATATGTATGAAAAAGGAAATATCTTCTGTTTTGATCGAGTTAATTATGGTAAAGATGTCAATGAACGTCTGGGGCGAGTGTATGAAAAACTGGGGATTGAGTTCACTTATCATAAAGTCTTTAAAGTGACTGTGAGGAGAATCCATACGAAGTAGATTGCAGCAACTCCCTTTTGGCAGGAAAACTCGTGCAAACTATTGTGATGTATTTGTTTTGAAAGTTAAAGTGAAGTTAGATCGGCTCTTCTTTTTACTACTCTCTGTTCATAATAGCGGATACAACACAACAAGGTAATGTATTTATCAACAGTTATGTAGTGCTGTTGTTTGAAACATGACAAACAAGCAAACTTTGTGAGTTTATACCGTAGTTTAGTAGCTGACTGCAATTAGCTGCCAGATACTCCGGCAATATAAGTAATTCTGATTCATTTAGCATTGCTCACAGTCGGGTACTCTGAGATGTATCGGAACTATGCAACTTTAGTGAATCATGTTAATGTCCTACCAGTGCTCATCTACCAAGCAGAGCTAATGTAGCGTCACTCTGTATTTTATTGAGAGGTTTAAAATGACCAATGCAGGATACCTGCTGCATATAGGTTGGCATAAACACCATCACAAACAACTTAACCAGTATTTTAGCATTTATCTTGAGATTTTTTTTTTTACCCTTTAGCTTGCGCTTTATCACTCTCCTTTCTTCAGCTCTCCTGTCCTAGACAGCCAAGCCCCTGTTTCCACTATGATTACTTTATTGATCACGGAAATCATTTTCAGCAGAGAAAAAACACAGATCTCTCTTCTCACTGCTAAACTTAATCAGCTGGCGTGGTGCTGTCATTAAGACTTGGGATTGCTGTAAATCAATACGGTCAATACAGCTAGGAATTAGCATCTGGAAAATAGCCTATTTTATTGACAATGACCTCATTTAAAATTGGGGATTATAACCAGGCATAAATCTAGAATTCGTTCGAATTTTTTAAAGATCACTCAGAAAGTCCTCACAGTCTCTTTAAATAGTGGGTCCATGAACAGAAAACTTTAGAATAACAGTAAGGTCTAGATGCTGACAGGCTTTTATGTCTTTTCAGTTGAGAGACAATGCCTTGCTCTATGAGCGCAAAATCCCCTCTCCAATAAAAACACAGGTGTTTCCTGTTCTGTCGAATGAAAACGTTCTCAAAACCCAAATTTCCACACATGAAACGTCTGCACCTTCAAACAATTGCTATTTTTAGCTTTTTTTATCTAGTAATAGCCCCACGTGAGAACCGCTGTCGTTGTTGGTTTATATTTAGAACGCACGCTCCCCCAACTCTTGCGTCAATGGAATCCCGTGCGTGCGTCACACGGAAGAACGTCTGTATCAAACAAACGCTGATTGGCTGTTGAGCCGAAACGTTCCACCGCCCTGTTCACCATATTTGGGCAGATACCCGCCTTTTTGTCGACGCATCCAAAATAAAACAAGAGTGTATGGAGGTCTCAGTGTTGGTCTGACCCACTGTGCTCGTGTGAATGTGTATGAATGAGTGAGTGTGTGTGCCGACAGCAGCTGGCAGAGGTGACAGTCATCATCTGTTTACTTGTTTGGATTAAATGAAAAGCTTTAAACTCTGGATATCTACTTGAACCAGGTAAGTCATTATGAACTATTTGTTCTTATGCGCTGATCTGTATTATTATGTGTACCACGTGAATGTTGTGCTAGATTTATCTCTTATCATACTCTCTAAAGCAAAAAAAAAAAGGTGATTTGGCGCTTGTCATAGGTGAACGCTTATATCAAGGTACTCGCTTTATGTGTTTATGTGTGGCACAAACAAATTCATAAAGATGCAATCTTCATCTCAGGGTAGCTGTGAAACTAAACACTCAATGTCAAGTTTGTTTGATATTCCCGCTAACTAACACACACTAATTCAGCAGCCTTGCAGGTGTCCCAACTATATTAAGGCATCTACGTTCACATTTGTAGAAATAATGTCAGAGAGAAATAATAACCTACAGGAATACCGCTGAATAAATCGGATGTAAGCAAAAACAACTTACCCAGAAAAAAAAAATAAAAAAACACAAAGTTAAATGAACACCTTTGTCAGTGATACTAAAAAGACCACATCAGTTTTGCTTCTTTGTAATTTGCTGTTTTAGCTCCTGCTGAAACTAAATTATAAGTGGTTCCCCAAAACTTTCTTGTCAACATGCCTAAGTTCACATGTTCTAGATTTAACAAACAGTTTGGTCTTAGCTGGTGCTGTGTATTTTACTATTTGATGAAAAAGCCCTACAGTTACACTTGTTAATACATGTGCATTCACCCAGTGTTCAAATGGCCTCTCTCTTTTCACTCTCTCTCACACACTCATACATACAAACAGGGTTTACCGCCTTTCCAATTTCAGCTGGCATTCAGCCCATCCTGTAATCCAATCTGCAACACTCCTTGGTACAGCCCCTGTGAGAGAGGGTTGCCCTCCACTGAAGGAGGTTTTTCAGAGCATTAACAGCTTGTAACACAATATCTGGCAATATCTGACCGCTCCTCTGGACCACCCTCTGCATACTCTATACCATACTAAAGCGAGTGAACTGGCATGCTGGGGAAATCAGAGCTTTCATGGTGTTAATGTAGACTACTGTTTGGATTGTTAGAGAGGAAAGATTAGACAAAACTGCTGACCTAATTGATCTAAACACTAAATAAATGCAGTGTTTGAATTAAGGAGTATAGATAATGTTATATACATGATTAAGTACAGAGCTCTTTGATTCATCTCTCATGCTTTTATTTTGGAAAGTTCCCATGGAGAGTTCCTAATTCAAGAAGAACACCACTTTGAACTTTCCTCAGACTATTTATTAATTTGTTGGGTTTTCTTTTTCAATTTTAGTGATTTTATGTATTTGTAATTCAAAGTTGATGTCTTTTTCACTCACCAGTAATAAGTGATTTTGTCTTTATTTTTAGCAATGCCCTGTGTACAAACCCAGTATGCCACCCTGTCCCATGACAACTTCTTCAGCTCTGAGTTCCTGAATCCTGACCTCAGTGCCAAACTGATGATGGACATTGGTGGCCAGAAGGACCAGCTGTCTACGT
This sequence comes from Thalassoma bifasciatum, assembly GCA_008086565.1. Lineage (NCBI taxonomy): Eukaryota > Metazoa > Chordata > Actinopteri > Labriformes > Labridae > Thalassoma > Thalassoma bifasciatum. Next base: position 857,094 of record RPOG01000045.1, on the reverse strand, counting down.
CTTCGTTGCCCAGCATCAACACCTTGGTGGGAAATGGTTATGTGGGGGAGTTTGATGGCTATTCTTGCAAGATCACCACCTCTCCTCCTGCCTCTACGGTGTCATTCAGCAACACTGCTGTGGGCGAAAGTCCTCAGATGCAAAGCCAAGCCTTCAAGCTGGATGATCTCCAGGTGTATGGCTGTTACCCAGGTTCCTTTGCTCTCAGCTGCCTTGATGAAACCCTCTCCTCATGTGGCTCTGACTACTATGGCAGCCCAGTTTATGCGTCTGCCTCTCCTCCAACACCGGGTTTCCAGACACAGTCTGCACCTGTCTGGGATTCCCCTTTCAGCCCTTACCCCTCAGCTCCTGTGACCTCTGTGGCGGATAAAGCTTCCATGGCCCAGCAGCTCTCCTTTTTCTCCTTCAGCCCAACACCAGAGCAGCTCTCTCCTATGGGGCACCATCAGGAGGCACAGCCAGGCCATGATGACCCTTTTTTCCTGTCCCCTCAGCAGCACCTCTCCCCAGTTCACTGCGCCCCTATGTCCCTGGATCACAGACCCCTGGAGAGTCCCAACTTTGTGGAGGGACCTATGACATCCCCAAAAACCCACAATCCAGGATCTAGTGAGGGCTGTTGTGCAGTTTGTGGTGACAATGCATCATGTCAGCATTATGGAGTCCGCACCTGCGAGGGCTGTAAAGGATTCTTCAAGGTAACGAGAAAAAACAACTTTTTCTGGTCAAATTCCCCTAAAAACAATGTCCAGTTTTTTCCTTTGGATGGAAACATCAGTCAGTAGTCGCTGGCTGTTGATATTTTGGTGGTAGAGGAGAGAAAATCTGCCAAGTGCCATTCAAATGCACAGAAACTAATGAGTTATTCAGATAAAAAAAAGCTATTTGAAGTTTTATTCATGATGCTTTAATGGTTGTTATTGAGGCTATTGAAAATTAAATGTGCTTTTTTTAGTCTTTAACATTATTATCTAATTTCTATTTTCCCTTGTTTGATAGCGAACAGTACAGAAGAATGCAAAGTATGTATGCCTCGCCAATAAAGACTGTCCAGTGGACAAGAGGAGGAGGAACCGCTGCCAGTTCTGTCGTTTCCAGAAATGTCTTGCAGTGGGAATGGTCAAAGAAGGTATGACAATACTCTCTCAGTTTCAGTGATGAATGTATGACGATAGGAAACTGGGATTAGCAATGACAGTCTTTGGAAACCACAGCTGTAAGCAACAGACGTCCTGAAATGCCAGCTGCGGAAAAAAGGGAAACTGAAACTGAGACAGCAGTTATTTTTTTTGAGAGTGCAGGGGGCAGTGACAGCTATGTGAGCGTCACAATGTTGTGCTTAAAATCTTCCTCTGTTCTTTTCTTGCCTCCTCAGTGGTTCGCACAGACAGTCTCAAAGGGCGCCGGGGTCGTCTGCCCTCGAAACCTAAGACAGTGGTGGAGGCATCATCCACGACCCCCAGTCTAAACATCATAGCCTCCCTGGTCAGGGCGCATATAGACTCAAACCCAAGCATTGGAAAGCTTGATTACTCCAAAGTAAGACTTCCAGCACTTACAAAACTCTTTTTTGAATGATAAGATGAGTTCAAAAAACATCCACAATGGATGTAGAAAAAAGCATAGATAAAGAAAATATCAGTGGTTGTATTTGCTCTGGTGTTTTCATTTCTTCAGTAGCACCAACATTTCTTCTTTCTTCCTACCCAGTACCAGGAGAAAGAGGACAATCTGAAAGAAAAAGAGGATGCTGGTGACATCCAGCAGTTTTACGACCTGCTGACCGGCTCTTTGGACGCCATAAAAGCTTGGGCTGAAAACGTCCCAGGCTTTAAAGACTTCTGCACTGAGGATCAGGTGCTGCTCCTAGAATCTGCCTTTGTTGAGCTCTTTATTCTGCGACTCGCATACAGGTCAGCCTCTTTGAAAACACTAATCAAACTAATTTCAACCAATGTGCCACTTTAAGAAACTGATTTTTTAATTTGTTTGAAACCGTACAGATCAAATCCAGAGAAAGACAAGCTGATTTTCTGTAATGGCCTGGTCCTCCATCGGCTGCAGTGTACCCATAGTTTTGGCGACTGGATCGACTCCATCATGGATTTCTCTCAGAGTCTTCATCGCATGAACCTGGATGTGTCCTTGTTCGCCTGCCTCACAGCACTGGTCATCATTACAGGTGAGGCCCTGCTCACATTTTATAAGCAGACTATATTTTTGTGGTGTTTATGATTCAGGATTGTGTTTCTCATGAAGGTGTTTTCTGCATTTAGATCGCCATGGCCTAAAAGAGCCAAAACGGGTGGAAGACTTTCAGAATCATCTCATCACTTGTTTAAGGGAACACGTGAGTGGAAACGGATCAGAAATAAGCCGTGCCCAGCCTAACTATCTTTCTCGCCTTTTGGGGAAACTCCCTGAACTGAGGACTCTCTGCACTCAGGGCTTACAGCGAATCTTCTACCTAAAACTGGAGGACTTGGTCCCCCCTCCGCCTATAGTGGAAAAAATCTTCATGGATACTCTGCCATTTTAAAAAAAACCTGGACACACATGACTCACCTGTAAAAATGATAATCAAAAACCTTGATCAAGGTTTAATCAATGGACTCTTCTTTTGAGCCTCTCTTTTTAGCACTGACTTTTGTTTGTACAAATGTCTAACATTCTTCAACTAACCATCATCTTTTATAACATTTTGGTCGAAAATCAACCACAGGACCTCTCAGAGTAAAAGCTGAAATAGTTTTAACAATTGAGGATAAAGTTTATATATACATTTGTTAGTTTTGGAAAAGCCTTTATTGCTGTGCTAGGTGTGTGGATGTTGTCTTGTTGTGCAGCGAGCTACATGTGGTTACTCGTAGATGCAATGCAGTGTTATGTGCTCAGTTTTTTTGTAACAGAAAAGAAAACACTAATCTCTTACAAAGTGTTCAAAGGCCTTACTTTCTGAGCCCTTGAAAAGATGCTAAGGTTGTTGATTTCATGAAATAGTGTGAACACAAACAGTTATTAGAAATACTCTGGAGTCCTTTTTTTAGGAAAAGGTTATTGATAGATAGTTTTAGAATTAATACTCATGTTGAAGGTCTTGGACCAAAGTTCTCTCTTATTTTTTTATTACCAATTACAAACCTTATTGCCTTAAAGCTACACAAAATGTTCTGCCACAGCTCTTGTGCTGCCATTTCCAACACCTTGTAAAGGCTGATTCTGGCAAAGCTCCTGTTGAGCCACATGTCTCTGTAGAAACATTTTTGGGCCTCAAAAACAGAAGTCGACTCACTGAATGAAAACAGTAAGTGCCTTTTCAGTAAATAGCTTCAACCTTCCAACCAAAACAAATGATATTGAGTGAATTTTCATTCCAGACACCACATATAGAGAGCTTTGTGAAAGACTCTACTTCAAAGCCTCAATCAGGGTCAATTTCCTGTTGTCTATTAACTCAGATCTACTTTGCCGTTAGTGCCAGTTTGACAACAAGTACACTATACTAAAATGCACATTTTACTTTGCCAAACTGGAAGAACACCAAGTGCTGACAGCTGGTTTGGGATCCACAAGTTTGACAGAGGCAGTAAATCCATAACTACAGCAGGGCCATCCAGCTCATGATTGAGTTAAGTCACAGCACATTTCATAGTCTCCTCGAATTATACCTCAAATTAGACACATCATGTTCTTTCCATTATCAATTTATACCTTAACAGGGCCGTAAAATTTAACTGAATAAGCAGACATGTAAATTAAGCATCAGATAGTTTCTTGTCCTTGGCTGCAAATATTCAGCCTTACAAGTGTTTTAAACCTCAACTACCACTAACTACTATGGGTTTGTAAAACTCCTGTCTTCCATTTCCTTTGAAAGTTGTCATTTTTACTTGTAAGACTTTTTTTTAAAAATCTCAAAACAAGCTTAAAAGAATTCTTAAGGGATTGCGGTGGCATGTGATGAGAGGATAAGCAGCTAAAAGCACTTCAATGTTCAAACAAAGTGAAGAGCATTTCTTTCTCCTACTGTATAATTTTGTTTGATATGTGTGTGTGGACTTTACAAGTACTGCCAGGTCTTTCATACCTAAATGCAGGAATTCAAAGAAATTGTTTCGTAATAAAACTTTTGAAATAACTTCACTGTCTGCTTTGATTAAATCATGGGGGATGATTCTCTCCGTGATATGGACTTTGAAGGGGCATCACAGGTTTACCTTTTTCTCACTCTCGAAGATTACTGGTCAGGAAGCGATTGCACTTGTTTCTTTATCTCAGTTCATAACTTGAATGTTGATGTAAAAGTTACTTAAGTTAATGTTTGTATCCTTTTTTTTGCATTCTTCTGTTTAGATGCAAGCAGGAGCGAGATGTAGTGATAGCCAAAGGCTGTATGAAAAATGTACATATGCTCTGCGATGTAACCAACGTGTTTCTAATATGGAGTTTTGAAGTTTATCTTCTAAGGTCAAAGAGTTGAAAAGCTCGACTCAAACCAACTTTGGTTGATTGAGTATGATGTAAACAGCAGGTTTTTAGCCTCTTTGCTAGCAGCTTCAGTTGTGCCCCTGTCATTCAAGTCAGCTGTGTCCCTAATTAAGCAAAACTTACAACTGATTTTATAAAAACCCACCTCTTAGAATTTGTGGAGAAATGAACTATTCTGACCCCTAAAAATGTTTTAACCTGGTTGTAATTATGTTCATTTTCACCATATAGAGCAGCTTTTTGGAACCATGTTCATAATTTTCTGGTGTTTCTGCCGATCGCCCTTCTGGGGGCTCATTACACTTTGACAGACTTCATACCTTATAAAACTTGGGGTTGCTGCCCTGTAAATACATGAGGTGGTCAGATTAAGTCAGATAAGAAAATAAATCCACCCTCCACTATTCAACTCCCCAGTGAATAGTTTCCCTGTAATTTGGGCATGAATATTAACCCTAATAAATACTTGGAAGGACTTTTAAAGTGGAAGTTTGCCCGTAGTCACCATTTTAAGTACCAACAAAAGGAAATGTTCCAAATTTCTAATGCAAAAAAAAAAGGAGAAGCTGCAACCTGTGTGTTGTGACACAGCCTGTTGTTGATTTCAGTATACAGTATATACTGAAAGGGCAAAAAGTTAATCAGGGTTTGGGATTTTAGGGTGGCCAATGAAATCCAAGGGCCATGGCCGCCTGTGGCTCCGTCCTCACACCCTTAACTGCTTTGATTTTGAAAGCCAATTAGCAAATATTAGCACGCCAACACACTAAAACAAAGAATGCAATGTGTAAACTCATCATTCTGCCAGTATGCGAACTTCAATGAGTAGCTAAAAGTACCACTTTGCTTAAGTATCTATTCCTCATTAAGTGTTTCACAGTCTCTGAGTACATGACACAAAGCTGAGGCTTCATTGAGAACAGCTGAGGACACACTAGTTACATATTAATGGAGAGATGAAAAGTGACAGAAAGTCCTTCATCTCCTTTTCACGGGGTCTGCGTTGTTTTGTCAAACATGGTGTTAATGTTGGCAACATCCCTCACCAAAGGGAAGGTGACACCATGCCGCTCTCAGCCCCTGCAGACTGCAGTATGGACCGCATTCAGCCACCCGACACCTGATCGTACTGTACACCACGTTCCGGTCATCTGGATTTTAGTGTTGGCACACAGAGTGGAAAAAAGGGACAAGGGAAGAAAAGAGGAAGAGGCAAAATGAGAGCTAGCTTGCATTGAGGTGTTTATTATGTCACAAAAAGGAAGGCACGCTGCCCAAGTCAGATTTAATGGATACAGCAGACAAGAGCTGTTTCATAAGAATGACTAAGATGGAGACCACAGCCCACAGATGTACTTTGGGTTAAACTAAACCCATATTTTAATCAGAAATGCTCTGCTATGTTACTATGTGTTACTCCTTTTTGAAATTTTATGCTCAGGCATCAATGACAGGTCAAAAATGTTGCCCCTTTACACTGGAAAAAAAACTCCCAAGTGAATGTGTTTCATGCTTGAACCTGCTGCTATTCCTGACATGTTTTTTTTCTGAATACAGTGAGGTACCATCTGGAGCTGTCACTGGCCCCTGAACTCTTGACCTGTGCCTTGACATGCAACACTCTGAACTAAGAAACAATTTGTAGTCTTACACCCAGTGCAGGAGACATTCTGCCCAGTAATATGCTGCTTACTTGTCATGATGATTTGCAGCAGAGGCATGCAGAGTTCAGAGTTGAACACTTTGCTTCGGAGCTTCACACACAATATAAGTTTCAGAGCATGTGACTTCCATAACTACCTATGGAATATAAGTGAGTGCATGAAGACAACTGTCTTGTCTTTAGTTGTCCCTGTTGGCAATATTGCCTCAAATCCTCAAAACAGTATATGTTAGGGAAGATGCAACAAATATCTTTGGGGGAAGTGATGTAATCCCTCCGTGAATGTAACAATATATTCTGCCCATTGGGCTCACATTTAGGTTCTGCTTCATTTTGCATGTTTTACATAACATTTTGAGGTAAGTTGCACCTTAAGAGTTTTATCAAAATGTAACATTAAGTAGAATTCAGATTTTGCTGGGTTGTTTATGCCTGGATCTGGCAATAATGGGAAAATATAGATCAAACAAAGATCTCTAGTATGTTTGTAGCCAGGCATCAACATTTGTGACCAAATCCCTTTTGTTATATGTTACAAATACAGAGAAATTTTTATGGACCAATACTGAGTTCTGTCAAATCAGTGATCACTGATATTGTTTTTAATATTTATTTATGTTTCTCACTCCATGCAACAACAACAACAATAATAATAATAATAATAATAATAATAATAATAATAATAATAATAATAATAATAATAATAATAATAATAATATAGTAGGATCCAAAAACAATCTTTGATCTCAAATTTGAACAGTCAGATGTTTCAGATATTTATATAAGCAGAAGCAGACAGATCTGACTGAGACCCAGTGAACAATCACTTAACAGAGATTTTTCTTCATTCAACCATGTATCCAGCCCCAACAGCAGCTGTGAAAATCAAACAAAAGATGTTAGGTTTAGTTTAATTAATAAAGTCGCAATATTACATTAATGAACTATATTAATGATCTTACTTGTAATTCATTTAGTTATGGTGAAAACACATCTATTATTCATCTTTTGTTGTGTATTAAAGGCTTTAACAGGTTTCCTCCGATTCTTGGACCCTTGACCAGCTTTTTCCTGTGCCAGACCATTTTTTATTATGGTCAGATCTTATTCTATCATTTTTTTTCTGCTTCTTATGTTGAAGGTGGATTTGCTGCCCTGGGAGAGAAAATGTTGCTGTTTTCTAAAAGCAGATCAATCCGACAGAGATTCAGCCATCAGGTAGCTAATATCACCGCAATAAACTTCTGTAGGTAATCCATTTAATTATTATGAAGTTTCAGTGTAAACAATAAGCTGCTGGTCAATCACATTCTGTAATATATGCTCATTTAACCAGCTTTTAGTAATTTTGGCTGTATGGGAAGTTGCCAAGTTTTGCTGGGAAATCTAATTATCTGGTTGATAAAACACTCCCCTTGCTCGTGTAGCCAATTGAACCAGACAAAAACAACATTTAAAAGGCTCTGGAAACCTTTGCAGGTGTTTCCTGTAAATTAGCTTAGAGTGGGACATAATTGGTTTACCATCTTGGACTTATAAGCAATATTCTAATTTTATAAGGTATTGAATTCTGGATTTGTAGAAACTGTAATCCATAATCAACATTTGTTTTACCCTGAACAATGAGGCCTGAAGAACACTTTCAGTCTTACTCTCAGGCTTTTTTTTTTTCAAGAACCAGAAATCCCAAGACTTACACAATGGTGTGTCACACAGATGCTGATGTGTGTGTGTGTGTGTGTGTGTGTGTGTGTGTGTGTGTGTGTGTGTGTGTGTGTGTGTGTGTGTGTGTGTGTGTGTGTGTGTATGTTTGTGTATTAGGGAGAGGAAGAGAGAGAGAGAGAGGGAGAGAGAGAGAGAGAGCAGCTGATTGCTGGGGAAGATATTGTTCCAGAGGGACGAAAGCTAATCGGTTTGTTTGTGAGGATGCTGCACCTGTCATTCATTGATGGATTGAGCTGTAAATAACTCTGCGAGGATGCTTAGTGCTTGGTGGGGGCTTCTGTGTCTCATTCTCCCCTCCTCTTTCTATGAAAAAAACCTTATTATATACACACACCTACACACAGGTGCACATATCAGTCTGCAGATATTCATCGTATTTGCTTTCCAGAGCATCTGCTGAATCCCTTGTCATGCTTTAGAGAAGGATGAAGTGAAGGAGGCATGATAAATTTAATCCTGTGATGACCACAGAGTCTTTTATGTCCGTCCAAAAACACATTCATTCGTACACGTACTGCATGTCCGTGCAGCAGCCCTCTTGTGTGAGTGTGAGTGTGTTGTTGAGTGTGGAAAACCCTCTGTGAGTGTATTTATAGCAGGCCATTGTTGAGCCCATAGAAACCTCTGTAATTGGATCTGGTCTCCCTCACTGAGAGAGTCCAGTGATAAATGAGTTGGCAGACATCACTGCTCATGCCGCCCGTGTGATAACTGTACACCCCACATCTTTGTCTTAAGCTCTTAGACCCGGCAGGATTAAATTCATAAGTGGTTGAGAGCCAGATGAATTATCGTTTCGGAGTTTGCGAGAGGAAGGGATGGAGGAAACCCGTTGACTCCTTGGACGCTTAACATATGTCTTCATTTTGTCCTTGAATATACAAAGTTTTAATCAAGGGTCATTGGTACATTTGAAAGAAAACTTTTATAAATCAAAGTTTGACCCCAAAAATTAAGCCAAACCTTTTTTTTAATTAACTGAGATGACAAAAAAATGAAACAAAAGTACTGATTTTCTAATTTATTTAATTTATCTATTTTTTCCCCAAAAATGTAATCACCTAAAACCTAACAATTACATTTTGTCGTTTTGTATATTCTAAGAATGTAAACTGAAGGGTATTAAAGCTTCTGTGAGGAGTTTTTCTGCTGGCACTGAAACAGACTAAAACTGGTGAGAATGACTTACAAAATCAACTAATAGAACTTATGACAAGTATTCAGTTTTATAATTGTATTTTCAATATCTGTTATCACGAAGAGTGGGTAGGTCTACACACTAAAAGAAAGCCTTTTCGTTCTATTACCCTTGCAGATATTCACAGCCAGTGACAGATTTTCATTATAAAGGTACAGAGAGTAATAATTGAATAGTTACTAATATTATTCACCTCTTTTATTGATATTGCTGTAAGCTGTCTGGATGTCAAGGTTTTGCCATCAAAAACATTTATCAATGCAAATGCTCCGCTGCATTAGCCCAGGAGACACAACCCATTTCCTTTCCTCCTTCTTCTATTTACAGCGTTTCAGCTAAATGCAAAACCCTGCAAGATATGATTTAACCATTTTTGGGGTAACATAGAGATATGACAGTGCAAGATAAAGGTCTTTGCTGTAGGGCTGATCCCGATTGTTAGAGAAATAGATATAGAGATAAATATGCACAGATTGACATCTGCATATTTGACAATTATTTTACATGTATACAAAATCTGTATTGCTAATTACCCCAGGTTAATTAAGAGTTTCCTGACCCAAAATCCCTCACATGCACCAACATTGCTTTGATGAGATCATGTTTGAAGAATCTGCTCTGTGCTTTGAGTTGGCAACAATGACATTTTTTTTTGCAAACATGTTTTTATATAATCAAGAGAAACAGACAAGGAAAAAAATGTCAAAATAAAAAGACAAATGGTGAATTGAAATGGTTAGACAGATGACTGCTGTGTTGTATAAGCTAGAAAATCTCAATTGGTGTGAATTTACAGCAGGAGAAATATGACCAAAAAAATGTCTGTGTGCATGTGTGTGTCACTATGTTGGAAACTTGTCTCTGCTCAGTTGAAGAATATGAGAATGTTACAATTATAAAACAAGATTGACAGGACAGATAGTGTTGCACTGGCAGATGACAGTTCCTGGCTATATGCCTGGAAGTTATTTACAGCAGAGTCCCCCCCACCACACACACACACACACACACACACTTCAGAGACCCTCAAATACAGGGATCAAGTGCAATGATGGCGTTGAGGGAGGGAGGGCTTGTGAGCAGGGTGTGGTGTTTCACGTATTGGTGTGTGTGTCTGTGTGTCAGTCTGTGTTTGAGGGTTCAAGGTCAGAGCAAACACACGGCACAAACCAATGAACACACTTGTAAATGTGTGTATCACAGTATAAGTTACAGCAAAGGCAAAAAAGTAACTGTACCAGGGCTAAAAACAGTTCACCCTGTGACTGGTTTAATGAAGATGATGTCTCTCTAACTGTAACTTGAATATTGAACCACCACATTCAGTACGTGAGGAAGTGTCTGACACATGCAGTGAAGAGCTGTGGACATGATAACGCATCAAACAAGCCTGTTTGATGCGTTATCATGTCCACAGCTCTGAGCTGAGGAGAGTTAAAACAGTCTTTAAGAAACTACAAAACAGTGTACAAGCAGAGTGTGAGGGTAATTTAAATGAAGATGTAAGGAATGAAGCTAACTGGAAGTGTATCATTTCCAAAGGTTTTCAGCTGTTTCATAAATTTGTAAACCTAAGCAGGTCATGAAAATGTTGCACAGAAAACATCAATAGGTAGTTTTGGTAAAAGAGTTAAGATCTGTGAGGTTTAGCGTTGTCAATATGTAGAAAATGTTTATGTTTCTCAAAAAAAAAGCAATGAAGTTGCATCATGTTGACACTTGTTAACAGAGGAAAATCACACAAATTTGACCTCTTGGAGGAAACATGATTGTCTTGGTATCAGAGAAATGAAAAGTAGCTCACTCTGAGTTACATAATCAGTCTGAGGGAGAGGGGCTGGCACTCCAGACGGATCACAAGGTTTGGGAACTCAGCTGTCAGGAGATTGACACTGAGGGCATTAACTGCTGCTGCTGCTGCCGCTCCTAAGTGGACGGACGGTATAGGAATCATTCTGCCACTCGGGGGACTCTGCCTTAATGTTGGTCTATTTTTACATGAATATCAGTCACAGAGAACACATGACTGAACACTTGAAGTACCACACACACACAAACACACAGGGGGTTTACATTTTTCTGTCCGCAGTGGCTGAATCCACCTTTGCCTGTTAGAATAGCAGCCTTGTTACGCACTCGACAGCTATCAGTGAGTCTATTTTTAAAGATCAGATCTGGGGCTTTGGGCCTTTATTCAATAGGACAACTTGATACAAACATGGTGTAGGAAGAGATTAGGTGGCAGCCTGAATCAAATCCTGTCAGGACTAGGACTTGACACTGTGACCTCTGTGGTGAGGACTGTATCTTCTGTACACAGACACCTGCTCCACCAGCTGAAACAAACTGGCACCACATAAATCCAGTTTTATGCCCAAAAGGGGTCAGATAAAGCCATAGCATCTGTTCACTGAGAGAAATACTTGAACACCTTTTTTTTTAAAACTATGGTGTTGCTTTTGGGTAGGGCTGCACAAGATATCGTTTTAGTATCTACATGGCAATATTTGCATTCGCAATACGGATATCACAAGGTTACAATATATCACAAAAAATTTGAGCCTTTCAATGAATCTAATGATCTAAATGAGCATTCATTTATAAATTTTACCACATTACATGTAACAACTCTCACATACAGAGCACCATCTCAGTGCAATATAATCATCTCGCCTGCTGTTATCAGGGTCGGGCAGAGTGATGTGCAGTGTTAGTGGTCGAGCCACGTGGAATGTGAGCAGGTCATTGCAGGGGTTTGGACAGTGTGACACTTTACTTATAGTTAATATTATATAAGTTGTTTTATTCAACACTTTCAGGATTAAAGGCAGCTGCTTCCAGATCTGTGCTTTGTCCAAGAGTCTGTTCTCACCATTTTAGAGAGTCGGGAAGTCATCATTTTCTATTAGAGGCGAAAGTGGGCATAATTTTGGGAAGTAACCCTTTCTGTTTTGGGAAGCCCCTCAAAAAGTCAAAGCCCCTGTTTGGTCATCCAAGTCAAAAAGTCTGGCCTCTCTGGTTAATGGTGTCACTCAGTATATGACCTTACCTTAATATCTTAGCTCCCAGCTCTTATGTTTAGTCTTAATGCAGATGGATAGTCCTCTTTAATCTCTTCATCCAACTCATTATCATCCCCCACTAAACAATGTCATTAATTAACATCTTCACTGGTGAAGTTGAAAGTCTGAGATTTTCCTCACCTGATTAAGAAATGTATTTATCTTCTTTACAGTAAAATTTTTTTATGCCATTTGCTCATTGTATTTCATTTATGTCTTTACCTAGCATTTGAAAGAAATAGACCAGTGAAAAAGCGAAGTTCAGCATTCATCAGGTCAATCACACACATGTTAAATGGTTGCTGGTTAAAGTTATTGGCCAATAAATGGAAAAGAGAGCAGAATTTCTGGACTGGTATATCCTTCCTTTAAAATTTCTTAAGATCAAGCCTAAACCACTATGAATTGTCATGAATGTATTGGGATGACAATACAGAAAAATAACTTTTAGTTACACTTTATATAGACTACACTTACTAAATGTTAAAATCACAATCTTTAAAGGTTGATAACTGGTTCAGAATGACCATAATAGCTCATTAGTAATGAATCCATCATTTATAAAGTATGAATAAAGGTTTATTTAACTCATGTTAAATGGCCATGTTCATCAATAGTAAAACATTCAAAACCATGTTTTTATTATATACAAATGGGTATTAATGTGTGAACAGTGCTTTACAGATGATGAGTTAAGTATTAATTCCCACTGAACTAATGCTTTACTAATGCTAAAAAGTGTGAAGTTAATATAAAGAAAAACTAAGACAGAAAATAAATAGCCCATATAATCGAAACAATCACATTAGAGGTACAATTCTGGTGTTGGTAATGTTGTGAATTTGACCTTTTATTGTGAAGGTAAACTTCTTTCAAGGAAGTGTTTCTCTGCTTTGACGCAGGTGAACTGCAGTTGTAGGTCTGGTAATGACGTCATGAGAGAAAAACGCGATCCAGTTTCCCTGACAGAAAACGAGAAAGCACTTTTTGACCCTCATCGGGACCTCCAGCTCTCGCTGTGTCAACCTGCTCTCGTTTCTGGGGTAAGTGAACGTGGTTCAGCGACTGTGAGTGATTCACAGCAGAGTTTTCACGGCTGGAGCATGAATTAGGAACCGAAAATTGTTTTGAGTCGAGTTCATCACTTTCCACTGAAACAGCAAATTCTAGTTCAACAAAGTTATGATTCATGGACAGAGGTGAAAGTAAAGCTGGTTCAGTGTTTTTCTCTTGTAGAGAAAAACTCAAATTAAAAGAATTCATTCATTTTCACGAACTTCCCCCTTTCCTTCTTTCCATGTGTCATCATGAGAGATGTGTGTATGTGTGGTTTTACACACACACATACACACATACACGCATACACGCACGCACGCACGGTTTTTGTAGTTTGAAGCTTTCAGTCTGATTCATGACATAAACCTGTGGACTTGTATGCGCCTAAAAACAATTATTTTTGCCATGGCTGAAGTGAACATACTTCTTGTATGAAATTTTGTTCAATGTGTGTTTTATCCGTTTAGTGAACCTTCATAGTGGCGTGCACTGACATTTTGAAGGGCAGGCGCAAAAACAAAACAAACAAAAACAGAAATTAAAGAAGAAGAAGAAGAAGAAGAAGAAGAAGAAGAAGAAGAAGACACATACAGGACACATTTTTGCCTTCAAGACGCACTACCCAAGACTTTCCAGAGACCACAATGCACCAAGACAAGACTAAGACCTTAAAATTTCATTTTCAAAACCATGACACTGTTGTCCAAGTTAAAGAGTATTCTCCCTTTAATCTAGTTTTCTTTTGGGAATACAAGTAAATCTTTGTATTTATTTAAAGTCAATATTAAGTCCAGAATTATTTCAAATATCTGAAAATTTGATGTGTGTGTATTAGGTGAATGTGGCCGAAAGTAAGTGCTCCAAGGTATTTTGTGCGAGAAAAGATCGACCAATGTCCCCGGCACATAGGGCACTCCAAATATTTCCAAAGAGGCAGAACAATCACTTAGCTCATGGTTTAAGTCAAATTACAACATTAATTAATCAGGAAAAGTTCAGCTGAAAGTTCATATTTTTTAGTATTGTCACATTTTTAAATTGAAGAAGATCAGTGGTGGTCTTGACCTGTCTTGACCGAAAATCACAAGTCTGGTCAGTCCTAGACTGAGATAAGACTGAGTAAAAGTGCTCTTGAGTCTGAGACGAGACCAACAGAAAAAAACAGCAATAAAAACACTGCCAAGAGGGAAACTAAGCGCATGTTTTTACCAGTCAAAGGGCAGTTTATCATGTTCTTACCAACCTTTGACATGCACCCCCCCCCCCTCCTCCCCACAGACACACACACACACACACACACACACAGACACACACACTCTGGCGGGCCTTGATGTTAATAGCTATAACAGTTCTGCTCTTGTGTCTTCCAATTTTAAAACCTTTTGTTGCAATTAGCCAAAACTTCTAAATAAAACATACATCTCTAATAATCAGCCATCTTCAAATCCTGATAATCCTCATAATCCCACTACAGTCTTCAAATATAGCTGTGCTTTTGTTGTGAGAGGTGTTTTTTTCTTTTAGCTCTATAGTGAAACCCAGTGTCATGTCACAGTTTAACATTGAGCCTAAATTAGTGTTGTACGGTTCCTTTTTATGCAAAACAGAGTTCCCTGTTTCCTGTTTTCAACAGCCACTTCCTCATGTTTGACATTGTTCAGCATACTTTGTGTTGTATCAAGTGGAAAATTACTTCGATTGACTTACCTGAGGACAACAGGCTGGGGAGTTCATATGCCGCAAATATGGATTTACATCCTGACACTCTGTTTCTGACTCCTTGTCATTGACAGGAGGCTCAGTCAAGATGGGGAAAGAGTGGATAAGAGAAAACCCTGGAGCCTGCTGCAAGGAGTGAGGAGGATTTGTGATTTCTTCAAGGTGGTAAGTAAATGAGTGAGGACACGACAGACACTGTGCTCACTGACGCGTTACATTTAAACTTAACATGTTGAAGAGACTCTGAAGACTTTCTAAGTGATCTTGAAAAGTCTCATATCTAGATATATTCCTTATAATAATCCTTGATTTAGAATAAGGATATCAGCTCAAAAATATGTTATTTCTAAATGCTAATTCCTAGCTTCCCAATCAGGGCTAGACAGGTTGGACAGCACACCGAAGTCTCTATGACAACACAACGCTGGCCGACAGTTCAGCAGTGCGACAAGTGTTCTTTCTCTGCTAAAAATGATTAATGTGATTTTTTAGTAGTTATAGTGGAAACAGGTGCAGGACTGTCTGACATAAGAGGGACAGAAAAGGAGAAGAAAGTTTAACAGTAGTGTGATAGAGCATGGGCTAAAGGCTAAGACACGAGCGAAGACGTTGGTGAACATGTTCATTCCGACTTCATTCATTTATCAATAAAATGAAGAGTGACATTAAGTTTTTTGCTGCTTGGCAGATGAGCACTGGCAGGACATTACAAGGAATCACTAACATGGCACAGTAACAATAGGTCTCGGGGTAATGGGCTGTGAGTAACGCTAAATGTAGTCGGCTACTAAAGTATGGTGCAAACTCACAAAGTTTGCTTGTTGTCACGTTTCAAACAACAGCTCCATGTAACTGTTGATAAATTTGTTCCCCTGTCACATTGTATCCAGTAAAAAGAAAGAAAAGTAGTGTTCAAAGGAAGACCTAATCTGCTTTTACTTTCAAAACAAATCCATTACAACAGTTTGCATGAGTCCTCCGGCCGAAGGAAGTCACTTCATACAGATTCTCCTCACAGTTACTTTTAGAGAAATGTCCTGAGCAATCTCAGCATGTGACCGTTAATAGCGTATCAAGGGGAAAAAAAAATCTGCTATGCAAGGCATCAGTCCTTCTGTTGGTTTATTGGCCTAATATCCAAAAATGATTAAATAGATTTGGGGGACAGTTTGTAAAGATATTAAACTTTCTCTTGTGGTTCAGATTGAGACACTTTCAGACATTTGGGAAATTAACAGGAATTAAAGTACCACCCGGTCTAACTTTGATCCTTGCAGACTTATCACTGACCGTCAAAGGGCCAAAATATGTTTTAGTTCAATCATTTTTCATTTATTGCTTTTTATTTATTATTTTTTGTCATTTTGAGCGTGTTTGCATGTTGATATTAGTATAGCTGATGGTACATTTTCACAAAGTTGCCTGCATGCAGCAGAATTTCAGTCTTGATCCTAATATATCTCCATCTGTCTGTGTTTATTATTGTTTTGTTTGGCTGGCTGCAGATTTCTGAGCTGCTGAAATGGAGGAAGCATACAATGAATTGTACCAGCAGTATCTTTGCCTGAGGTCGCTTTGCCTGAAACAGGCAGCTCTGTTACACCAACTCACAGTCGCTCTGCAGAAACAACAAGGTGCAGATCATAAACACTGTCATAACGATGCTCATTGTGATGTGACTGCACTGGGGGCTCTTGTTCCAAAAAGAGAGAGTGATGTGCTGTCCACTCCAGTCAAGTCTGCCCATGAAATCCCACTTTGTCTCCACGAAAAGCCTCAACAATTAGTACACAGCCCTGCAGCGCACTGTGGCATTGATGGACCCCACAGACCCTGTGCTGGGACTTCCCCTGATCTCCTTGCTGAAAATATGTCTAAACTCTGTGTGGATCTGACTCTTCAGAGAAAAGAGGACAGGAGCTTAGAACAAAAGATTTCACCTCTTTTAAGTGCAGAGTCTCTTGGGTGGCAGGGAGCCCCTTTTGCTGGCTCCAAAACTCTGGGTCAAGCTCTTCAATTTAGAGGAGATACGACAATGCTCACTCAGATGGTAGGTTTCTTTAGATATGGATTCTTCAATCTGTGCTTTGAGTTTGCTCATGTTCTTCCCTAAAAAAATGTCCAAACTCTTCATGTCGTGTCAGATGCCTTTGCCAGGAGGTCCCACCTTAATCCATGACTTCCCTTGTCCATCCAGCGGGATGCTGGTGTCAGACGTGGCGCTTCAGTCGCATGTGTGTGAGTTCTGCCAGGCTGTTTTCCCAGGAAACACAACCACCAGAGGAGAGTTCCTGAGACATCTTGACACCCACATCGCCTAAACTGAATTTCCTCCCAATTCTTTGAGTTTTGTCATCTTGACAGTAGGTGATGCACCACTAAAAACCCAGTTGACTTGGTTTGTGGAAAAAATACTGAGGATGACCTGCCTCATA
This sequence comes from Thalassoma bifasciatum, assembly GCA_008086565.1. Lineage (NCBI taxonomy): Eukaryota > Metazoa > Chordata > Actinopteri > Labriformes > Labridae > Thalassoma > Thalassoma bifasciatum. The sequence goes on along the minus strand of RPOG01000045.1, from coordinate 839,745 downwards.
CGGACTGCTTGCCTTTGTATGATCAGTGTGGATGACAGCGTAAGGTGTAAAAAGGGTATAAATAGACCTCACAGGACATATTTTGACAGTCAGGTCAGGAGTTCCAATATGTAGAAACTGTTATTGTTTTATGGTATTTAATATTTAACTTTGCTCAACATTAACTTTTTTCCCCTGTCATACTTTTTTGAAATGTATATTAATGGTTTTTCAGTGATACAGGATGATTTGATTGACCAAAATACCAAAAGTTACAGGCCTGTTGAACACAGTTGTTTAATGTTGATAAATGTGATGCTCAGACAACATAGACACTGCTCAAGAATGACGAATTGCATTTAGCTTTTATATGAAAGTTTGTAATGAGAAATCAATCATTGAAAAAAATCAATTGACGTGGCAGAGTGATTTACATCTATGTATGGAGTTATTAACCTGTGTATCTCTAGTTGTTGTTGAAGTTGCTCTATCGTTTTAGATGCATGCTTGTTTGAACATGAATTTGCAGAAAGTGAGAATACCTGACAGAAAATGGCTTTTTTAGGCTATGGTCACTTTTGATCAGCTGATGAACACACTATTTCACCATAATAGTTTTTTTCAATAAACTGCAAACTCTAATTTCTTTGGTCTCGCTCCCACTTTTTCTTTTTGCATGTTGAAACTCGACTTAAAACATCTTTAAGATCCAACGTTGCGAAATAAAAATTTGCGCAATTTTTCAATCTGTCTTAAGCTTTTGATCAGGCGTTTTGTATGTTTATAATCCTTGATTTGAAGTTAGATTATCAGCACCAAAACTGGTTAATTTGTAGATGCTTTTTCTGGGTATATCCGTAGTCAGGTGGAACACATATCTATGTACAGCATCAAGACCAAAAGTTCCTATGACAGCTCTAGGACATGACAATGATTCCTTCGTGTTACAAGTTACAAACAGGTCTTGGGGGCACTGGGCTGTGAATGGCACTAAACCAGTCTGCTACAGTAAACTGAAGTGCAAATGAAGTTATCAAAGTTTGCCTTTCACGTTTCAAACAATAGCATGACAGGAGTATAAATAAATACAATACCTGGTTACTTTACATCCTGCAAAAAGATGTCTTGACAAAGAAAAGAAGTGTTCAAAAGAATCTTGTATCTCCTCTATTTTGCTTTTAAAACAAATACACATCTTGATGACTGTTGGTGATAGTGCTTATGGAAAACAGAGTCTTCATTCTGGAAAAACACTGGCAATTTGGATAGTCCTCACAGCGCCTTTAAGTCAAACTCTTAAATGTTGCTCTTTCTGTAACGCAGAGCTCATCCAATTACATTTTTAAAATTTTTTATATTTCGGATCGTGACACTAGCAAAACAATGTGAACCAATTTCCTTTGTTTCGTTTTTTGCACAGCCAAATGATCACATAAGTCAGCAGGATTCATCCTCTGAAGTTGTATCAATAGTTGTCGAACCCCGTGCTTCAAAAATGTGTTTCCTGGCATCATATCAGACAGTGCTTAAACTCCAATAATCTGTTACACAAACAGTGGATGCACTTAGAAAAACTTACTCTGCAACTGTTCTTAACTTACAACTGGATCTGATGAGGTTTACATTCGTGTTTTTGTCTTGTGTGGTGTCATATCATACTAGGGACCAATTTGTGTGTGTGTGGATGAGTGCTGATGACTGGTGTAGGTGAGTCATGCCTGATTTCAGGCTTGGTGCGAAGCATCAGTGCTACAAACACGATGACAGCAGAGGTGTTGCTGGCTGTGTGACGCAGCTCCTGTGGCCTCTTCCACACATCCAAGAACTGCCAGAAAAAGAAGACTTTTGTACTATACTTTGTACTCTTTGTGGGGGGGGGAAATGAAACACACAGCAGCTTTAAGAAATAAAATAACATTTATTGAGATGTAACAAAATAAATAATCTGTTATGCAACATATTAAACCGACTACTAATGCTCTAGAAACAGGCAGGTGTGAGTGATGCACAGCAAGCTACCTCACTGAAATACTTGGTAGGTTTACAAAAAGTGTCACATTATTAACCAATATCAACATGAAATTAGTCATATAACAAATTCTGTTAAAACTTTTGCACTGTGCCACTGATGTAAACTGTAAGAACTGCTGAATCCAGAGTCAAGCACCTTGAGATTTTCCAAGTAAACCTCTTCATTTTTTTCTTCTCCTAAATCTAAAAAGTAAAGAATAATAAATCTTTCTGATTTCTTGGGTTGATATAGTCATAATAACTCAAAATTATAAGTCAGTTCAGGCTTACCCTCGTTATTTAGGACTGAGGAAGCCACACCAAATTCTGACTTTCAGTAAGATTGCATCTGAATTTAAATTTATCATAAAATATTCAGACAGTCCTTGGGTAAGTGTATCCCTTTCTTGAATTTCTGAATGCAATTTGCCTAAATTGTGAGCAAGGTTTCATTGAGCAAACTTGAAACCTTACCTCTCTGTTGCAGGAGACAACTAAAAAATAAACTTCCACAAGCATCGGTTTCATGCTGCTGAATCAAAAAAGGTGTTTTGAGCACATTTTCACATAATCAAAGAAAATGTAAAGCCTCATCACTGACAGACGCCACATCAGCTGCTTGTGAAAAAGTATGATCACAGAAAGCTGCGAGGGAGTGAATGAAGAAGTCCCATGGCTGTATGTCTCATAACCCTCAACAAGTCTCCTCAAATATTTTTTCCTAACCCACCTACATGGACTTAAGTTTTCTTAAACTTTGATCCGTTGAGGACATCTACCCCTTCAAACACTACATGAGTTAGTCTATTTGTTTTTTGAGAGCGAGGGGCTTCTCTTGCTATAAAGAGTCATAAAATAGTCACTTGCTGGAGAGTTAAAAAAAAATCTCTCAGAAGAATGAACTCCTTTGACACATCTGTAAAAAGTTAGTGGAGTGGAGTGAGTTAGGATTGTGGATTATCAAAGTTGCAGTGCCCCCTGCTGCAGCTGTGGAGAGCCAAACTTATCTGGAACAGGTGGCACAAACGTTTCCATAAAAAGTTGATTAGGTGGACAAAAATGTTGACTTTTTTTTCTAAAAGTATTTTTCTGACTTCTTGAACATGTCATCTATGAATTAGAGAAAAAAAACTTTCAAAATGGGTCCACTGCATGTTCACTGGATATTCATATGAGTCAAACCAAATCAATGGTGGCGAGGGTTCATGATACCAGTTGCTGGTCTTTTTTTGACATTTGCTGTATCGATTAAGAAGTCAGTGAAAGTCCCCTTAGCTTCAGTTGTGAGTGATGCAGGTACACGTGGAAAAGATCTGCCTGTGCGCTGAGAGGAGTTCAGTGGAAGGACTGAGAACAAGTTTACTGTCTTCATTTCCCTCTATGATTAGAGTCATCTTTGGTGATGCAGGGGCTACTGCTCCTGCACGCCGTTATCGAGCTCCTCCTCTCCACTTTAACGTCAATGTCTGTAAGTGAGAGGAAACAATTTAGGATGTGAAAATGATTTCATGTGTCACTTTGAGGACTATCACTTGCTAAATAACAAGTAAAGGTAAAAAAAAAGAGTGCTAACAGCAATTCAGAGCTGAATCAAGAGGTTTTTGGAAAATGAATGGCCTACAACTTTGTCTGTAATATCCAAAAATCTCCTTTGAGACATCTATCAACTGGACAATTCAAGCAAAGTCCATATTCTTTTACTTGGACCTGTTGCTTTTTTGAAACAGGATGTCTTCCACACAGTTTTACAATGATGACACCCAGTTATAGGAAAAACATGAGTCAAGATTCACAGCAACCAAGATGCCTCCAGCGTTAAAAGACATTTGGGGAATTCAGCAAGAAAATCTCCCACATGGAGTGAAATCATCATGTCAAACCAAGCTGTTTATAACAGACAGTGTTCAGAATTACACATTTAATGTAGCTGGAGGTTGAGTCAACATATCAGTGAACAAGACACACAAATAATGTGTTTGCATAATATCTTTACTTTGCAAAATACCTCTGATGAGGATTCACTGGCATTAAAGACAGCATATAATTGTATTTTATCAAAATAGTGCTAAAAGAGTCAAAAATTATCCAGTTATTGATTGATCATTCTTTTATTTGCTTTTTATGAAACCTTAAAATTCATGCGTTAAAACACTCAAATGCTGTGATATAGCTTCTGAAAACTTTGTGGAAAATAATGAACATGTATTTGGCCACATGCTAGAAAAATGATCAGATTAAAGTTTTTCATTTTATGATTCTAATGTTTGGGGAAATGACGTCCTAATTGAGATAACCCACTGAAGGAGGATGAAAGATAAGTTATTGAAGAAAATGATGTTGACAGGAAGTGAGAAAAGTTGTGATTAATGAGAGACACAGACGAGGGAAACTTGGTTGAGTTGGAGAGCATAAAAACTAAAAAAAAAGAAAAAAAAAGAAAACACAAAGTGAGGGAGATCAACGTCAGAGATGAAGCATATGTCATTTTTTGTTGTTTCCGCAGTCCTTTTGGTGGAGGGAGAAGATGTATGAAAAAGACTGTGCCATTTCCCTGCCCACAGGTTTTATTTTTGTACACTGTCGCTTGGTGAGTCAATGCAACGCCCCTCCAATTACCTCCCACTTCCTCGCCCCCACGCCCCATCCATCCCGCCCTTCAGCCCACGCACCTAACACACTCTGACGTCAGTCAGAGCTGAGAGGGGGGGCTCCGATTCTGCCGCCCACAGAGAACTTCCTCTGCCGGCCCCCCTGTCCTCCCTCCCCGCCCCCTCATGTCTTTGCTGGCTTCCTTTTCACTTCATTTCTTGGGCTTGCTATCACAGCCCAGAACGACCAAGTTGCTTGGATCACTCGCTGTTTTTTTTTTTTTTTCTTCATTTTCATCTTTCTTGAAAGAAGCTGTGATGCATGACAAAAAATGCTGCTGTAGCAGGGTATTAAGGAAGTGTTATAACAGTGTGACCCCCAACCCTCCCTCTCTCACTCCTTTTCTCTCTGCGTATTACTCTCCATCTCCTTCTGTTTCCCCTCCTAACTTCTCTCCTCTCTAATTTGCTGTCTGGTGAAGTTCAGCTGTGCATGGTGGGAGGCGTCACAGAGTCTGACTCACAAGAGTTCAAGCTCGAGAGCTATAAAATATTCATTGTTATGAGAGGTAAGGGAGCCTCTGTCTGTAAATTTTAATTAACCCCAACATAATCTCATCCAATTATACACCTTATACTCACATTTTAAGAATAATATGGGTATTTTGCAAAAAAATAAAAATAAAATAAAAATCTGTGGGTGTCAGATGGTAAAATTATCCCTACTGTAATGTCCCTTTAAAAATGAGTCTGTCAGTAGCTGCTTAGCTTAGCACAAAGACTGAGAGCAGAAAGGAAAGCTAACCTACTCAAGTCCAAAGTAAATAAAAGGGACACATCAGCGTCTCTAGAGTCCACTGGTTTACATGTTACAACTTGCTTGTTTTCCATCGATGTAATACAACTTCCAGACAGAAAATAGTCCAGTATGAAACCCTTGTGAAATGAAAACACTATTTCTCAACTTCATTTTAAGTTCACAAAAAAACAATAAGAAATAAACACACCATTTCTTGAGTGTAGAGGTTGTTTATAGGAGGATTTTTTAACCATCGCTCTCGCCACACCAGCAGCTTCTTATTGTTGTGTTATGCTGAGCTAACTGGCTGCTTGACCTTTGTTGACATATGAAACTACACTGACATGAGCCCCCACCCCTCAAAATAAAAGCATTTCCAAAAATAAAAATAAAGAGAAAAAGCTGGAATATTACCTTTGCCCAAACAAATTTCTGCAACACACCAAACAGACTTTTATTCTGCCCTCATTATGAAGAACATCTTATCAAGTCATTATTTGAAAAGTCACCTGTGGAGTGAGTTCCCTCTGATCCCAGGCTGAGCTTGCCAGCCCGATCATGGGATACCAACCGAGCCAGTCGCAACCCTTCATCCATTAGTGTTTGCTGTATGAGGTGGCGGCTCCAGTTGGCGGGATTAGAGGTGTCGTTGTGTGGCCGTGGGGACGGAGACTGGTTGCACTGTGAGCCGATGTCTGAAATGGACAGGGAAGTCTGAATCTAAACATGGTCTACATAAATCCTGATATAACAAAGGGTCGGCCAAGATCTGCAAGGTTTACCATGTGACACGCTGTCGAGGCTTTCAGTGGATAAGCTGTCGTCGTCTGCCCTCTGGGTCATGCCCTCTGAGCCCTCCACTCCCAGGAGAGATGATACACTCTCAGGAACAATCACCTAAATAACATCACTCGTCACTTCAGTGCTGATGAACCATTTCACATCACCGACAAATGACCTGAACTGTGGTTTCGTTTACTCAAGGGGTCAGTTGTTACAACCACATGATCATCTATGGTAGATACGCAGCTCTGAGGAGGAAACTTACCTCATGTCTTGCTCTCTTTAGGGAGAGGATGCTGTTCTCATCTACATTTGTCCTGCAGAAAACAGAAAACATTGGTCAAATGAAAGGACCTGGAACATTACAGGAACATTAACTGCATCTAAAAAGACTTTTTTTAAAGGTCTGTAACTATTTACAAGTAGTATAAACCATCAGGTTTGTTACTCTACTGGCTCTACTCTTCTGACACTTTGAGTGAATACTTCATCTGTGGTTCTTGTCTTGCTAAAACTTCTCATCCGGGGCGTTAACTTTCATACTGGCTCTGTGAACGTGTTTTGAGCAAGTTCATCAACACACAGGGGTATTTGTGTTTGTGAGTCTGATGTTTGCTCATTATACCAAAGCTGAAAGGTTGGAGTTTGATTCCTGCTGTGATGTGAACCTGGTTCACAGAGACAATGAATGAAGTGGTGGAGAGATGAGTCACATAAAGCACATGTTGAGTCTGCAAAACACAATAGCTATTACATTTTGCATTTATTTCACAAAAATAATGCTGCTCTACAGATGGTTTTGATGAGGAGTGACAACAAAGATACTGGTTCTGGTTTCTGATCACTCGTCTTCATGGGCAGCGTTTGTACCTTGCATGCTTGAGCGTGGAGGTATAGGCACATTTTCTCGCCACCTGCCGGGCCAAAGAAAAGAGCTCCACCCGTCTCAGCAGAAGGGCATTGTCACGCATACAGAACTGGGCTGCAGCTTCGTTGATGATCAGCTGGGGAGGAAAAGCACTGAGTGAAGGAGGGACAAACATTGTGAAAAAAAATACAAAATGTCAAGAAAGAAACATCACATTTTTGTTTCCAGTGTTTACTCATGCTGACCTCTGTTTTACATGTGAGTGAGACACATTTTTCTTCTATCTTTGGTGGTTTTACCTCATGATGTGTGAGCTGCTTTCCCTCTCTCCTCTTGGAATCAAAGCGTCCGTAGATGAGACTGTACTTTCTGATTTCCTCCTCTTTGTTCACGTCCTGAGGGCCCATCTTGAAGATGTGGCCCACGGTCTTTGCCATCTTCTTGTTCATCCTGAGCAGAGTCTTCACCTCTGTTGGGTCAGACCTTGGCAGAGTCCTGAGGAGTCTCTCAACGCTCTCCACCACTGCCCTTGCTGTCTCGCCGTCCAGCTGTCCTCCAGGCCAGGCTGACAGAGCTGCAGGAGTGAAGGAAGCAGAGGGGCTCGGGGAGGTGGAAGGACCAAGAGGACACTGTGGGCTGGGTGGCTCCTCCTCTACCCCAGATGCAGAGGCCAGATTGCAGTTCCCATCAGGCTCTGGGCTGAGCCAGTGTGGGTCCATGGGGGACAGTTTTTCTCTGTAGTGTGTGTCTGGTGGCTGTGGGGAGGACTGGGAGCAGGGGCTTCTGGGGCTTCCACTATGCATCGGAGTAAGGCACGCCCTGTCCTCCCTCTCACACGGAGACCCCGGCTGCCCGTTGCTCACAGACTTCCTGGGTCCGCCTGCTAGTCCACTTCCTGCTCCGTCCACTTTGAACAGTGGGATGCCACCCAGAGGGACATTAGAAACGGGCTGGCTGAAAAGGGCAGGGTTGGCCGCCCAGTCTCGGAGAGCCTTTTGCAGCCTACGCACATGCAGTGGCTTGGTGGCCATGCCAACTAGTGCCATGATCTCCAGGAACTCCTCCTCTGCCGCCTCGCAGAGCTGCTGTACGTCGTCACCACCCTGCTGGATGAAGGTTTCATAATAGGCCAGCAGGTTGGCTCTCTGCAGCACCCGATAGAGCTGCAGCTCCCCAAGTGTGCGTGGCAAAGACATGACACACAGCTCTGGAAAGTTTAGGCAGGAGAAAAGAAGCAAATGAAAAAGCATCTGGGAGGATTATTTACCTTTATTTATATGGGGGAAGATTATGAAACCAAGACTTCAACCAGAGACCCCTCTACCTGTTCAATGTACCGTCATACTGATAATGCAACAACAAAGCCAGTCATAGGAGAAGGAAGTTAACCATACTTTATAACACAAAAGTTCTCCATACACCAACATTTAACAATTTTTGATATATATTTACAATAAGGAGAGATTTAATTTATATGATGACCACATGAAAGGCTGTCTTACCTTTTCCAGGTCAGGTAGACGGATGTGCACAGCGGAGACCTGCGTAATGACAGAAAGGCGTCTCGCTACTACGCGATGTCCCAGCTTTCAAGTCGGCGCTCGTGCGGCGAAACTGATCGAGAAAAAAATAACTAATTTCGATCGGACAAATAGTAAACAACACTTTACATTTAGACTAACTTAAGGTCGGAACACTTTGCTAATCCCTGAATGTTTAACAGGTACAAACATCGAGCGGAGAGAAGTGATCCAGAGCCAGATGTGGCAGAAAACAACCAGCTATAACACATCGTAGTTTGGATCATGTATGTTTCTTACCCTGGTACCTATCGCCGAAAGCTTCCCCGGCACAGAGTGGCGTAGTAAATCCCCTTTGCGTATCGTAGCTCGTCTGAAATCACTGGCAGAAATCCTCCTCCGGCGCACCGTATTGGTTGCTGGCTGCCCTGTCTGTGTGGGCTGGAGAATGACGGGGGCGGACTGCAGCACGCCATCTGACCGAAAAAGAGCCTTCCTCTCCCGGTAGAGAGGCGGCTTTCAAATTGGAGATGTGGGTGGTGGTGGTGGTGGTGGGGGCTTAAAATGAACCCTCTGCGTCTTGAAGATGGGTCTTTTATGCAAAAGCTGGAGGGGGTTCCCACACTTTTTGCCTAGTCAAAGACCCCTGAACACAGTCTGAACACAAATCCTCTGAAAGAGAGCTGAACAGATGTGACAGTGAGAGGTCTACTAACCCCATTATTTTTCTGTAGTCACAGATTTTTCCCATTTGTTGACATTTACTTTTTTTTTTTGCTCCCATTTTGCGTTCGGTGTAAGCCTAAGGGGCCAATTCACACAAATGAAAACACCAAAATGTAGCACAGGTGTTGGGACATCAAGCCCTTTTAAATTTCAAAGTTTATGCTCATGCACATTGACTCAGCTGAAATATGAAGAAACCTTTGTTGTTATTGTGGTTATCTCTGAGTAGCATCCTAATTCTGTAATAAGAACACTAATGACTCATTAAATCTTCAATTCATCAAGTTCCTTATCCCCAGTGATCAAAAAAGTAACACCAAACGTTTAATACTTTTCAATAGTCGCTGCACTTCTTTTAATTCTGCAACTGAATATTCAGGTTTCTTGTTTAAAATCTGTGCACACTCAATGACTCCTAAATTACATTTTCTAGTCATTCCCCATAGTCAGTAGAATATCTAAGACACAAAATTACACTCACTTAGTATATTTTTGTATTTAATGTCTTTTTTGTGCACTTGCAGGAACTACTTTTCAGTGGGACATGGTAATTAATTGGTTTATGTTTGCACTGAAACATAACATGGACAAAACAATCATTTTTCTTTTATGAAGAAGCACGAACTTATGTGAAAAAGACTTTTGTAAACAACATTGCCAAAAGAGCTATTTATGCTGTGGTGGTCAAAGTGATTAGAGACCTTACAATTCCTCATCTGTTAACTGACACGAGACAGTGTAGAAAAACAGAAGCACACTGAATAGTTTAGAGATGATGCAATCAACAAGATTTGCTGAAAAAGATCAATTAAGTGTCATAGAAGTTTAACCTATTTTCTTGAACCTATTTTATAAACTTTTTAGGTTTAAGATTTCTTTTTGAACAGGTGTGCCCTTCTCAAAATGTGTTACTTTAGTAAAGCATGCCGACAGTCATGTTAGCTTTAATGATCACTATAAGATAAACTAAGATGACACATGATTGATCCTTAGAGGGGAGAAGTTTGTTTTCCTGCAGAAATACAGGTGAATACAGAAAGCACAGTGGAGGAATAGAGCTCAATGGGATAAGTAAAATTGAATAACCTAAAAAATTAATTCGATGAAGAAAAGTAAAACTGGAATAGTATTAGGCAAAAACAAGTTGAACCGTGTGTAGAACACTCACACATAACTGACTCTAAAGTGAATAGTGGTAGCTTTAATGGTTTGTAATCATATCAGGCACTATTTTGGAGTTACTTTGAAAGAAAAGAAAGAAATTTCTGCTTTTTCAGGTAAAGCCAGGGGTCAACAACCTGTGGCTCTTTGACTTTTTTTGCAGTGGCTCCCTGCAGCTTTATTTATTTATTTATTTATTTGAATTTGTGAAATAAAGGAGTTTTTTTTCTTACAGAGATAAACAGAATCATGTAAAAATTTCATATACATTTAACCTTTGAATTAAATATGCATTACATCTTGGAATAAAGCCTGCAATCTCTCTACTTCACCTCCGACCAAATGAACAGCCCAACAACTAACCTTGCATCTGTGGTGAACCTCAACTTTCACATCCCAGGTATGAAAACTAAACCATCAAAAAGGTGAATCTGGAAGTAAATACAAACTTAAATTTAGGGATAGGGATTCATTACACTGTCAACATGCCAGCTTTATATACAAGTTTCACATGTGGCAAGAAATTAGAAAACTATCAGTCAAGCAATGAAATATGATGAGTTGACTAACATCAATATGTGTCGTTGAATTCAATTATAATTCTTGTAGATCTACTATTTCATATATTCAAAAATTTTCTTAGACAATTATTTAACCCTGTGATGCATAGTAGTCACTGCAGTGAACACCTATTTAAAAGTTATTTACTCCTTAATTCAATGGTTCATGTGGTGGAAATTCATATTAGCCTGTGTTAGGATATTTTTATTCTTCTTAGGGCCTGACAAAATGTTTTCAATTTTTTTCCCCAAACATTTATATATTTTCTAGAAAAGTTATTGACAAACATTGAGGGTGAAAAAGCTCATAAACAATAAATTATTCAATGTTAAAATGAATGAAAGAGAGTTAAATTGTTTCGCAAAGCATTAAATGAAAATATTCATGAAATGAACAAAATAAAAATAAGTCAAAGACAAAAAATAAGTCATATTTACAATAAGTTCACACTGTTTTATGTTGATTGCTTAGTTATAAATATTTGGGGGAAAAAATGCCTCAAGACAAATGAAAACACTGAAGGGAAAAATCCTGACACTGGCTTTCGTTATTCATGCATCAGAGGGTTAATATTTTTCAACTGTGTCTAGAATTTTATCCACCGTATTGTCTTTATTGTGAAGGTGAAGTGGATTTTAAAATAACTTTTATCCATGTGAGATGAGGCAAAATGGCTCTTTTGACAGTAAAGAATGCAGACCCCTGTGTTGGTTGAGCCCATAGACTATATTGATTATACTGATTATACAGTCTATGGTTGAGCCTTGCACTAAAATCACAGGGTGGCAGCAGCGCGTCCCTGAGGTTTGTTTACAGTCACAAAGCAGCGAAGAAGAAGCAGCAGAGGAGGAGGAGGAAGAAGAAACTGAAGAAAGTAGGTAAAGGAAGAGAAGAAGAAGTGGCTAAAAAAAACAACACGGACACTTTGGCTGTCTGTAATAAACAAGGTTACACAACTGACTGAAAGGTATATATGACGTTTAGTTTGTTTGTGTGCATAATGCAGAATAGCTGACCTATTTTCTGGACTCGCCTGGTTGCAGAAACATGCTTTATCTGACTCGTAAACCTCACAGGAAGAAGGAAGAAGGAAAGGGACAGTCACGTTAGCTCCTCCAGCTAATACCTGTGCAGCGAACATTTAGCTTTTTACTGAGGCAAAAACGACAACAGCTGGTGAAGTGTCCTCTAATCACGGTCTGAGTCTTTTGTGGAAATGTTCTCATGTTGGCGAAGCTGAGACAAACAGATCCTGCTCCATGTAGCGTCAGTCTGTCTGTGGCTGCTTCCTAATGCTAACACCTCTTCTGTCTGCTGGCCTGAGCCGCGTTTAAAAACATCTGCTGTGTTTTTCAGAGTTTTACCAGAAACAAAATACTCTCACAGACTGAAAGAGGCAGTTTTGTAGTCCGTGTTCTCGCTTTTAAGTGGTTCAGGAAAGGTCAAATGCTAGTCCACGTAGCTCGTGTTTATATCCACAATGCTGCTGCTAAGCTAACAAATAACACAACAGCACTGTGTGTAAAAAATGATGCATAGTTTCTGTGTCGAAATGAGCTTTGTAATTTACTTCTTTTTTTTTTTTGCTTCCTTTTATTTTTACGATGTCTAGACGAAAAGGAGCATGCTCGTTAACCATTAATGAATGACAACAATCATCCTCAGCCTGTTTCTTTATTTATTAATGCTGAATTCCGTGTTGAAGGGAATTAAATGTTGCTCCAGTATCTGGAAACTAATGTAACACTGACCTTCAGTAAAAGCAGAAAATTGAAAATGAATATGGAAACTAGAGTTGGGTCCTGCATTTCCTTGCAGCAAATGCTTAATGCTGAAATGCTGAGCCCAAGCCGTAGACTTAACATCTCCATTTCTCCATTGGAGGGAGATACCGATTAATATGATAAAGGTAACATCTCCTGCTTGATATTGACTGTACTGAATTTACCGTTCATCTAAATGGTGAAAATTGGAATCAATAATCTGCCAATAAACTAGCTTGAATCACTATTTTTGGCTTAGCAGCACTTGAAAACGTGAAGCATTGATAAGGTCTTATTATTTTGTAGTGTGTGATGCATAAAAAATCCTTGATAAACAGTCGAAAGGAAATAATATAACATGATGTTTGCAGTGGCAGTGACTTCATCTTATGTACATTTGGCTTTTGGACATTATCTTTGGGTTTTGTTGTGAATAATTTCTTATTTATTACTATCCATGTGCATACATTAAAATTACGTTTGTTTTTCAGGAAACAATCAAATCCATGATGTGGCCCTTGAAGGCCCTTTGACACCCAGAAGCTGCTGCTGCTGCTGACATGGTGAACTTGAGTTTGACCCCAAGGAGCCCCCAGTTTCACTTTCCTATTTTAGAAAGTCTGGGGAAAATGTTGCAGATTTTAAATCCAGGATCTTGTCCTTGATGAGAATCCAATCTCACAGCAGTTTAAAGAAACAGCTGTAAGTAAGATGGAAAGATCAGTGGCTCCAGAGGAGATGGGTGGAGTGTCTAACGCTGAGGAGGAAGAAATTCCTGATGGAGATTTTGCCTCAGAGACTCAGTCTGGTCAGTGGGAGGCCAGGCAGACTGAAGATGACCTCAAGCAGGAGTACAAATCAGCCTATCTCAAATCTCAGGATACCACAAATCCAGCCGCTCCACATGACTCTGGAATTGGAGACCCAGAGTTTTGTGAATCCAAAGAGGACATGGAGGAGGCCCCAGATGAATTAGATCAAGACAACGGTGAAGATCATGAGAACTTGCATGTGATAAATCAAGAAGAAGATGAAGCTGCCAAGGAGCAGCACATGAATGGGGAGTCTGGTTGGAGGAATGTGGGATCTGGTAAGAGATGCAGACTGAGAGGCAGCGGACTGCTTTCAGAGCAAAGCAATCAAAGTGCTTTTTCATCGTTTCAAAGAGGCAACATTATGTCAAGCGGTGGCCGACACAAGCAGACCCGCAGGCGCAATCACCACCACCATCAGCAGAACCGAGGCCGCAGACGGACAGGAAACCAGCTCCTCTTGGCTTTCAAGGAGATGCTGTCAGAGTCTGTGAGCTTCTGGTGCATCTCCTGCGTCCACATGATGATTGAGATCATCGTCACATTAACTCACAACTGTGGAGTTGGCGTGGAGACAGGAGGGATAAAATTGTACAACCTTGGGCAGCAGCTTGTGGTAAAGATGACTGATATAGCAGGAATGAAGGCAGATGCCAGTCGGTTTGTGAGATGGACAAAAAGCACATCAGCAGACCTGGCAGACAAAACGTTGAGGCTGGCAAAGTGGGTCAAGACAGCTGCCTTATCTTGTATGAGACTTTTCTGTGCTTTGGTTATTCTTGGTTCCCAGTGGGCAAAGGGTGTGTTTACTTGCGTCACTGGAGAGAGGGGAAAGCGCTTATGGACAGCTTTTCAGGAGTCAAGGTTTTGGAAGAGAGTGTTGTCCCTGCTGGAGAGAGTTCGCAGCAGGTTCAGAAGAGTTGGACAGATACCTCCGAACAGCCCTGAATCCCCGGGCAGAGCAGGGAGAGGACAGCCAGGGCAAGAGCTGGAGAGACTACTGGCTTTGGCTGACGTACCAGAGGATGAACTCGACCCTTTTACAGTGCTCGGTGTGGAGGTTCATGCCACTGAGGCTGAGCTGAAGAAGGCCTACAGACAGCTGGCTGTCCAGGTGTGTGTTAAGATACTGTAGCTGAGTGATAAATACAGTTATTGAATGCCTCTGTCAGTGACTAACGTACAAAATCCGAGGCTGAATTTCTCGTTTTTACTCATGCAACCTTTCCCCCTGTCCTTTCTCTTTCAGGTGCATCCAGACAAGAATAAACACCCACGGGCTGGAGAGGCATTCAAAGTACTGAGGGCTGCCTGGGATATCGTCAGTAACCCAGAGACACGACGAGAGTATGAGCTGTGAGTAGAAAGAAAAAAGTTGTTCTCTCAGGATGTTTAAATTCTACTCCACACAAATTTATTTATTCTGTTTTGTCCTTTCTCTCCGGTTTTAATAACTGCCTGGAAGTTGTTTTTTTTATCCAGTCTGCACTTTAGTTCTGTGAATCAGCTCTTTTGAACATTCTGCTTCATTTAGATCTTACAGAATGGTTGTGTAGTAGTTTGAGAGTGTGTCATGCTTTGGGCTTGTTTTTTTTTTTAACCCATCAGCAACCGGTCTGTTCATTCCCACACAGGAAACGCATGGCAGCGACTGAGCTCTCTAAGTCCATGAATGAGTTTCTAACAAAACTTCAAGATGACCTTAAGGAAGCCATGAACACCATGATGTGTACCAAGTGTGAAGGCAAACACAAGTATGTTTCTTCACATACTTTTGTTAAACACACAGCTGACTCATGTCTTTGTAGCAGACTTTCACCATAGTTCTGCTTCCGTGTGTGTGTGTGTGCAGGCGGTTCGAGATGGATCGTGAACCTGCAGAGGCCCGTTTCTGTGCTGAATGCAACCGTTGCCATAGTGCTGAGGAGGGGGACCTGTGGGCGGAGTCCAGCATGTTGGGCTTGCGTATCACATACTTTGCTTGTATGGATGGCAAAGTCTATGACATAACAGGTTTGTGTAATCAGATTGTCACCCCCTGCATGAGTGTTGTCTGGGTTTTAAGGAAGCCTCAGTCGTGTGACCTGTTGTAATGCTGTCATGTTGCAGAGTGGGCCGGCTGCCAAAGGATAGGCATCTCCCCTGACACCCACCGTGTGCCCTACCACATCTCCTTTGGTTCTAAAAACAACAGCAACCCCACACGAAACAGGTGCGTTCCTTCAAGTGAAACAGGTTGTCAGGGAAACCAGATGACCCCCCTGTTAACATGCTTTTTAGTCACATATGAAGTGTGTACCATTTTACCCTCCTTCTGCTACTTTAGGCCTACGAAACTAGTTTGTGCACATTGTTACTGAAAAATTATCAGTGTTGGAAGCAAAGCCTTTATGAGTTTCCTTCTCTCAAGCTGTTTCTGGATCTTTAACGGATATGTCTTTTGAACAGGCCACTTTTAAAATACTCGGAATAAGGATATATATGTGGCCATTGCTCAAACATTTGGGATGTAGTATACACATGCATTAATGCAAAATAACAAGTTAAGAGATTTAAGTGTTTTTTAAAGTTGAATTAAAAAGACAGCCTTGAAAAAAGTCATCTGGGGCGACCATGATTTGTCTCAAAGTTGATGTATTTCTTAAACATTACTTTTAGTTCAACAAGTATCAGTAATCAAATAAACAGATTAAGTAGGACAGGCGTATAGATTTACAGATAAAACTTATTATTCACAGTTTTTGGGTGGTCCCCCCACATGACACCAAAAAGTGGATAGTACATTACAGTAGTTAAAAAAAAAGGTTTATTGTAAATATGAGAAAGACTTAATAACCTTCCAGGTGTTTGATTTGGTTCCTCAGATGTGTCTGGTTGATGAAATACTCTGTTGTTGAGGTGGTTTTAAATTTGAAATCCCAAAATTGTGTTTTTCTTGTGGTCGCCCCAGATGATATTCAACATACTGAACATATTCAGACAACATTCATTTGTATATTGTGATGGAAATGTAAGTGCAAATGCCTTTAAATTTTGTCAGTGAATGAAGAACATGTTAGAAATTATGTCAAATAGGGCAATGGCTATGTTTTAATTGATTTAAAGTGTTGTAAAACTGGTTGTCCAAGTGGGAGAAAGTAGGAGTCACGTCATTGAGTCTCCTACATTAACATTTATTTAAAAAAAGAAAAAGGTGAGCCATCAAGTTAATTGAGACCAGAGCACAAATAATGTCTTATCTTTCCGTTTATAACTTTCAGGCCGCCCTCGGAGCCATCCCCAGGTCCAACCAACCCTGCGGACCTGCAGGACTTCTTTAACCGCATCTTCAAGGGAGCTCCTCCTAATGACTTGTCTGCCAATGGGGGCTTCTTCCCCTCAGGTCCGCCCCCTCACCATCCACCTAATGCTGGAGCCCCCCCATTCTCCCCTCCCCCGGGCCAGACAGGTTTCTTCATGCCAGGGGGTCACCGACCAGAGTCCAGTGAGACTTGGGCTGAAAGTGGAAAGCCTCCAAGAAGGCGAAAGAAAGTACGAAAACCCTTCCAGAGGTGAAGGGTGTGGACTTCTCAGTAAGTGTCACAACACAAGGACACAATGAATAATGGCCATGTTTGTCTCACGCCTGCCTGCTGGTATGCAGAGACCTGAACTGGAGAAGAGTCATGTGCTTGAGGCCACAGTCAGATCAGCCCAAGTAAAGACGATCCTGAAGATGAGCCTGTGGACTGAATACAAGTATTGAAGGGGGGTTAAAGACATGGAAGTCATGGTGCTTTATCTCTCATTTAACCTTATTTTTTGATGGTCCTAGAGACGCCTGTAGCCTTGGAAAAAAAAAATTCAGGATGCTCTTGTGAAACATTTTCCTGTCATTATTTTCTGCCAAACCCTGCAATGCATGTAGAAATCACCTGCATCTTTACACCTCAGTTATCTCATTGTTTTAATGATTTGTCAGGGGTTAGTTTGAGGCTTGGTTTCCACACAGAGTGATCCTTGAATGTCGAGGGTAAGAATCAGTCCAACAGTGAGTTATTGATCACTGTAATCGACATAAAGAAGCTTAACATCCATGCAGCTTCCCTCTGCCAGTGTTACTCATCTTTGTGGCATGTGGGTGTAGGTTTGCACTTAGTGATCAAAATTATGACAAGAATCCAACCTGGCTCCACCCAATACATCTGAAATACATTGATATAAATGGTGCATTGGTGGTGTGAATCTCTCTGGTTGCTTCCAGGAAAATGTACATGCCTTAACCACACACCCTTCAAGCTTTTTGTTAAAATATATGTACTACAAAATATGAATAAGTAACTGTCAAAATGAAAAGAAAATGTAGAGATTAACCTAAATAAATGCTGATAAATGTTCAGTGTTCACTAGAGAATCACATCCTCACACTGTAAGACCATTGACTTCAATAACTGATATCTTCCTTAGAGCAGCACAGTGGAAAAGATGTCAAATCCTCAACCTAAAAGTGATAGATAAACTTTTCATGTCCTGATAAAAACACACCAAATTTTACATCTCAGTCTCTGATTGGCACATTAACCATCCCACTCACATCTATCAGCAGGACTAATGAGCCCAGGCCAAGCTGCTTTCAAAGATCCTAAATTCTTGAGGGTGACAACTTGAAAGTTTGAAATGTTGGTATCATTCTTCACCAAGTATTTATGATTTTAGTCTACATGTTGACAAGACTACAAAGGCTTGATCAACGCTCATTCAGAAAGGGAATATTAGAGCACGGCATCTCACACTCAACAGCCATTTGAGCCTTCTTTGGTGTCGGGATGTTTTGCTAATTTACAGTTTCTGCAGAAAGCCTCACCTTCTCAATTTTTCTATCCTATTGTTTGAATTGATCCTCACTGCCTTCACAGTCAACCTTAAGTAAAACATTTAAGAAATGCAGCATATGCAAAGTCTCTACTTCATATAGTTGATTTGCATTGTGGTCAAAAACATTTACATTTTCATCAGGGTCAAACTTTTTGAAGTGCCATTTCATGCAAGCTACAACGTTTGGGGACGTGTGAAGCCATAACTTGTACAATAGTGAATGATCATGATTCATGCAGCTCAAAATGAGTCAGAAGGATTATCTACCAGTATACAAAAAACATCTAAATTTTGATGCTGCTTTCAAGTGCGTAGAGCTCAACTTAATTCTAGCCCCATTTTGAAATACTTTTATGAGCTCAAATTTTGTTTTGAATACTTTCTGTTGCAAGTTCATTTATCAAAATGTCAAAACGACAGGTTGACAGGAAACTTTCTTAATCAACACAGCTCATTTCCTTTTGATCACTGCAGTATTACTGTTTGTAACAACATGAAGGTGTTAAAAAATGACACAGGCTGTATTTTGGGCTTTGTTTTCTTTATTGGATCCTGCATAGAAACGAGGTTTAATTTTTATAAGAAGTTAATTTAAAAGAAAACAGAATTGTTCTTGTTTACATCTGATATGTGAAGATGGTGAGAGTGTAGTTAAAAGGCTCTTTTATGTCTGATAACGTACTTGATTAAAGTTTTTTTTTTTTTTTAATATTGTCGATTAATGAGAAAAAGTAACGTGTTCATTGTTTTTGTCGTCGGCTTTTGTGTTCATTTGCACATCCATCTAGGTCATAACATCAGAGGGATTTTGGATCAAACATCTATGGCTGCAGCTGGGTAGGTTAGCTTGCAAAGCTAACAACTTATTTGCTGATTAAGTTTTTTTAATAACTGAATGTTATATAAGAGACAAACCACATGCAAACTGCACAACAATGACATGAGAGCAAAGTATCCAGACTGTTTTGTGGCATTGTATTGCTTAGTGTGGACTTGTCTGACAGCTTGAAGGGGTGAAACTATTTTAAAAGTTTTGTTTGGGTGATTGAAGCAGGACATTGAGTTTGCCATGTTTCTTTGTATGTGTCAAAATGTTTTATTTTGAAACTCATTCAGCCAGCTTCCCAGACATTGGTTTGAAAACTGTGCATTAAAATATTCCTTTTACCACACAAAATGAGCTCAAAGTGTAAAATAAAATCCAGATTAATTTTAGCCCAGTTAAAAGTAGAAACATTTAAGACAAGTTATAACAAAGCTGGATCCAGATTGTGAAAATGTGATAATCAGAGAAGTTGATGTGAAATGTAGCCTGTCTGGGGATCTGGCTTCATGCATGTGTAGTTTTACACCATTTTTTTCCACACGTCCACCTTGACTTGAGAATGTTCTGTGCTGTAATGCAAAGGTAGCAGATCGAAGTCTGAGAGATCAATGAAAGAGCCAACACTAAAATCTGTTTTTTTTTCCTTTTCTTTTCAATTTTTTCAACAGAATATGCAGAAATATTGCAAAAACAAAACTCAGAAAAAAAAAATCTGACAATCATCAGGGTTTTTGTAGGGAATCACAATGCGAGTTCCCTGGCTGGCAAAACCGTTTTCAAATATCACTGTTGGGTTTCTTTCCCCCGCTTTCTCTGATTTTCAAATAAAGATGATTTACTATATGCACATTCTTGTTTTACTTTAAACTCTACAAATAACAATTGAATTTCTAAATAATGCATATCTTGAACACATACTGTTACAGAGAAAGTCATTCATTGGTGTTGGAAATGTTTGAATTCTTATCTTTTCTGGAGGAGCTGGTCAGCCTGTATAGAGCTAAACCTGTTTTATCTGACTGTAAACCGACAGTAAAAAGAGGTGTTTGTGTCACTGTTTTACCTCATATGGCTTTTCCCTGCTCTGACCTGATAAACTGGTGGTGCTGTATCTGTGAAAGGAGGGCATGGGGAGTTTATCCCTCTGCTCCTTAAAAGGCCATGTTTCAGAGAGGTGAGGATTCCTGCACACTCTGTGATTTTGGGCTCATTCACTGGACTCATCACAGTCTTTTTCAGGTTAGATAAGGCTAGAAAATGACACCTTCCCTTTTTCAAACCCAGAAATTTATAACCATTCAAATTAAAGAAAATCATGAGTCTGACTGTCACATCACACAACCTTATTCCTTTCTACAGCAGTGAGGTCATATCTTTACTTTTAGTTCTTAAACCCAAACGAAAGCTGACAAAAAGTCTTATTTTAAACATTTTAATGGTTATTGATTGATTTAATCCGTAAAATTAGCTATTTTTGATGAAGCTGTGATGAAGCCAACGTGTCCTCTTGACTTTACATTAAAATTGGTGATGTTACTTTACCTCTTTTCTGAAGCTGATAGAAACAGCTCTTTATGTGAATTGATGAGGAAAAGAGCACACATCTCTCTTTATTATGGATCTGATTAGCACAGCAAAGTGATTCCTCTCTCCCCTCCATGCAAGGAACTCTTACTAGAGCATGGGACCTAAGGAGGCACTCAGCGTGTTTCCACCACAAAGACCACGGCTAAAACAAAAGTTAAGGGGCTGGATTTTGGCACATTCTGAAGGTATCTGTCAGATGAAATTGCGGCATATTTTTGACTTGATTACTTACAACATGCAGCAGCTTAAACCGGCTGACATTCAGCAGTCTTTAAGCCTTGGTGGAAATACAGTCAACAGTGTCTTGCATATGGATTACATAGAAAAAATGAATATATCTGCAACAACAGCTAAATTGGATCACATCTGCCTCTCTCTGACTACAGCTTTCCTCTCAGAGCTTCTGTGACGCTGCAGAGCTGAGAACAGTCCCGATAAGCCACCAAGCCGCCGTAGTTGGCCCATCGGTCAGCTCCTTTACACTCAGCATTTGCCTGGTGATAGGTCAGTTCTGTCTGCTGATCCTGTGCTCCAACACTCGACTGTAGACACTTCTTAAGGTCCACCACCCCACCTCCGAGGGCTCGGAGAAGGGCGTGAGGAGCACAGGAGTCCCACTTAAAGGTGCTACCCTCTGAGAGGATGTAAACGTCGGCCAGCCCTTGAATGACACAAAGGATCTTGTAACCGGCTCCAGAGGCGTACATCAGCCTGTCAGGGCTGCACAGAGAGGTCAGAGCTTCTTTTACCACCTGCTTTTCACTGGAGCTCAGCACCACAGATAGACCCCCTGATGAGGCTGCTGGCCGGGACTCTGAGCACAGGTTCACGGCACCATGGGAAACTCCCCAGAAGTGCTTCCCTCTCCAGCTGTAAATGAAAACAAGTTGGATTTTTATTACTTTGAAACGGGAACAAAGATTCAACTGTTTGCCTTGGTAACAAAGTTGTTCAGGCTTTTTCAACATCAACACATAAACACTTTCAACCATGTCCCGATTAACCCCACTTCTGAAGCGTCTGGTCACACTCGAAGTGGAAAGAGCAGCATAGAAAGGCTAAATACAGCACAAAGACACAGAGGACCAAGAACCATGAACCAAGTCTAACCTGGGTGCAAACTCACACTTTTATTCTTTTGAGACATTGTGCTATGATGTAGGATTACTCTGAATAGTCCAATCTAAGTTAGTTGGAAACTAGATTAAAATGAAGTTGAAATGCTTCAGTGTGTGTTTTTATTCTCACCCACCACCTGCCGGGTCCTTGTAGTTGAATGGCTGGTTGATGACCCCCATGACAGGCTCCCCAGTGCTCCTGAGATACACCCCAATGAGGACCAAAGCACAGTGCAGACCTGAAGGAAACAAATGTCCCTCCTCCAGCACCTCCTCTCTGCCCTCTATGTACTGACTGGTGGCATCTTAATGAAAAAAAAAACACATAACAGTTTTTGCTGAGGATCATATTAGTGGACGACACCGAGACCAAACTTCGGTATTACCGGCTCTCACCAATGGGGTCGATCCAGATGCCGAGCTCAGAGGGGCTGAGAGGCACTGTCAGACCGTCGGTGTTGGCCTCGATGGTTGCTGGGTCTTGGTGGATGGCTCGAGCCAACAGAGACGCAGCAGTGTGGTTACCATCCAGCACCGTGGCGAGCAGCTTGGCGGTCTCCTGCTCTGTGCTGCACACCGTGACTATGACGTTCTCTCCTGGTGACACACACACAGACAGGCCTCATTTGAATAAACATGACACATGCATCATAATGTTTACTCTGGGATTTTGCTCTGACAGTGACACACTGATGTGTTTGCTCTATGTTTTAAGCATTTGACAGCATTAGGCATTGGGTGTCATAGTTACAGTCGGCATGACCCTTCTGAATTCTGTCTTGCTTTTAAAAACTTCTTGATTCATGAAGCCAGCTTAAATCAAGAGCTATTTTTTCCAAACGCAAACATGATGTACTGACCGATTGTGTAAATGCCAGTGCCAGATATTACTGTGGTAAAACAAAAACATTAACATATACTTATTCTTAAACAGTGGATTTTTCTTCATTCTTAAATTTAATTATCTTTTATTAAATTGAAATGAAAAAAAAACACTGAAAACTGACTTTTTGCTTCTTCTAAATATCATAACACTCACTGTAGATATTCCTCACTGTTAGCTATCACCGAGGGAGTCCATGTGAAATCAATTGTTCTTTGCTAGTCTAAATCAGTACATTCTTGCAGCAGCCATTTCACATACTGCTTTGAAGACAGGTGAAGTCTAACTTTTGGGCTTGTACATTATAATATTGCTCAATGCATTTAAGTTGTATATCTTTCCAAGAGGGTTTCTGCTAATACCATCATCAGAATTAGAGGGACTCTGTTTTTTGTCACAACGTCATTCTTGATTTTAGTTTATCACAAAGTGCTCGGCCAGTGGAAAAAACCTGTGTGTGCCAAGAGAAGAAGCAGCACTTGGCCTTCTCTTATCACAGACACGCTTTAACTCAGCTGGTCCAGATGAGCTGCTCAGTGTCCAACAGATGAAAGGATGGTAACAACTGTCACCTCAGGGTAATACTGTGTGTTAGATGGTATAAACTGAACCTATGAATCCAATGAGTCAGTTCTTAAGATGACAAAACAACTTTTTTAACAACAAATTTGCCACCAATCCATAACTAAAACCAAGATATAGGCAATTTACCAGTGATCAAAAGTAGAGTCTTACTGCTGATTTTTCCTCTAGCATTGTACAGTCACAGATGTATCTGTTGCAGATGTTAACAGACCAAATAATATGGGAAATAAAACTGGTGATACTTAAATGATGAAGTTATCACAGAGTTCTTGGAGCATGTCCCAACTCTATAGTGACTTTATTCAACACCTGCAGGGAAATGGGTGTTAAATCAACACAGCAGAGCAGTCAACTGACTGTCACTCAGTAGTTTCTGCTGACAGCTGACAGCACAACTATAGCTGAAGACTCATACCTTTAAAAGAGGATAGAGACCAGTTTTAGGCTTTGTTGGATAAGATACTGGTGTCTTGTCTTTAATATATGTATATATATTTTTTGCTGTTTTTTTCTGTTCCTCTCTTTGTACTGAAATAATAAATAATTAATTGTGTGTGAGGGTCCAGTCTTGGGACAATTACTGTGACATTCAGTGTCCGTGAAGTCTTGACTAAACGTTTAAAAAAAGGGTTTCTCATTGAAATCTGTCACTAACATCCTTGAAGCTCCTATTTTGTGAAGTTAGAGGGTGACCTTATTGAGATTATGTTAGCTTTTGCAGAGCACTGTTGTGCTACACTACAACTTTAATAGAAAGTAATTACCAAGGCCGTTTTCAAACTTATTGGACTCCTCTCCGTGGATGAAGCCAGCCATCTCAGGGAACTGAGCAAAAGAACAGGCAGGAAATGATTGAAATAAATACTGACATTTTGTTATCAAAGACAGACTATTCCCTTTCCACCTTTGCCTACCTGAGCACCAACATCATGACGGATCATCTCCTGAATCACCACGTCAGCTAAAGTCTTGAAATCCTGGACAAACTTCTTATTCTTGTCATCTCCAGTTTTCTCTTGCACCAGGAGCTGAAAGAGGGGAGCCTCCTGCCTGCAGACCCGAGCCACGTTGGCTGCTTTCTCAGCCACCCGGAGCAGCAGCCTCAGCAGATCAGCCATGCCTGAACAGAAAAGAAGATGAAGAGAGGTTTTAAGTCAACACAGAGATGGAAACTGAGTGTGTGAGAAAGAGAAAAAAAAGGCCACACTTGCACACACTGAGCTAATTATAGCCCCAAAATGAAAACAGGGCATTTCTGAAAAAAGTCAAGTGTGGGTGGGAGGGATGTGGCTTTGGGTTTTGCATGTGACACAGCTCAGTATCTGAGCTGAAGTGATGTTTGACTTCAGCAGAAAGATGCACCTCATAGACACAATAATCTTGTACTTTCATCTGACATCAACTGCTGCATAAACCATGCAAAAGCTTTTCTCAGCACATCTGTTCGCCATCTGACATACAGTGAGCATTAAAAACCAAAATGTTTAGCAGTTTTTAGAGAGTATAATGTGACCTCTGAGAACCACTCACTTACTGATGTGTGCCATAAGTAGAGGTGGGGTATCATGATATAATATTATTGCTTTCTGGAGGTGGAAAAACTCGAAATATGTCTCTTACTTTGGTTGTTTTGACTCTCTAAGTTCACACAACTTGTCTCAAAGTCAAAGCTCTTCACATCCCAGTGAGCAGCTTTATATAGGTTCAGCTCAGTGTTTATGCAGCAGCAAAGGCGTTAAGACTACAGAGCAAAAAGGAAAAAAAAGCAGTGAAATAACCGAAACCTTACCAAAGCCCAGGTTAACGCCACACACTGCTTATTTTCCTCTTGTCTATGGCTCTCGGCAGTTGTCTTTTTCTTGTCCTCCTTGTCGGCAGTAATCGATAATTTGGTGCAGAAGCTGAGTAAAAGGCAGAAGGGTTCAGTGAAACGGTGGTAGAAACGCTCTTAATTAACCCTAAGACCCGTCCGCTCTGGTTTCTTTACGTCAGTTTCCAGTCCCAGGAAGGGTGGACGCTGCCCCTTAATCTAGGCCGGCAACCTGAAGGTGTCGACATGCGCGCAGGCGCAGAAAACACGGCTCGACTCAGCGACAAGGTGCAGACAACAGGAAGTAGAGCTGCGGTGCGTTCACAGACAACCCTGAAATTCAAGTTTATCAAGTCGGACAAAGTTCCCACCAAAGGTCTTTGTAAACCTGAGACAGTTGACCAACCCTCAGATGCAGCGGGAAACATCTAGAGGATAATGAAGCAAATTACTGAGCTTTCCTGGAAACTCTTCTTATTTTATATCAGAGTTTTCCACAATAGATGGCATTGTCATCCAGCTGGGTTAGTAAATGTTCATGTAGGACTATAGTTTGTGGGTTATCTCTCATTTACAGTCAGATAGCAACAGTGTTAACTAAAAACTAAATATAACTTTACCATATGGCTTTGCGATATAAATGGATGGAAAGGGCACAAGACAACTCTTGCTGTGCATTATAACATGAGAACATTCATCATGTGGTACAGTAGCACGTCGAACCAATGTGACACTTTACAACGCCATGGTGGTGAAAAGAAAATACTGGTCTGAGCAATCTTGACCTCTTGAGACCCGAGCTTTTGTTTTATCTGCAGTTGTTGGGATAAGTAAGTCCCACTTGCCCCTTCTTATCAAGTCTAGTATAAGAACTAAATGTTGTCTTTGTACAGGAAATTATATTCTTAGTGTTATAAGTCAGTTAGTGGTTTTAAGTTATGAGTGTTATTGCTCACAACAACACTGTGTTTTTCACTGAACTAGATGTAAAGTTGTGAAATCAACAAGATGATGTGGGAAGTGTCTCTGAATGTAACTAAAGAGGTAAAACGTTTCAAAAAATGAAGTATCATGGGTCTGAGGGCAGAAATGTAATGTCCACATATGTGAATGCTGGGTCTTAACTACACAAAAATAAATCTCAACTTACATTATAAATAATTCAGGATAGGATAGGATTATTTACTAAAGCAAAAAGAATATACAACAAACCCGTGATAAAGTGAACCACTCAGCATAATATCACCTGCAGGCTGAATAAAATTACAAAACATAAACTAGTATAAAACATTTATATATTATTATTCAAACTCCATATTTGTGAAGTTGTAATGCTTATAATTGTGTTTCACATCCGCATAGAATATCTGGTGACGGGGGCGGCTCATTGCCAGGAAAAACATACTCACTACACGATTTAAATGAAATAATCATATTAGGTCATTCAGTCCAATCATCACATCAAATGTTTCCAACAAAAACAGAACAGGCTGTGTCTTTTCCCGTTCAAGATCTGTCTGCATCTATAGGGCACACTACTAAGTGTATGGATGGATATTTTTAAATTAACTTTAAGTTGATGTCAGGTAATAAAATATTGGCTTTGTTTTTATTATGAAAACCCAAACTCGTTTGAATTTACCTGACCTTAAGAGTCCTGAATAATAGTTAATTACAGTTTGCAAAAATCCTGTCCCTAGAAGTTCTTCGTGAAACTTTGTAGGGCTGAAACTTGAGTGTCAGCAGATCTGTATGAAGTCCTGCTCCTTATGTTCTGCTAACACTACCACTACTACTACTACTACACACACACACATACACACACACACACGGGGGGGGGGGTGAAACTCAATCACTGTAAAATGACACAATTCAAGAGCAAATGGATTTTGGTCAAGGCTCTGACCACTAGCTTCCATTAGTTGTCCATTACGTAACACAAGAGAAACCTTCATGTGGTTCATCAATACAGTTAAGCATCCACAGTAAACTGGGCGAGGCAGTCATCACAAAGCTGTGTGAGCATTCAGTCGCACTTAGGATCCTTACAAGACAGAGCAGTTTCTCAGGATGGAAGTGAGAAAGGTAAACGTCAACGCTTATACAAATTTACAATACTTTCAAAGATAGTATGATTTGAAGAGCATGCGTTATTCAAATCGTATTATATTAAAGGTAAAAATATCACTTGATGCTGATGAGCCTGAAACATATGAGTTTGTGAGGAAATGGTAAACATTATGTCTTCCAGGCCTCAAAGGGTATGTCAGACCTGGAGAGTGGCATGATCGACATCATCCGAATTTTCCACAAATACTCAGGTCACAAGTGCAACTTGAAGAAAGCAGAGCTGAAGGAGCTCATCAACAATGAGATGAGTCATTTCATAATGGTATGTTTCACTTATTTAGCAATTTAGAGTGTAATGCTTGTAGTTAGTTAATTTAAGGTAATAAGCTCCTGACAAGCATTTCCATGCTCCAGGTTCCTTGAAACTTAAATTTAAAACTGTGGAATTATTTTTTGTTGTTTTGTGGTGGTGAATAAGCTGACCATAGCTACAGAGCAGATGTCTCTTGGATGTCTATGTTAGTGACTCCGTCTATAAGTTGGTTTTACTGCTTGCCCCTCATCACTTCACACTTCTCACATATGTAAATGTGACTTAAGTTTCTTCAGCCTCAGACTGACATTTGAACTAATGCAGCATCTAATTTACGACTGAAAGTGACAAAAATCCACATCATAATTACTCTGTTACCATCTTTATAAACCACAAGCTTCTTCTGGCTGAAGAGATTAGTTTTTAATTTACGTACATTCAAGATATTTCTGGAAAAATATTTAAGTTCTCTTGAATTTATCAAATCAGAATCGACCTTGTGGCCAAGTCTGTTTGCACTGCATGAAATTTGACCAAAGCCTATTTTCACATTCAACGAATCATAGCAGATTATGTATTTGATACCAAAAGTGGTTCTGGATGTGTGTTTGCCATCCAAATACTATGATGATGCTTTCGCAGGTGCTGGCAGTTTCAAGAATTAAAAGTTCTCATTTATGGTCAGGTTATTTCTGAAGCTTTTCAATTAAATTAAAATTTGGCCTAAATTATTATTTTCTTAAACTCCTTGCTTTACTTGAAGTCTAGGGTGTAGACAGTCCACATTGTTGTCAGATGGGCCTGTGATTGCACTTTGTTCAATAAGGAAGTATATGCAGTTACAGAAAGGACAAAGATAAAATAATCAGTCATTTTTTAATCCAAATTGCATTTGCTGCCTATTAAGAGCACCTGAATCACTTTGGTTGACTTTTCATGTTTGACAGAAAATCCAAAAGAAAGAAACTTTGGATGAGCTCTTTGCAGACCTTGACCTGAACGGAGACCTGGAGATCGACTTCAAAGAGTTCATCACCCTCATCGCCATGGTGACCTAAGCTTGTCATGAACTCCATCCCAAACCAACACACTGACAAGTTTGCATGTGCACACATATACAACATGAAAAAAATCAAGCTCAATCAACCAACTTCATTCATAAATCTGTATTGAATCGTGGCTTGAGCTGTAAAAAAGGTTATGACATACAAATAAAATGCACGAGTAATAAAAGTTCATCAAGAAGCATGTATAAGTGAACACTGATTGTTGTGAAGATGGTTTCAATAAAATGGTGAATGTGTGTCTTGTTCAGTGTTTCTACATGATTTACCACAAAGCCTCTCTGATCCAAAATATATGAAGTATTGAAACCAACACACAATTCTAGCACTCCATGAGCACCAGATTTCAGGAAAAAGCAACAACAGCAGCATTTATCAGGTAGTGGGTGAGGGAAAAAAACCCCAGAACTTTTGAGGATTTATTTCAACAGTTAATTTAAAGCACTCTATTTGCACCCAATATGAAAAATAGTGACTTTTCTCCTCTTTGAAAGTGTTGATTGATAAGTTAGTAACCTCTCTCTCTATGGTGAGGTTGAGTAATGACACCTCATGATCAGGTGAATTTATGAAAAAGAGAGGAAGACGCTGTGTAAGCTGTGAGCTCCGACTTAATTTTTTATCAGTCCAAACAATTCTGCAAACATGTAAGTCATAACATGCAGACTTAATGCAGAGGAATAACAAACACCCAGCTGCCACAAATTCTGAGGTTTCTGTCTTTCATAGAGCGAGCAAACAGCACCCCCTTGTGGAGCATGAATTAGTACATTTGTTGGTTAATTACCTTCCTTGATACTATAGTGGTCTTTTAAAGCTTGAAAAAAAAAACAATCTCTTCGTCCCTCTCTCTCCCTTTTTTTTTTTTTTTTTTTTTTTTAGATTTGTGCTTGTTAAGGTGTCTCAGCTTCTCACAGCCACAATCATTACGCTTGTCTATCTCAGATGATTCTCCATAAAAGCCAACATCTTCTTCCAGGAATCCTCCTGTGCAGCAGCATGGGGCGCAGGATGACCTCCCCATTGAACAAATACTGTATCAGAAAGAAAAACACCTCAGGTTTTAAAAAATCAGACATCACTGTAATGATAAGAATCACATTGATTTAGTCAGGACTCACCTTTGTCTGGTTTGACCTTCCATAGCGATATTCTTGCATTTGGAGCATAAGGAGGTTCAATCAGGTGACCAGCACCGGGGTATGACAGGCGAGTGAACAGGTGAGATTTACCTGCAGCTTTGAGAGTCTTCTCAATCTGAGTGGACATAAAAAATGACAGTGTTATTCACACATAAAAATTAGCAGAAGGCAAGTTTACCAAGTTACAAAAGAAGTTTAATCAAGCTTTATTTTTACAAAACTGATACCACAGAAAACTTGGTTCAGGTCAACTTTATGAGTACTTCAGTAACTACCACATCTGCGTTCTCTGTGCTTGAAGCATTCTGGTCATCTTCACCCACTATACACAACAACGGACATTCAATGTCCTCCACCTGCAAAACACAAGATTGTAATGTGAAGCAAACATTTATAGACTGACAGATAAACATGGACAGAAATGATTTGTTTATATTATATCCTTTAAACCTTCAAGCCTTTTGTCTCTGTGTGTTATGGTGTTTTACATCACCTTTATTTTGCTCTCAGGTACCCAGTTGGCAGGTGATGAGACAACTTTGAAACTGACATGGCCTTGATCATCATATGTCCATAAGGATACATTACTAAATAAAAAAGTAACAGAGAAAATAAATGTTAAGACAACTATATGGAAACCCATCAAGTCTGGAAGAAGTCCATGTCATGCAGATCATCTTTGATTTCCACTCACTCATCCAAACTTCCAGTCAAACCTTCTGACTTGTTATCTGGGATTCTGAAGGAGCTTCCGACTGGGCCGTTAATACAAATCAAACAAGATGGCTGAAAAGGACAAGTTAACCGTCAGTGAACTTCACACACTTAACACCGGTCCTTCTCATCTCCCTTTTTCTAGAGATGCAAAAGGAACAGAGAGGCCTTACTTTGACGCCAGTTCGTGTTGCAATTCGAAGACTGACATAGACTCCAAAAGAGAGTCCAATGATCCCGACTCTGTCAGCACAAACCATGCGATGGTTTTGAAGGAGTTGGAACGCAGCCTGTTGATGCAGTATTGATTTAATATTATGGTAAACTTAAAAAAGTGACTGCATTTTAAAGTGATAAGTATAAATGATGAAAAAGAGAGAACGTCTTGTTACCTTAAAATAAGAATCCCCAACATTGAATCGATTTTGTGGACCAGGCAAGTCTTTGTGCCCAAAGTAGGCCAGGGACAGGCTGGCATAACCTTTGCTTGCAAACAGGGCAGAGCGATACTCCAGCAAACCACCACCCATCCCCCACAGGTCCAACATGGCAGGAAATGGACCAGGGCCTGCAGGACATCAGAGCGATTGGTGATGTTCTTCAGAAGACACTTTCTCCGCCCAGCACTCTTAAAATGTGGCAGTGAATCTCATAATGTGCTCACCAGGGGGTAAAAACAGTGTTCCTACGACACCGTTCTCACGGATTTCTACTCTCTGCACGCCTGGTGCTGTGTACCAACGCTCGGTAGTTACTGCAGCTAGCTCAGTGCTTTGGTCCACACTGGGTGAAACATGGCCTTCCATCAAGGACAAAACCACCTCGTATGGAGTCTCAACATTTCTCTTCCTCAGCCTGGTGAAGACAACACCAGCACATTTATAACACCACACTGTTAACCAGCCAAAGCACTAGTCTTTCTACAAGTGTTTGAGATTAAACAGCTGG
Organism: Thalassoma bifasciatum; assembly: GCA_008086565.1. Lineage (NCBI taxonomy): Eukaryota > Metazoa > Chordata > Actinopteri > Labriformes > Labridae > Thalassoma > Thalassoma bifasciatum. The sequence continues at coordinate 808,261 of RPOG01000045.1, read as the reverse complement.
ATTTACTGCCATAATCTCTGGCTCTCAGCAGACATGTCTTCATCACCTGCCTCAATCCTTCTCTTGCTCCAGGAGCTGGCTGCAAACTCCAGAAAAGTCCCATTGGATCACGGCCCAAATATGAGCCCCCGATGGAAAGATCCCGGGTCACTGTTAAATGGGAAAAAACAAGAAGGGAAGGAATCTTAACACACCCTCCATAAAATCCTGGATCAAAATCCTGCTTGTCTAAACAGTTGTGATAGTTAAATGGTTTATATATCAATTTGAACCCATTGAGACTCACAGTTAACAGTGCCGTCTGATGTTGTATTAAAATGGGCAAATGACTCCCATAGGTCACCATCCTCACAGTGCATTCGTGCACACACAGTGACGGGGTGGTGTGGTGGCAGGAAAGCTCCTTTGATAGTGATCTGTTCATCTATCAGTGCCCTCACAGGTGAAGCTGTCAGTAGAGGGGCTGGTCTGATGCTGCTCATCCACTTTACTCCACCTATGAGTAAAAAAAAAACAAACTTCATCCTTGTGTGAACAGGTCAGTGGGCTATTAAAGAATACACAAACTATAATCACTTAGCAGGAAGATTCTTCCAAACACACACACACGCACCTACAGAGTGAAATTTTTGAATTCAAAGCTTTGAACAAGTTGAACAAGCGCACATATGGTGCAGATAATAGATAATCAAAGACTGATTTCAAAGTAAAGCAGCATGTTCACCCAGAGTCGACAGGTAGATTTCATTGCTCCACTCACACTTACTCTCCTCAGAAACCTCGGAAACAATATTCTTACCCAGAGTTCGATGCAAACATGCCATGTACCTGTGTGTGCTGACACATGGTACTATCTTCATTAGTACAAGCTGCCGCACTGTTGTCTCAATCACATGTGCTTTGAACATGGTGATGATTTCTTCAACCTCAAAGACAAATGAGAAAGGATCAAACGCTGTAACCCACAAAACTCTGCTCTGTGTTGGGTTGAATAAGGTGACTTTACCCTTTACCTCTAGTACATGACGTCTGACCATAGGGTGACCTGCACTCTCTGCTGCCAGGCTTTGTCTGGCTAACACTTGGTCCCTTGTTAGATATTAACCCTGAACTTTGCCCAAAATTACTTTGTAGACAAGTATTGCTAGACATAAACAGAAGTAAGACCACAGAGTACTGTAGAAGAACATCTCTAATCCTCAGGTTAATGATTTTTAGAAGAACTTAACATAATGAGCTGCCAAAAAAACTGTCATATTATATTACTGATGCTGATAAAACAGTCGAATTAAACTGTGAGCTTGTTTGTGCATTATCATGTCTGTGAGTGTAAAGGTTCTTCATAAAAAAGAGCAGATATCTTGTTTAAAAATCAAGGTCTCTTGACTTCCAATCCCAATTACAGTGAAATTAGATTTTACTTTACCAAGACAAGCAGTGCTACAATATAAATAAACAGCATTTTGTTTACATGAAGTCCCTTTACCATTTTTTTTCTTACAAGTTGCAGAGATATTCTCTGGAAGTACAAAGAAATAAAACCATTTCAAAGTTGTAAGTGGTGCCAGACACACGATACACCATGAACAGTTCACCAATAAGTATTTTCCAGATCACATATAAAAATGTCATCTCCTTGATTTTATAATGTGAACATTATAGAAACGATTTATGTATCTGCTTTTGCACAGAAAGAACTCCGTACAACTGTCTCCTTTTCCAATACCAGAAACTGTTTTAGTTGATCAAAACTTCCCATCAAAGTTGAAAAACATTTCTTACAACAAGCATTTATCCAATGTTTATCATAAATCCATCATAATAGAAAAATGACTACATCAGATAGCATTTAAGAAAATCACCTGTAGATTTCTAACCCATTGACGATTTGTATAACTAAAGTTAATGAGTTGCCCTGGAAGGAATGGGATGACTACAGAGTAACTTCCATTCAAGCACCGCTTGTTGATGTTTGCCTCCAGTACGTTTCTCTTGAGGGACAATTTCATTATTGAATTATTTTTAATAAAGACTAAAAATGTAAATAGGTACTGTTCAGCCCAACACCCACTAGACATATCACTTGCTAGTGCACTGCCAAAATGGGCATGTTATTGACTGTCACTTTTAAATCATGATGCAAACACAGTAAACTCATGACCTGTGTTCAGACAGAGTGGAGCAGATATCTGTGAAAGCTTTTATGAACAATCATTGTGCGGTGGCATAGAGTGGCCTCATGTAAAATTAAAAGGTTTGCTCTTCTTCATTACCCGATACCAAATATTTTCTTAGAGTCTAAAATCTACTTGATCTTAATCCATAGCATTTAAACCATACTCAAAGGAGAATTTCTGTTTTTTTGTTTTTTTTTTGCCCACCTACAGTGAGATGAGCAAATAAAACCGTGTACACGTCACAGATATGAACGTGAACAATTGTATTACAGATTGGAAATAACACAAATTGCACTTATTAAATTTCTAGCCACGTCTTTGCAATCCACAGCTGTTTCCACTCTTTGAGACCAGCAACTCTTCGACCTCAAGCTGCAACTTTTACGCACCGCACCAAAATGCGCAAGATTGAGAGTGGGTCTGCAAAGTATTTTCAAAAAGTTTTCTTACCACTTGAAGTCCTCATTAAATGCAGACAAACTTCGTCTGGGTGAGTCAAACTTCCCTTGAGGTGAACTGAGTGCACGGAAGAGGCGGAGTTTACTTTCATTCATTAATGGTTACTAAGTTTAAGAATGAGAACACACGGCGACAAAATAAGAGAATGGAGTGACAAGTTTTAGATTCAACATGATTTTGAAACTTGAATATATGTATATATATATATATATATATATATATATATATACAATTGATGCAAATACAGAGTTCTGTCATAAAAGTTAGTTTTGACTAATTTTTTGGAATTCTGATTTTATATCTCAGAATAAAATAAATATAAAAAAAAATATCCAACCATTTTTTTAAAATTAGCCCTAGTCCAATTCCGTAGTTTAACTCCAACTCTTCACTTCACAGACCATTTTTTACAAGTTTCCCAGTTTACCTAACAACTGTAATTACTTCAAATTGGCCTGTGCTTTTATTTTAATGGCTATATATCAGTGTTGACTATCTTCAGGATTTATGCGTCCAATTTTAAGATACCACATGAAGCTCAAACCCCAGTATTATTTCTATAATCACTGTAAAAATAAAACTTGAACTAAAAATCTTTGGTAAAAATACTACATCCGTAATCTTTAACATTATAACTTTTAGAACAAAGGTTCCTCTTAAGGGGAGCGATATTTTTCAAACAGCAAGAACAGATTTAGTGCAGAAACCAAGAATATAACATTTTCCATGATTACTTTTGACTTCTTTCATCTCATTATTCTTTTCAGAAAGCTCACAGTTGCACCGGTACTTCATGCACTGGTTGGTGAAGTCCGTTAGGTTATCTTATTTTGAAAAGCACGGGTCAGCTCAGAGACTTTACTTCCGGTAACCAAACGCCACCTCTCTGCTGTTGTTAAGGTTCAACTGTTGATTGTTAGCAGTGACTTTCTGTCTATATGAGTGCTTTTACTTACACACCTTTGTTGTTACTATAGTAATTGATGTATTTTAGCAGTAAATAAAAATTAGAAAAAGAAAAAAAAGTAAATCATATTTATTTTGCACCCAGTAGGAAAGAACAGGGACTTTTCTCCTCTTTGGAGGTGTTCATTGGTAAGTTAGTGCCCTCTCTCTAAGGTGAGGTTGAGTGATGTTTTCCAACACCTAATGATGGGTGAATTCATGTAAAAGGAAGAAGACGCTGTGCAAGCTGCGAGTAATCACTTAATTTTTATCAGTGAAAAAGTTTGATAAACCTGTAATTCACTACAAATTCTTTGCTGACTAAATGCAGGAGCACAGTCTACAAAGTGCCACACAAAAAAACAAGATGCAACAAACATGTACAACATTTCTGACCTAAAAAGATTGGAAAATGTCTTCTGACATTGAATATATCCTGCTGTTTATACTTCAAAAAGGAAGATATTGTTTGACATAATTTATCTTAACAAAATCTTTTTAAACAACCTCACTCCACACCCACTGCAAAAATAAATCCCCAGTAAGGATATTTGAATTCATTTAACTGTTTTGGGTTGTTTTTTTTTTTTGCTGCTGCTGGAGAGTCAAAGTTAGCAGGTTGGTAATAAAAACAGAAAATGGGATGGACTGTGGGTGAGTTTTGAACAGGTGAAGTACTGACTCGCTCAGCTGCAACAAAATCGAATATTTCTCTCTCTTGAATAGTTAGCCAACAGCATCCTCTTGTGGATGTAAAATTAGTACATTTGTTGGTTGGTTCCCTTCCTTGGCGATATGGCAGTCCTCGCAGTCACAATCATCATTGTTTGTCATGTGTCTATCTCAGATGAGTCTCCATAAAAGCCAACATCTTCTTCCAGGAATCCTCCTGAGCAGCAGCATGAGGTGCAGGCTGACCTCCCCATTGCATAAATACTGCATCAGAAAGAAAAGCGGTTCAAATGTCAAAATAACATATTGTTGTAACAATCGAAATCACAGTGATTAAGTCAGGACTCACCTTTGGTTGGTTTGACCCTCCATAGCGACATTCTTGCATTTGGAGCATAAGGTGGTTCAATCAGGTGACCAGCACCGGGGTATGACAGGCGAGTGAACAGGTGAGATTTACCTGCAGCTTTAAGAGTCTTCTCAAGCTGTTTGAAAAAAAAAATAGCAGGAGGTCAAGGTTACCAAGTAACAAAACAGGTTATATCAAGATTTATTTTTTACACATCTGGCACCACTGTTAACTCTATAAGCACTCAAATCATTTGTGACAGTATAAAAAACAAAGTAATGTTTAACTACCACATCTGCGTTCTCTGTGCTTGCAGTATTCTGGTCATCTTCACCCAATATATACAACAACGGACATTCAATGTCCTCCACCTGCAAAACATGAGATTGTAATGTGAATCAAATATTCATAGGCAGATAAACATGGACAGAAATGATTTGTTTGTATTATATCTTTTCAAACTTTCATGCTTTATGTCCCTACATGTTGTTGTGCTCTATGTTACCTTTGCTTTGCTCTCAGGTACAGAGTTTGAAGGCAATGTGAAAACTTTGAAACTGATATGGCCTTCATCATTAAACGTCCACAAGGATATGTTTCTAAGTGACAAATTAATGGAGAAAGTCAATCAAACTTTGGCAAGACTGTAAAATAAAACCTCAGCAAAAGCCACTTTCTAACAAGTAATGTCACAATCATAAACAGAATCTATTTTAAGACATCAATTGTATGGAAACCCATCAAGACTGGAAGAAGTCCATGTCATGCAGATCATCTTTGATTTCCACTCACTCATCCAAACTTCCAGTCAAACCTTCTGACTTGTTATCTGGGATTCTGAAGGAGCTTCCGACTGGGCCGTTAATACAAATCAAACAAGATGGCTGAAAAGGACAAGTTAAGCTATAAGTCAGTGAACTTCACACACTTAACACCAGTCCTTCTCAACTCCCTTTTTCTATCGATACAATCTGCTTCCTCAGCTGAGCTATTAATTATTATGTTGGTTCAAAAAGGAACAGAGAGGCCTTACTTTGACGCCAGTTCGTGTTGCAATTCGAAGACTGACATAGACTCCAAAAGAGAGTCCAATGATCCCGACTCTGTCAGCACAAACCATGCGATGGTTTTGAAGGAGTTGGAACGCAGCCTGTTGATGCAGTATTGATTTAATATTATGGTAAACTTAAAAAAGTGACGGCATTTTAAAGTGATAAGTATAAATGATAAAAAGAGAGAACGTCTTGTTACCTTAAAATAAGAATCCCCAACATTTACTTCGTTTTCTGGACCAGGCAAGTCTTTGTGCCCAAAGTAGGCCAGGGACAGGCTGGCATAACCTTTGCTTGCAAACAGGGCAGAGCGATACTCCAGCAAACCACCACCCATCCCCCACAGGTCCAACATGGCAGGAAATGGACCAGGGCCTGCAGGACATCAGAGCGATTGGTGATGTTCTTCAGAAGACACTTTCTCCACCCAGCACTCTTAAAATGTGGCAGTGAATCTCATAATGTGCTCACCAGGGGGTAAAAACAGTGTTCCTACGACACCGTTCTCACGGATTTCTACTCTCTGCACGCCTGGTGCTGTGTACCAACGCTCGGTAGTTACTGCAGCTAGCTCAGTGCTTTGGTCCACACTGGGTGAAACATGGCCTTCCATCAAGGACAAAACCACCTCGTATGGAGTCTCAACATTTCTCTTCCTCAGCCTGGTGAAGACAACACCAGCACATTTATAACACCACACTGTTAACCAGCCAAAGCACTGGTCTTTCTACAAGTGTTTGAGATTAAACAGCTGGNGGCAGGAAATGGACCAGGGCCTGCAGGACATCAGAGCGATTGGTGATGTTCTTCAGAAGACACTTTCTCCACCCAGCACTCTTAAAATGTGGCAGTGAATCTCATAATGTGCTCACCAGGGGGTAAAAACAGTGTTCCTACGACACCGTTCTCACGGATTTCTACTCTCTGCACGCCTGGTGCTGTGTACCAACGCTCGGTAGTTACTGCAGCTAGCTCAGTGCTTTGGTCCACACTGGGTGAAACATGGCCTTCCATCAAGGACAAAACCACCTCGTATGGAGTCTCAACATTTCTCTTCCTCAGCCTGGTGAAGACAACACCAGCACATTTATAACACCACACTGTTAACCAGCCAAAGCACTGGTCTTTCTACAAGTGTTTGAGATTAAACAGCTGGATTTACTGCCATAATCTCTGGCTCTCAGCAGACATGTCTTCATCACCTGCCTCAATCCTTCTTTTTCTCCAGGAGCTGGCTGCAAACTCCAGAAAAGTCCCATTGGATCACGGCCCAAATATGAGCCCCCGATGGAAAGATCCCGGGTCACTGTTAAATAGGAAAAAACAAGAAGGGAAGGAATCTAAACACACCCTCCATAAAATCCTGGATCAAAATCATGTTGAATTACAGACCTCACTCTGATTGTTTAGCTGTGTCCTGTATATCTATGGCACACTTAACGTGTAGGCTATAGTTCAATTCATTGGTTTCAATATACAGAGACAATGCACATTCATAAACAGTCCTGTAAATATGCTGGTTTAGCCAAGTTGACTAATTTTCAACCATAGTCTCTAAAGGCAGGTGACATGAGCACTAGATGATTAAAATGCAAAATAGAAAGAAACCTTGTTATAAAATTAATTGCAATACATTAAAACACATGCGCTAAAACGCAAATATATTACCTTTTCATAGTAAATGGTTATGATCTCGACCATCTCTCAACCACAGTTTTAAATCTTTTGAAAGCAAAGTAAGTTTCGAGCTTCCTGAGCTGTGCTGGAAGTTTTAGTTGCTCTCACTGAAAAGGCTGCCTGACTAAAAGTGGTCCCTCTAGTTGGAACTACACAGTCCCCTTGACTGACAGACCTGGTATACCTGTTAGTACATGTTTTCTGCTTTATAAAAGCACTAAGAAGGGGAGGAGCTGAACCATGCGAGATCTTAAAAGTAAGACTCTTCAAGCTCAGTAAGTTCTGATTTTAATGCTGTGACAATGATGATGGGCATTTGTCTTTCTGTCGAGTACTTTCACAGCCTGATGGTAAAGTGTATATGCATTACATTACATTTCATCAACGCCCTTCATGCTTGTATAAACAGTTGTTACATTTAAATAGTTTATATATTAATTTATATCAACCCATTGAGACTCACAGTTAACAGTGCCGTCTGATGTTGTATTAAAATGGGCAAATGACTCCCATAGGTCACCATCCTCACAGTGCATTCGTGCACACACAGTGACGGGGCGGTGCGGTGGAAGGAAAGCTCCTTTGATAGTGATCTGTTCATCTATCAGTGCCCTCACAGGTGAAGCTGTCAGTAGAGGGGCTGGTCTGATGCTGCTCATCCACTTTACTCCACCTATGAGTAAAAAAAAAAAAAAAACTTCATCTTTGTGAGAACAGGTCAGTGGGAATATAGATGGAACACAAACTTTAACCACTTAGCAGGAAGATTCTTCCAAACACACAGACACACACCTACAGAGTGAAATTTTTGAATTCAAAGCTTTGAACAAGTTGATAAAAAACTACAATATAGCAGCAGTCAACAGGTAGATATCATTACTCCACTCATACTTACTCTCCTGTTACCTAAGAAACAGTCTTCTTACCCAGAGTTTGAAGCAAACATGCCATGTACCTGTGTGTGCTGACACATGGTACTATCTTCATTAGTACAAGCTGCCGCACTGTTGTCTCAATCACATGTGCTCTGAACATGGTGATGATTTCTTCAACCTCAAAGACAAATGAGAAAGGATCAAACGTTGTAACCCACAAAACTCTGCTCTGTGTTGGGTTGAATAAGGTGACTTTACTTCTAGTACACGACTGCAGACCATAGGGTGACCTGCACTCTCTGCTGCCAGGCTTTGTCTGGCTAACACTTGGTCCCTTGTAAGATATTAACCCTGAACTTTTCCCTGAAATTTTTTGTAGAAAAGTATTGCTAGACATAAACAGAAGTAAGACCACAGAGTACTGTAGAAGAAGGACCCCAATCCACAGTAAATTCAGTTCAAAGTTGTACTGTGGTGCCAGACAAAGGAAAAACCATTGAATCATTTACCAAGAAGTTTTTTCCAGATCACATTTAAAAAGGTCATCTCCTTGATTTTTAAATGTGAACATTAAAGAAAATATTTATTTTCCTGCTTTCACACAACTGTCGCCTTTTCCAACATTAGAAACCGTTTACATTAAAATGATCAAAAATTTCCATCATACTTTAAAAGTATTTCTAACAAAAACATTTATCAAGTGATTACGAGTGAGTAAAAGAATTTCTGTTTGTTTTGGCTCATTAAGGTTAGAAGAACAAATAAATCTTTAACACTTCACTGATATGAATGTAAACAGTTGTATTACACATGAAAATAATACAAATGGCACTTCTAGCAATGCTGCATGGCTTAGTCTTTTCAATCCACGGCTGTTTTTACTCTTTGAGACCAGCTACTCTTCGACCTCAAGCTGCAACTTTTACGCACCGCAACAATCTGCGCAAGGCTGATTGTAGAAGTATTTCCGAAGTTTTCTTACCACTAGAAGTCCTCATTAACTGCAGTCAATTTCTGGGTAAGTCCAACTTTCCTTGTCACATTGAGTCAAGGGTCAACTGAGTGCAGGGAAGAGGCGGGGTTAACTTTCATTCATCACGTGGTTTAAAAATGACAATACTTACGGTATGACAAAAGACACCGCTTTCAAACCAAACCCCTGATACTAAGAGTTATGAGTTAGTATCACAGTCAATTATGACAAGATCGAGTCAGGGGGTTGTCCCAAAAAAAAAAAAAAAAAAAAAATGGACCAAAAAAACAATTCTTAACTTTGGGCAAAATATTCTTCAGATTTGCAGTGTAAAAAATATACTCAACAATGAAAAGGGGAAGAAAAATCTGCTGATACAATTTACGAAAAATTAATATGAATTATCATAATAATTAATTTGATTACCATGAATAAAAGTGACCTAAAGTTTGATCTGTTGTTTTTCAAGTGACAAGTATAATTCAATATTATTTAGAAACGTATGCTTTTAAGTTACCATACGTAAGAACCGAATAATAATTTTGTTACAGATCCATTAAAGTTTCACTGCATGACTGATAACTATCCGTCATTCACTTCAAACTGGACTACGGTTTTATTTTATGAGCTAAAATAAATTAGCAATGTCTATCTTCTGTGTCCAACAAAGAGATATCACATTTATTTTAAACCTAAACCTATTTCACTGTAAATACATAAAACTTAAACTAAAAAGCTGTGATGAAAATGCTACTTCCGGAATCTTTAACACAATAATTTCAGAACAAGGGTTCCTTTGAAGGGCAGCTGTATATTGTGAAAAGCAAAAACAGATATAAAGTATAAAGCACTACTGTTAACATTTTAAGGTAATTTTGATGTATATCATCTCTTCATCTTTTGTCAGATAGGTCGCAGATGCAGTTGTACTGACTGCACAGGCTGGCGATGTTTATCAGATTATCTTATTTTGAAATCAAGGGGTCAGTTTAAAGACTTTACTTCCGGATAACCGATCGTCGTCACCTCCGTGTTGTTGTTAAGGGTTCACCAGTTTTTCTGATGATACAAGGCCCGGTCTGTGATACGCACAGTTTTGTGAACAGTTACCAATTTATGGGATTATAGCAGAAACAACTCCCAAATGTCCGTTCTGGTCCCGTTTTCAGGTCGGTATGAACCGTTTGTGTGTTTTAATGAAGCCGCTCAGCTGCTGTAAACTGTTGAACTTTCAGTCATCTGTTGTTGTTGAACCATAAACTGTATAAAACCCACTCTGAGACGAGAGACAGTACACTGCTGTGTGTCCTCACTCATAGTGAAATATTTTATTCGTGTGTCTGTCAGTAAGACGTCAAAATTACACTGGGAATAAAACGCGTTCAGCTGTTAAGTATAAGCTATTGTTAATGATAGAAAGTGACGAGCTAGTTAGCTTAGTGCGGTTAGCCTGCTTGTGACCAGTGATCCACTTAATTAGAGATAAAGCTCTCAAAAGGATTAAATCAGGTATATTTTGTCACCAAAAGGATCTGATTGTAACATCTATTGCACCAAACCTACAGTTTAGCTGAACCGTGTCAGTATTTAAAGTGAGCTTTTGGTAGCTAACTTACAGCTGTCGTTTACAGTGATTTACCCTAAAATGATCCCAGTTTATTTCTCACATGATCATCTTTTTAGGGTGGTCTTCGATCACAGCTTCTCTGATGTCTGTTCTTACGCTTATTTGTCGATATATCCACTGGAAAATGTGAGATTGTAGAGTAATATTGACGTATTGCAGCTGACATGAGGCGATAGTTGATTTTTAAGTTGTAACCCACACAGTTACTTTTAAATTATTCAATTATTTTTTTTGAATTTTTCGTATTTAATAAATCCACACACAATTAGCACAGAGACAGCACAAACAAAGCCTGCATACAACTCTCACATCAGACCAAATATACGACAATTGTGCCCATAAACGTGTTCATATTGGAAGATACATTATATGATCAACATTGGAGGAGATCAATCGATAAAGTGAATAAATATAAGTAAATAAAAGAAAAAAAGAAGGGAATAAAGTTACAACTAAATCAGCTGCCAGGATTGCCCACAGATAGACATTTCTCTTGTCAACGTAAGATAAAAAAGTTTGCCAAATTTTATAGAAATTACAAGAGGAGCCTCAAATGGTGTATTTGAGGTGTTCAAGTTTGAGATGTTGCCACCATAGACTGTATAATCTCCACCCAGTGTTTATGTGATGGTTGTGCTGCCTTCTTCCAACTTAAAAGAATCAGTAACATAGCCAATAGTGAGGAAAAAACTTCAACCTCGGCCTGACTTGATGTTTGCTGTGCCACACAGTTACTTTTTGTGCCATCGTTTTAGAAGTGTTCACAAAGTGTACACTGCCATGATTTTAACTCACTGACTAATTTGTCAGCATCTGATGAGAAATTAATCATCACTTTCATGAACAACTGAATTTTGCCTCTTTGTAATCGTCAGCAGTCAGTCAGGCAGTAGCTACTTCTCCTACAGACATATTTAAACTGTCATGTCCATAATGTCACCTTTGTTTTTAAACTCAATTATACAACTTCTTGGTGTTTTATGAATACAGATAAAAATGTATTCACATCTCCCTAAAGAGCCATCTCATGGAGACAGCTAATATAAAAAAGGAATTAATCAAAACACAAGCTTAGGACTCAACTTGGTATGGTGTTACAGCAACAACCAAGCTCTGCTGATGTTATTGTTAAAAATTTATTCAGATTTAAAAAAAAATCTGTATCTGTATCACTGAAATTAGTAATTTCTCAACAGTTCTTTCTTTCTAAATTTTGTTAAATTTTTAAGTATATCAGAAATTTGATGGCTAACAATTTCACAGAGACAAGCTTATATTGTTTCTTCAAACATCTTCATGCAATGATAAGTTGTAATTGACTAAACTCATCTCAAAGTGCCTGAAATGTCTTGCAAAAGTTTAAACCCTCCTTTACAGCACTGTCCCTTCTTTCAACAGCAGTTTGTTGTTAGCATCTACAGCTGTTTCTGTTTTGATTTGAATAAATAATGTGTGTTCAGTCTGTTCGAATGTTTATGTACTTTTCGACAATGTAAATTGGCACACATAATCTTTCTACCGATGTCATGTTTCAATGAAAGCAAGCTGTCACACTGTAATCACAACTGAAAAACAGGTTAATGCATTTCAATGGATGTCACATCTTCTGTTTCAGATTTTATGATCTCAGAGAAGCACACTGGATGGACTGGCTAGTGACAGTCAAGGCCAGCTCTTGACACCCCCTGGGCTTGAATGTGCGACACAAGTCTACAATGGCCACTAACTTCCGAAGCTTCATCTGGGACCCGGTCCTTATCGTGTGTCAGATTGTGTTGATGCAGTGCGTCTACTACAGCTTTCTAGGTCTGTGGTTGGCCGGAGTGGACAGTCTGGTGCAAACAAGTCGGTCTCTGGATCAGATCTTCAGCTATGAAGTAAGTCCTGTGAGTTCAGCATCCATCTAACCTGTGTTTTCTTGCATTCCTGAGTCATAATCTTAATTTTTGACCTGTCTTTGCAGGTCCTTGGCTTTGCAACATTGCAGGGGAGGCTCTCAATGATGGCATTCATATTGAACTCACTCACTTGGTAAGTCCTTTATTCAAGATATCTATGCAGACAAATAAAGGAGAGTTACACATCTCACTACATGCTGTTCAAGCTTTTGATAGAAAATGAGGAAACAATCTATTTATTCACATCAACACAACTTAAATGATTTGAAAGTGCTTAAGCTTGCTTCAAAAATGATCATGTAGAAGAAGGTAATTCCACAGTTTCACATCACTCAGGCTTAAATATCCCCTCAGACTTATATAAACCTGGCTTTTTTATCCCAACTCTCCCGCAGTGCAATTGGTCTGTGGTTTTTCGTGAGGCGAGGGAAACAGTGCCTGGACTTCACTGTCACGGTGCATTTCTTCCATATGATTGGCTGCTGGATCTACAACTCTCATCTTCCAGCTGCCCTGTCCTGGTGGCTCGTCAATGTAGCCTGCATAGCCTTGATGGCGGTCATTGGAGAGTACTTGTGTATGAGGAGCGAGCTCAGGGCTATTCCAGTCAATAGTGGACCCAAATCTAACCTGTGAATTTGTGTTTCCATCACACTGAAAATGAGAGGATAAAAATGTGGGTGGAGAGAGGACTCTTTTTATTAGTTTCAAGAGAAATGGAAGATAATGCGGATGATCCACTGATGTTGACATTGGACTTTCATCCATTCGAGCTTTAAGTGAAACACCGGACAACTGATCTATTTATTCATAGCTATGTTATAAATGTTGGAAAGCATCAACCCTGTAGCATATTAAGATAAATGTTTTAATGCTTTGGAAAGCGGATGGCAGTTTACATCTAATGTCTAAAGATGATTTTCTCAATAATAACATTTTTGTTTCCATTTTAAGAATATTGAAATAAGTATCCAATTCCCTTGTTTTGAGCTTCAAGATATTGTGTCTTTTCTGATTAAGTGCATATTATTAAAAAAATCTCTGAAGTGACAGATTCAACCCACAAACTGTCTCTTGAAGTGACAAACATTTCCTCTCTGGTTGTTGTTTTGTGTTTACCCACAAACCTTGCTGGTTGGTGAAGAAACAAGACCATCATGTTCATATTTTTTTGAATTTGAAATTAAAATGTTTTAGTTACACCTCTGTACTACTCAAAGACGCATTCACCTGTTTTCTTTCACAGTTTGGTTCTCTGATGTAAAGTCACCCTGTTTGCGCTGAAACCCTGATGCAGCGAACAGTTTTCTGTTTCATCATCTCAACTCAAGACACATTTGGTCAGATCTTGCTTCTTTTACCTTTTTGGACACAGTTTGGTTCATAATGCTCACTTTAGGACTCTTTTCAGACTTGTACAATATTTTGCTTGGTGAGAGTTGTTTTCTTCTGACTCTACATGTCATGATGTATTATTCAGACAAGGTGGCCACTTGGGGTTTGGTTTGTCAGCCACCAGCTGTGCTCTGACAGCAGGCTGCGTCTTTGTTACTGAAACACTCACTGTTTTTGGGGACAAGATGTTAGAGAACTGCGATGCGCAGCTCTGATGGTTTCACAAACACTCTCCGCTTTATCTAGTGACAGCTTTTTCAAACACCTGCCTAAATCTACTGCTTTTTATTCTACAACCTTTTATGTTGTGTGGTGACTGTCAGATCAAACTGCCTCAGCAGTGATAGTGTTTGCTCTGCAGTGGCTTGTTCTTAAATCAGGTCTCCAAAGTGGTGTGTAAGTTCAGTCTATTAGTGCTCTGCAAGCCACAAGGATTAAAAATTGTAAAGTGGTTGGACACTGGAGAGAAAGTTCAAACAAAGATCAAAACCACCAGTCTGTGTTTAATATGAAGCTTGAGCCATCAAGTGCTTTCTGAAAAAATTTGTTGAAAGGTAAAGCTATACTCACAACAGCATGTATAAATTAGACAGAGTAACATATTTGCTCTTTTTATGATTGACCGTAAAGACAAGGAATCATGTTTTGTTGTTCTATCTTTTCTTGACCAGTATTGTGACTTCTTGGTGTGTCATGCTTTGAACGTGAAGTACACCATGAAGCTGAATGTGGAAAAAATGTATGATTATTTTTCTGCTAGGTATAAAAATTGTTTATCTTTGCTCAAAGGAACACAGAAGAGCAATTTCTACCTGCTCTCAGCTTTATGCTAAGCTGAGCTTCATATTTATTGCACAGCAAAGACTGTGACTTTTATCACCACATTGTGACCTAACTCTGTATAGGAAAGAAAACAAGCATACTGTATACTGGATCGTGTTGAATTCTCTTAAGAGTAAGTAGTTTGTTTAAAGGCAGGACTGCTTTCTGTTCACAGATGTCCTCTATCATTTGATTATTTCTGGCAGACTGCTCTGAAACATTTCCCATGCAATGCTGTCCTTTTTTAAGCATAAACTGTCCTTTGTTGAAACTCATTTTAATGCAGAATCTGAGAGATGGGCCTTTATATGTAAATAAATTCTCTGACTTTCTATCTTGTGTGAAAACATTTCCGACTGGACAGATTTCTTTCTCTTCAAACATATAGTCATTTTGGGTTTGCGCTAGCATGGAGGAGCTATTGCACAATACTCTGGGAATATGCCATTCATGAAACTCCAGAAATTGATAGATTGAAGAGAAAGGTGTCAAAGTCAGTCCACAAACTGCAGGTGTAAAAATAATTGGCCATAATGTTTCCAACGTACAGGCATGTCTTTGGATCTGTGGAAGTTTTCTATCCAGGGCCACGATCCGTGTTTCTCTCCCACTACTGCCTCTGCTGAAGTGTCCAGGTGGAGAGGAGCAGATGGGAGAGTACTAACGAGTGGAAGAAATGCTGGTTGTGTTCCTCATTATCAACACTTTGCTTGAGGGGGGGCTAAAAATGGAGATGTAATGGAGATGTAGTAAATGAGAGAAAAGGCATGAACCGCATTGATAAAGAGCTCCACTCTTCGACCACTTTCACTTCAAACATTTTTGCAGTCCATGAATCCGCTCACGCACACACCATGTGTTTTAACACTGTGCTTTATTATTACAAACACAATACTTTGCCATATATTGCTTCATACAGTCTTGTAAATAGTGTACTCTGCTGTCAGGAAACTGAACACGGATACTGAACATTTTTTTTACATTCAGAGGTTTCTCTCCGTGTTCAAACCACCATTAAGGTTAATTTCTTGTGGTACTATAATGTTTATGATTACACAATCATTTTCATGCTTTCTTAACAGCATACAAAGGGATAGAAGCCCCCTCCTAAGAAGTGACCATGTATATTGCTCATGCTTTGAGGACGTTTGTATTCTCACCACCAGACACACAATGGAGGACCACCCTTATAGATGAAAAAATAAAGACCACTGGAACAAACATGCTGATGGAGGTAAAGGAGGAGAGTGGGCGGGTGATAAATCTGCATATACTGAGGAGCTAGACTAACTTCATGCATGGATCAATATCACTGTACGCTTTGTTCAATGAAAGATCAACACTGCTTATTTTTCTGAAGCACTGCCACTAAAATGATCATGCATTTGTGGTGAAACATAAGAGGGAAAATACTCAGAACCACAGAAATCACCCACAGTTTTAAAACACCTGTTGGTAGCATCAGTAATAAACAAATACATAGAAATAAAAAAGCAAAACAAGGCTATTGCTTGTTAGTTGTTAATTAGCTCTTCATCCCTGGTGGCTATTTCAGTAAAAATGAAAACATCTGTTTTCTAAAATTCAAATTAAACATTTCTTATTGATTAACAGTCAGTTGGAAACACTGATACATTGGTGCATGGTTAAAAGAGCGAGAATCTTAAAAAATTGTAGCTCCAGTCAGTTCTCTCAGTAAAATTCACAAAGGTCTTCGATGACCTGGAAGCTTGGTGCTTTAAAAATCTATGAAATATTAAGTCAAAGGTAACCACAGTTAGACTGATTGCATCTAAAGAGACAAAAAACAGGTACATTAAGTGCAGTCTGGCATCTACAGATGAGGAATAGGGCCACACATTTTTAAATGAAGGTATGGCCATCAAAAGATTTTTTTTTTATTTATTCTCAAAATTATGAGATTTAATTATGAAACCTGATTCTTTCCTCAAGATTTTGACACATTTAAGAATTTTGACTTCACAAAGATCTTTTTTTAAAATAATGGGCCTAACACATAATCTTCTAGTAACCATAATCCTCTTCTGTAGGAATCATTTCTGTTTAGCATCACATTGATATTTTTTCAATTCAAATACTTTTTGCCAAGATCAATCGGACAACCATTTTTTTAATAATCAAAACAGAGCTATCATTTTGTGTTGCATTGACTACTATTTCTGCTGTTGTGCAACATTTAACTTTGTAACAGACACAATATTGATGTTTATATTGAAATACTTTGTGAGAGTATTGGGGAAATAAGATATGGTTATTTTGGAGGTCTTCAATACATTTCAGGCTGTATGATTATGCTGATTGTCAGTGAAAGTCAAAACTCTGGATGACATCTTGTGTCTACTTGTAGTATGTTTCATACCAGGTGGAACAAACAGACCATTCACCATTAAAATTTTCTTTTTCACAAGAAAGTTAACAGGTCAAATTTTTATCAAGCAGAGAACTGAACCAAAGTGTGGGGCTCTGTGGGAGAGGAGAGGCTGTAGAGGTGTTAATGTGATGCTGTGGTAAATGTCGGTTTTTGGTGTCTTTGTAGCAGCCGTGCAACATCAACCACAGGGGCTGAAGTGCTGAGGAGGGAAAGGGATCAAATTTGTACAGGTAGCTTGATTGTCACTCACACAAACAAACATTTACAAGACTTTGAAACAGATTAAAGAGACATTTCTCTGCTTTCCACCTCTGAAATTTAATATAACCCTTCATTAAGTGTGTTGGGTACATGTCTAGTCCGATGCAGTTTGGTCCTTACAATTATCAGTAACCTAAAATTGAATTTCACAGTTCTGAATCATCTAAACGCTCACATGAGCTGAGATATTGCTGATTTTGATGAAATGCTCCCCCGAGTGTTTCTCTTTATTCTTACAGTAAAAGCTATCAACATGACGGCTCAGCTGTGTTTTGGAGAGCTAACTGGAGATTAAAATGTAATGTTTCTGTGTCTTACACACCGATGCTTTTAAAAGTAACAAGAAAATCATGTGCTTGCTTTCCGGCTAAAAGCAGTAGCTGTGAAAGTCGATACCACCATCATCTCAGAAAAATCTGCACTAATGTCAGGAGCAAGATAGCTTTGCTGTGTAGCCTAACTTTGTTCAAAGCAAACAAAATATGTCGATAATGACTTTATGGCTGAGTGTGCTAAAGAGTGAACTGTAATTGTTCTTTGTCTTATTTGAGGTTTCAAACGGGAAATATTTCTTAGCCCAATTAAAATGAAGCCAAGCTAACAAACTGATAGCACTGAGTTATTGGTTGAGTCAACATAAAGACATGATAGTCTTTAGTCTATCATGAATTTATGACTAAGTTCCCAAAAGAGTAAACATTACTTGCTCTTTTTCTTATTTGAGATTTGAAAGAGGAAACTTTTTTTTGCCAGCCTGATTCACACAAAGCTAAGCCAACAGACTGATGGCATTGAGTTATACGTCTAGTTAGCATATAGACATGATAGTGGTATAGATACCCACAGCTACATCAAAAATGTTGAACACTTGTAATGAAACCAAAAGCACAGGGAGATGACACAACTCATGAACACCTGACAGTCTCAAGATGTGATGAGGACAAGAACAATTTTATACGATTTTATCTCCGATTTGAATCTTGAGAAGTGATAATGTTGATGAACACTCATAGCATGGCTCTCACATTAGATTGCATTAGATTACGCAGCTGTTAATGATATTGTGTCCGTTCCTTGTTTGCTTGTAACACAGAGCCACAGGTGTTGTACTCATTGTACTACAGTTTGTTCAGACTCTGCTCACATATCAACAGAAATCTCTCAAATACTTTCAGCATTTGCGTTCGTCAGCCTAGGCTGAAAAGTTAGAGAACATTTTATATTCTCATCTTCACTTTTTCATTTTCTAGACATGTGGGAGGATCAAGCTAAAGCATTTGAGAAGATTTCAAACATTATTCGTTACAGCAAATTTTGATTGGCTGGCCACAAACCCCTGAGGCTCTGCATCAAAGAAACCCTCATTAAAACATTTGTTCCATTAAAATCCTTGGCTTTTAGTTTGAACTCTAGAGGACTGAAGTCAGGGTAACAAAAGCCCCCTGCTCCACCCTCATCTATACAGAGGACCAAGTCATGATCAGCATGCCTATCAGGGGCAGGATGAGGGCACTCAGGGGTGATCGTATGCTGGGAGAGGAGCTGGGGCTGCACAGGTCAAACAGACTCCCCTGGAAGCGCATCTTCCTTGAGTCTTGTCTTAGCGTTTCCCAGATGGAGCTGACTTCCTGCTGACAGTCGGACAGCGCTGTGAGGGCACATGTGTGGAAAGCTTCCCAGTGGCTGTGGTAAACAGAGGATCATTGGATCAATGCTGCAGCTGCCATTACACACTTGGGTTCAGTCAGTCAGACGTGCACTGGCTACTGTTGAACAATTCAGCTGCTGAAGATCTATCACTCAGATGGCCTCAGGAAAGTCAAACTGAGCTTTAATTACCATGGCAACTGCATTGGATAGTGAAACAATATCACAGATGATATTGCAAGCGTGCAATCTTCCAAAAGAATGTGTAAATCTTTGTCTTCAATACATTAAGCTGGGGTTGTGGGGTGCGTGCAGAAACAATGACAAAAAGTGTCCCTGGAATTTCATTACTGCTGCAGCAAAGTCATAAATTATTTAGTACAATGGCTCAGTGTCTCCGCACCATTCCTTTCACAGTTCCCCCTCAGAGATTATGGCATCTGCTCTTTTTTCAACAGTATTTTGTCAGGAAATGAATTTTTCATGCCGTGTCTGTCTAGATTATCGGACTCAATCATGCTCTATTTGATAAAAATCTATTTAAAACTTAGCGTCACAGCAGCATCAGCAGTTTTACTTTGGGTTTTGTTCTCCCCCATCACTGCCAGTTTGTCTCTCAGGTCTATATTTATCCCCTCTGGTCAAGTTCAGCAGCGTTTGGTCCAAGTGCAAACAGACTTCACCGGGCACGTCTGATTTGCACAAATAGATGCTACTGACATTTGCACACACAGGGTTATTCTTACCTGCACACTGCTGCCACTCCCCTCTCACTGGTCACATTCTCCTGATAGTTGTCCATACTCTCTCCCAGCTCCAGGACACAGTCGGAGAAGTCCTTATAAATGTTCTCACACCTCACATCTGCAGGGTCTCCTGATACCATCAGTGACAGGAATACTGAAAAACACACACATGAACATACGCTTGAGGACTGACCCATATATTACACCTGATGTTTCATTTTATGGCATGAACTGACAAGCGAAATAAAGCAAGTTTTTCTCTCATGAAATCCTCAATATTGTCTCTTGAACCTTGACATTAGCTTGAAGCAAGTCCGTCTGGTGATCTATTAACTTGGCTTCAGACAGACATCAGTGGGTGTAGGATGTGGAGCAGATGTTCCCACGGGGGAACAGTCCTGACTGCTGCAGCCAATACAATCCTTCCACATGGGGTGCAGTGCTCTGGTCAGAGCCACTTGCAAATTTAATGCCAAAACATGCCATAACACAGCATTCTGTAACAGGGCAGCTCGCACAAGCTGTTTATAGCACTACATTACAACAAAAGTGACATTTCTGAAAAAAAATCCCAGGTTTTTTTGTGGTTTCAGTTTTGCTCATACAGACGCTCACACACTACCAATAAGTAAAGAGACCCTGTATGTTTTGTGCAGGGGTGTGCTACGAGCTGCTGGCCACGGCTCAGCATCTCTCATAATCATCATGCATCACCGATGGAGATGGATAAAGATGACAATCTAAGCAGTGACACTTGAGGTGCAGGAGGGTTTTAAGAAACACGATAGTTTTCTCCACCAAAGCATCCAAAGTGGCTCGCAGCCTAAATAAAACCCACGAGGGAGCGTGAGATGTCTTACCCAAGGCAAACGCAAGAATCCCTCCGATCTTCGTCGACATGAAAAATCCCATATCATCCCATTTCAAGCCAAGCGGAGGGCGCGGGATGCTGCCGAGGCGCGCAGGAATCGGAAGCAAATCGGCGCTGAGTCACACTGAGCTGATTAGCTGCCCATTATTCATCTCTGTCGATGTGTATCAGTGATTAAGAGCAGATAAGCACACTTGGTATGTGTGTGTACGGAGTCTTTTCCTGCTCCGGCCGAGTGCTGACGTTACCTGCCCCCTGGCGCGCGCGCTGAGCTCATCTCCCCCCTCAGTACCGGACAGCTCTCACCTCCCTGAAGAAGAGGAAGCACCGCGCAACCATCCTGCAACACTCACGCAACGTAAAAGGATGCATTTGGGACTTCAGACGCACATTTCAAAGATACTTATTGACAGGGATGATCGTCGTGTCTGTGTTTTCCTTGAGCGTGACCTTAACTGTCCAACTTTGAATCGTATCAAATCCCGTTTCATCGTAGCGCAGAAAACGGGGTGCATGAGACCATTTCTAAAAACGACCTACTACCTCTTGGAGATCCTGCAAAAATACCCAAAGAGGACAAAGTAGACTGCCTGGCCAAAAAAAAAAAAAAGTCGTCACCATAAAAAAGGTCACAGACTGGTCTATTTCGTTGAACCACCTTAAGCTTTGTTACAGCATTCACTGTGGCATTGTATAGATAAGCTTAAGCAACCCCAGATAATAGCACTGCCCCCACAGACTTGTACAGTAGGCACTAGGCATGATGGATGCATCACTTCACCTGCCTCTCTTCTTACCTGATGCGCCCATCACTCTGGAACAGGGTAAATCTGGACTCATCAGACCACATGACCTTCTTCCATTGCTCTAGAGACCAATCTTTATGCTCCCTAGCAAACTGAAGCATTTTTTTTTTTTTACGGTACATCTAACAGATTTGTGGTTTTCTCAAGGCTACACAGATGTTTAATCCCAATCCCTAGAGTTCCCTGCGAATTGTGCATGTGGAAATACTCTCACTTTAACTATTAAACACACTCCTGAGTTCTACCATTGTTTTTCTTCCATTTGATTTGGTCAAATGTTTAAGTGATCACCAATCATGATCATTCAGATTTATTTTTACCGGCCACATTTGTCCCCGGAAGAAATGGTTGCCAACCATCCTTCCAGTTTTTGACAATGAGTTGGACAGTTCCTAACCTAATTTTAATAGTTTCAACAATCTCCTTCGGTGTTTTCTCTGCTTCAGCCATGCCAGTGATTTGACCATTCTTAAACAGACTGACATCTTTTCCATGACCACAGGATGTGTCTCTCCCCATGGTTGTGTAAGAAATAAGAAGTTACTCCTTGCATCAGCTTGGGTTGAATAGCTTGTTGACAGCTGAAAAGATTATCACCCATGCAATAATTATTCAATAGGAAGCTTGTACCTGTTTGCACGGTTAAATCCAGGTGGCGACGTTTCTTTTGGCCTCACAGATGGTTTAGAAAATATAAAATAGATTTGAACCCAACACAGTCAAGGCAGATGTCTGTCAAACATGAGTCTGGTTCTGTCCAATGTTTCTGATGGTTGAAGGGAAGTTTTTCCTCTCCATTGCAACTTGCTAAATGCTGTCAGCTGTTGTATTCATGGTGGGTTAAGATGAGATAAGACTTCTTATCTTGATGTTGGGTATCTGTTAATAGAATAAAAAAAACTGTTTTAACAATAAAATTAATGGGTCTAAAACAGTTAATGTGCATAAAATTGAAAAACAGTTAACCATTTTTTTTGTTTGGGTGTTAGTTTCCATCCAAAGCCAACTGAAAATAACCTTTTATGGTGGAAAACAGACTTTTAAGAGCACAAATAACTGGAGGCAAGCATACATTTTTCACCATTTTATTGTCTCTGTTTTATCACAAACAACTGCAATTTGAAAAAACTGCATCATTGGCATCTATGTGCCTGAACTTGTGCCTGAACACAGAGAGAAACACAGAGATAACAGCCAGAAGATATACAGATGCCCTGACCTGCTGAAAACCCACAGAGAATACTGTTTGAATGTTTGTTGCATCTGCAGCTGCCGTCCTTCCACCAAGAAACAACATTTAAATTCAAGAATAAAGTTCAGGTAGAATGTGACTAGTTGGTGGGAAAAGACAGAAACATTAAGACCTTTAAAAATAACTTTCTTCTGTTTTTTCCTCTCAATGTGTAATCGTTGCAAGGCTTTACAAATACAGTAAAACAAGGCACAATGGTGTTTAAATGGCAGCTGGGAAGGAGATTAATCCCATTTAACAAATAAAAATTAAAAGAAATAATTTCAATACTTAATATTAGTTAAAATTGGTACCGCAATCCCTTGTTTTTCCGTAAACAATTAAGACTTTTTGGCTTATGACCTTTTCAAACACACACGCAGATACACACTGATAAAAAAAAGTCCCTCAAACTGAGCTGTGGTTCAGTCCCTCTAGTGTCTAAATGCTGATGCTCTGATAGGAGCAGCATGCTGTCCATTCGCTGTGCCAGCTGAGCAGCAAAGATCCAAACAAACACTTAAGACACTTTGCTCAGGGCAGAAACTGAATCCCAGAAATGTTGGTCCTTTGGAGATGTAAATCAGGTTAGCGGGGTGAGGAAATGAGCGTTGAAAGCCTGATGAACAGCATGGTGATGGATGGAAAAGGCCGTTTTTATTGATCGGCTCCTGCTGCCCTGTTGGTCCGTTTTCGTGGAGACGCTTTGGGGGAGGCTTTGTCTGAAAAACAGAATGGAAAGATCAGATATACTTCACCTCATTTTCATTAAAAAGAACAGTAATATGAGAAAAAGATAACCTCTTCAGGATCAGGTCAACCTGTAGTAAAAAACTCTAAAAATGAACATACTCATGACATTCAGAGTCTCCTGAGGAATCCAGCTGATGTCCACATCGTGTATCCCACCAGTGCCCTTCTCTATTTTCACTGGAAGTCTCTTTTTCTGAAAGTAAAGTAAATAACAAAGGTAAATGATTAATACACATTTTGAAATACTTTTCAAAGTATTTGTGTGGTTGATATTTTAAAAGCTGTGACCATGATAAAGGCAGGAAAGAAAGTATGTACTGTGGTGATGCCATGCTTTGAAATATCTAAAATTAAGAATTAATTAACCTACTTAACACAAAAAACAGCACCACAATCCCTTTCAGTAGGACAGATTTGTTTCTCTTTATGTTTTCTGAATGTCTTTAAAAATCCTCTCTCAACAGCAGAACAACTACGTGTGAGTGGTGGAGGCAGGATACATGTCTCATCATTTGATTGCTGCTTTATCACCGAATAGACAGAAGGTTCAGGCGATTTTATAAACACCACAAGTTTCATTTGTTTCCAAATGTTAAATGAGTTTTAACGTTTAAAATATGCATACATATACATTTTCCTTTAAGAGTCAGAAAGCCTTATACTGAGATGGAGCAGAGCAGTAAATAACTGTATCATCTGCATACAAATGAAAATTTGCATTTGGAAAATCATGACTGATACTGTTGATATAAATAATGAATAACAGCGGTCCCAAGACAGAGCCCTCGGGCACAGCTTTTGTCAATTTTAGTATTCATGGTGAAGCCTTCAGCCTGTACACACTGGTCTGTTGGATAAATAGTTTTCAAACCTACGGACAAGTTGTTCTGACAGTTCAATACTAAACATCTATATGGCACTACATTCAAAATGCTTCACCCAGGTAGACATTCTTGACAAGTTTAATTATATTAATATTTAATAATAAGATAAAGGAAATAACAGAGCAAGAATAGACATAAAGTTGTTCATGCAACTCAAAAACTCCCCAGGTAGGGTTTTACTGGCAAGAAGGAAAACAAATCCCAAAAGGCTGAAAGAGGAAAAACACATACCGTCCTTGTCTCCAGGACCTGATACATCCCAAACAGCATCAAAGCCACCAGTCCAACCAAGAAGACGTACATGAACATTCTGGAAAGCAAAAACACATTTCCTTAAAATGTGAACTAAAATCTGCAAAGGAGTGCTACATTCACTTCTTTGAGTATTCAACACTTGTAAGTAGAGAGAGGCTTCTGGATAAATCATGCAATTAAAACCTTATTTGCAGTGGAGACTACTTTACTGACACAATACATGCTCACTCTTTGAAGCAATCTTTGTTTCAAATACTTTATTTCTGTAACAGAATAACCAAAACACTCGCTGCCAAGCAAGTGGAAGATATGTGGAATAACTTATAAAGTGGCCCACAGATCATCTGCTACATTATCTCTCTGTTCAGAGCTTTCAGGATGGAAAAAGACTTATTCATCGACTAATTGTTGGTGACAGAATCTGTATCTCACACCAGCAGCACAATTATGACAACTGATCTCTTTGAGCCAATTTCACACCTCTTTTTTACAGGTTCTTACATGTTCTGCTATCAACTGGGAGAGCTGCTATTGTGAAATCTCACTTATTGAGCTTATTGTAGCCTGAAGGGACGCAGCAAGTAAGTAACAGGAGAATGAAATTATTTGGTTTATACATAATTTACATCAGTGTGAGATTTCAAAATTCATAAACAGCCAGCTATATTTCACCGAGACTAAAATTTTCTCATGACTAACAACATTAAATCCACAAGTATATACATTCTGGGCAGTATCAAAAGGAAATAGAAGGAGAGCTTACGTTTCACCGTCCAGGCCCTCTTCACGCTCTGTGATGGTGACAGTCTGGTTGTAAATGGCTGTCTGGAACACACCACCCTGAGAAGAAAATGGGAAACATCAATAAGAAAGTTCTCCAGGTGTCAAGATAGCTAAACATTAATTACATACTTTGCTCAGAAATTAGTCAAACAGTAATTATCCCTTTATAACAATCATCACCTAAAATAATTTCATTAAGAAATAAGAGCCATTTTTTTCATCTTACCTCAGCATCAAGATAGTTGAGGAGGATAACAAGGCCAAATGGACGACCTGCCATTGGCTGAGCTGGGATGAAGGAGTACTCGAAGGAGGCCTGAGCCTCAGGCTTGACAATCGTGTTCAGAGGCAAAGCTGTGAACTGTGCAGAAAATACACCGTTAAAAATGCACACAAATAAATAATACACACGTCATACATAAGAATCAAATCTTTATACTTTTAGCCTAGACTGGGTCACAAGCCAGGAAAACATATGGTAATGGATAACTTGTTTTTAATGCACAGCTTTGTTGAATATTGGACTCTGATTGGTCAGTTACAACAACCTACAGTCTTCTATTTCTGTATAACAGACCCTTGCAACTAATGGAGTCCTGCTGCTGACTCAGTGCTTACGTATATCATACTCTGGAGGAGTGTATCAAATCAATACGCAGAGAGAGGACTAAAACTGATCATGTCTATTTACTGTGGTCAAAAGGGAAAAAGAAGGAAAAGAGAGAAGGAGAAGAGTGAAGCAAAGTTTTGAGAGATTAAAAAAAAACAAGATGTACAAGAAAGGAATTAGAGAAAAAATAGCAGAAAACCATAAAGTTAAGTAACATGCGGTAATGTCTCACTAATTTCAAGGAGACTTTGAGTAACATCGTGCATCCATGGCAATGGTCTGTGTTTCACAACGATCATGTACTATAAATGATGATCCAAAAATGCTGTAGCTGAACGGTCGGATCTGAATTTTTAACAAAGCTGTTCAACATGGACAAAGTAACCCAGCATGACGAGAGATATCATTAATCAACCTCTTACCCTCACCCACAAAAACAATGAGATTAATTCCAGATCAGCCTTGATCATATACTTATACTGTTTTAAAATTCTCTGAAGGATTTTATCCCGAGTGTATGGGAGCTCTAAACTAATGTAGCCAAAAAGGTGGATAAACAAGAAGAAGATTTTATTTCAGATCAAACTCACATTCTGGATGTAGAACTGGAAATCTTGCGGGTAGCGGAAAGAGGCCTCCAGTGACTGAACAGTGAGATCCTGACTTCCTTTATTGGTGAAACCCACCAGGAACCTCACAATTTCATTGGCAGGAAACTCTGAATGTGCACAGAAGTAAAAAAAATGAATAAAAATGAACATTTTTAAATCTCATTGGTATGTGTGAACACGTGACAGCTGAATGAGACTAACCTTCTCCAGTCATGAAGATGATGGTGGTGTCAGCATCAGGGTGAGACATCAACTGTTTTTCAGAGTCTTCATCTGCATCTTCTTCGTCTCCTTCCTGGGGATTAACATCAGACTGTAATGTAATTTCATGTCTGCATGTAAATCTGGGTTTTCTGAACTGTGTGACTGAAAACCTACCGTTGGTTGCATCTGATCCTCCTCGACAAGCACCTCTTCTTCATCATCTTCCTCTTCATCCACTGCAGCGTCTGTGTCTTCGACGACATCCTCAGCAGAGTCAGACTGTGCCGAGACTTTGCCTGAAGAAACAAAAGACAAAATGATCTTAACCTCAGTTTTCAGTTTTAATAAAGATGCAATGTGTGATTACTGTAACATCCTGTATTGATTGATAATGAACATGTATTATCTCAACTTTTAAAATTATTACTGGTTAACACTCATTTGATAGTTTTCAGTGAATGAAAACTTTTGACACACTGGCTTCTAACCACTATGATGCAGCTTCATGTCAATCTACAGGTGACTGCTAAAGCATTTTCAGGAAATTTCACAATTTTGCTGACAAATATGTATTTTCAAGCATGGAACCTTGCACCATCGTTTATATGCAGTTTAGAAATAAATTGGTGGTGCATTTTCTTCATTTGCAAAGACGTTTTTTTATGTTGTCGTGTACAGACAAAAATAATAAAATTGACATGAATAACAGGGTAAAATGGGTCGGTAGGGGGGCACACTCACTCCTGTGTCAGCGGTAAATGAGAGAAAAACACAACGTACCATCTTATCTATGGTGACGTGTCCCAGCGTAAGTTAGGTCCCACTGCATCCATAAACATCTATCTTTGTTAGAAATACCCTCAAAACCTCCCCAGTTGCTATTTTTCTGAATTTCTGATGTTTGAGTTTAAAACTTTTTAATCTTACGACGGTGTCCACAGGCGGGAAGAATCGTTTTCATTCATTTACGAGTTACAGCTAAGCTATGAGCCTTTCCTAAATCTACGAATAAAACCGTTTCTAAGCAACCATATGTTCACGTTCGTAAAGCCGTTTTTTTGTTGACTCAAACCGACGGTGCAGCTTTGTGACTGTGCCACGTCAATAATTTGGTCTGTGTGTAAAAACTTTTTGGGGAGTTACAGAAGTCAAACGACGACAAACTGTTTTTTATAAAAACAAAATTCAAACTCACCCATGGATATCAAGCCACAGGGAAAGGCGAGGAGGAAAAGCAGCAACAATTTCGATGAAAAACGGAACATTTTGTCAGAGTTCGTGGCTGGAGTTAGTAACACATCAGCGTTCAGGAGAGGAGAGGACAGTAGATGAGCAGGGGCGGGATAAGGGGAGGAAAACCCGCCCATTTGTGGGCATGACTGGAGGAGGTGAGGGAGGGAGGTACCAATGTTTTAAAGCTCCAGTAGGTATCACCACAGACATAATATAAGGAACCCATATATAATGTCTATGGGTATCACAGACAATGGGGAGTCAACGGTTGTTTCACAAACCGCCAAGTACACACTACTACCAAATGTAGTATGCTGTGAAGACTACATACTGCCTACTGCTTTTGCATGTACTATGTAGTATGCCTGCTTTGTGGGGTCTGTCTGGTTTTCCGTTAGTGGAGCTGATGTTTTCTTTTTTTTGTGTTGAACTTTATCACTATAACTTTATTTCAGTCCTTCATATGCAAAGAGATTGCCAAAAAGAATTTCATGCCAATCATTGATGAAGAATATGATAAGATAAGTTAGAAATAATAGAAAATAAGCAAGGGAAGGTAATAGTAATTCTATTTCAGCAAGGAATTATTTCAAGTAGTTGTTTTCTGAGGGTTTTTTGGTCCTTTCACTAATTTTCAATGGTTCAAGGAGCATTTTGAATTCAACCAGGAAAACAACAAATTCAGGAAGAGATTTCAGGGTCCTGTTTTCATGAATTTTGTGAAGGTAGGGATTTTTTTTACAGCAAAATTAACATGTTTAATTCTAATTCTTGCACCAAAAGTTTTTTTTTTCTATTGAAAATACATCTGGAATAGACTTTTTTTTTTTTTTTCACAGCTGGTATCCTTATTCCAAGAGAACCATGGCAAACCATGTCAGTCCCCCTTGGCTGGTTAAAATACGCCAAAGTGCCCTCTTGGGAGCCAAAAAGAAAGAAAGCTTTTTATGCCTTCTTTTTTTTCTTTCACCTCCGCCATTCAAAATGTCTCCGTACACCACTGGTTATGGCAGTAAGTGAACGGGCCCTGAAGTATCCCTGGAGGTGAGCTATGTCATTTCTAGGTCAATGAAGTGGCATACTATTGCTGACACATTAATCGGAGAATGATAATGTCTTTGGGGTTGTTGGAAAATTGTGATATAAAAATGAGGTCATGGCCCAAACAAGGTTGGGAACCACTGGGTCATTGATTTATATTAATTTTGTTAAAGTGGGCAGTTACCAATGAGATGGGTCTTTCCAAAATTTGGCAGTGCTTCTTTTGCATAACTTCACTTCCATTTCATGGACTGTCAAGTGTTATGGTGTTGCAGTGGAGCTGGTAAGTCATTCCAGTAGGTGGCGATAGTGCTTATAAAGCTGGGTGCCACCCACAATAAACAGAAAAAGATGATGACCAGCATCAGTGTCGTGCAATGCGAGAAACAGTATGTGAAGTAGACAGGCCCTACTGCTTAGAATTTTTTTTATATTCATCTCCAGAGAAGGCCTAGGAAAGTCAAACTGTTTCACCATGAAGAATGGTGAAAAGTCATAAACTTCTTCTTAAATTACTTCGGACAAAACATCTTTTCACTTCAACCTACAACCATTAATTGAGCTTTAGCCTGCAAAAGACGGTAAAAGAAAAAAAAACATCTGAAAACTAAGAGGTATACACAAGATGTCAGACAAATTACCTGGATTAAAAACACAACTGAGCACTACACAGTTGGTCTGGTTTTGATGAATTGAAAGCTTCGACTGTGGTCACTGCATCAACACACCTGATGCACAGCTAGAGCACACAGGTGCATTTTGTCCTCTGTGGTTAATGAAACTTTCATTGCAGTGATCATGTTACCACACTGTGGTGCTGACATTGGCATCCCGAATACACTTGTGTTCAAAAAGTTCTCATCAAGAGGAAGCTCTTCATGACTCATGTCCAGTTCTTTGAATGACTGATGTGGCAACTGACATGTCCTAAACCTGCAGCATCCTAGTGTAGACCTTTCAGGACAACCCTGAACTAGTGATGTAACAGACCTGGTAGTCTTGGTCGTTCTCTAATACGTGGGAGCAGAACTAATAGAGTTGAAACAAGGTGATTAAAAATGGTCATCAAACAGCCCCAGGAAGTGAAATAAAATCCCCTCAATGCTAAAATCTCTACATTATCAACATAGATTGATTGGCTTTCAGCCTGCAAGCTACAGTTGAGTCAACAAATTCAACCCTGATTAATAAACTTGGCAGACTGATTGCCTCAAAGCACATGTGATTAATGTAAATATTTGAGCCATACCTAGTCTGTTACATAATGTGTAACTGAGTATGAGAAAGGCACACATCCAGATTATCAGTGGCATACTGGTGACATTATTATTATTATTATTTTAAAATCTGAATATGAGTCCTGTGTAAGAAAAAAAATAGGTATTGTAACCAGTGGAGACTGGCATGTATTAATATCTGCATTTAGTATCCTTTTATTTTCCCTATACATTAATCGGAAACGAATAAAAAGTGAAAGATAAAATGAGGTTTGTCTTAAGTTTTCTTATAGGCAGACTTTAAAAGGTTACAAAGGATCACTGAGAAAACCTGCCCTTTAAGATCTCAAAAACATTATTGTTGCCAATGAAATGTTGTTCCCAGACTGCAACTGAAGTGTTATCACCTTGAAATGTAAATGTGGGATAAATAAAGGGATAATCTTATCTTATCTTATTAAAGAAAAGTAAATCAGCTGTGTTCTGATCCATCAAGTGAAAGTGTTTCAGATATGATGAGATTTTTCTTCACTCTGTCAGTGTGACTTTATTTACTGAGACCTATGACAACTGAGATAGCAGCGTAATTACACAAGTCCCTTTTTCTGTGACATGGGGTATAAGTGTTTATGTAGGATGTTTTATTTTCAAAGAAAAATTTGTTTTTCTTGTAAGATGAAATAAAAGATTATCTCAAAGTGGAACAGATAGAAAATAATGGTCCATCAGATATTAATTCTTGGTTCAGTTTATGTTTGCTCAAAGATACTTTCCAGAGTCCCTTGTGTAATCCAGAGTGTTAGAACAGGTCGTATAAGACTGTTGAATTACAGTTTTCTTTACCATTTAAGCTTTATTCTGTCAACAAGATTCACACCCCTTGTTCCTTTGTTGTTACTCTCAGTCTTAAAAAAGCTTGTGGTTTTCTGCAAAAGCACACATCCTGCTAGGTGTTAGCAGGTCTTTGAAAAACAACCTTCCCCTGACTCACACAGTGTGGGCACGCACATGCAACATGCTATGTGCTTGTATTCTGTATTGAAAGTGTAAAGAGTAAGTGAAGGCATCTTTAGCTGAAGCTTTATTGACATGGGAGGCAATAATGATAATAATTCAACTGGCACTGAGAACGGTAAGTTTGACTGCAGATATTGAGATTGTAACTCAAATGTGCGCTACTGCTGAGCTTTTCTCGATTTGAGGCTATGACAGGGAAGTTTTTGAAATTTGCTGCATAGCAATCAACCTTGCTAAGTATATAAAATTACAAACAACTCCTTAATTGTGGGCCGCAAATAGAAGTTTAATGCTGGCTGGACACTAAATAGAGACAAATAATCACAGCTGGTAAAAGAAAAGAGAAGCTGTGGCACCTAAATTATGCTGAGTTAGTACTGTGAAATGTGGTGAGGCTGTTTGGTCTTTCTTTCACTCCTATCATTTCATTGATGGACAAACAGTAAAATGATTTATATTACACAAGCTTGGCAGAAATGAAACTCTGAACTGACACATCTAAAGAAAGAGGTATGAGTTACTGCCACTGATAAATATGTGATCAGTGATCAATAACCTATTTGCTTTTGAGATTGATTCATTACTGTTTACCACTGAAAAACAGTGTGGATAAATCAACATGAAGAAGTAAGAAGTTTGTGATTTTATGACTAACTTCAATCATTCAAATAAAGCCATCAATTTAGCTTGGACAAATTAGGGCCCATTCATTACAATCTTATCATCTTTTAGCTACACAATCTGTTTTGCAATAGCACATGAGTAAATGCTTCACAAAAATACCATGGTTGGTATAAATTAAGGACTTAAATGCATTTGGAATGAACAACACAACTGACATTACATGCCTTTGTTACCATGATGTTTGCAATTAGTGACTCCTTTCAGACCTGTACGGCAGAAACAATGAACATCCAGAAATTGTTATCATTTGTTTCACAAACACTCTGATGACACTACATCCTAATGGTAACTGTCAGAGAAGCATACGCAGGGGTCTGTTTGACATGTGTGCGAGGAAAAGTGTTGCTGCTTCCTGAATGTGACATGCAACACCTTTCGTGGTACACCAGCAGCTTCACACTCATTTTCTTTTTTGACATTTTGATAGTTACAAACCAAAAAGCACCATGTGAATACTCATACATTTTACACAACTTTTTTGTGATATGGCAAAGTCTATATCATAAGCAGGTTACACCAGAGATGCTTTCCTTATTGATAGGAGACATAATAAAAAGTAGAGATGATCGCTTTTAACATGAAGACAAAAATGATTTTGTGCAGCACAAAGCCAAACTCTGAAATGTAAGACTCTGCCCACTGCATTTCTCATATAAATAAACCAGTTGGTTCAGCTGGTTCATAAAACTTTGAATATAGATACATCTATGTGGTTTTACAGGTTTCAAATGCTTCATGCCAATCAATTAAATTCAACTGGAACTATGTTCAATGTCACAGGTTACCCATCAGTGTCCTCCATTTGACATTATGGTGGTGTGAAACTTTGGGAGAACTGATAATACCTTTGACTTTATTTATTTCATAAACAGGCTGACTGGTCTGACATTAACTGGTCTCTTTAGAGCGTCATACATGTTTTGTCAGGGAGGAAACATCCAACATGCTTTGCTGATGTTGCACTTACAACTTTCTGCACTTTGCAATCACTTAGCAAGCATAAAACCACAACTTGCATTGCAGACAACAAGGTAGATCCACAGACGACCGTGCGTCATGTAAATATCTCGTTATGGGACAAACTGATTTAATGCTTTGCTTGTTTTTTTCAACACCTGTCGTAAGGGTGTAAGCTTAAGTTCTCCTCTTGGGGCATAAACCATTGCTGTGTCTATGATTACGCACTACTTTACTTGAACTCAGCATTTTAAGTGCATAAGTGCTTCGCACATCTCACTCTCAGTGTTCACCATCTTGGCTACACAGTGAACAAAAGATGACTTTTTTAATTAATGAAAAACAGTAGATGACCTGTGAATGCTTGAGAAATGCTATCATCATTTCTAGTAAGTGTGAAGCAGCAGTGTTTGATATGAGACAACACCCTGCTGTAAGATTTTGTGAACTGTTCTAGTGAGTACAGACTGTAGAGTGTACTTCATCTAAGTGTACTTAACAGAAGTATCCAATTTGAGACAAAGCTCATGTAGTAATGCTAAGCCTCCTTCAGTTCTATGATTCATATAGTTTCAGTGTCTGAAATCACTTGATCCTTTCACTCTCCAACTGACACGCCAAGCAGCTGCAATCAGTCCTTGTCTTCAATGAAAAACCAAAGTAGAGGTCTTTGAAACAGCAGGAAGCTGCCTGACCGGGGTGACAGGGTTTGAAAGGCATATACCTGGGTATAAAATGTCTCTTGTCTGAAGAACACTCAACCATACATAACTTGAAATAAGTATGGGGACTGGGCCGGGTGTTTGTGGCATTTCAAATTAATGAGTGACAACAGAGTGTAGAAACAAGCAAAAATGTTTCCCTTCACTTGTGTTTTTTCTGACTGCCATACGGAGTATGTATTGCTTTGTACTTATTATTGAGAAGCATCTCAGCTACCTCCATTAATGAAATGGACTCTATGTAATCCACTTGCTTCTGCTGCAGACTCTAAATCTAAGTTTATTCTACAGAGGATGGCACTGTGGTGAAGTGGTTAGCCATTTAAACCTCACTGTGTGGGTGATTCACACTTCCTATTAGACTTCTGAGTTTTTGTCGTCTTTCAAGGGTTATTTATCTTTGTATTATTGAAGCAAAGATGTAGTAAGGTGCCTGAGACATTTTGATGCATGATAATACATAGCTTCTCTCCATTTCTCTAGGCATTTTTTGCCGGCAACCTTATGCAACGCTGTTCTGGACCATGGGCGTTTTGCTGCTCCTCTCACTTTTGTTGAATTTTTGTTGCTGTATATCAAAATATAGCTCAGGTAGTAAAGTCTCTCTTATATTGAACAACATAAAAACAAATACATATGTATATGATTGTATCCATAGATTATTAACTTGATTTATTGGGCAACAGGAAAATGGACATATCAACGACAGAAGAGACAAAAGTAAGTGGTATTGATCCACTATTTGCAGATTAAGGAAACTTAATACTATCGGTCACTTTCCCATTTCTAAGGTTAATTTCTGAATCAAAGTTCATCATTTTTCCCTGAAAAAATTATAGAAGGAATCCCAGGCAGATGGAAGAAAATCCCATCTATGGAAACCTTGGCTACATGCCAACAAGTGAGCACTTTGTTTTAATACCAGTTTGAATTTTTGTGCCTTTACCTGTTTGTTTACGGTGAGCTTTTATTTTCCACAGACACAGATCTCTACACTGATGTTTCTTTACAAGCCAATTCTGACTCACGGGTAAGTTTGTCACCAATACATATGTGTTATGGGTCACATTTATTATTTGCATTGTTTTCAGTTAATGAACATGTGTAACCTGGTGCAGGAAATTAAATAAAAAAAGAATGTAAACAACATGATTTGGGTTTTGTCTAAAGATTTGCCAGAATTTTACAAAAATTTGTCCTGTATTTTACTTTCCCCGATAACATTGTACAAGATGTTATATAACTGCTTTCTGTATTTCCTGCCAGTACAAATCTCAGGACTGCTATGCCAACTTAACCCTGAAGCCTGCCAGGCTGCAGCCTGGCTGCAGCTCGTCTCAGATCCAGTTCTCAGACGAGGTTTTAGTAGAGGAGCCGCTGGAGTCAGAGAAAGACGATGAACCGTGTACAGACGCTGCCTCCACCTTGTCTGATCTGTATGCTTCTGTTCAGACTCAGCGCACCAAAACCATCCACCCTGCAGACAGCGGGGAGGAATATGCCAACCATCTCTGAGAGGAGCACGACTGCTGATGCTGTGATGCCAGTTTTTTTTTTTTTTCCATTTTGATATACCACCATAAGATGGCACTGTTCAATCATTGCAGCAAATTCACAACCTTTTGTAGTAGATATGATATTGCCGACCACATTGTCACCCTCATTGTTTTGTACCAAACTGAGACTTGAAAGTTGGACTCTGTACTTATCCTTTGATTCAAATAATAATTATAATTAAAATAAAAATCTGTTTTCATGTTCATATAAGGAACCATGATGAACAAACGTCTTTCAAATCCCACCTTAGGTCATTTATTGTGTTATCTTCACTGAGAGTTTATGATTTCCTTCAGACAGGTTGCATCCTCTCTACACACTCTTACAAACAAATTTTCTGCCATGGCTGATGACTAACATTTTACAAGCAACAGGTTTACAATCAAGTTTTCTGAGCAAGCTTCAACTTGATTTCACAAAAATTCTTTTATCAATTTTTTTTTAATTTTAGAGGAGAACAGAGAATTCTCCCCCGTCTGGTGTATGATGCAGAAAAATGCGTGTGAAAAGTGTCAGACTCTTCACATACAGTCATCCTAAAATCACTCATCCAACTGAAGTGATGAAAAGCACCTCTTTCAAGATCTTAGATGTTGCCATCAAAAACTGCTGACTCTCTGTTTCTTAGTGAGGGACGTCTTGTGTCAGCCAATGTTCTCTGCTGCAAACATAGAGACCTCAATACAAATTACTTACTTTGAAAAGTTTTTGGTGTAACAGTTCAGATACTGCACCTGGCTTGCTTTACACTCCTCAACTGGAACTTAGATGCATCTCTTTCACACATGAAATCTAATCAAAATCATTCTATTGGACTTTGTGGAAGGCAGGCCACTTTGACAACTCTGATATTACACAACATTATTTATGGTGGAAGGGATAACAGCTAAGTAAGTGTTAATCAGTGCAGAAGATAATACGCTTTTATTATGATTGATGATTATGTCCTGGACAGCTGTGAGACTGTCCTTGAACAGAAAGCAATAATTTACAAGGGAAGGTAAAAAAAAAAACTCAATTAGTTCAGTTCATTTTGAACATGAAGAGGTTTTTTTTAACAACAAAATCTTTCCAGTGCTTTCTTTAGAAACCTCTTAATTTCAACATTAAACATGTCATTCGTTATTTTTATCAACAATGAGACTAACTTAGCTTTAAATGGATCACAAATGAAATCCTAAACCCACATATTTGATAGTGTCATCAGTCATTTTCAAGACAGTTGCATGTTGAGGTAAGTGACGTGTTATTAAATCTCTTTGGTTCAATCTGAAAATATTTTAGCTGCAATATCTTTGTTGCTTCTCATGCTATGCTGTGATGAATGTCCCCCTTTTTCAGAAAAACATATCATTTTCAGCAGCCGTACACAGGTGAGAGACTGCTTCACTTCTGTCCTGTTGTTTCTCGAACATAAAGCTGTGTTTCAGGTATCTAAAAACAACCTCTGAACTCTGAACCTCTGAATAAAAACTAAACACAATGCTGAGGAAATTTTAAGCATCATTGTCCCTGCAAGGCAACAGCTCATATTTTCATACTATTCAAATATTGATGGCATGTTCAAAAATAAATATGTTTTTCCTGTTTTGATGTCACATGGTAAAAGAGGAAAAAAAATATTTCCTAGCAATTGTTTTATGAGCTGTTATAGTTTCCCTGTTATGTGTCCTTTCAGTTTCACAGTTCCAATAATTATTTTAAATTGGTTACATACAAAGCGCAAAAAATCTTTAAGATCTCTCTATAAATCCAGACCCCACTTTCACTTAACAGACAGATCAGTGTGGCCATTTATCGTGAGTTGAATTTCAAGGTCGTCAGGGCCACCGGGGCTGATGTTCTTAGATAAATCTGATGATAAAAAGTCAGAGAAGTCATTTCATGTCCTATTACTCCTTGAAAACACGTTGCTTTTTTTTTGCATCAGAGGACAATACTTTGAGGAACAGGATGATAAAACAACACACCATCATCACTCTGACTCAATCACCTAAAACAGGATATAATGTGCATGTTCTGACCAGAATTCTCACCTTTATTATCCATGATTATATAATACACTTTGTTGAAGCTATCACTTCATAAAAAAACTTGATGGGGACAATTCTTTAACCTTTGTACGAACAACAAGTCTTTGAATATAAGCTATCGACATCCTGACAAACAACTGAGAACTGATTATCCATTATCACTATTGATATCTTTTCTGTTCCCTCTGTTTAATGACTCTATAAACCTTTCCAAAGTTGAAAGTGTTGAATATTTAATCAGCGTATGAAACTTAATGAGGCATTTTTAATCAAAGACAAAGAAATGTCTCTGACAATAATAAAATGATAGATAAAATGTCAGCACTTTTAAGTGCAAAAGAACCATCCCTTCTGAAGTGGGACCTTTCATTTGGGTGTTTACAAGTTGGTGAGTTGGTGTGCAGTATCTTTGATGAATATTGTTTTATACTCTTTTATCATCTCAGTACAGGAGAGATTGAATCACTTTGGATTGATATAAAAGAAACCCAGGAAGGGTTCATCTCACCGAACACTTCAAAGCAAGGCAAGTTCATTTGTAGTACACAATTCTTACACAAGGCGACTCAAAGCCACATAAAATCACAAGACAGAAAAATAAAATCATTCTATAAAAATGTGAATATTCATTTATTGCTTGTTTTAAAAACAGGTAGAGCAGATTTCAGTTGTCATATGCAAAGCTAAATTATCGGAGTTGAAGCCTATCTCACATCTGTCTCCCTACAATAACTGAAATGATTCAAAGTCTTGTTAATTATTCAGATGTCTTTATTTTGAAGCAGAATAACAAGCCACAGCATTTCAAAGATGATGTGAAACTCGTTGAAAGGGCATTGAAGTTGTTGGTGAAATGAAAAACCTGTACTCCCATGCACACTTGGTATTACTCTGAAAACAGTTAAACTGCACAACTTGAAAGATCAGTTCAAGTTTATTAATGCAGCCACAACATTTTAAAATCATGCAGTATTCCTAAAAATGAATGAGTGTTGAATTTACTTAATCTAAATGAGTAAAGAGACACTTTTTTGCTACCCGCGCTCATAAGCCAACTGACAGTAGAGTTTCAGATAATTTATTATAGAGTGCTCTAAGTAAAAGGACAGTTTGGACCTATTAACTGTGAGGGTTATAAGCACCAAATACTTTAAATCAGAACTGAGATTACAAAAAAAGTAATAGGTTTTAGTCTTCAAGTTTATTTCAAATGTAATTTTTACACAAAATAATACATTTCATCCCATATCTACAGTAATTGTAAGTGCCATATTTGGCACTTAAACACCCATTGTCATTGAAATACAAACTTGATACAAAACTGAGCCTCAACTTGTTCAACATACAGTAAATTCAACACCAAATACAATTCAATTCTCCAACAGAGATAATCAATCCCACATTGAGAAAACTAACTGTGAAACATATCTACTGTTGCAATGAATTTATAATAAAAAATAAAAGACTTTCAATAGCTGTCTCTGTGTTACTGTCCAGTTTTTGTGTCAAGGCTCATTTTTCTTTCTCGTTTTCTTTCTCGTTTTCTTTCTCATAGTCCTTTTCATCACAGTATACGGAGACCTTGACATCCTCTAACCTCTCAAAGTCAGCAGGTACATCAAAGAAAAGCTCATCATCAAAGCAGTCCTCATCAGACGGAGAAGCCATGAAGGACAGGTTCACGACCAAGCCAGTGATAAGTCCTCCCACTGTTGAGGCCGCGATAGTGGAGAAGATAGCTGCCAACTGGTAGAGAGCTTGTTCCTGTGCTGTGCGCCCCAGACCTGGTTTCAGTCCGGGGATCAGCGCCTGCAGCTCCAGCAGCTTCGGATCCCCCTCAGGTGGAGCGCGATGAGAGAATATCTGGTACATGCTGGGCCCGTAGGTTTCCTCGGTGGCCAGGAGGATGGCGCAGATCCCCGCTGTGGAGGATATGAGTCCAGTGAGCCCATGGAGGTTGTGAATACCACACTGGTCTTGGACCTTCAGGTGTCGGGCCATGAAAGGGGTGAGGTACCTGTATCCAAAGAAACAGGCAGTGCAGCCCATGATGCCCAGAGCGTATGCTGCCGCAGGGGAAATCATCATGTCCACAGAAGCTCCGACTGTCACGCCACCTGCCAGAGTCACATTCTGAATATCAGCCATTGTGAGCTTGCCCCTCTTGTTGAACACTGCAGAAAGAGCGAAGGCTGTCATAGTGGATGAGCTTAGACCAATGAAGGTGTGAAGTATGGCCCTGTGTTGGTCATCACCCTTTATGGTCAAAGCAGAGTTGAATGAAGGCCAGAACACCCAAAGGAACAGGGTTCCCAATACACAGAGGATGTCAGATTGATAACTGGTGACCTCTTTAGGGTGGCCCTTGTTCAGGCTAGGGCGATAGAGCACAAACGAAACCCCCAGTCCAAAGTAGCAAGCAAACAGGTGAATAAGAATAGATCCACCTGCATCATTTATCCTGATGTATTTCAACACAGCCCATTCTGTCACAGCAAAGATTGGGACCTCCAGTAGAGCCATGACCAGAAGCTGAATGGGACTAGTCTTCCCGATAACGGCTCCAAAAGAGATCAGGACCACAGCACAGGCAAACTCTGCATTCAGTAGATTGATGACTCCCAGGTGGATTTTACCGTCACTGTAAAACTGGAAGAAGCCTTGCATTAAGATGGCCCATTGGATCGCAAATGTAGCAGTGAGAAAGTTGAAAACCATCCCACTGAAGCCGTAGAATCTGAAGAAGGCCAGCAAGCAGCCGAAGCCAACGAAGATCATCACCTGCACGTCTGCGAAGTACGGATAGTCTCGATACAGGGAGTTGTCCATTGGGTTTGTCTCATTGTTTTGCAGCTTAGCATTTGCATTGTCGTCATAAGTGACAAACCAAGCATAAAGAAATAAAATGGCAATCTCCAGCACTAACACGAGCACTGGCAGACGTACCCTCAGACTTGTAGATGAACCCATGATGACTGCAGCTCACAGTTGTTCCCCCTGCTTTAGTATTACCCCCTTTTATACCTCTGTTTTATCAGATAAGAGCTGCTAATGGCATTAGGTAAGAACATAACTCCACACAGGATAGTGCTCTTTAACACCTCAGCAAATAAGTGAAGACTTATTGTACTTTAATCCTTCAGCGTCCACAGACATGACCCTTTCCCCAATTCTCATCACTGTCTCGTCACAAGTCGAGACTCTGAGGGCAGATGTCAAGAACCTGATACATCAGGACATGAAAATTAAAGAAAGATTAAAAGGCACAAAAGAAAATCATGTTCACTGTCATGCATTATTACCTGATTATTTACCTGCCGTGAGTAAAATCCCTCTCCATCAACCTGACCTCATCAAATTGTTGGAATTGTTAAAATCAGAATCAGAAGTCTGAATCAAAAATACTTTATTTTCACTGTGGTAAATTCAGTCATTACAGTTGTGAGCACAGCACAAATAAGAATTAATAAAAAGTACAAATAGAAGGGAGATTAAAATGTGCTCTGCCGACAGTCAGATTATCAGTAATACATTGATAAGAGATAATTATGACAGAACGTGATCGTTATATGATCTCCATTATATAAACCAGTATATTGAGCTGTCAAGTTGTTTTATGGTGCTAGATAGACTATGTAGCCATATAAGGAAGCTATGTTTAAAGCAAAAAAAAAAAAAAAAAAAGATAAATTGAAGATAAATATACAAGGAAGCAACCACAATTTTGGGTTCTATTAAAAAAAAAAAAAATTTTGTGAGATTGGTTGGACAAACAATTTAAACAATTACTTAACTTTCTTATTGGTGTATTTGATGAGGGGAAACTGAAGATTGAATCAAAAAAACAAATGACCTCTGTTTGAAAGCCCCAGGTAGACTTGCAGTCATTAATTTTATCATCATTGTTTTCCATGACAAGG
Source organism: Thalassoma bifasciatum (assembly GCA_008086565.1). Classification (NCBI taxonomy): domain Eukaryota; kingdom Metazoa; phylum Chordata; class Actinopteri; order Labriformes; family Labridae; genus Thalassoma; species Thalassoma bifasciatum. The sequence continues at coordinate 766,905 of RPOG01000045.1, read as the reverse complement.
AAAGAGCTTTGATTGTTTCCTGAAGTCTTGTCAAACAAGCTTTTGTTTTTTCTCTCTATTGATGTCTTGATAACAAAGTAGTTGGTTTTCCCTGATAAAACATGAGTTTTTCGTGTTCATGATCAAAAAGGACCAACACTCACTAAAAAGGACAAACTATTATTTCTAGGTAACAAGAAGTCTCCCCAAATTTCTAAGTTTTTCTCAGCTTGTTAGTCAAAATTTGTGATGAAAAGCCATATTTTTGAGACGAAAGGTCAAATATCTGAGTTTAAAAAGTCAAATTGTAAGATAATAGAGTCAAGATTTGAGATAAAATGTCAAAATTGCATGAGAATAGTGTAAAAATTTGAAGATATAAATTCAAAATTGTAAGATAATTCAAAAAATTTGAGATGAAATTTGAGTCAAAGTTGTGAGGAAAAAGGTCAACTTTGAAATCAAAAGTTGAAAGTTTTATTTTTATTGCCTCACAAATTTGACTCATCTAAGTTGTGGACTTTGCCAAAAAAAAAAAAAAAAATTAAAGAGAGAGTGTGGTCACCCTGAGCAACAAAGCACCCCCAGAGCCTGAAAATACAAGCTATTTCTTACTGTGCCACAAGAAATGCAGTATTTTTTATGATAAGGTAGAATTAGAAAAACTTAATTTTAATCAAGCAGACTTGAAAGATGTCCCTTTATTTGCCTTGGGCTCACAACGACCTAATTCTCATATTTCTCGGCCACAATCCATAGACAGTATAAATCATGGGCTACAAAGTAGTGGAGATTGCAAAGACAAAGGATATGGAGAAGGAAGGAGTGATTTTTTTTCTTTTCTTTAATTGAATTTGAAATGTGACACCTACAACCAATATTTACAACACCATAGATCATATATAGTAAATACATTCACACATCAGTACATACACATATACACAGGGACAATTAAAAATCAATTAAACATATTTAACTTCCTAAAAATGTCCAAAGTCCTTATTGCCCTTTTGTCATGATTTCTTTTAAGCATGCTAATGTAATGTTGTATTTCTTTATGGAAATTTTGTATTTTAGTAGTTTTGTAGACCATTTGCATTTATGAATGTAATATTTACAATAGAATAGAATAGAATAATCTTTATTGATCACCCATGGGGGAAATTTCCACGCCACAGCAGCTCACAAACATTCCAAGTGCAAAAATGCAACGACAAAATAGAAATAGAATTAAAAAAAAAAAAAGATTAAAAAAAAAAGCTTAAGAAATAGCTATAGTTGTAAATATAATAACAACAACAACAACAGCAAAAATAATCATTATAATTCTTATTACCACTACTCATCATCACTACTACTATAATAATAAAAACTTAAGAAAGTTATTAGAAATTAGCAGTTTAGAAAAAAAAAATTGCGCTATTTACAAAGAATAAGATGAACACTATATACAAAGAATGATGGGACACAATCCCAAAAAGAAAAGAACAATGAAAAGTGACCAGTAAAGTGATGTGCATTTTTTTCCCGATCAAGTGACAATTTACCATACAGTATCAATATTTTCAGTATTTAGTATAGTACCTTTTGATGGTCTAGGTTCCCGCTTTCATAAAAAAGAATCAAGAAATCCTTTTCCTTGATTCTTATTTTGGAGCTGGTATCTGCATGTAAAAATGTTCAACATCACAACCAAAATGTGCGGCTATGAAAACATTCAAAAAACAGGTGACTAACTGTTTCAACCTCGTAGTTGCAGAATAAACACAATCCTTCTCCACAACATCAAATCTTGCAGCCACTTGACTTATTTGCTGTATTAAATGCAGAGTTTTAAATGTCACTTCCACGCAGAAGGACTGAACAAACAGTGAACGTGCAGCATGATGACGAGGAGCAGCTCCCAGGATGCTTTGCACTGCCAACGTATGCAAACAGGAACATGGCTACCGGTGTGTGACAGCAGCAGACAGTCGTTTTAAAACCATTTATTCGGCCTTTTAAAGTCAGTGAAAGTACGAGTATCTGCTGACTCTCTGCCTCAGGAGAGAAACCGTCGCTGTGTCATCGGTGGAGCCGGAGGACCCTCTGAAAACAGCGTCTTCATCCCCATAAATCACAGACAGGTAACGGATCTGTTAGCTCCGTTAGCATGGGCATAAACCGCTTCATACTTCATTTACTTCCATAAAATTAATCCACCGACTTGGTAATTTGTCATCTGAGGAATAATGTTTAGGTTGTTTTTGACTGACAACACTAGGACATTTCCTTATTGGTTAGAAAAATGAACGTCGAATATAGACGTAAGTGTAGCATCCGTAGCTGGTGTTTGACACGACTTCAGCTCAGTGGGTAGGGTTTTAATATATGTTTACATAAAACAGCTGACACACTGCATTAACACCCATTACAGGCCGTCATATAAACACCATTCGTGACAAACTAAGGTAATGAATCTGGTTTAACAGGAAGAAACCCAGCCCCGTGTGATAGATGTAAAGAGACAACACACCACATTCCTGGCCTCAAGAATATATTCAGACACATCAGCCGAGTTATGTTTGACTTTCCTGATTCTTGCCTCAGTTTCAGAGTAGTGTCTGTATGGGTTTGTGAAGAGGGCCTCTCAATGACAACATTACACCTCTCTGAGAAACCACAGAGACACAGAGGCTTCTGTACTGTACTGCATTTGAAATAATAGATTTTATGGAGAGAGAGATGCTGTGCTATCTACACACTGTCCACAAACAGATCAGATGGAAAATCATGTCTTGCAGTATCATTGCTAATATAACATGTTTGGGAAAGGACTTAATAGTATATCTCTTGTTATTACCCATGTTAACTGAGCTTTTGAATATAAGCCAATACGTTTACAGCAGAGTAACACAAGCCTTAATTAAAAGTTCGTTATATGTACAGCTCCTTTGCATTAATTGTATACCTCTGTATGGATAAAACTGTATTTCCTTTCCCTTTGAAAGGCTTATCCTGTCCGACATTCGTTAGTGGGGTTCTGACTGACGTTATCTTGTCTTTTGAAATTGAAATTAACCACTAACCAAGCCTTTCTGCTGTTCCAAATTTAAGCAATGGCTGTGCAAATGATATGCTATCAATCATTTTGCCCCACTCCAAGTCGTTATTAGAGGAATCTTAAGTGCTTCACAAAAATGTTCAATCTTATTGCAGGTGATCTTGTTATCTCCTGTTGAGACATCAGGTTGTGGCTACACACACCAAGATCGTACATTTAACGTCACTACAAGTTAGGCTTTTAAGTTTATTTGTTTACAAAGACAGAGACAATTGCATCACCTTTTGACAAACGTGACAGCTCCAATACACAAAATTTATATAATTTTAGTGAAGAAATCACTGACATTATTGAACAAATTTGGTATTTTTGGCAGCCATGCAAAGTACAGTTTGCCCTTAGAGCCTGCAGGTTAGGAGCAGGTAAATTTGGGTCAGATCATAGAAACAGTTTCTCTTACTGCTTGCCAGCTTTAGAGATTGGAGTAAATAACATCTGCAACCTGTCATTATTATATAAATATCCCCCACACCTCTACTTTAGTCTGGATAAAGCTGGACCCTTAAAGAGATAACCGAAGGATAATTTTGTGTAATAGTTCAAAAATGTTTCGAAGCTTTCACTCAGTAAAATTTGATCGGACAAAAAATATAAACATCACACAAACTCTTTCTTTGTTAGGAACTCAAATTTTACACATTGTCTGAAGTGGAGCTTTGACAGCTACAACTTCTAGGCCTGTTCAACATTACTTTTAGCAATATTCTGGATGAAACATAACAAAACTAAATATACTGGTGGAAAATAGACCCTAAAGAAAGATCTGGCAGGTACATTTCAGAGGTCAGTTTGCCTTTTAATGGCTAGATATTTGTAACAAAGAAGTTATGTTGCGGCGGAGGCCCATTCATAGTAGGGTTAGTTAAGCTGGTCATTTAATGTTTTTTTAAACAGATGGTATGGATCAATGCCTGACCACACAAGATCACTTAAAAATATAAACACTTAATGGCTACTGACAAAGCAGCTGACTGCTGTACAGCAGAGTTAACATCCATTTAAATGAGGTTTTCCCTGTCCTAAATGACAGTATATCAGATCCAAAACCGTTAGTGGATGGTGTTTGGTATTTATTCTGTTTGGATGTAAAGAATAATGCATTTTTAATAGTGCTTATGACACATACAAATTGTATCTAGCCAATTGTTATTTCAATTTTATCAAGCAAAAGTCTGTGTAAGTGGCTTGATATCATAAATTGAATTTCGGAGTATTGTTCCCTCTATTAAACATTCATGATGATTTCTGTGTTGGTAGTTTGATACACTGTAAGATGGCTTCTGCACTGACGTAGATTCTCTATCAAAGTTTTTCAGTGTGGGTCATCATGGCGAGTCCAAGGACCAGACGAGTTCTGAAGGAAGTGAGAACCCAAGAGGAGAATAATGTAAGACTTTATCTCAAATTATTCATGAGACCTACTTCTACCCCTGTGTAAAAAGTGTTATGTCACCAGAAAATTCACATAACACAGAGCAGGTGTTTGGAAGGCTCAGTTTGTTGTAACTCCCTACTTTCACCCAACTTCTCAGCTTTTATCCATGATCAGATAAACAGTTGGAGTCATTATGGCTGTGAGATTTGCTGCCAGTGGACATCTTGTTGGACTGAGTCTTTGGCAATCACCATAGGAGAGTTATAATGGCCCCAATTTTTAAAATAAATCCACAGTATAGTACATAAACATAGTTAGAATTTATTGTTAAATGAAAAACTTGAAAGAATGATAGTCAAGGATTCAACATCCTGTTGTTTTCATGTGATCTATGTGAGTGTGATTAAACAATTGTGTTATTTTTCAGCTATGCTTTGAGTGCGGAGCTTTCAACCCCCAGTGGGTCAGTGTGACTTATGGGATCTGGATTTGTCTTGAGTGCTCTGGCAAGCACAGGGGCCTGGGAGTCCATCTCAGGTATGGAGGGTGTGAGGTTTTGTTGAGTTGACTTTAAGGATGACATTAATGATTTATTAATATTTTTGTGCCCGTGGTTTTTGAGAAGAAAAAATTAAATGAGGCTATTTCTTCTGCTTTGTCTCTAGCTTTGTGCGATCTGTCTCCATGGACAAGTGGAAAGATATCGAGCTGGAAAAGATGAAAATGGGAGGAAATGGAAAATTCCGTCAGTTTCTTGAACTCCAAGATGATTATGATCCCAGCTGGAACCTACAGGAGAAATACAACAGCAAAGCGGCTGCGCTCTTCAGAGACAAGGTGTGATGTCCAAAATTTCTATTTCATTTAAAGGTTGATGCCAGTAAGAGAGATACACCAAAGTTTAAAACCTCACAATTATAAACTGATGCTCACAAAATGAAGCTGTTTACAGGGTCATCTAGCTAGAAGCTCTTGACAAATTCCCATCTGACTCACCAGCTCTCTGTATGTGACAGGTGGCAACTCTTGCTGAGGGTAAGGAGTGGTCCATTGAGACATCCCCTGCCAGAAATTGGACATCTCCTCAACCCAAGACTGGCCTTTCATCTTCTCACCGGTAAAAATGAAAGAGAGTTTCTGATCTTACTCAGTAGTTGTGTATTGCCAGTCAGCAGGACAGGTATTAAAGCTGTGATTCCTGTTTTTGTCTTAAAGCTCCTCTGGACCGGGACAGAGTTCAGTGAAATCCGGTGACAAAGCTTTTGAAGACTGGTTAAGTGATGATGTCAACTCATATCAGAGGTAAGTGTCTTACATGTTGAAGCATTTTTTATTGAAATGAGTTTGACCACTAATCATTTTGTTTATATCTGTGTATGAAAACATTATAAAATGTCTTTAGTGGAGGAGGTTATAGTGGAAATCAAGAGAACCGGTACGTTGGATTTGGCAACACGGTAACTCCAGAGAAGAAAGACGAAGACTTCATTAACAATGCCATGTCTTCCATTTATTCGGTAAGAGTCTCTGTCAATCTTTTTTTTCTGTCTTGTATGTTTGACTGCACTTTTCTGTTCATGTGACAGTTGATCTTGTTTTTTCACAGGGTTGGAGCAGCTTTACTGTTGGGGCTAGCAAGTTTGCTTCAATTGCTAAAGATAATGTAAGAATTTATGCACAAATTTGTTTGTCACATTTTTAAAGTAGCATTCTTGACTAAGAATTTTGTAGTAAAACTAACTTTTAAAGATACGTCAGGGAATGAAATAATTTTTCCTCTATTTGACTCTCATTCAGACAGCTAAACTGGCTAACCAAGCAACTTTGAAGGTAAGAGTCATCTATAATTTCTTACCAGCATAACATATCCTCGTGTAAGGCTGTATTTTCTCAACATCTTCAGTTTTAAGTCCTATCCCTTAAATTAAAACGGAGAGTGTTTATATTGTATGCCATTTTGCTTGTATATATATTTATGAATATATATAAATCTATTTAGTGTAAACATTCAAGCTGTAATAACTCTGTCACTACTTTAATATCTCTTTGCCTTCTGTGGATGTAGTTAAGGGGCTATAAAGCACCCCCAGAACCGGTAAAGCAGATAATGGGTGCATGGCGCTTTTTCTGCATCATGTATTTTATTTTTTAATGCATACAGTTTCTTTTTTTTATGAGCTTGCAAGTTTTCCATTTTTTCTCTTCACAATATAGAGGCAAAATGGTGAATTCACATGCTTCTGCTTGAATGTGTGATGAGACATTGTGTTTATTTTCATACGTTCTTTTTTCTGGATAACCTGTGAAAGACAGTTAGTAGCTGTAGTATGGGATGGGGAGTGGGGTTATCTGGGTTATTATTACTGGGTTATCCATTCATGCATGACAGTTTGTATATAGACTAATAAACTGAGCTCTAAGGTGTTATGGTTTGCAAAAAAAAAAATTCAAGATTACTTCCTGGTACAGTCTTTTGGAGAAATCATAAATGCCATGGGCAACATTTGACAAAGAGTTTTAATTCTTAGACACAGTGATGCACTGATGATTAGAGTTTGTTGAACCATCACACCCTCTAGTGCTCGCTCAGTGTCATGGTGAAATGGGAATGATCAGTCATCTCATGCAACTGCAGAACAAGCAGCTCAGTGTCTTGCTCTACTGTGAATGTTAAACTGTGTTTCATTCAAGTGAATTCTCCCTTCTGACTTCCAACTAGGCCACAGAGTTAGGACAGACATTAAATGAGAATGTTATCAAACCCACCCAAGAAAAGGTAACATTGATGTTTGAAGTTGTCTATTTGGTGGTGGAATAGAGTGCTTTAGAATCAAAATAACAGCTTCAGATGTGAATGTGCTATTTTCTACACTGCTCGCTTGTGCCACTTTATCTGCTTTATGCCAGCTTACATTAAACGACAGAGGCTGTTTTTGAAGCAGAACAGAACAAAACTCAGAGCTTTGGTCTTCTCCCAGTCAGTGACTCAGTCGTGGGATTGGGCAGGATCACACAGCTGGGAACTGTGTGTTCGGGATCAGGTGTGAGTCAGTGTTGAGCTACTGCTCAGTCCGTGGACAAGGCTTGAGGCATATTTTAAGCACCAAAGCCTTTATATGGATATCCTGTCTCAGTCACTGCCTGCACAGTTCATGAATAAAGTAATGATACTGTGAAAATTCTGTTACACCTTAATTTGAGGTTAGAGTTAAATCAAACTTGAATTTCAGGTTTGTTACATAGGCAGTTTTTAAATTTGCATGTTAATATTTGCATTACAAATTCAATACCAACATTAACATAACATTTACTTTCAGTAAATTGAATGTCAGTAATTGAATGTAAATTTCCTAACCATTTTGCATAACTGAATCATGAATAACTTGCTAATCAACATTTGAGTCAATATTACTTCAAAAGCCTGGAGGTCAAAGCGAGTATTTAAATACATGTGTCCACACAGTTCACCTTCCTATTACTAGGAATAAGTACTAGCCAACAATCAAAATCTTTTTACCCTTGTGTCATCTCGCTTTTTGGACTTGACCAAAGGGAAAAGCCTGGTTTGTTCGCTGCTTGGTAAAAAGGTCGAAGTCTTTTAATGTAGAGTTGGCATTGGTGATTTAAGGTGCAGTATGTGCCTGTGTAACAATGCTCTTACTTGCTTGTAAAATGTCTTCAACTACTTCACATAGGAGCTCTTTTTCCTCTTGATGAATAACATTTTGTTTGAATGTTTTGCCACGTTGATTGTCAGCAAGCCTAACAAAACAAAAACTGCTGCTCTCACAAAATTGCGACAAACTGTCACTCATTACAGTGTATGTTGTTCAAAGTATGTGAAAGAAAGTTATTCCTTCTAGTTTGTAATATTGATTTGTAATATTGACATCTAGGTGAAAGATGGCAAATTGCTAGATGAAATGGCCATGAGCATGTCCGGACTGGCAGGCAAGGTAGGAAAGGCAGACGTCTGCCGCGCTGTTGGGAAGCAAAACCAGTCTCCTGAAGTCAGAACAGCAGCTCAATTATCAAACCCCTCTCTAGTCTCTTCGACTTGTAAAGCTGCACAGGTTGAATAGTCACCTTCTAGGAGATTGGTTTTGCTTTGATAAAAACTGTTTGAATAATACTAATGTGATGTAATCTCTTTTTTTTTCTTGCTGCCATTTAACCTGGTGGTGAGTACTCACTAACAGCCTGCGTGATGTAAAGTGTTAAAGTGTAAAAGTGTAAATATTTGAGAGCAGTTTTATATTAACTGCTCAAAATAAAATTACATTATTAACTTGATCTTTTGGTTCTGTCTTACATGTCGTTATTATTTCTGTGTTGCTTTTGTGTGGGTTGTCTAATTAAGTCTTATAGTTTTTTTTTTTAGCTTTGACAAAGGCATGCTTTTAACCCTATGAATAACAACTACACCATACCAGTTGGCTAATATGTTCTCTGATGTTTAGGTTCAGGGTGCTGGTGCAAAACTGACTAATCTCTTCACTGGAAAACCTGAAGATGGGTAATGAAATCAACTTCATACCATTTTAAAGTCCCCTTTGCCAAATCATTGTACAGGGTAATTTTAATGATATAAATATGACTGCCAGCTTTCTGACTGATTTGTCTGTGCACAGATCTGCTGGAGAGAGCTACCAGAACATGGATGCCACTGAGGGATATCAGAGCAGTTCTAACCAACCTACTGGAAAGGACTTCTGGGAAACTTTTGGCAGCAACACCTCCTTAAAGGCCAAGAAATCCCCCAGCAGTGACAGCTGGACCATTGCAGACAATTCTGCAAAGAAGAGCTCTGACAGTTGGGACAATTGGGGCTCTGAGGCAGCATCCAACAACAAAAACAGCACAGGGGAGAGCTGGGAGGCCTGGGACAACAATTGGGAGAATGCAGATGGTAAGACAAAGAAGAGTCCCACGAAACCTGCAGAGGAATCCTGGGACAATGCAGACTGGTAGTGACCTCACAACCATGCATCTCCTCACCTGTTCCCCCACTCTGGCCTTTCCCGTTCATCACTCTCTCTCTCTTTTTTCATCTCACTGGTGTTTTCAGGGAAAGAGCAGCGTCATCTCAGTTCCTGATGATCCATTCAAAATATATTTATTAACCCAAGAAATAACACAGCCCAGGGAAAAGAGTGCGCATTATTAAATGACGTGTGATATTGTAAGTTCCCCTCCATCACAAAAGAGGAATCATTGTAGATATGGTCATAATGTGCAGCGCTGCCTCTTCAAATATACCACTCTTGTTGGAGAATAAGCCAGTGTTCATAATGTATCATGGGGTCATGGCATATTAAATAATGCATGAGAAAGAAAATCTAATGTTGTAAATATATGTCCTTCCATTTACATTATGATTGGCCGAACACTAATAACTTTATTTTTAAGGTTCAATCAGAAAATGTTTTTCTGCCCCTGGAGCCTTTGTACATTTTATCATCGGTAATTCTTTTGAATTGTGTTTCTTTTTTCCTTTTTCTTTTTGAATTGCTTTCTTCCACACTGTAGTCCCAAAGTCTATTGTTAAATTTCATGAACATGGCCATTATTAAAATTTGTGAGAAGACATAATTTACAGCAGAGGATTACTTTGGTTCACTCTAGGGCTGAATTACATTTTTATATGGTAGTCTTATGATCATTTTTTTAAATGTGCAAATAGTTGAGAGGTTTTTCAGCTGAGAGCTGCTGCTGATAGGACATTATTACTAGGAATAATATAACGAGATGCTTAAAAGAAGCCTTGTTGAGTCCGTAGCTCATTAAATTTCTCAGTAATTGCTCCACCAGTGAAATGAAGTGTAAATAAATACATGTATGAAACCTAAAAAGATGCTTATTACCCCCCAGAGTCAATGGATTCAATAAGAATTGATAAGATGTTAAATTATATCAATTGGTACATGTCATATTTTTTTACTTCTTACTAATGTTATGAAAAACAGCTCAAGACACCTGTTTATTCCTGAAAGGCAATGATAAAAACATCAAGGTATCCTTTTAATGACTTCTACATCAAGCTTTTCTTGGGTTGTGGGATTTTCTAGCTAACGGTGCTTGATTTTTGACACTCCTTAATTTTCATTTGACATTTGAATTAGTGTACAATTCCCAAACGATGGCGTTAAAAATGATCAGTTTGAAGTTTCCTAGGAACTGAACGTATAAAGAAATTTAGAAGCATCACACTAGGTCGAAGCCAGTGTCCAAAAATTCAACAGTGGTCATCGATTAGGTGGGGGATGGTGGAAAACTACTTTAATATTGTGCATTTTCTGTTTTCTTATTTTGACTTTGAAGCTGGATGATAATTAATGAGTTGAACATTGGCAAATGTTGCATACAAGATCACACAGTCGTGACAGGCCGTACTCACTCATAGTAAAGTTGTATAATGGACCAAGCATTCTGACAAATGTGCATTCTCTTCAAACATCAAACGTAAACGAATAAAGACACTGTTGTTTCAGCTCAGGTCACAGGCAGCAAACACAATGCATTCAATTGTACATTCTATCTCATACTTAACAGGTGGGGATGTAGTCCGTGTCAAATGGAGTATTTTCCAAATACTCCTTTATCTCAAAATTAGCAAAAGTTGTTGAGGTTCTACAACTGCATAACATTTGCAGAACTGACCTTTCCTTTGTGGCCTTTGTTTCTGTCAACATGAGGTGTTGTAATCTTATCATGAATGCCTCATCTGACTGAGTAGTACTTTTAATAATGCACAACACTTAATCTAGAGTTAAATATACTTACAATAAGTTAATGACTAACATTAGAAGCATTTTACATGGTTCTCTGAGGCTTGGTGTTTGTCATTGACCAGTAGCCCATTCTAAACTGCTCACAGAGTGGTGTACCAGTGCAATACTGCTGCTGGATTCATGTTTGTTATTACAGTGTAATAACATTAGTTTTTACTTTTCCAAAGCAAGTCTCATTGGGCCTCATACTATGTGAATATACACTTTTTCTGTTGCAGGTCGGATCATGTTAGAAGGATGAATCCTGGTAATTTAACTCCATGTTCACTTCCTACCTCTAAGAAGTTTTCAGTTTACTGCCAACTTTTATTCTTTCTTTGTTATCTGAACAAGTTTGAATTGTCTTCTGCTGAAAGAAGTGTTTTATGAAGCACAGCCACAAAGAAAAGTCTAGTTGTGTTGTCATTCTGAACAGAAGATGTAAAGGAAAGCTCACTCTTGAAACACTTGTGTTGCTGATCCCTGCAGTCATGTGCTCATGTGCGGTGGTGTGTTACAGACCTTAAACAGCTGTGATTGCTGTCTGTTGATGCTAATGTCAGTGTGCCTGTGTGTCTCTGATGCAGTGAGGTGTTCATGTCATTCACATTAAAAGTAATGTATTGTTCCTCTTGGCTTCCCTGTGTTACTCAAGCTGTGTGACATTTTTTTTTTGTATGTAAGGACGACTTAGAGGAAAATATTTGAAGCCCCCTATTTCCTGTGATCTAGCAAAAATGTTTGTCACTCTGGTAAACTTAAACTTTGTACAGGTGAATGTTCTGTTTGGATTGCTGACACACTTGATCAATGGATAAAAATGCAGAATGTGTTATTGACTGACTTGCATATTATTGATCTAAACACAAGAGGATGATTTTTAAAGACATCTAGTTCTGTACTTTAACTTTCCAGGGCAGCAGTTGAATTTAGTATCTGTGCCTGTCAGACATTTCAGAATGAGTTATGCCTGTGTTTGTTGATCAAACCATTATGTCAGAAATACTATTTTTGATGTCATGCATGAGCTGTAACATGAAGCTAAATAACTTAGCTGTTGTTTAAATTTTGAAAACTGTTTCCTGCAGTGAATTTGAGTGCAGTTTTCTGCTTTCCCTTTCAAGTTTCACCAGCAGCCATCTGGTGAGGTGAGCCAGTGTTACCTATTCAGCTGAGGCTGTGGATGTTTTCCTGTACAATGTTTTCAGTGTTCAATAAAATGTATTGTGATGTGAACGCAATGGCATTGGATTTGCTGCCTGCTTGGAGAAAATCTACATTTTTTCCTTTTCACATTTTGGGTAAAGTATTCTTTTGTGGGGATCTTCACTTCTAAAACTGTGGAAAAAGTGAAATTGCCAACAAATTATTACCATACTGCCAATAGATATGAATGTCAGTAAAGAGAACAAATAAACAAACAAACATAACAAAGGAAGCCTCCTTTGCAGGCCCCAACAAAATGCCCACACACCCTAGAAGTATTCACACATAACATGTTGGTTTATGACAATTTAATGATATTTGCATTGCAGATAATTCATGCAAATACAGTACTGTAATTATTTTTCATCGTTTTTGGCAAATATACCAAGCATCCGACATCCTTCATAAAGTAACAGGGGAAAAAACAACATATAAATGGACCATATTGAGTGTATCATGTTTTAAGTGTTTTTAAATGTCAAAAGCAAGGGTGTCGTGTTCTTTATAACAGAAAAGGAGGAATCTGAAGTGTGTAAACAAACATTCCCCACCCCAACTCCTCTTGACTTTCTCTTCAAAATATTTGAGTTTTAATTGAATAGCAACTGGTTATAGTTTAACAGTTTTTTATTTAGAATACAAACAACATTTTACTGCAAAAACTGAAATTGAAGTAAGTTATCTTATTTTTAGTAAAAAATGTTTTATTTCATCCGACAATTCCAGAAAAAATATCTTCTTTAAAGTTATTTAAAGACAAAACTGAGGTCTGAATTGCTTGTAACAATTAAAAAAAGATATCTGCATATGGGATGAAAAATTTGCTAATGAAGTTTCTTCAAATTAGAAAGATGTCTTTTTACAGAAACTTTTTTTCAATACACACTTAATTTTTGTCTTAAGATAATTTGAAATAGGACATTTTTCTGGACTTTTCACCTGAATGTGGCTCATTTTAAGATTGAATTATATGAGCTATTTATTTTGGCTGAATGGTTCAGGGCACTATAAAACAGAAATTCCTTTCAGTTTTCAAGAAGTGTGTCCCTCAGTGAGTAATCCATGGTAATCTTCCATCGGCCACAGCCCTCTTTTTTTTTTTATTTTTTTTTTTAAAGAGGCTGAGGAGAATCAGCTTTAAGTGGACTACAGCAACTCCTTTGGCTGGAGAACTTGCGCAAACTGTCATGCACACATTTCATTTTGTTTAGGCTAATGTCAGTGTTTTAGCCTTTAGCTCGCGTGTAAGCTAGAAGTCCTTGTTATATCCTCCAGACTATGTTTTTGCCTGTAGCCCATGTTTTAGCCTGAAGTCCATGTTTGATGCTTAAGTCAGTGTTTTATCCTTTAGTCTGTGTTTTATCCTTTAGCCTGTGTTTAAATTGTTTTCAGCAGAGAAAAAACACAAATCCACTGTTGTCACTGCTAAACTTAATCAGGCAGCGTGGCGTTGTCATAGCAACTTCAGCTTGCCATAAATCAATCTATGCCAATCCGACCTGTCCAGTCCCTGTAGTAAACAAGGGATTAGCATTTAGAATTGCGATGCCATTTTAGCGATGATTACCTCATTTTAAATTGGGGATTGTGATCAGGCAGAAATCTAGAGATGAGACCTTTTGAAGATCACTTAAAAAGTCCTGACAGTCCCTTACAGAAAACTTGAACATTCATACAACCATTCTTCAAACGCTTCTGTCAAAGTTGTTTGATCAATTTCAGTTTGATATTTCAAGCAATACAAGAAGAAAAGATTGTCGTATCCTGACTGCATTACCTGAATCTTAGAGTGATGTCAGCTTGAGTGAGCTGAAATGATAGAGATGAAGAACCCACCTTACTTGCAGACTGTGACATTTACACTGTGTCCCGCCTACAAGGCGTGGAATCGTGTCTCCTTTCCAAAACTATTTGACTGGAGAGAGAGAGAGAGAGAAAGAGAGAGAGAGAGAGGGATACTGAGAGCATCATCGATGGCCCAGTCACAGGGTAAGTAACAAAGCGTTTACACGTTACAGCTTGTTAAGTTTCCTTCAGAAATATCTAATTGCGCCTTATTTAAAGTAAAACCAGCCGGGACATCATGTGAACAGCTGCCGAGAGAAGGGGCTGCATCATGACTGCAATGGAGGAGTAGACAGAGACAGGCTGGATGACTGAAAAAAAAAAAAAAAACATTAGCCGCCTTCAAAGAGAGACCTGGTATAGAGCGGATGGGTCTCCTCTTTTGTCATGTTCATATATAGAGGATGGATACGTGTATGTGACTTACAGTCTGTGTCAGCTGTGTTTATTTAAATTATCATGATGGATTCAGATAAAATGTTTCAATTGAAGTCGTTGCTGTATCAGTCCATACTCCTTCCGATCACGACAGCTAAGCCCCAGCCTGATCAATCACCTAAAATCGGGCCCGAAACCTTTTTCAAAGTTGGGTTAAAAAACGTGAATTTGCGGTGAACATTGGCTGTTAAGGTCTGTGGGATGGCAGCTAACGTCAAACCTACTACCAGTCAATCTGCTGACACATTAGCAGGTTGCTGCTGTCGAGTTTTGTGGTTTTTGTTTCCTTTTACTATAAAATTGTCGTCATTTGAGTTTGTATCCTAATTGGAGGAGAAACTGCTTTAGTAATTTTGCTCTAAACAGATTGCTCTTTTGATGAGAAGCATAACCAAAGGGGGCGCCACTCCGCATAATAAAGCGGCTAAGTAGCTGTGAGAAAAGGATAAAAGTTGGACGTTTCATCGCCTTCATGGGTGAATATTTAATCTGAACCAGCCCAGACAGCGGAGACCCAAACCACATTATAAAAGAAATAAAATGGCGTCAGAAACATCCGGGTCACGGTGAAAGTGGCTGGTGGGGGGACAGAATAAGTTGGGAGTGTGTGAAAAGAAGCTCAGACCACCACAGCGTGGGATTTCTTTTCAGGCTCCAGCTCTTTTAGCAGTTGTTGCCATGCTACCACCACCACTACAGCGCGTGCAGCTTAATAACTGTTGCTGAGTGGAAAAACCTCCCAGTACAGGAGCCCATCACCCACTTAACACCAGTGAGATGACTGGGCTAGTACCAACAAGGGGAATACCAGCGAGGGCATTGGGAGATTTAAAAAAGTCTGCTTTGTCTGTTTTTCAGGTTAAATAATTGAATTATTTATTTAGCAACAAATCACAACAATCCACTGTACTTGTCCATCACAGCTATGTAGATGTTTGATGAGTCACTGCACATGAATGATATTTTAGCAATACTGAAATGTAGGTAATTCTGGGTTATCAAATATCAAAATTGCTGGTGTTCTGTGCACCTGTAAGGGTGGGAAATCTCCCCTCCGAAAATGGGAAGAAGACAAGCAGTGTTCCAGAGCAGGTTGTAGATAAATGAAGGATTTTGAGGAAAAACAATTTTCAAGACAGAGACTGAGCCCACAGGATTATACTGGCACATCTGGCTGGAAGCATTAAGATATAAGGAGTAAGGATGTGTACCAAATTCTGTCAGTAATTCCAAGTACCGAGTCTTATAAAATCAAATGGTATTTTAGTACCTAAAGACATCCTCGAGACTGTGAGGGTGTCAGAGTATACTGGACATGGGCATGGAGTACATAGAGCTGGGTATTGATTTGTGTATTATTAAGTAAAAACACTCTGCTGTAGTTGATGTATTTAGTTGTTAATTTTAGTTAGGGTTTTCAAGTTGGAGAAATTTCTGAAACAACTGAGATGTTACGGAACAAACAGCTCAGTGTTTAGATATATTTGTCAAAGCATATTCATTGAGAAATAAATGTTGAATTAAAATATTTTGAGATTTCCTGGGCATCGTTGCCATATTGGTTCAATAGTGAAAGGCACTAATAAGGATACTGAGCGACATAATAAAAATACTGTTATAAGCAGAGTCGGACTAGCTTATGTCAACAGAGAAGGGTCCTGCAGCTTGTTCAGCTCTGGGGTGGAACCAGTCTCCTGTACTCTGAGAGCAATGGGCCAAGATATAACCTGCAGTAAGATCAGATACGTTTGAAAAGGCAAATATTCATTCACTCACCATCCAATTTTCTCTGCCTAACTGTATTTTGTTGTTAGACTTTCTTAAAGTTTTGGAAGTTAGATTAAAGATAAAGAACAGAAAAGCTGAATAGAAGTGTGTCCTCATACAAAGATCTCAGCTTTCATTGTTCATTTATTGTATGATTAAACAACCAGTGGTTCACACCATGTTTCTCGTGAAAATACACTGTCCTAGCTGTTGAAGTGGAAGATTTAGCTGAAATAACAAAATATGCAACCATTACTGTGTTTGCAGGACAATACACAGCATTTTGTTACTCAAGTTTATATTGCACTGAGATGCAAAGATTTGAAAGACCACTGAATATCAGTGACTTGTGCATCAATGACCTGAACTGCTTGTGAGAGCACTGCAGATCAAGGATCACATGCAAGAATAAAAGTTGAATGGCACATCAGAGAACGGAGCAAAATTTAAAGGCCTTTCTCACTATGAAAAGTGTTGACAAATTTACAAGTATAGTGTGCAACATACTGTTGACAAATACCACTTAAAAAGAATTACTGAGCTAAGGTTGGATGCTGCTCTTTGTGGGGTTTGAACATAATAAGGCCGTTAATCAGGTGTAATGAGGCTTTCCAATAGAAAACAGTAATTAAAGTGTTTCACATGGTTGGAGAAGAGGAAAACATCTAACAGCCTTAGGCTGTGTACATTTAACAAATACCTCTGAGTGACCCTTGTCTCTACCTGATTTTCCTTTACATTTTATCACTTGGTCTAATGACAGAGATAATATTCACAATTCTGGCTGAAAGAATGTTCTGCTAAACATTAAAATCTGAACCAAATCAGTTGATGATGAAATTCAGATTAGTGTCAAAAGAACATGTGGAAAAATGTACCAAAACGTGTTATTTTTCCCACACGAAACAAACTTTTTAGCAGGGTAAACTCTGAGTTCTCACATTATGCAGTGTAACTGACAGCGTGCACTGGGGGCTGTGGGGGCGGTGCAGGCTCTCTGTCAGATGGCTGCTTGTTGAAATCTGATTCTAATTGGCAGTTTTCACTCTGCATCATTTGCAGAATCTACTTTAATTTGCTATGCAGGTGTTAACCACATACCCAGCACCCTAAATTAATCTGCTATTTCTCTAATTTCTGGCAATTCATTTGAATTATATTTAATGTCATAATCCTGGAGAGAGTGGGTGAAATGAAAGGATCCAGGCATGCTTATAATTCATTGTACCATCAACTTACTATTCAAACATTGAGACTTTTTTCATCAGTAAAGCCTAGTCCTAAGTACAATAATGCAGCATTATCTGAGTGTGTGCTCTTCTGTTTGATAGAAGGACATATTTGATTAAAAGAGTGAACAGAGCCAAACATATTTATAGAATCAGACAAACACTCGCCCTTTGAGCAGCAGTGCTGGCAAACTGTATCAGTGGTAAATCTCCGGAGAAGATGGCTTTTGTTTCCTGCTGGTTTTCAGGGTGGTTTTGTTTCACCCACCAACACTTTGTTAATGATTAAGATCTCCTTTCAAATGAGCAATTGTGAGCTATGCAGTGTTTTGTATACTGGAAGCACCCTTTGATGCAAAAAGCCAGGAAATAAATAAATAAATAACAACAGTGCCCATTTTCCTTTTTTGCATCTTCTTCCAATCATCGGCTTTGGTTTTACTGAGCAGCCTGTCGAGCTCACTTAATGTCAGAGCAGAGGAGGAGATCTCCTTCTGTTGCCAAACAACAATACTGGCATATGTTGTGTTTTTCTTCGTTTTTTTAATGAAGGTTTTGAAAATAAGTTAGATGAATGTCTATGCTTTACTTAAATGTTGGATTAAAACAGGTTTAAATGTGGAACAAAACTTAAGCAGAAAAAAATAAAGTTGCAAGTTGCATTTTCAGTGGTTCAAATCAAGCTGTTTTGCATCTCAATGAGTGAGATTTTTTACGAGTATCCCAAAGTGCCTTGAAAAAATCCATAGTTACTCTGTTGTTTTAAGTCCCCTGAGGCCAGTCATTATACACTGAAAAGAATAGGCTACTGACAGTTTTATCAGAGGTTGTCGAGATGGTCGGAATCGAACCATTGTCAGTGTTTCTCAATACAAACAATTTTAGCCTTTGCAGATAATCAGTACTCTTATAATGTGCACTGTGATGAGAAAAACAATGTGGAATAACTATAATTTAATCAGTAAGTTGGAAGTAAATCTGTGGGTTACAGCTCTGAAGAACAGAATTCGTGTTTACAGACACCTGTCACGCTCTTATTCCTTCGAAGTTGAGCCTCACACTGTCTAAATTTACTGGGAAAACCAGTTACAACATGTAAAAGATATTTAAGAGCAGATTTAGAATGTGCTAGTTAACAGCAGTTTTTTTTCTTTTTCCTTTTTTTATTTACATTTTTTAGAGGTAATAAGCTGTCATATCTTATAGCATAGCATAGCACCTTGTTTGTATGAAGGTCAAACAGTTTTAGACAACCAAATGCTGAAGCAGCATAGTGCTGCAGGAGTGATGTGTGGGTGATCAGATGTGGCACTAGAAATAATTGGAATGGTATTGGACCAGGGCTGGGCAATTAATTGCAAATTAGATTCAATCACAATATGGCCTGCTGCTATATTCTAATCACAGACGGTGTAATTTTTCTTCAGCCTCAAATGTATCTGAATACTAGATACAATTTTTTTGTTGTAGATGTTTTCTGCTCTACACCAGTGTTACTCAACCCTTCTCAACTGTAGAGCCAAATTGTTGAATGTTCAACAAGCAAAACAAGGTGGACTTTAATTCATCACATAGTAAAAATCAGTAGATATCCAAGTGCAGTGCTCACTTAGAGAATTGGCTTGGCCTGAACAACATACATTTTTTAGAATCAGTTAAAAAAAACAAGTCACTACAATTCTACAATTTCATTAAGCAGACGCTTTTGTCCAAAGTGACGTACAACATAAGACTGGCCGACAGGCACCAACAAAACCTCTCCAAAATACCTACTGGCTCACCCTACCTGTCTCCATTTAAAGATTAACAGTCTGGCAAATGAAGTGTGTTGTGGGGATACTTCAAGGATCTGTGTTAGATTCCTTACTGTTCACTTTTTACGTCAATGGCCTTCCACAATTTTTGTGTGTGTGTGTGTGTGTGTGTGTATGTGTGTGAGAGAGAGAGAGAGTGTGTGTGGGTGTGTTTTGTCTTGCGATGCACTACTCTTATTTTGTGTCTTGTGTTGATGTTCTGTTGTTCAAGGGCTGTTTTTCTCTTCACTGAGATTTTTGGCGTGTGATTTGCCCAAGGTCTGAAAATAGAAATAAGCTTAAAACTAACATTGAAACAATACATCAAGTGGCAAAATTTGTTTGAGAGTGCACATGATCCCTCTAAAAAAGAACTCAATCAAGATATGATAAATTTGGCAAAGGAGAAGATTTTTTTCAAGGGCTGGTGCAGTTGTCATTTTTTGTGAAAGCTGAAAATGAACCATTCAAAGGACTTAGTTGAAAATGTTCTTGGATGAAAATCAGAAACAGAAAAAAATACTTTCACTTTTACATAACATGGAAGTGAATGGGGACTCAAAAAATCTGTCTGGATGTTTGAAAGAAAGATATTGATAAAGTTGCCTTAAAAGACTGTTACATAAAGTGTGCAGAGATTATACATACTTATTGACAATAATAAAACTGTCTTTTTGAGGGGAATAAAACGCAGTAAACTTGGAGCCCACCGAGCAGAGAGCTCAACCCAAACGAGATTTGTGTGTATGTGTGTGTTGTTTTGTAAAGCAGTGGTGTGTACCCATCGTCTCACTGACAGATTCAGTTCAATGGAGAGAAAAAACAGATGCAGCAAAGCAGGCGTTGAAGAAAAAAAGGTTTTTGCTGTGTCGTGACTGTTGTGTTTGTGTTTACAGAGGAGCTGACACTGAGGTTTACACAGCTGAGCAGTGAGTGATTGAATCCCTTAAAGCTTCAACATTACAACTGAACATACATGACTTTCTGAATAGGTGAGTTGTTTCATATTATGCCATCGATAGTTTTGACAGTGTAAATTTCTCGAATTGCATTAAAAAAGTTATCCACTGGCAGAAATGAAACAAGATCACTTGAAATCAGCACCAGATCTAATTTATATTTTCCTCCTCCAATAGTGTGTTAACAGGCGACAGACATGCCCCCACCAGCGGACATCGTAAAGGTGGCTATTGAATGGCCCGGTGCCAATGCTCAGCTCATAGAAATGGACCAGGTTTGTGTTTGTTTAATCTAATAACTCTAATCTGGGTATTTAAACATTTAATTTTTTTGTACCAAACTGATTTCAATTTTAAATAATGATTTTGTGTATATATAACAAACACTGTTAAGAGTTACATTTTTTTACAATGATGTTGTTGACTGAAACTGCTGACCGAGGTAGATGTCAGTCAAAAATATATCCATCTTTTAAGAGGAATCACCATTTAAATATGTGTAGGGAAAAGTGATCAGAGGTCAGGGCTAATCCACAGGGGGGAGCCAAAATCAATATCCTCTCAAGAGCTCTGAGTGTTTGCTTGTTTTCATTTAGCATGCTTTGATTGTTCATACATATTTTTTTTGTCTGCAGAAGAGGCCGCTATCTTCAATTATACGGGAAGTATGTGATGGGTAAGCATTGATCACTTGCACTTTTATTTTCTAATGTTTTTTTGTTTGTTTTTTCTTATATTTTTGTTTAGTGGCTAATGGATTTAATATCAGTAAAATGAAAATGTACTGTATAGTGTACTGTAAGATATGTAACACTAAATTACTCTCAGGTTGGCCATTGTGGTCCTTTAGATGGATTGAATAACTGCAGTCTATGAAGTTTCAGCCCATTATCCTAAAAAGAGTTTTTTTTTGTTGAAAGAAGTTCTTATTAAGTAAATTTCAAGTGTTGTTAGGGAACTTCATGGAGTTTTTGTGGGGAAAAAAAATAAACCCTGTAAAGAATCTTTGTTTTTTGTGACATCTGTTTATACTAAGAGTGTTTGCTCTCGAACTACCTCTCATAAATTGTGTGATGTAAGACTTAGAAGAATCAAAATATGTCAGCTCATGACAGGTTCTTGTATTATTGTGTACACAGCGGATGTATCACAGCATTCTGTGGGTTCAAACAGGTTCTTACATAACCATTCTCATCCATTATTTCTTTCTTTGATCAAACATCAGTTCCTCTTCTGTGATTTTGGACATTTTCTCTGGCTCTTTTTACTTGGACTTCAGGGATGGATATTGAAACTTGCTCTCACCCCTCCACCTCCTGGCTGTATCTGCCCACTGCCTCCCATTTCCATTTGAAAGTTCTTTGCACTTTCCTGTTGACACCCACTGAACATTTCTCCTCCACAATCTCTGAGTATTGACACTTGCTGGAGGGACCTCTCTGACTTTTAACAACATTTTGTTACAGCACTGAGTATGCTGCTCTAAAACTTTCAACAAGTTTACTTTTCATGACACTGCTTTTTTTTAGTAGTTGTGTAACACTTCACATGGATTTCAGCTGAGGACTAACCTCTTTCTATGTCCTTAGCTGGTCTCTATCAGGGTCTGAGCAGTTTGCCCTGCGTTATGCTGACGGCCCTCAGCTTTACATCACCGAACAGGTGAGCCTGAATGTTTTAGATTGAAGCCTCTTTGATGTACAATTAGTTTCAGATCAGAAGTAAACTCCCTTTCCATTTCTTTTCAGAGTCGTGGTGACATCAAGAATGGGACCATCCTTCGATTGGCAATATCACCAGTGAGTCAAGTATACACCGATGTTTTGAAAGTGCTGTTCCCTGAAAAACAGAGTCAAAAACAGTATACAATTAACTTTTTTACTATAAGCAGCAGTAGTTCTTAAATCTTTTTCTAAATTACTGGTTATTACAGTAGAGGAACATGGAACATACACACATTACAGATCCGACTTTGTTCAGGCCTGTTCCTTTTAGAACTTATCTGCACTCCATAACCTGACTGTCAGTGCGGCTTAGTGGGGAGCTTTGCTTTTAAAAGGCTACAAGGAGATGATAGGATTTTTCATGGTTGCTACCAGCCTCAAACTTGCTAAATAATAATGTATGATAATATATTCTGCTTAATCCTATCCTGCCTCCATGTGCACTGTGAGTGCAGCTCACGCCTCCACCACCAAAACACCAAAGTGCTTCCAAGTGCAAGGTGCACTGCAGCAGAAAAGTAGTGACAAAATTTCAAACTAATAAGCAGAGTTTGGGTTCATCTGTAACTATTAATAATTCGATAATTCGCTTTCCTTGAAAGACTCAAAGGCTGACACTTATAATTCTTGTCCCTCTGAGGTATGTGTCAATATGTATAAAAGGCCTGTTTTGAAAAATGGAGATAATAAATCAGTTTTAGGAACAACAATAGAACAGTACACACAAAAATCTTCTTCTCCGACAGGCTCGTGCTGCCCGTCAGCTCCTGGAGAGGATCCAGTCTCATGGTATTGACGCTCGCTTGGAGGCTCTGAAAGAGCTCGCCAAGCTGTCCGCAGACCCAACCTTTGCAGCAGAGTTCATCAACATGGAGGGCATTGGGACACTTGCACGTCTTGTGGAGAGTGGCACCCAGTAAGCTTAAGCTCTGTGTCGTGATAATATTTAAGATGTAAGAAGCTTGATGAGTGTTGAGTTCCCAGCCAGGTTCATACTCCAGGAAGTAAGGGAAATGTTGCAGGTTTATTTTAAGAGTGGGTCTGACGCTAAGAATAAATGTGACTGTACTTCTTGGACGATTCAGCTCTTGACCTGTAATAGGCTGGTTGTTGTGAAAAAAACTTGAACTCACTTTTCTTTTGTCTTGAAGCTTTGGTGAAATGCTGGCCTTCACTCTCACTGCCTTCCTTGAATTGATGGATCATGGTATTGTTTCCTGGGACCTTATCTCCCTCTCCTTCATCAAACAGGTACTTCCTCCAAGATTTGGGACATTGATCTGAAACTTTATCTGTCCTCAGCAGACCATTCAATGAACAGCTGTGGATTAAATTGTCAAGGTCAATGGTTACTGCTTCTTTCTTCACTTTTTTTCTAATGATACAATTTTATTAAGTTATCTCTCCTTCCTTTTACCCTGCTTGCCAGACATACGTAGGTTGGGTTGCTTAGCAACATCTATCACACATAAAGGGCTTCTTTAGTTTGTATGTGAGATATATTTGCTGAAAACTTTCATTCGACCTTCACAGTCACTAATTTGAGCATACTTTATGAACTTTTCCTCCTTAGTCAGCTTTTTCTCACTCAGAGGGCACACTTTTCTTTTGTGATCTCTTTTAGTTGCTCTTGTGTAGTTGACATCGTTGACACATGGTTGTCTCTATGTTACTTGTCCTTCTCCTTTGTCCACACAGATTGCAGGCTACGTGAATCAGCCAATGGTGGACGTGTCCATTCTGCAGCGCTCTCTTGCCATCCTGGAGAGCATGGTGCTCAACAGCCACAGTCTTTACCACCGTGTGGCTCAGGAGATCACCGTGGGACAGCTCATCGGGCACCTGCAAGTGTGAGCACACACACACGCACAGGGGCTTCACGCACTCTGATATTGGGGGCATTGAAAGGGATGTAACATTGTGGGGTGAATTTTTATTTAACAGAACTTTTTGTTTTCAGTGGTGAGTTCAGTATGTTTTTATCACTCTAAAATCCATGGGAGCGCCTGCACTCCCATTTCACAATGTGTGTTTAAATTAAAATAAATTACCTCTAACTCCAGAACCATTTTGGCTCCCAAAGAATTCAAATGGTTCTGGAACCAAGAAAAGACAAGCTTTATGGTAATATTTGGGGTATTACAATTAAGTCATGTACAATGATGTACCAACCCCATGCAATAGTTAATTGATGCAAGCCATTCTTGTTAACGATTGGACAGAGAGTTTGAATTCTTGACCTCTTCGGCCAGCATAATGCTTCAAATGGTTCCTGGAAGAAGAGAAGATGTGCTTTATGGGTGTGATTTATATCTTACAATAAAAAAAAGTAAAAAAAAAAACCCAAAACAAAACAAAACAAAAAACCACTGCAGCCTTTGTAACAACAGCTGTTATAAAAGAAACCAAAAAAATGTGTGTTAAATCTCTGGACTCTGCGCTACTTCTCAATTCTTATTCAAATAATGTCAGTCCTACAAACATATAACATGTAATGTTGCTTATAATGACACAACAGCACAAGCTTTTTGAGGATTGACTACATTGGCAGTCATTTCCAGTGGGATCTGACCCTTGTTTTCTTTTATCTTGACATGAGAAGTAAGATGTTGGCAGTGCCCTTTAAATTTCTTAAGGTTTGCCTTCTTGCACACCATCAATGAGAAACATAACCAGTCTATTTGAATTTACATGGTCATATTCAAAGCTGATGCCATGACCAGGAAGCCACTAAAAGCCTGCACTCATCCTAAGTGCTAAGAATGATTCAGATAAAAGTAAGGTTTGTAAGGTTTGTGTAGGTGAAGTTATTCTTGTAGCCCTGTTTTTTTAACTCCTGATGGAGGTTAGTAGAACATGAAGCTTCTAACTGGATGTTTTGTGGGTTGGTATATTTCTTCAGGTCGAACCAGGAGATTCAAACCTACGCCATTGCTCTCATCAATGCTCTGTTCCTGAAGGCACCAGAGGACAGGCGGCAGGTCAGTGCCCAGCGCCCACATCGGCGTGTGCTCCAATACAGAAAAAGACATAATAGATAGACATCACTATAATACTAATCCTGCTCCATACTCACATTACAGCATGCAGCCAGCTGCACATAATAGACTGACATGAATTCATAGTAGTCTAATTTAAGTGCAAGGGAGCTGCAGATATTGCTTCTCTCTGGCTGCAGCTGTAGGTTAGTCACTAAAGCTTATCTTGTGAAGAGATGTCTGTCTGCCAGCTGTCATGTTGCAGTTTCTGTGTGACAGTCATGGCTGTAATGATGCACTCACTCAAAATAGTGCCTGCTCTCCTTTGAAGTTAGCACATTTGTTATGCTGCACTCATTTCAGAGTCACTAAGAGACACCGGGGAGCTGTGACTATCCAATGACTGGAAAACTAATCACTGATTTGTAGATTCTTGTTTTGATTAAACTTTATAATTTGACTGGATACCAGAAAGTCCACCAGGAAATCAAATGCTTTGCTTTGGGTTTTAGAAAGTGGGTGTAAACTGAACACTTTGATGATTTGAGTGAAACCTGGCATTACTTACGGCGTGGGAAAAGGGATTAAATGTGGCATGCAAAATGGTGTAGGCACATCCAAAAATACTTCAATATTAGATTAGCTTTAGTTAGATTTAAAGGAGAAGTCCCAAATGGATACACTCAGTTCTGAAATATCTTTGTAGCATAACAAATGTGCAACAACTTGAGGAGAGAGTGAATCTTTGGATGTTTGTCCAGAGTGCTTCTCATCACTGTCATGACGTCCTGTATGTCTGTGCTCTGCGCAACCTGCAGTCATAACCTCCAAAGCACACGAGTAAACTGAACTATTTTCATTTCAATTTTTTTCAGTCCTATGTTGGCTATATTTTATGATCACAGTTTCTTCATGCTGAAATTTCATTTCTTTGATTTCTAATAGAGAACATTCAAGTTTTTAATTTAAAAGATAAGAAAATTTGAAGCCCAGAAAACTTGGAATTTCTAAATCAGAAATTAAAAAATAAAATGTAGCTTTAAAAAGAACGATTGAAAGCACAAAAGTAGAAGCTTTGGTCTAATATATGACAACTGAAAAAATAATGTTTTCTTTATTCTCTCGAAATTATACCAAAATGAAACATTTACTTTATATTTGTGAAAGTAAACCTGTGTCTCTTTTTCAGAGTAGGAAAGAAACTCAAGTCTAGTAAAAATGACGAGCAATAATTAATGAAACTAGGATATAAGCAGACTCAAAAGAGAGGATCAGTGATTAATTGCGAGGATAAGAAAGACTTCCTGTACAATTTTAAACAAATAATAAATTATTTGTTTTTATTTATTATTTATTAGGTTGTTACTAAATGTGTTTTCTGGCATTTAGGTGTTTTTAAATTTGCCTTGTATCCCAGAGTGACATCAATTTTACTGGTGTTTTACTGGAAATCCTATGACTTTAGTCGAGTTATCATCACTCACAACAATGGTTTTGTGAAGTGGAGGCATTTTATATTTATACTTGTTGATCAAATATTTTTTCCTGTCAGCATCCTCATTTCAATCACTTTAGGCCCATAAAATCTTTGGTTGTAGTCGTTAGTGCTCACTCAGGTTAAGTAACAAAATAAAAGGTGGGGTATTTTTTTTATTATGATTTGATGTTTTCTTTCCTTCAGCGTGTGGTTGAAGAAATTGTGCAAGAAAACCTGTCAATTTTCAGGCTTCTGTTGTTGACCACTGGAGGGCAAACTGAGTCACTCTTTCTGATGTTAACACAGCAGAGTGTCCTGCACTGCGTACTTAATTTTTCTACTAAAATGATGACTGCCAATAGAAACAGCAAACTCACAGTCAATAAGGAATGTTGGAGTTGGCCCTAAAAATTATCATAATATTTTTCACACTTACACAGTTTTGCAATTAATACGTTTTCATACTTTTTTGAAGATAACTTTTGCCTAAAAAGAGATCAAACCATGCAATTCTTAGTGTCACTTTTGTTGTCTTTAGAATGAATATAAAAAAGAAATAAGATAAGGAACAATATAATCCTTTTTTTGATTCTTTCTTCTAATGAATTAATAAATTAATTTCTTCTTGGATCGGTTTTTATCTGCATAGATTTATGAAAAATTGAGAAGAGGAATCACTCAATTGTCTAACCACAAGTGGACAAAATGTACAAATTTCTGAATGTGTGATTCCGAATAGAGTTAAATAATAAATAAATAAATAAAATAACTCTTTCATTATACTGTGAAGTAGTATGACTAAATTTACATGAAAAAAATAGTGAAATACAAACATGCTGGTTTCTTTTGAAGGTTTCCTGCTTCACCAGTTGGAACAACTAAACTGATTTTATGTGGTGTCTGATACAGTCATATTTTGTTGACTGTATCCATTGTCCATTTGTATCCATTTTATGACATTGCCATTGTTGGTGTTCTTATTTTTTTTGCATGCAGTACTATTGATGTTTCACTGTATCTCATTGTGCTTGTGTGCACTCTTTGTTTCCGTTACTGTTGCACCCACGTCCCTCCTCCTTCCTTTGCACCAGCAGGAAGAGTTTACTAACCCATTGGAGCAGCACCTCACTGTGAGTACACGTCTCCTCCACATCCCCTATCATCTTCTCCACTCTACAGCCCTCCTCTCCTTCACTCTCTTGCTTTTGCTCTCGCTGTGTCATAGGAAGCTGCTGTGTGATCCGTGAAAATTATGACTCCCTGCTGCAGCAGACAGACTGTATAGACAGTTTAAAGTTAAAAAATATTGTGCTTCACAGTCAACGTTCAGGGGCTTTAGAGACAAGTAAATGACTCCTGTTGATTTCTTCTCTGTATTATAAAGCATCTTTCCTTGTCTGTTCTTGCACATTAAACTTTTAATGTCCCCTTAGGAAATGGCAAGCACTTTGGCTCAGAAACACCTGCGATCCATCATCCTTAATGTGAGTAGAAAGCCTGAAATGCAAAACAAAGTGTTTCTACAAATTTCAGTGCTAATGCTCTGCTCAGCTTACTATTAAGCTCAGAGACTGTGAAACACTCAGGTGTGAAAGTAAGGATTGAGCTGTTCCCAGAGTTAGAGGCGAGAGAAGTTGCTGTTTAAACATGAAAAATGTGTTATACATGTAAATAAACCTCTGCTTTTCAACCCTCTTAAAGACTATCATATGCTGAGGTTTAGGTGCTTCCTCCTTGAAATCTGCAGCTACAGCAGAAAGTGCAAAGATTTTCTTCCCTGTGGAGAAGTGACACAGGGGGGAGGGGAACAAAATCTGCTCCTGAAATGATTTCTTTTGGCATTGACTCTTTCTGACTGAACTGGCTGCAAATGTCAGTGAGGCAGACTCTGAACTCCTTACTTCAGGAGCCAGAAAATATCCTGAAGCAGCTCCTGCACTCATCCAATAATCTGAGCATAAGAACAACATCTTTCACAGCATGATGCAACAACAATTTCTTGTTGTTGAGTGTATTTTAGGTGAAGATGTTTTAGTGACTATTTATTTTAAGTAGATTATCTCCCAAATATAAGCTAAATTCTGAAATTGTTTTATTTTCTAGCATGTTATCAGAGGAAATCGACCAATCAAAGCAGAGATGGCACATCAGCTTTATGTGCTGCAAGTTCTGACCTTTAACCTATTGGAAGAGCGGATGATGACCAAAATGGATCCTAATGACCAGGTGAAATGGAGACAATAAATTTGCTCATGCATTTTTATACTTCCCTTTGATGTGCTTCAGTATGTTGTTTTCATGTTGTTGTTGTTTTTTCCTCTTATTAATTATTGAAATACAACAGTTGCCCCTGAATTCTTGCTACTTTTACTGTCTTTTTAAAATGATTTTGTCTCTTGAATGTTTGAACTTCCCCTTTTTGAGTTAAAAATTTGTTTGCTACTTTACAGACTCAGAGAGACATCATTTTTGAGCTTCGTAGGATTGCTTTCGATGCTGAAAACGACCCCACTGGAACAGAAAAGAGAAAGGCCATGTACACCAAGGACTACAAGATGTTAGGGTTCACTGTGAGTTTCCAATATGAGTCCTGCTCTCTGCTCTAATGCTTTGAGTAGAAGCTCTATGATTAGAGTAAAATGGAATAAGTTACATTTTTTTAACAACCTTATTTTCTCTGTATCCAGAACCATGTGAACCCGGCCATGGACTTCACCCAGACTCCTCCAGGGATGCTGGCTTTGGACAACATGCTGTATCTCGCTAAGGTTCACCAGGACACGTACATCAGGGTTAGTTTTAGGGACAGATAAGATTTACAATTCACATTACAAAGTGCAGGCAAGTCTACTAACATGTCTCTTTACTCCTTACAGATTGTCCTGGAAAACAGCAGCAGGGAAGACAAGCATGAATGCCCATTTGGCCGATGTGCCATTGAACTCACTCGTATGCTGTGTGAGATACTCCAGGTTGGAGAACTGCGTAAGTACATCTACTTTTGAAGAGATATAGATTAATAATGTATGTCAAATGGCAATATTTAAGTTTTGAATAGTCTTCTGACACTTATTTCATAGGACAAAAAGACAAAAACAGCTCGGGAGAAAGGAGGAAAATGTTCTTCATTAAGATTTTTTTTTTTTTTCTAAATTGTAAATATATTCTTTGTGCAGCTAATGAAGGCTGCAACGACTACCACCCCATGTTTTTTACTCATGACCGAGCGTGGGAGGAGTTCTTCTGTGTCTGCATTCAGCTGCTCAATAAAACATGGAAAGAGATGAGAGCCACAGCTGAGGACTTCAATAAGGTCTGACATTAAAGCGCTCTGACTGATGTTATTGAAACATTCCCCCTCCTGTGCCCACTTTTACATTCACCAAGATCTCTTAAACAGATCTTAACAAATATGACAACTGTACGCTGGAGGTGTAACATATTGGGGTTTTTTTTGGATAGGGTGAAATTGAGTCCATTAAATGAATATCATAGAAAGCACTCACACTGAAGTGCTTGATATATGTAAATGTGTTGCAGTGAGAGCCAAAAAGTCAATAACCCGACTAATCCTTCCAGAAAGTCACTAAAAGTCTTTACTAACTGTTGATGAATTGACACAATTTTAAAAAAGAACATGAAACAGGACCAGAAAACTGACCTGAGAGTTACAGATGGCATTGTTTTATGTAGGGGAATGAGCGGTTTGTGTGTTACCATAAAATAGGGTTGCGCAATTCCTTGGATTTTCAAAGTTGGAAACTTTCCATGGACATTTTTGGAAATTAACTGGAGTGGTTGGAAATGTATATTAATTGCATTTACCTGTTTGTGAACATGTATAAATATTTAAAATTTTGGTTCATTATTAGCAGACAAACAAAGCTAATTCAATATTTTTAACGACACAATACATGAATTTTCATGGGACTCATCCTAACTCAGTCTAACTGTCATGAATAAAGGCATGAATACCTGTAATAAGCAGGCAAACATTCAAATATGCCAGATACAACATTAAAAAATGACACTTATGACATTTTAGAACTACAGAAATTTAATGGTTTATTTCATTGCCAAACAGTAGATGATCAGCCAAATAAGTAGTTCACTATTTTATGGACAAATAAACAGATAGGTAGATGAAAGCTGGTGTTCATAAAGCAGAATAGAGTTTTAAGTTTGTGGAGTTTTAAAAAGTTTCTGAATATCCAGTAGTTAATATCTTTCATACTGTCTGTAAGCTTTTTATCAGGGCTCAGGTCATATAAGAAAGTGATATGTATACTGTATGTGTATGTATAATTTGATACCCGGTACTAAAGAATCATTTTTGTTGGTGCGATAAAGACCCAAAGTTCGGTACCCAGTCCTACTAAGGGGGGAATGACCGTTGAATTGCTGTTTTAATAATAATTATGTTAACAGCAACATGACTATCACTGCAAATAACTTACTTCTTTAAACAATCTGTAAAGCCAATCTTTTCTTCCTCCGTCTGTGGTAATGTGTGTATCTTCTTGAACCAGGTGATGCAGGTTGTGCGAGAGCAGATTACCAGAGCCCTGGCCATGAAACCGTCATCTTTAGATCAGCTGAAGAATAAACTGCGAGGACTCAACTATTCTGAGATCCTGCGTCTGCGGCAGTCAGAGAGAATGAGCCAAGATGACTTCCAGTCCCCACCCATCATGTCAGTCACAATAAAAAAAACTCCTTTGTTCTGTTACATTTTCAATCTGTTCATGTCCTGATCATTGTTGTCCTTTTTAACAGTTTTTCAAATCATATTTGGTTAAATTGGGTTTTTCTGATAATGAGAGTACCTTTGTGACATCTTAATTCATCAGATAATAAACACTTAAGAGTTTTTCAAATTTGTATGCTTGTGTGCTTGTTGCTTCATGCTGTGTTTGTGCTGCAGTGAACTGCGGGAGAGAATTCAACCTGAGATCTTGGAGCTCATAAAGCAACAGCGTCTGAACCGACTGTGTGAAGGGAGCTGTTTCCGTAAACTGGGGAACCGCCGGAGGCAAGGTACATGCAGTATCAATACAATCGCTCTTCTTTTTTTATTTTTTTTTTACCTCTGAGGTAGCTCACTGCTGGTGTTGATTATCAGCTGAGCACTGTGTTCCCTGCCTCCTATTTTGCAGAGAAGTTTTGGTTCTGCAGACTCTCGTTGAATCACAAAGTGCTGCACTATGGGGATCTTGATGAGTCACCTCAGGGTGAAGTGCCTTTTGAGCTCCTAAGTGACAAGAGTAAGAAACCCTCAAATCTTTATTTCACCAAATGGCCTCATCCCTGAGATGATGACTTTTTATTCCAATTTCAGCCTGTACATGTGATCACACAGTCACTCACAGTCCACACTGTATCTGCCAGTAAGCTGACCTGAAAGAAATCACCATTATTAAGTTGTGTTTTTTGTATTCCTCGTAGTTCCAGTGTCTGATATCAAGTCTGTGTTGACTGGAAAAGACTGTCCTCATATGAAAGAAAAAAGTGCTCTGAAACAAAACAAGGTAATATAATTTTCATTTATTTTCAGTCCTAT
Source organism: Thalassoma bifasciatum (assembly GCA_008086565.1). Lineage (NCBI taxonomy): Eukaryota > Metazoa > Chordata > Actinopteri > Labriformes > Labridae > Thalassoma > Thalassoma bifasciatum. The sequence continues at coordinate 734,702 of RPOG01000045.1, read as the reverse complement.
TCTTTGCACTTGGGTTTACTTTTGATTTTTTTCTGCCACTGTGCGTAGGAACAAAGTTATTTTTCTTGTTTGTCTCTCATAGGAGGTGATGGAGTTAGCCTTTTCTGTCCTTTACGACCCAGATGAAACTCTCAATTTTGTGGCACCAAACAAATATGAGGTAAGAAAGGCAAAAGAATTTGAATTGAACTTTTCAGTGTCTTTCATGGACAACTACAGAGTCAAATATGTTCTGAGAGAAAAGCTTTGGTTGTACTGACATGGTGAAAGAGAATCTCCAACTACCTTTGGATTTTTTTTTTTTTGCTAAGCCTGAGGTTTTAGTATCTTTCAGTTTTTTTTTAAATCAAATTCTGCTTCACACCAAGTAGCAAAAGACAGAGTCTTTTAGATTTCCTGGCTTAATTGAATGCAGCCAAAACTATCGAGCTGACTCCAGCAAACAAGCATTTTAAGTAGCTTTCGTCTGTCTCACATTTCTAGCTTTGAACAATTTACATTGTGATTCTGTGCATCATTATCTGGGTCATGTCAATGGCAAGTGCACTGGTTGCACTACTCTAAACTGCTGATTAAATTTCATGTTGACCACTTAAATGGATGGTATTACCTCTGACACGCCACCGTGAAGTTCACCTCACGATGGTCAGTCTTCATACATGTACCTGTGTGTGTTTTTTTTTTTTTTTTGTGTAGTACTGCATCTGGACCGACGGGCTGTGTGCACTGCTGGGTAGAGAGATGGGCAGTGACCTGACACGCAGTGACCTAGATACTCTCATCAGCATGGAGATGAAGCTCCGCCTCCTTGACCTTGAGAACATCACAATTCCAGAGGCCCCGCCCCCTGTGCCCAAGGAGCCTAGCTCGTACAACTTCACCTACAACTACAGTTGAGATGTGCACTTGTATGTGTGTGAGTTAGTGTGTGTGGTCGGCTCAGCATGTGTGTGTGTTGTTTGGAACAAGTTTTCCCAATCTTTTGATGAACTTGGCTGCAGATGTGAGTGTTTTTTTTTTTTTTTAAATCTACATTTCATTTCAGATCCCAGGTGGTTTCTCTCTGTCAATGTTTGTGATTCTTTCTAGTTTGTCGGATGTGTTTATAACTCCACAGGGAGTTCAGAGGTCAGGGTCTATCATAGCGCAGCTTTCCTGGAGCTGGCAGAGTGAATTCAGCAGTCTCCAGGCAACAATGATTTGTATCCCTCATACTTTGCTATTTAAAGGTACAAAGCTGCCTATATAAAGCTGAAGGATAATGTGCCTGATGCTGAAAACAGATAGAACCTGTAGTCTGCTAAATTGATCTTTGCTCAAGTATGTTTTAGACAAACTGCAGTGATATTGTCCAGTCTGGTCTACATGGTAAGAATAAGACTGGGTAGCAACAGTTTCATTTTTTATACTCAGTCATCATAAAGTACATCATACCACAGAACAATGTTAATGTAAAATAATTAATTCATACACGACCTCACTCATTTCGACTCCTCAAAAACAACTGTTGATGTCACAGCAGTTTCAATATAATGTTTCTAGTTAAAAGGCAAAGCACCTTATTAAAACAACTGTCTGATAATCTTTTCAGTACTGGCCCGGGTAGAGAAAAAATTCAGCAAAAATAAGAGATCCAGAGGCTGTTAATAATAGTGTGGGGAAATAATCCTCCATGAGTTTGCTAGTTTTATCCTGTCTGTCATGCTTTGCCAAACATTTGACAAAAATAATTGCAATTGATATCAATATGAGAGACTTTTAGTCCACTTCGATTTTTTCACCCCAGTAGACAAAGAAGTACTTCTATCACTGGGATGACTTTGTTATACGAATGTAACACTCACTTAAAAACTTTGCTGAAGGAAAATCCAATAAGATTAACTTGCACTGGATCATCTGGTCTGACCTTCACCTCCTTGCAGGTTTCAGGCATGAAAAACTACAGAAAAAAAAAATTGTCACTGGTGGCTTAGTCGACTTATGCAGGTTGTTGGGGAGCTGAAACATTAATTTCTGTCTGTATGAAGACCTGTAAAGTATTCCTAACAGGGACTTCAAAATGCTAATTTTCATCTGAAAACTCCTGAATCCAAAGATGTTAAAATTTCGAATCCCAAACTATGATTTTTCTGGGGGTCTATTTTATGGTTTTCCTCAATTATTTATAAGACTTACAAGTATAACAGCACTATAGTTATGATTCAACCACTGGTATGTCGCCCTTACATACGTGTCTCTCAAAGTTTTATTTGTGTGTGTGTGTGTGTGTGTGTGTGTGTGTGTGTGTGTGTGTGTGTGTGTGTGTGTGTGTGTGTGCATGTGTGCACAGACCTGGACATTAATTTGAGTTATGTCTGTTGGAAAAGGGCAACAATAAGATGCATGTTAATTCAATGAAGTCAGAGTCAAATGTTTCAACATGCAGCACATTCAAAAAAACATGAAGGATACAACTTTTTTTCCCCAATGATCTCCTTGTCCCATCATGTTAATTCACTCATTTTATGTTTCATAAACAATGAGCAATGAGTATTTGAATGTTTCATTGAATTTTTTTTAGCAGAAATAAGGAGGTGACAGTGTCAAATGATGTCAGTACAAAGAAGCCTCTTTGGCCAGTGTATAAACTGGTTTTAGTGACCTTGATATCCATGTTTAATACCAAGGTGACATGGATATAAATATATATCGAGTTGTTTACAATCAGTCATATGTTGGTTTAAAGTTCTATTATCAAACTCTGTGTTTAAAAAGCATAAAGCATTTATTACCTATATATATTATGAATAACATACTTTATACCTGTACAGCAAAATTAAAACATCTGATGTGTTTGAGAGAATCAAAAAACATTGTGTTTATGATATCTAGAGAAATGAATTAACAGTTCAGATATGCAACATAGACTTACTGTAGAAGGTGTTACACTTAGTATATAATAAAATGATTGACAGTTTAAAAATATTCCTGTACATGCGACAACTATGTCGTAATGTTTCAAAAGACATTTATTTACTGTTTAAGTACTGCTTGCCAGTTCTTATCTGGATTAAGGTGTAACTGTAGTCAAAGATCAAGTGTTTTTATTTTGGCACCAGAGAGTTTTGTCCAATAAATTTGCCATACATTCCAGGAATGTTTGATGCACAAGTTTTAAACTTGGACACTTTTTGTTTCATTTGTTACACTTTTCAGAAAAAGTGTTAGTCTGTTTATGTCAGTGTGGTAGCCCATGCCTCAAACAAATAGATTAAAGCTGCAGATTGTCAGAAGCTGTGCTCATTTTTAATGAGATTGCACTGTATGTGTGACATGCAAACAGAGGTAAAAAAAAATACTGAAGTATTTCTTGATGTCATTTTCTAAGTTTGAAGTGTTGTGTACTTTTACATTCCGTTTGTCCTGTTGTCATTTTTAAATCATTACACCCATTTGTTCTATCAGAATAGAATTATATTTTTGTAAAAGATTGGATAATCCTATTAGCTGTGAAGACAAAGGGTCCCCAGCTTTCATTTGTACCTTATCTTTGCAGCATATTCAACATGCTCATACCTGTGCACAGACATTTCACACTACAAAAAAAGATTTGGTGTTCATGCCAAAAATTCATGCCATCACAGCCAAATGTGCGTATTAAAAGCATCCCATATTGTTTGAGAACCAACTCATACTCCAGCACCCAATGATGTCAGTGTATTTGTATATAATACTGCTAATGGGATTGATGGAAATTGCTCCCTATCTGAGTTATTGTTGATGCTGTTTGTGGAAATGGTAAGATTTTTTAAACGTTTTTTTTTCTTCATGTAGGTGGTTTAAAGGTCCCCTGTAGAGTTTGAAGTTTCTGGTAGGACCTGTTTCTCTGAGTTGAACCTCATCCTCTGCTCCACTGAGCTGGCAACATTTCATTATAATCTTGATACACCAAGATTCCTCTACAACGCCATAATGACACTCTGCTATTACGCCACCTTCATACTTGTTTTGGTATCCAGGGGTGTGATTTTACAGTGTTCTGGCATTGTGGGAACAGAAAAGGCCCAAAATGTAAGAAAATTAGATTGAGCCTTGAAAACCAGACAAATAACACAGGTTTCTCCTGCTGGCTCTGCCATTCACATGGGCTGTGCTTTTCTTTCACTCCTTCACAACAGAACCACTTTGCCCACCTACCTGCCTACACACTTATCCACAACAGGGGGAGGTGCAGCAGTCCTGCCATGTGCAGATTGTTTAAATGATACACAGCAATGTACCAGGAAGAGCACAGTGGCAGAAAACTGTGTTAAAAATGTCTTAGGTACCTTTTTTCAGTAAACACACTTGACATTCTTTTCAAGAATACATACAGTGGATTTAAGTGCAGAACACTGAATGTAAACATCATAACTAGCTTGTTCACTAGAAAAACCCACAGGATACCTTTGACTACCTACAGGGTTATTTAATGTCCTTGCAGCTGCTCTCAAAAAACCATAGCTGCAGTCAAAAGTATAAATACCATAGTGTGTGAAGGATTGTTGCATTGGATGTACTAACAATATGACTTGAAGTTTATGGTACTCTTTTACATGACTTGCTTAACTATTTATTTACACTTACTAGTGATCTTAAAGAATGACATGTTGTTAGCTGAAAAATAACAACAACAACAACTCTAAATACATATAGATAATTGTATGTATATACAGTATTGTGTTGCCTTATTGAAGAAAATGTATTATGTTTTGTGTGAATAAATACAGAGACTACTGTTGAGAATTTGTGCTACTTGTTGTGTTTTTTTTTAGATCAATCAAGATTCATCTGTTCCTACAGAGAAATATGATAACTTCTGCAGTTACTCGTCTCATGCAAGCTGAATAATCATCTCCCATTGTCTCTGTCTGGGGCTGTTGAGAGGTCACTGTTTGCCTCAGCTGAGCAAACTTTGAAATATCATTGAGACCCCCTGCTGTGTGCTACCATCCTATTCATGCTTTTGTTTTGTGCAACTCTTTTACTCATCATCACTCAGCCTTTAGCAGCCACATCAACATTACCATCATCAAATCAGCTTGAGCTGTCAGCCACCACCTCCACCACCAGACTTATAACCTCACACAAAATGTTGTTTTTGCTCAAAATGATCTACTTTTGAAGTCAAGGCAAGAAACCCAATTAGAAAATACTAAGTTGATGTATGCCCATTTTTTTGTTATGATTTCAAATTAAAAGTGTGCTTTGATAAAAAATAAGACAAAAAAAACCCAAAACAAAAAACCATTGATGATATCTAAGAATAAGTAATTGAGAATCATAGGTTGGATTTAAATCCCTTTGGTTCCCTGTGAAGTTTATTGGCCAGATTTATTATTTGGAGTTTACAAATAACTACTACAAAAATGCGTCTAATGAAAAACTTGCTTCAGAACTTTTCAGTTTTGTGTGGTTCATTCCAAATATAATAAGACAATAAAAAAAAACAAATACTTGCTTAAAGTTACGTTTTTGCTGTGTTTACTGTACTGTTTAAAAAATATTTTATTTTTAATCTGTTAGGAATCTTTTTTTTTAACAATGTATTATTCATTTATTGATTAATTTTTTGCTTTTATGTTTTTATCGTCGGTGTAAAGCATATAAAGCGTATCTTTTATTATCTTTATTGATTGCCATTGATTGCTATTGGCAACTAAAACATTGTGGGGCAGGTTCATACCACTACTTAAGAGGGAAAGATTTCGGCATACGAATTCAGAAATAATATTGCTATTAGTTGTTTATTAATGTCAAAAACATCTTCGCTACCCAGTTTTATCACGTCTTTGTTGTCATTCCTTGGGTTAGTGACGCTCAACTCCCCCCTTCTTCTGATTGGTGGATTCAGTGACGTGTGCTCAGGAACCCGGAAGTGTAGTTTTTCAAGGCTTGAGGTCTAACAGGACGGTAAAATTATTCTGTTCTGCTTTGCGTTCAGCCATCACTCAAGGAAACCAAAAATCTTCCCCTCCAAAAGAGGACCTATTTTAGAGACGAGTGACACTTCTTGGAAAAAGTGGGTGAGTACTGACAGGCTTCATGAGTCCAGACAGGAGGAGACAGCTCCGCTCAGTTCCTGCTTTTATCCGGCAGAGGACTCCCTGTGTCCTGTGACTGAGAGTGTTTCTGTCATCTTGGTTGTTATCTTTTTGTGGAGAAATCATGCATGTGACATCTTCTTACAGATATATTCAAACAGTCGAGGCAGAAGCCTTGAAAATGTGCTTATTTACAGTGATGGAGGCCTTTTGTGAACACTTATAATAGACAACATTTCTAGGGTTGTTAAGGAGGTGCTGAATCCAGATCTGCTGTATATGTAGCTCAAAAATGTCCCCAAATGCCTTAAAATTGAGAAATCCAACATGGCCGCCACTGCCAGGCTGAAATATATTTTTCAGTGACAATAAAGGCACCAACATGAATGAAATGTGCTTTTGAAAGTTTTCCCACATGAGCAATCCATCAGACTTGGGATGTTATGTGGAGAAACTGCTTAGGTATTGCAAAAATAGTTGTTGAGTGAGTAACTATTCAGCTATTATCATTATTATTGTCATTCATAATTTTATTACCAGGCTACTTTACTTTATATTTTGTTTTGAGGTCAAATGTGTTGTCATGGAACCTTTGCCATCCCCAATATCATCCCACTTCACCCCCACCCACCCACAAACTCCTTACACTCCTGCCTAAGTACACTTTTCACCTTTTGCATTTTCACACTTCTCACAGAATGGCTGATCTGCAACTCAAAGATAACAGGTTAAGTCAGGTCCAGTGTATATTTTAGTAATGTGACATGTTTTATATAGTTAGAATAATTGCAGTCTATGTATTTAAGCATTTTTGAACATTAGAAGAAGCCTAACTAGCTAAGCTGCTGACTAACTGTTACAGGTTCAGTTGTACTGTGGCCGACAAGGGTCAAACTGGTTGCAACAGGAAAATAGCTGCAAGTACAGAAATGCTGCAAATACACAAACTCAAACAGTTTCTGTACTTGCAGCTGTTTTCTATTGCTGAAAGTTTGACCCCTGTTGGCCGCAACACAATTGAGCTAGCTAATTGAGCACATATCAATGTCTTAGACTCTACATTTGTGATCTAAGAAAAGTCACACTTTCTTCTTGGACTGAATTAGTCAATTAACAACTGAAGCCATGGCTGAAGCAATAGAGAACCCAAGAACGCTTAAACTCATCAAAGGCAAGGTTGGGCATCATAGGCCAACAAGATAAGCAAAATCTCATGACTTTTAGTGTAGATGGCCCCCAGTCAGCTGACACAATAAGACAACTCTGAATGAAATTACATCAGGACAATTTCTGAGATGCAACCAATCGACTTACTGAGATACTTCATGGGGACTTGCTTCAGCAATTTTTGTTCATTCTTTGTAATTATGAATGTTTTGAAATAATATATATAGAGAATAAAATACAATGTGGTGCGGAATTATGAAATTCTCTCAGTTTAACATTCCCAGCATACGCCCTTGTATTCAGATTATTCCAAAAAAGAAAAAGAATCCAATTTTTTTCTTGTGAAAATGAAAATTTATGGTAGAATCAAGCATTTATTCATTTATCCCCTTTAAATTATGACTGTGATTTTTCTGTATTTAGAACTTGGTTGTAGCAAGAAAAATAGAAATAAAGTGTAGAAACTGTGTAAATTAAAAAGTTTTTATTGTATAATAGCTCAAAATAGAATTTAGCACAATCACTTTAAGATCACTTTTATGCTGAAAGATGATGTGGGACTTTAGGCAGGACATATGAATGAGTATACCGTAATATGTACTGCAATGTTGACAACCCAGTCCAAGATACTGAAAGCTAAGCAAAAAGGTTGTTAACATCAAAGCAGGAACTTCATTCAGTCTGCTTGAAGAAAGTCTGTGCCATGTATAGGCATGAAAGATGAAAAATACCCTGGAGGCTTGATTCACTGTCCTCTGTGAATATCAGTCCGATTGAAGCAGGTTTTCTTTAGTTCCAGTTCAGTGATCATGAACTGCTCACATCCATTTGTTTCTCCTATATTTACTCACTGTGTTTCAGGAGTATGATTGTCCGGTTTTATTTCCCTGTTTAGGGTTTAGGCAATCTGTACAATACATCTTTACACAGAAACAATGTCAATATATACTTTGTACGGTATATAAAATAAATACAAATCTCTTTCTACACCACTGCTCTGATCTATGACTCTTCCTTTTAGCTGTGATTCACAAAATGTATGTCCCTCACATTTTTTATTTATATCACTGTCAGAGTGGTTGTGTCTCTATTTGAACAAACATCTCAGCAGTCCTGATTTAATTCACATTTTTGACTCTGTTTAAGTGGAGTTTCTTCACTCTCTTTTTGATCGATTATCAAAGCCTTGGGACTTTTAATTTCCTGGAGAATGGTGATGTGGTGCTTTCCTGCTCCCTCACCAGGATCCGTGTCCAAGCCCTGGCCTGCCAGCAACATCAGTATGAGTGCAAGGAGTAAGAGTGTGACTGCTGTGGAGGTCAGCTCAGGGCTAATCTGCAGGCTGGGCTGAGGCTCTGGTACATCTTTTGTTCTGAATGAAACACACTGAGGCTTTCTGCTCTCTCTGGATCTCCTGCTGGCATGCTTGTCCCCCTCACTGATCCCTAAATGTAGACACACTCTGTAAAATGTTTCTGCTTGCAGGTGGGTCAGGTTGAAGCTCTGTGTACCAGCTAGGATACGCGTCGTGTACGTGGGTGTGTGTGCATTTGAGTATATGGCTTGCCAAGATAGACGAGTTGATGGTAGGTTGTGTCCGCTCTGCCAGGAGAGGATAGCGTAGTGTTGTCCAACCTCCCTTACCTCAAGCCCTGCGTCTGCTCTGACTGACTGATTTCCCTTAATACTCGCAGGCACTCCCTTCTTCCTTTTCTTTTCTCTGCTGTGCACACCAACTGTCACACTGCGTGTGTCTGCACCCAGGATATTCTCAGCTATACAGGTATACAACCCTGCCTCACCAAGGGTCACTTTGTTCATCTCCAGAGTCCCCTCAGGCAGTAGCCGGTAATGTTTGGAGGGGTTACAGTGAGTGTGAGTTTGAGCTGGGGTGTGGCTACTTGAGACACTGGAGGAGGTCGTCTGGTTGGATCCCTCAGAGACTTTTATTCTGTGGCAGGAATCAAGAGTTGGGGGACCTTTGGATGCACTGCTTGGTACAGGACCAAGTTTGAGTCCAGAGGGGGTGACCCAGTATAGTTTAGGCTGTGGATCTGCAAGAGCACGGCAGTGCAGGATTAGCTTTCCTCCTTCTCTAACCCCAACATAGGAGGGAAGGGAGCTGGAAGGGATCATAGGCAGGCATAAGGCGGACATTTCCCTGGAGGAGACCTCTCTAACCCTGCGAGCTCGAAGCTCTGGGGGCTCAGAGCACAGTGTGGCCTGAGGTTGGATGAAACGCACCGTTCGAGGTGTTTCTTCAGTGTGAGGGTGAGAGGCTTCTTCGGCGGCCCAGTGGAATAGGCAGTCACATCGCAGTGGGTTTGAGTGTAGGCTGACCTCCTGAAGACTTGGTAGTGAGAGCACAGTGTGCTGGTGGAGAGCACTCAGAGAGTTTGAATTAAGCATCAGACTCTCCAGCCGGCTGAGCTGAAGGAAAGCTTGCGGGTGAATGTATGACAGTCTTGGGTTGTTGGTGATCTCTAGTTTGGTGAGCTCGGGGAGGTTCTCCAAGGCCCCTCTCTCAATTGACACTAGCTCATCCATGTTGTTGAGACCAAGCTCCTTCAAGTGCACCATGTCTCTGAAGTCCCCCGTCTCAATCAGTTTGATGCGGTTTTTATTGAGGTCCAGAAACTTCAGTCCTGGCACTCTGTTCAGAGCCTGAGTGGGGACCTTTGTAAGCTTGTTGTCGTAGAAAGAAAGGCTCTCTAAGCCCTCTAACCCTTCTAGAGCTTTTTCCACCAAACCTCTCAAACCCATACCACCAAGGACAAGACTCCGCAGTGACTTCAGAGCCTGGAAACCTTGTTCAGGCAGCGCCTCCACAGGGTTTCCCCCAAGCATGAGAACTTCTAAATGAGGCAAAGCTTCAAACCACTGAGGATTGACTGTGGTGAGTCTGTTGTTGTTGATATGAAGACGCAGCAGGGAGTCAAGTCCTTCAAATGCTTCAGGTGCGATTGAGTGTAAGTTGTTGTGGCTGAGAAAGAGTTCCTGCAAATTTGGCAGTGAGGAGAAGGAGGCATCAGGGAGATGGCTGAGATGGTTTTCCTCCAGATGTAAAGAAAGCAGTGAGGGCAGGGGGGAGCTCTTAGTTATTGTCCTGACACGACTGAAGCGATTCTGAGAAAGGTCAAGGTCTGTGAGGTTTGGAAGTCTGTGCAGCACTGCAGTGTCAATCTCAGACAGAAGGTTACTCTGCAGACGCAGAGTGTGTGTGTTGAGGGGTATGGGTGAAGGAAGCTTGGTCATAAGTAGGTCGTTGCAGTCCACAGTGGGGGCCTCGTGGTAGACAGAATCAGGGGAGAACCATGGCTTGATCTGACACACACACCGGACCGGGCAGGAGACGTGCCATGGTAGTGCGTGAGATAGTGAGCCTATAACAAAAGCTGGCCCACTTAACCCAATAAACACACAGAGGAGACACTGTGTGTGCAGAAATATCAGAGTTGGCCTCATGATCCAAACAGGTCACAGGAGCTGATTCTTACAAGGACAGATTATGATGATTTTGGACGAATCATTTTAAAGAATGCATGTCAAGTTGCGATTCAGTGCTGTTTTGATGCTATGCAAATACTGAATTGCATCTGTATTTTTGTGAATTTGTCACAGCAGGGTCAAATACAACAAACAAAATAGTCAATGCTTCCTTTTCACATGAGATTGTTCCTTTATGAAGAGCGTTTTTAATGTGTAACTTTGATTGCAGTGGAGGAACAGGGACTGGCAACCGCTCCAGCTCGATAACAGCCTTTTGTTGTCACACCATCGATCTTATATCCTGGCCACAGGTGAAGGATTTGTTGCCTGCAGCATAGCGACTCACTGTTCTGTCAGAAAACAAGAAAAGATAGAGGGTGGTGGGATGAGAAACACAAAGACTATATTTAGTTCATGGTTACCTAAATGCAGTCATGTTTCACAGTCATATCTCACTGGTAACTTCTCTAAACCAGGTTTGAAAAACAACAAAAGTCACATGGGCTTTATAAAAAGTACTGTGCTGTGATAGTGAAATAAAAAATGAGAGAAAGAGAAAGCCTGGGTATAAGTCAAGAAGTAAATCCTGGCTAAAAGAGTGCCCAGCTAGAATCTCTGGTGTTTTTTTCAGCTGAAAGACGAAGGTAAATATTCAGGAGTGATGAAATTGTGTATCTTAAATATTTTATTTCAGTACTTCACATCCACCACTTTTTAGAACACAGCGGCCCACAAATGCCATTTATTATGTAACAGTTAAAGAGACCCCAAGGATCTTTTATGTTATCAGCATTAGGTACTTAAGGCTATTATGGAAAAGACTTTGTGAATGTTGCTACTCACACAAATGCACACACAGTCACTTCGACACACAAGCACACACATCAGTGTGAGACATAAGCGCCAGTTATTTCGGAAATACATTTGCAGCATTTGGCAGGCTCTGCTATTCAGCCCAGCTGACATTTCTGCTCCGTATTCACAGCACTATGACATTAATACATTGTGAACACTTGGCACGAATGAGATCACCCCATTAATTAACTGACCAACTGTGAAACATGATCCACTGGGGAGAAATTTTATGCGCCTGAAAAACAAACATCAACAATTCGAGATTTATTAGTTAGTTTTCATAAAACTGCCTAACGTGGTCTTTTGGCCACATGGGGGCAGCTCATCATGACTAAGCAGCAACCTTCAATCTTAAAATATCAAACTCATGAGCAAGAGCTAAAGAAACTACAGTTTCCAGAGTCCACTTGAGGCTGCAGAAAAAAGGGAACAACAGACATATCAAACCAAAAAAAATGATTTCAAAGTATAAATAGAAATGTTTACAGCTCAAAGGATGGATTTTAATATAACTCATACTAACTGTTTTTGAAAAGCTGTCTGCAAAGAGGCGCAATGCCAATGCCATATTATGCCATCTATTGAATACCATGCCCAAAAACAAGGCATTTATCATTCCAGTTAGTTCTCTCCAAGATGACTTCAAGGTCACCCCATTTTTTTATTTAAAAGTTTAATATTTTGATGCCAAACTTGGGTTGAAAGAGCACCCTTGATAAATGTGAACCCTAATGTGTGTACAGGGTGAAGACTGCCCTTGTCGTCAGATCCCACAGGAGAACTATTGGAGCTCACACTGCTGTAAAAATTAATGCTGGTTCTGAGGTAAAGGTGTCAGGACACAGCGAGCACCATAAAGTGTAATGCATGAGGTAGTGTGTTCACGCTGACCTCTGCTCATCACTGCTCGGCGCCTTAATGGGAACCTGATCAACAGAACTGGACCTGACCTTCAAATCCCACAAATCCTGATCTATTTGAGCATCCGTGTGATCTGCCAGACCACCAGATCCAATCCATGAAGGCTACACCACATGACCTGAAAGAGTCTGCTGATTATGTTTATTATAGAAACCCAGCACTCATTTTGAGGGACAATGGAGTCCATGCCTATTCAAGTCAGGAAACTAGTCGTAATGCTAAGACTGACTGACGTATATATTTTGTGACATTTTCATTGAAGTTTGTTTGTTTGTTTTTAAGCAGCCACTTGGAGAGTTGTGATTAATTGCTCTTTGTCGTCCAAATTTAGCTTTTTGATACCTTAGTAAAGTGAAAAAAAGTTAAAATCAATTTTTTATGAGATGTTGGGATCACACAACTGCTAAGAAGCTGTGCAGGGCTCCCTGCATAGTTGCTATGGAAACAAATCTCCAAACCTCACTCAGTCTATGTGTTTGAATATTTATTTTGATATTTGTTTTGATCATATCTGAGGTTTGGATCACTGATGACACAGAAACACTGTCACCAAAACATGCATCAAGGAGCCACTTATGCAAATTTTTGATTGTTAATATTATTATGATTATCATTTTCATTGTTGTTATCAGTGCTAAACTTCTGATCTTGTAAAACTCAAGTAATCTTTGTTGGATGTTCAAGTAACTTTACATGATTACAAATCAAGTAGTCATGAGATTAAGTTTTTCTGTCCTGGCAGCTGGTGTGATAAAACTCCTCATCAACAAATTGACATCCGCAGTTAACATGACTAACAGGAAATACTGTGCAACTCTGCTGGCATGGCATCTGTTAGCAAAGGAGGAGAAAGTGTGGTGAGGCGTTTGCCAAGTTTTTTGCCGCAAACAAGAAGGAGAACAAATTCACAGATTTAATTAAGCACGGTTATTGAAAAGAGGCCAGCTCTTCTGAGCAGTCAAACAGCATGTTGTTTAGTGCAAAGAGTGTTCCTGTGACTGAGAGTGCTGAATGTGCTGAGGGTTTTTTAAGCTTAAAGCTGTAACGGGAAATCACAAGAACAGGTCTCACCTCTTCAGGCTCTGTCGGCTCTTCACCTTCATCTAAAATCTCCCCTTTCCACAACCTGCTCAATAATTAATTCATCATTTAATTTTCATGCCTTTGTAATTTGCTTTCAGAAAGTCAGAGTTTCGCTTTTGGTGGTTTCTGTAAAGCAGAATTTGTGCTTAAGCGTGCATTCAGATTACTTGTGCTGCCCTGTAATTTGAACTATTTAGAAAAGAGAAGGATAATAGATCTGTATGACTCAGCGGCTACGCTCATAATACCCTCTCCTTCCTGCTCTGCAGAATCCACTTGTGCTCGGGATAAATAGAAAATAGTTTTACTCTCAGTGGCCAGTAATGCTTCCCCTGACTCAATATGACTCAGACTCAATTCCTTCGATTTGAGTATGGATATACAGGAACCAGTGAGCAATTTCTTTCACTAAGATATTGCTGTTTTCTCTGTTTCAGTCAATTAATTTTATGACTTTACTTATGATGTATTCCCTTCAACAACAGCCAATCTTCTGAATTCCAAACACAGTTGCATATGTATTTTAGCTCCTAACCAGCCTTTCACCGCTGGTAAGTGAATAGTGGGTGGCTGCACTACAGCTTAGACTCAACATTTGACTTGTATTCCAGACCCACAATGATTATTTAATCAACTAAGTATGCACATTCCTGCTCAGTAGGGGATGGGTACCAAATTTGGTACTTTTATAGGTAAAGACTGAATTCCTTCAGGAGCACCAAGCATTGATTCACATAAAATCTGGGTACCGTGTTTTGATACCTACACAAATCCTCCTGACTGAGAGAGAGTGGAGGGGTAGGTGGTCCCAGGCATCGTCACCATATTGGTTCAAATGTGAAAGGTACCTATCCCTACTGCTCTGTCTGCCAATGTTGATTGATGTAAATCTCTTGTATTTTCTCTTCCATCAAATTTTGTTGAGGACTCTCATCAGGCTTCCCTAATGTCCCACACGTCTGTCTTTGTAATGACGGCATGCTATGCTTCAATTCTTAGACTCAGGTTTTTCAATGCTAATACACCAGTACAGTAAAAACTACTAGCACAGTAAACTCAAGCTGCTTCCTTCTCATTGACTTCACTTCTTTCAGGTCTTGTAAATACCATTCATCCTCTTCATTATCTTTAGCCTCCCTAAATCAAACTCTCAGACTCATTCACATCCTACCAGACAGCTTGATCTTCTTCATCTTCCTAATTTTAACACCAAACATGAAAACGGTTTTCTCTTGTACTGAGGTGTACAATAGCAGCAAAGCAACAAGTGCACTTGAGTTTAATGATTTTCTGACAGGCTGAAATAAGTAGGCTTTCAGCCAGTATAAAACTTTCATGTACACAGTGACAGTGACAGTGGAGGTAACCAGCCTCTGGTGCCATTGTTTTGGGACCCACGGTCCAAGACTGCAACTAACTTTAGCATATAGATCAAATCTTGAGAATGATATGAAAACCTTGTTGGGCACTGTGGGTGGTTCTCAATAGGGTTAGCTATCATCTGAAAATTCAGCATTTCTGTGAGCCCCTCATAACATTTGAGCTTGTATGACACTTAAATTACATTAAAAGTTTGCAATAACAGAGACAGAACAGGTTGGCAGAATGAGTCAGGAAAACCAGAACACACTCTCTTATTTGCTTTCACTTCACTTGAGGAAGGAGATTATTCACAGTTAAATTATGCTCAAAGAATATTTGAAAGAAACATGTCCATAAACACCTCTTTCTTAATGCCTTGTGCCCTTATATCTTTCATGCCACTTAAACAATTTAGTTTGGGACTAAGAGATTAGATTGCAGTCTTTATTCCTGTAATGAGAACTATCAGGAAGTTTTCAGGGCCCTGTGGAGTTGGAGAGAGAAATTAGAGGTCTGTTTTATTCAAAGATGAGGATACTTTCCCCTTGGCTCCATCTGACTGTGCTTGTACCAATTGAAGAAAGCAAGAGCCAACTGAGACTGGAGGATAGATTTTCAAACCTGGGTTTTTATAGTAGATTGAGAGAAGAAATGGGCTAAAATTGTAGATACATGTATGATTGAAGTGCTTTGTTGCATAAGGTTTGTCTGTGCTGTGCAGCTATGAGACGGAGAGACACTGCAACAGGGCGGAATATGAAGAGAAGGTTTATAGAGAGATGTTTGACAGAGAGAGGGAGAGAGAGGTGCTTGATGCAGATCATGAATATAATCAAAAAAATGAAGAATTGAAACCATAAAAATAGGCACATTGCTCGGCAGCTGGATGTGATCCACCATGCACTGACAAACGTACACACAAAGTTATGAATCATTTTTACCCCCTGCCAAATGAAACCCCTGACCTCCTCTATTTGTAACGCACACACACACACCTGCTGCCAACACCTTTCATCAATGGTGCTTTCATTCGAGTGAATTTGCCTGAATCTACAGCTGCATGTGTGTGTGCTGGTGACTGCAGGTCTGTGTGAGTGCGGCAATCTCCTGTTTGAGAAAAAAATTCCATGACAACATTTCAGGTTTCTTACCGCAGCTGGAGCTCCGACTGCATCCTTTTCTGTTCCTTCTTTTTGTCTTCATTTGCTGTCAGTCTTCCTTTTCAGATGATTCACATACTGGCCTGTTTTTACCCCTTTTGTCCTCTTTCCTAGCCCCTCATTTGTGAATCTCTTAAGATTCCTGAAATATCACTTCCCCAGTGCTTCCCTCTCTGGCACTGGAGCCAAGGAGCAAAATTGCAAAGACTGGATCTTTCTTTCTCCCTCTCTCTCTCTCTCTCTCTTCCCCCTCTCTCTCCCTCCAGCTAAAATGGAGATGAGGTGTGTTCTGCAGCAGAGCTTCTGTCCCTCTCATCTCTCCTCCTCTCTTTCTATTGCTGCCTCACTCTCTCCCTGGCTCTCTCTTTTACTGTGTCATAAGCAGAAGCGAAACCTCTTGCGTTAGTTACAGTGTGGTACTTTATCTGAATGAGGAGTTTTTTTCTTGCTCCTGTTGGCGTTTTAGTTTTCCGCCATCATCTCCAGATTGAAGACCTGCTTACACTGCTGGGTCTTAGCTGGCAGGGTACACAAAGCAAAGGAGAGACAGACTTAAGTACAGTGTCTTTTAATTTCTAATTTATTTATTTATTTTTTCCCCCACATAGTTTAGGAGGAATACAAAACTATGTGTCAGACAAGACCTCTGTATCAGCTTTCATTAAACACTTGTTGAACTTTTAACTCTATGTGACCCCAATAAGGATTAGTACTTAAATTTTTACTAACTTGGACATTTAACTACAATCGACTTACTTATTACTTACTTATTTCCACTCTCAGATATACAAATACCAGAGGATAACAAGCCTCAGGGTAGAATGGCTCTGATCACTGATAAACTTACACAGCTAAGTGTAGCTCTTTCTTTATGTTGCTTTGTGCACAAATCTCACATAATTATGCGTTGAGTTTTTTTGGCAGACTAGTCTAGTCCAGGACCATGTCCACAGTGATGAATGGGGTGGCCAAACAAAAGTATGGGTGGCAGAGGAAAACAACAAACTTAAATGACTGTATCAAAACAACTGTGCCAAACAAAGGTATTATTGGAGAGGAAGATGCAGATAATCATCTGTCACGAGACTCTGGCCGACTCAGTGTTTGGCTCGCACTTCGTGACCAAGCGGCAACCTTGGTCTTTGCTGCGGCACTAAAGTCTGCCTTTCCCCTTAATTCTCTTTTGAAAGAAAGAGGATACGTTTTTTAACCATGGTTTGTGGCCTTTTTTTTCCCCCAAAGCAACTGAAATTATTATTTTTTGCCTGTTTAAGGGCATGGCTGATTTGACCGACAGGCAGACACCCTGCTGTGCAAAGTGGCTAATGGGCCTGATAGGTTACAAAACTTTTTTATCAGAAACTGAGTTATGTTATGCTACAGACAAAGTATCCATTTATTCTACAGGTGGCTGTCTGATGGAGCAGAGCAGAAAAGAGTGATGATGGATTGGACTCAAATCTGAATGCTCAATGTGACACATCAAACACTGGGAAAAACATTATGTGCATTAAGCAAGAAGTACTTCTAGACAGTGTTCTTTTGGTGGTAGTGGCAACCTGGAGACTATTAGAAGTCATGCATTTATTTGTCTGTTGTATAATGATAAAGAACTGTGAGGAGTTATCTGGACATGCAGTCCATACAACAATATCAAAAACTACCAGAGAAGGCCATTAGATTTCAGGGGGAAAGGTCCTAAACAATAAATCACTAAAAAGGGTGATGGAAACCTTATGAACTCACGTGAAAGAAGATAGTCTAAATTAACTTACATTGTCTGCAGCTTTTTTTCATGCCTCCTCGTTCTGTGTAATTAAGCTCTCCTAAATGCTCCTTTAAATTTTCAATTGACATGAGGCTGCTGCTTCTGGTAATTTATGCATTTAAGAACAGGAATGAATTTAATGAACGTCAAGAGGCTCTTGGATTTACTGCAGCATGCATAAATTTTCAATATTATTACCATAGCACTGCAAGAGATGTCATTACTCTGACTGTTTATTGTGACAAATGACAAATACAAAGCACTGCCCGACTGAGATATTACTCTCTGATTGTTCTAAAGTGCAATAATGCTGCAGTAAAACGGTAAATGAAGCACATGCATCAAACAATTTGCATACGGTCCTGATGCTGAAGAGATGGAGACTGAAGGGAGGTTTGTGCAAAAAGGAGTCAGTGGTGAACACAGTTGTTGGGAGTGATTTGAGTTCACAGACAGGTTAATTGGGAGAATCTAGGTGACTTGTTCTCATTGAGAAGGCTGAGGTGTGTTTTTCATTTTGATGCCTCATAATTTTCCTTGAGAGTTCCTACTGAGAAATGAAATGAGTCAATCTTTCTTGGCACGTGTGACTTTTTGGTTTGAGTTAATTCTTTTCAAATTTATAAATATTGAAGATGCTAGATCAACAGATATGATTTAAGATCAGTGTCATGTATCTCCCCATCTTCGAAATGATCCAGCTTATTGAAGGGGTTGCAAAATGAATGCACAAAACTGCATGCATGTCTTGTTCAAAAAGGATGCATATCTTGCATGCAGGTGGTGTGTACAGTGCATCCAGAAAGTAATCGCAGTGCATCATGTTTTTTTTCACACTTTTTATTTTATTCTACAGCCTAATTCAAAATGGAATAATTATTTTTTTTCTCTCAGTCTGCACACAACACCCCATAATTACCTTTCGCAGATATTACAGCCTCAAGTCTTTTTAAACATGATGCCAGGAACTTGGCACACTTAGGTCTGGACACTCTATCATATTGGCTTGACTGGTGGATTGCTACAGAGATGTTTGTCCTTTTGAAAGGTTCTCCTCTCTTCACTAAATACAGTTGGTGCCCTGACAGAGTGACCATCAGGTCCTCGGTCACGTCCCTGACTAAAGCCCTTCCCCCTCAATCCCTCAGATTTAGACAGGTGGTCAGCTCTGGGAACAGTCTTGGTGGATCTGTATTTCTATTCACAGATGATGGAGGCCACTGAGCTTATTGGGACCTTCAAAGCAGCAGCAAATTTTTCCTGTACCCTTCCCCAGATTTATGGCTCGAGACAACCCTGTCCCAGAGGTCTACAGACAGGTCCAGACTTCACGCCTGGTTTGTGCTCTGACATGCACTGTCAGTTGAGGGACTTATGTAGAACAATCAACTGATTTTACTCTAAATAGCCAGTTGGAACATCTGAAGGATGATCAATGGAAACAGGATGCACCTGAGCTCAATTTTGAGCTTTGTGGCAAAGGCTGTGATTGTTAATGTACATGTGATGTCTTAGCTATTTATTTTTAACACGTTTCCGAAAAAGGAAAGCAAAAAGGAGAAAAAAAAATCAAGTTGACATTAATGGGTGTTGTGTGTAGAACTTGAGGAAAAAATGAATTTACTTCATTTCGTAGCAAGCTGTAACATTAAACATGGAAAAGTGAAGCGCTGTTAGTTTCCTGATGCACTGTAGTTTGCTGGGTGAAAGAGAGCCAGAGTCCACCTGAAACTTGCATGATTGCATATACATTTTTTATTCCAGCTCTGAGAGAGATCATAATAAATGAAATGCTTGTGAAAAGTGCAGAAAGGTGTGTGGAAACACAGCCTCTGGTCAGTGATGAAAAATACACTGGTGCTGATGTTAAATCACACAGACTCTGACTCTGAAATGCTGGACACGAAAACTGCTTGTGTGTGCGGGTGTGTTTTGGTTGCTGTCTCCTTCTATGATATGGTCAAATGCTGAAATGCTATAAACTCTTCTTGATAACTCACTTATGATGTTTTATGACAATGCTGTGTATTTCAGAAGAGTTTTGTCCTTTTCACATTGATATATGCAAAAAGAATCACCTTCTGATGGGGAAAAAATGAAGAAAAGGCACAAAAGGAAGAAGTGGGTTAACTTTGCAGCATTCTTTGGCTCAGGATTTAACATTGATGTGAGCTAATGTCCATGAGTGTGTGAGTGTGAGACAGGCTGACATGTCTCTGTAATGGTTTTCCCCTTCATTTGCCTGATTCATTCAGGAGCCAAGACACAAAAGCACTCACACACACACGCACAGACACACACACACCCACATGCCCTGCTGACTGAAAGGCAGCAAGGATAAGTGGTAGTTCGCTGAAAGTAAAGGGAGGGGGGGTGGATGAGGTCGCCATAGCAACAACGGGGGGTTGTTGCTTTTATTGGAGAAAGAAAATCAGCTCTGCCTATCCTCTTATCTCTCTCTCCTTTCACTCACTCAATCCTCCTTTTTCTCTCTGTCTCACCTTTCTTTTTTCTTCCTTTGCATTCATTTCATCTGCCATCGGCTGACGTGGACAGCCCGGGACATCTACAGGAGACATGCAAATTCAAGTCACGTCGATTTTCTGCAAGCACATGCATATTGCAATGTTGCTGAAGAAATATGTGGTGTCATGTGTGATGATTTATCATGCAGTCTGTGTTTTTATGGTGGTATAAATGTAATATGTATAGAGAGATAGCAACATATATTAAGGATAGCTCATGCATCATGCTTGCAGAAACGGTGACACATAGACTTCTATTTCCCTTACACTTCATCGAAACCACCAACAAAGTGTGTTTACAGCGGCCGGACTCAGATTCAGTGATATGAGACTTTGTGTCTGATGAGATGCGGGCATGTGAGATTTGTTCAAATATGTGCCTCCTTTATTAACAATATTTGTATGCACAAACACGAGGCAGATTCATTTGCCACACATTGTACAAAATGTCCTGTATGTAACAGGTTGCATGTGAGTGTGAGACCTGGCCTGCAGCAGCATTTAGATTCTGTTCACAGGTGGACTGGCTCCCCAGCTGGACCTGGGAACACTCAAGGACTCAAGGACAGCCCTCCCACATCACAGCTAAACGTGTCTGTGAGTGTGCGAGCGAGTGTGTGCATGGAAACATGGCAGAGGGAAATGATTGAGAATTTGCTGCCATGGTGACAAGAACCACTAGTATCTAATAGCGACGGGTTGTGGAGGAGCCTGCTTTTTGCAAGAGGGGAGGGGAGACGAGGGACAGAGATAGATGGAGGGAACTGAACACTGAGTGCTGCTTACATTTTGATCAGTATTCACATTTTGAGCAGGTTGTTTCCTACAGTGTGCAATGCTTAAATGTTTTAAAACATATATTACATCTTTATTTGTAGAGATTACAAAATCCTCAAAATGCTTCATCCAGTCTTTCCAATACAAACACCATCATGAGTAACCAAAATTAATCTTAATCACGATGAGTTGTATTTTAATTAGCTTGCACAGTGCATGTTTGTGTGTGTGTGTGTGTGTGTGTGTGTGTGTGTATGTGTTGTATGTGGCTGTATGTACTGCGTGGGAGAAAGGCAACAGGTCTGTGTTTATCAGCTGGTTCCTTTTGCATGGTTGCCATGGTGAAAGAGTTTGGTGCATGGTTCGATAAGTTCAGTGCCGTTCGTCTCTGCAGCAGAACAGCACAAGATCTTTTGATACAGGGGTCAAGAGGTTATTTTGTCTGCAGCCTACTTAAAGTTTGGCCAAGTTTTGACCTCCAGTGATGTCGATGTGTTTTAACATCCCTGGAGGGAGGCAGTTTATTGATCCAGGAATGAGAAACTCATTAGAGATCATCTGTGCAGAATGGAGTGGAAGGAGCTGAGTGTGGCTTATTAACGCCACCTGGTGATGAGATGTAGTAGCACATTATTTGTGTTTTTATCACTACAAAGCAACAATGTGTTTATGCCAAACTATCATTTTATCATTAGCGAGTAAATCCTATTTTGGCCACTTGATCTACTGATCTCTTAAATTGTGTTAGTAAAACAGTTGCCAAAAGTATGAAAAACAGTTTGATAATCTGTTTGATAGAAATGAAAAAGACAAATCATTTATTGTATGGACTAAATGCTTGATTGACTTGGGTCAGTCCTTCACAACTGCATCCCCTTTTCAGGTTATGCCAGGCTGGAGCATATTCCAACATTTTTAGAGTGACCAATCAACCTGATGAGCTTGTTTTATTACTGTCGGGGGAAGCAGAAGTTCCTGGAGAGAAACCATGCACGTGTTTGGCAGATAATGCTAAGTGCACACAGAAATGCTCCTGATTTTAACCAGGAACCTTTTAGCTGAGAGACGACAGCAGTTACCACTAAACTGCTTCAAAACAAACTGTGTGGTGAGCATGTTCATTCCTTTTTTTTTTTCCCACTAATGAAGGTCACTACCGTAACACTTGTCAGGCCACTTTTTTGTGGTTCGAAGACTGGCAGTTTTTTAAATTAATTATCATGTTTGAAGGATAATATTTTCTTTCTTGATGGATCAGATGATCAAAAACAGATTATCTTTTAAAATGTTGTTATGAGAAATCTGTTTAAACAAACCATTTTTAGCATTAAGTTACAAAACAGACCAAAGGTGAACTTTCACAAAGTGGGCATGACTGGCACCTTGAGTCACTGCTGTCAATCGCTGTATGATACTGGAATCAGTATGACTAATATTTCAGTCAGTAAGGCATGTGGGTGCCAAACATTCAAGCATTCAAGGGCAGGCAGGACAAAAAACCTCCTCCTCTGCAATGTGGTGACCAGCACTCTTCATTTTAAGAGATAAACTGTTATGACTAATATCTAATAAAAAGTTTTCCTTACTGTAGGGCAAATAAAAGTCTGGCACAAACATTCATTATTAGAACATAATCTAAAACGCTGTGAGTGTATGATACAATGATAACCTTTAAAACATCACAACTATTTAGCTCAGAAAAAAATCACAGTACTCTTGAAGGTTATCACTAATTTATGGTAATTAAATGTGGAAAAAAAAAACCCATACAAAATAAAAACAAACACATTAGACAGGTTGCAGAAATGCAGATTCACTGAGAATCAATAACTCAATTTTTGTGAGCAACAGAGGCAGGTTTTCATTTGGGTCTTTTGTAGCTTTTACAGAAATATTTGGAACTTGGGTTCTACAAACCTTAAAAGATTTTAAGTTTGTGCAAAATTCATTTCCTTAAAAAGCTGTTGTCTGTTGAGGGTGTTTGGTCAAAGAAATAAGGTTGGCTTTTTTATGGCTTTTCATCCAAGGCCTTCTAGGATGCAGCTCTGTTTTACCTGGCACTGAAGTCAATAAAGCAAGCAACTTAGAAACTTAAAGCAACTCAGGATGACTTCAAATGGTTTGCTTAATGTTTTCAATCAGCCATTGAAAATAGTCAGTCTTTCTCCAAAAAATATGCATTAAATACACGCAAAACTTAGTGTATAAATTGTGACAAGTTTGCAAATACATGAGAGGATAACATCATTCTGCACACTTACACAAATAATCACCAGATCATTATAATACTTTTAGATGCCCCTTTAGATTCTGCATTTATATGCAGGTATTTGCTTTAAAGTGTTTACTTAAAATAACACTTATTGAAGTAACAGTCTGATCTTTCATAACACCTTATTTTATCTGAGTGAAAAGCACCAGTTTGAACTGACTTGTTGAGGGGAAATCACATGAAAGCTGAGGTGCTGGTATAATTTACATGTTGGGAGGGCAGCACCCTCCCAACATGTCACTACCCACTCTCACTGTTTCCTGCTCTGTCCTTTGTCCTGTTCTCTCTAAACAAAAAAAAAAGAAAAAAAGAAAAGAAATTTCAAGAAAAACAACTACAACAACAATAATAATAACAACAGTTTTTTAATTAATTAGTAAATAAATAAACACATGAGAGCCTTGAGCTGAAACCATTCTTATGTTATCCTTTTGTATGATTACAGTCTTTATCAAGAACATACCATCAAAGTTAAATTTACATTTGCTTGTTATTTGTTGACATCATTCTTCTTCGGCGACAGTTTTCTTCTGAGTAGCGTTCTCCTCGATACGCCTCTAAGAAGGGATGCCACTTCTCGGAGGGGACACACAGTGACTTCAAACGCTGTCAAAAATATGGGGGGATATTGTTAAAGGCAAGCAGACAGAACACTCTTACAATGTTTGATATACCCTCATTATCCTTTTACTATTCCCTGTGTTAAATCAGACAACATGCTGACCTGCCAGAAGCTTCCCTCTGCCCTCATCAGCTTGTAAACAGCCACTACAGGGATCCATATTAGGATGAAAGACACCATGCACCAACCCAGAGCCAAGCCCCAGGCTGGATATTGGATCTTTCCGTAGGTGGGGGGCTCAAAGGATATTAGAGACCACAATAGGACCACCTAGAAAGAAAATGTAATTGTAACATCTGATACAAGTATATAGGACCTTTTCACCCAGCGCACTGATGAGTTACAAGATAAGTTTTACATACTGAATGCTATGGATATGAGAAGTAGCCGCTAAATCACTGCCCTTATCTCAAAACAAGTGTTAACAAAAGGCAAAGAACAGAAATACAAACTATTTAACCAGTGTAAGTTACCCGATATAACAAACAAAAGTGCTGTGCAATTAGAGTTAGAAATGAGAAGTGACACAGAGTCAGTGTAATCTCAAGGAAATGAAAAAAAAAGGTTACCGCAATGATGCAGGGGCTGATGAAGAACCAACATGCTCTCCAGCACAGCCAGAAGCAAAAGCTCTTCTTTCCAATCATCATCTCAATGTCTTGTATGAAAATGTTCCCTCCTAAAAAAGAAGACAGAAAAAAGAAAGTTACCAATTATCCCGCAGTAACCAATTTTGATTCCTACAAAGTTCATTTTTTCCACAGGGCCAAGACAATCATAACCAGCCGTATTCAAAGATCATTACGTTTCCATTTTTGTGAACGAAGAGGCGTGTTGCATCTCTGCCGATTCTGTCCCAAAGTGAACTTTTTAAAATATTTTTTACTTTTTTACTTAAAAGTAATTCTCATGTCTTTAACCGTCAGTTTGACCCACAGTAAATCTTTTCTCTGAATGCTGTCAGTAAAGTTAGTACTGGTCTGCTCCCTTGACATGGTACAGACTCAGAGGCCACCGAAAAGACTTACTATTAAGAGACGATCATTCTTGTTGAGTAGCTGAGTGTATGTTAAACAGATTCATTTCAATCATAGTTACCATAAATGAAGATGACCCCAAAGATCTCAAAAAGAGCCAAAACAAGCAGCACCCAGCTGGCAACAAACTGGTCCATTAACGTCACCCAGTATATACCTGCCTATACCAAACACACACACACACACACACACACACACACACACACACACACACAGAGCGAGACTGCAGGTTAGTGTGGTGATGATAAGAGACAGTCATAACCGTGTAACTGATTGCTGCATCATTGTACCCTAGTAACACAAGGCAGGCCCAGCAGGTAGAGGACAGCTACTGCTAATACTGTCACCACAGCTCTTCTGGGTTTGAAAACCTCAGGGAAAGCATCACACAGACAGGTGACGATCACCTCTGATGGAGAAAAGAGAAATGTGGTGAGTAACATTGAGTCATAGAGTGGAAAACTTTAATTTGCTGTAAACTCAGAGAGGAATAGATATTAAAATGATAATACATGACAGCAGAACCACTCCTTGATAGATATCTCACCTAATTGTGCAAACTGAGAGTCCAGGCCAACAATGAAAAACATAAAAAAGAACAGGATGGACCAAAAAGTGGAAATGGGGAGTTTAGCTAAAGCGTCTGGATAGACAATGAAGGCCAGACCAAATCCTGCACAAAGATAAAGAAATAACACATCAGATAATATGTGACAGATATTCTGAATAGAGATGATGCAATAAAAGTGTGCCTGACCTTCCTTTACCACTTCGCCAATAGGCTTTCCATATAAACGAGCCATGTGACCCAAAATAGAGAAGATGGCGAACCCTGCGAAAACACTGGTAGCTGTGAGGAGATGAAAAAAAACCCAGTCAATTACAAAGAAGCAAAAAAGAATTATGTTTAAAGAATTTTGTACCTTTTTTTTCTTACCATGGTTGGTAAAGGATACTATAATTGAATCCGTGTGCATGTTGTTGTGGAAGTTGCTGTAGGAAGCAAGAGTTAAAACTCCACTTGTAGCAATAGCTAGGGAAAAAAACGTCTGAGTTGCTGCATCCTTCCAAACCTAAAAAAAAGAATATTTGGGTAAAACCTAGCCAAATTTCAATTTCCTGTGTAAAAGGAGTTTGAAGTTCTTACCTGTCCCTCAGTCAATTTAGTCCAGTTAGATTTGGAGCCAATAAAGAACTCAATACCATCTCTAGCTCCTTCAAGAGTTGCACCCCTGATCAGCAGGATCAGAATCACCACATAGGGAAATGTAGCTGTGAAATACACAACCTCAGGGGAGAAAGTTTTCATGAGTCAATATTCTGTAGTATCTACGATGACAGACTCTTTTTTTCACTGATAGGAGGAGCAGCAGAGCCTTGGAGGTGTAACTGGCTTACTTTGCCCGAGGACTTGATTCCTTTAATGAGTGCTGTGGCAAGAATCATGGAGCTCAGCAGCAGACAGAGGGCCAAGTGCCAAACCACAGGTCCTGTTTCAGATAGACCACTGGATCTCTGCAGAGCTACACGGCTGAGAAGCAGAGAGATGTGAGCAAAGGGCACAGTAGTAAAACAACTGTTTGCTGGTGAAGTTATGCCTGAGTGTGTCTCTTACTCCCAGTACTGCTCACTTGGGCTCTGCACTGGAACCTTGATCAAGTTAGAAGGAGAGCATGTGCTGTTTGCCATCGTCCAGTTCGACACCAGAGCACCACTTACATTACAGTACACTGGAAAAGAGGAGAGACCAGTGAACATCAGTCAGCGTAACGGGTGCAGCCAAATACACTGACTGGTCAAAAAAAAAATCACTACCTTTAACAAAGCAAATGGGTACAAGCCTCTCCCTACAGTGCCTACTGCACAAGTCTGTGGGGGCAGTGCTATGGTCTGTTTGCTACAGTTGCTCAGGTCTAGGTTCAGCAACATTATGTGCCCAAAGAATGAGGTCAGCTGACTACATGAATATACTGAATGACCAGGTTATTCCATCAATGGGTTTTTTTCTTCCCTAATGGCATATTCCAAGATGACAATGCCAGGATTCATCAGGCTCAAATGGTGATAGAGTGGTTCAGGGAGCATGAGACATCTTTTGTCACACAATGATTGGCCACCACAGAGCCCAGACCTTAACCCCATTGAGAAACTTGGAGATGTGCTGGAGAAGACTTTATGCAGTGGTCGGACTTTCCCATCATCAATACAAGATCTTGGTGAAAACTTAATGCAACACTGGGTGGAAATAAATCTTGTGACATTGCAGAAGCTTATCAAAACAATGCCACATTGAATGTGTGCTGTAATCAAAACCCAACGCGGTCCAATGAAATATTAGCTTGTGTGACCTTTTATTTGGCAACAACTTTTTTTGGCCAGGCAGTGTGTAAACCCCCATGTTTTTATCACATTGGTCCAGAGTCAAATAAAACAGACAATACTGCCTCTCTGAGATGGCACTGGAGTTACCCCAGCCCTCAGTGACAGATCAGCATCAACCCAACATCAGCTTTTATAATGTATTTTTACAAGAAAAACAAGAAAGCACCTAAAGGTGTGCTGCTGCAATTTTTGTCGGCCCAGCTGAAGCATTTGGACCAAGGCAGAGGAGACTGGAAGGAGGCGAACATGTAGTACAGGCTGTAGGACACGATCACATTATAATATATTGAAACCAAGATGTTCACCATAACCATGGATAAGCCAACACCTGCAGAAAATAGCACATTATCAAGGCACTTTTGAAAACATTTTATGAATGAGAACATTTTCAGTACAAAATGTGTCTGTACCACATTACGATCTGCATCTTTCTCTTTGATTAAATGACCGCTGCATCTGAAAATCCTCTCCAGCCATCTATATCATCAGATGGTAATTATTTTTCACAGTAGCTTCACTAATCTTATCTATAAATAAAGTTGCCTCAAAATTACTTGTAATAATGATACACGTGTTAAAATGATACCGTTGTATTATTCTGAATCCAGTCTTTTCACTGGGTTTTTACTGGAAATCATCAGAAGGAAGTTAAAACTCATAGAAAGTCTTCTGCACTGGTTTACCCTGCAGAAGTGGCACTGCCCTCCACACGTTTACTGGTCCTTGGCTGCAAAATTGACCAAGAGCAGTTTCCAGGAAGAAAAGAGGAATTCCACACAACACCAGCATCAGGAAATATGGGAAGAGGAAGGCACCTGCTCACAGGGATTAAGTCATCATGTAACCATGTTCAAGATAAGTACATCACTGTTATCATCATCACTGCCAATCACATACCTCCTCCATTTTTAAAGGCAATATACGGAAACCTCCAGATATTTCCAAGGCCAATAGCAAAGCCTATCATGGAAAGCATATACTCCGTCTTATTGGTCCAGTTTCCACGCTCTGGATTCTCATCACCGTCCTCAGTTTGACAGTCCTGCACCAAGCAGGAAGACAGTGTTTTAATCATTGATTTTATGTGTGGGTTACAGTAATTACAACATTAATATCCCAATGAATGATTATTTGCGATCATTTTCTCGAATGTCAGGAGTTTCACTGCAACCAAACAGTGCTCCATGCAGATTTATCCTAAAATAACCTTAAATCATTAAGTTGGGATAACAAAGAAATGTTTTTTTTTTAAAGAAAAATAAACAGTTTGATCTCTTCTTTTTTGATTTTTTTTTTTGTTGTTTCATTATTTTGATACTTTTTGTGCATTAAAAATATCTTTCCTTGAAGACATGTAACCAAGTTCCAAGTTGCTTTGAATAATAAACAGCCTGACATCACCACCATGCCTGTTGACATGTTAGACAAGGGTGGGGTCAAGTGGAATAAGTAAATATTTGGAAAGTTGAATTCTGTCTCTGAAAGTCAGAATGCTAACACTTGATCTCCACACGAATACCTAGAGGAGCTTTTCCCTGCCAATGTGGGGAAAATAACAAAAGGACTCCCATTCAAAGATAATGAAAATGTAGAAGTGTCGTTAATTCATTTTTTTATTTATTTAACCACTTAAGAAAGGAACACTTTTTTCTTTTTTTTTTTAGATTTCTGACTTTCTGTTCATTACTATTTCATTCATTCATCTCAAATTTAGAGTCTGACTGGACAAAAAAGATTCAGTGAGTAATGATATAAATAATAACATCATGTGAATTCTTATAGACTGTATCAGTCCGTGTCAGTCAGCTGTTCAAAATACTCTTAACATATTACTACAGTAAACAATATTTTGCTTTGCAGTATGCAACCAGGTGGAACCCCCCCCCGAAAGTATGAGACAATGTGGAAGTGCTAACTAGCTGTTGTCTAGTGTCCACTTGGGGTACTGGAAGTCACAAATATACCAAGCCAAAATAAGTCATTTTGAAAATGAATGAAAGCAATTTCATACTTGAGTCTGTGATGTGGTTCTGAACATCAGCATGCTGTAAATGTCTATGACACGTAACACCAAGCCTCTTGTGGACTTATAGCCATGGTAATATTTAGTGCAACAGCTACTTTGTGTGATACTTTTAATGTAAAAAACAAAATTTAAAGGACCTTTTTTTTTAGCTCTTGAAACAAAGTTTAAACCTCCATGTGCTACGTTTATGGTCTTGACCTAAAGTTAGTTAAATTGATTAACAGATGTCTACAAGCCTACCTGATCGGAGAGGATAGCAGGGTCTCTGGCAAGGTTTGAGCCATATTTCTTCATTTTGCTGACAAAACTCCCAATTGCTTGTAGGAATGGTTTGAAGTCACACTTCTGTAACACTGCATCTGTCAAAGGCAGCGTTGTTGTGGCAGCACTATGAACAATTTCTCAAACGATGTGATCTCAAGACAATGGCTGACAGCGCTAGAGTGAGAGCTTCACTAACTCAGACACAAACGCAGAGTGTCACCTGCTTTAAATAACAACCTTCAGGCTTAATCAAACAGTTAGCTGTGTTTAAACAGTGAGAGGTTTAACACATAAGGCACACATTAATACTGAGCCACAACAAACAGAAGTGATGGCCAGAGTAACTGACACGTGCTTTGGCTCCCTTCACACCCTAATTACATAGATTTGACCAGACACCCTTTGATGAGCTCTCTTGACCTCTGGGTCTCTCAGTGCTGCCCAGGAGACCCCAAACCCCAGAAGAACCAAGTCCACATCCAACCCCCACTCTCTCTCGCTCTGTTGCTCTGCTTTTATCCCTCTTTCCCATAAATCTAACAGTGTGGTATTTAGATTCCTAAGTCATTGTTTTTAGCGTCTGTAAGTGCTGACAAGCTACAACTTATTTTCAGTCCTGTGACACACAGATCGCATCAGCATCATGCTTTCTAGCAAGTAGCCATTGCAAAAGAGGGGGACGAAACAAATGTCTTTCTGCAAGTTTTTCATGTTGATATCAAAGCTATCGTCACAGAGCAAACATGGGTTTAAGTTTCCTCAGATACCTCAGAGGCCAGTGCTCCATTAGTGGTCATTTGTAAGGCCTGCTTTTTAAAACTTGTAAGAGATTTGCCAACATTACACACCAGTGTCCTAGATTTACGTGCTTTATAATTTCTGAAAGCTCTTATTCATTTTCAGCCTCTCAAAAAAGTGATGTACAAACATCTAATCATACAGTCCTTAGATCATAGTCTTAGTTGCATGTCTGTTTATTAAATATGTTCTTTAAATATTTATTAATATTTGCACAGGCATACCTTATAATCATATTTGGCAGGCACCCTCCTAAAATCACAACTGATGAGCGGCCTTTTTGATATACTGTATTTCACTTCTTCTTTTTTATTTTATTTCAAAATCAAGAGAAACAACTATAATATAATCAACTATAATCTCTGCTTGTTTAACAGTGTTGTGCTGCAGCAGAACACATGAAACAGTTATTGACAGGAACATTTATAGCAGTTTTTCATTGTCACTTGGTAAGGGTATTAACATACATTAACTGATATCTATATCACAGTTAAACATTCACATGAAATCATTGGTAACACTTCACAATCAGGGTACCTTAATAAAGTGTAGTTAATGCATTATTGGGCATTGACTAACAGTTTAATGATAGGTACATAATCATTATAATGCTTACTTTAGAAGGAATACAGAAACATATTCCTATGCATTCACTAATTGTTCTCTTGTGCTGTACATGTTACCTGAAAGTGCATTGATAAACAATTTAGAGTTTTGAGTCATCAATTTTTAATGCTGTGACATGTATTTCATCAGGTAGCCCGAACCTAACATAAAGGTACTGCTTAACTTTAGTCACCTGACATACACCGTAGTACATGAATAGGAGTCCTTCATAAATATTTAATCATTGTTAACCATTACTGGGGCTTTTTGGACCCCTATTGTTAAGTAGAACGCATGGATCACTCAAGTAGCACATAATTGATACTTAAAGGGTAATACATTCCTAAGGATAAGTAATTACAATGTGTAGCTTTTATTTATGCTCATTAATGTATTAATTAACTCTGAGCACTAGACATTGATTGACTGCACTGTTAGTTAATGTTACGTAAGGTATCATAATAATTGATGACATATTATTAAATGCTGAATAATGCATTAACTAAATTTTTTCAAGGGAACTTTATTGTCAAATGTTACCAAATCATTTTATCTGACCTTTAGCATGAAGCTTCAGGCCCGGTCAATTATGTACTAACACATTGTACAAGTTCCTTTTTAAACATTTGATGTGTCATCAGTAAACATTTAAAACTATTAAACTGGTTTTCCAGCTTTTTCTAGGTTTCAAATTGTCTTTTTTAGAATCTCTTTATGTCAATGATACTTTGTTGTTTATGTAAACTGTTAATTATCACCTGACATGAGAATAAAGACATCACAGTAAAAAACACACAACCCCCATAAAAGAAATCCACTCATCGTACTTCTCTGCTTAGAGGTGAAACTAAACTAGACACACGGGGGAAAAGAGTCAAAATAAAACAGGAAACACAGAGGACCTGAAAACAATGGAGAACATTGAAGACAAGGATCAAAACAGATAACATACAGAGGACAAGTGATCACACAAAGACACAACAAGTAAATCCATAAGAGAGACAAACACATGGAATACACACCACAACAAGGCCAACACATGACAACCAAAAGGTAAAAATATGATGAAGATACAAAGTCGTCACTAACAGAAATGACTGGTTTATTGGTTTACCTGGATCATACTGATAAGAGATCCTGCTGCACAGCACAAAAAACCTGCTGCAGGGTGATCATGTTACTAACTGTGTCAGGTTTTTTTGGGATACGGGAAGTTGGGAGTAGCGTGGGAAAGTCTGAACATCAAAGCAGTCCTGAACTCGACAATTATTGAAGGGCTTCCAGTTAAGCGTCAGTAACAAACAGAAACACGGTGTTTCAATTCCTGGTTCTGTCTTTAGTGCCTCTAATCTACAATTAGTTGGTGACAGACAGCTCTGCAACCCGTTGATAGAAAAAGACTGAAATCAGTGAGATGATCTGCAGCCCCTTTTTTAAACAGCTGTTTTGCATAAATATGACATTGACAGCTGCTTGGAGCCAGGTGCTTTTGTTTGGCTGATTCAAGCTGCTTCACAAGTCTCATATGATAAGAACATGAAACTCAGTACCAGACGAGATGTAGCTTTTGTCATTTTGTGTTGGAGATGTTGGAGATATTTATTGATTAAATTGGATGAAAACAGGATGTTCAAAAGTAAACTCAAAGAACAAAGAACAAAACAGAGATATAAGAGGCTGACGTCAAAATTTTTCCTTGCACAGCCAGGTAGTGTCAGGTGCTGATAAGTAGCAGGTAGATGATTAACTGGAAAAAACAAATCCTCCGGACACTGACAGATATGCTTTACTTGATCTTTATTCTCTGTGAACAACACATTTCGTGTGCTACGTCATCAGGTTCACATTTACAACCCATTTTCTGATAACATTTTGTTTTTCTGCAGATTCATTGATGACATTGTAATGGGATTTATGGGCAGTGAGGATGAACTTAAGGCATTCAATGATTACATAAATGTAACTTTTACTAATATGACATTCATCATGGAAAAAAGTAAGAGATATAGACTATCCCAAAAATACTGATAGAAATACAGTCTTACATGCAACAAGTTTCCATCCTGACTACCTCACTGCTAACATCCCATATGGTCAGTTCATAAGATTGAGAAGAATATATAGTAATGAAGAGGATTACCATACAAAGGCTGAAGAAATGTCTGAGTGGTTTGCACAAAGGGGATATGACAAATCTCTTCTTGACAGGGCCATTGGGAAGGCTGATAGGAAGGAGGGGTAAGAATTATTGAACCGTGCACCTACTCAGCATGATGATAAAAATAACATCACCTTTGCAACAGAGTATTCTACATCTTAAAGACAACTTAAACAGAATAGACAGTAGAAAGTACTTAAATGTGACCCAAGTCTTGATCATTCGTCTTCTTCTGGGCCTAGATTTTGTTTTAGGAGAGGCAGAAATGTGAGGGACAGTGTTGTCAGTTCCATGTGTAGTGAACCAACAAACCAACTGGCATTTTCAACAGGTTCATGGGAACTACAGATGGTTTGGATGAATCACAAGATTTGAGTTGTTTTCTTTAACTTGATTTTTCTTCTTTTTCATCTTTCCTTAGGACACATAGGAAAGATGATCCATCATATTCATCCGGTGCAGCAGCAAGTGAGGGACAGATCTACAGGATATATGATCTATTTTTGTCAAGCCTGGAGGTACCTTATTTCCTATTAATGTTTATAGTTGTTGGCTCATTGTTGTGTATTATTGATCTTTTGTAAATTTCAGACCTAGAGATTATAGAAATGTTTAGAAAAATTAACCAACATGATTGGTTTCAATCTGATTGACCTATGTGATTTGTTACATATTTCTGGCGTGAGAAAGACTCTACAATTATGGGTCATAGAAATGTGAACCTGATCATGCAGCACACGAAATGCATTGTTCACAGAGAATAAAGATTAAAGAAGTCTATCTGTCAGTGTGCGGAGGAAAGACACAATTTTCATATATAAAACACCTAAGAGGAAACACAGTACAGTAAGAAGAAGTTCATGGATCATTTACAAAACAAGCAAACAGTATAAAAAAGGAAACAATCAAAGATACTTCTGACCAAACAATTCTTTCAAAACAATATCAGTTATTTTATTATTTTAAAAACTTTTAACCAATGCATCATGTAGATGATCGACATAGTCAAGTCTTATGTTCTTATATTTTTATGTTTTTTTTTCCTGTTAACACATTCACATACATGTAGAAAAATTTCACTAGATATAGGTGTACATGAGAAAAAAAGACTACGCAGTAAAAGCTGGGAAGCAGATAAAATGGGGCCAGTAAAAGACATAAACAGCTCATTTATTATAAATGTCTCTCAAAGTGCATTAATAAAATGCAAACAAATAAAATCCCTCCCCTTTGCATTACTCTTCCCATCCCTGGCCCTGATACTTGCACCCCTTATATTGGAGACTGAGCACGAAAAAGGGAATAAAAAAATAAAGCTTTAAGAACTAGCATTCAAGTCAATATTTATCCTAAAAATAAAATGAAAAATAGAAATCAGGAAAATGCCACTTATTTTACTGTCAGGTTGCAGTGTAAGGTTTTCATAATTCAAGATTACACAGATATATGGAAGACTGGAAACTAAAGACTCAAAACCGCACGTCAAAGCTGGGAGCTACAGATTTCATTAACAGTTACTTTGGGTTCAAGATCATGGCTTTTACTCCGGCGGCAACGTTCTTCTGAGTAACGTTCCCCTCTGTGGACGTCCAGGTAAGGATGCCATTCTTCAGCTGGAGAGCACAATGATTTCAGACGCTGCAGGAAAACACACAGAATGTCACATTTTTTGTCACAGAAACACATCTGTTTAAAATGCAGAATCTCTGAAAGCCATCTTGAATCACTGATGATAATCAACATACCTCCCATGGCCCTCCCTCTGCTTTAATGAACTGATACAAAGCTACAGCAGGAATCCAGACCAGGATGAACATCGCCATGCACCAGCCCAGAGTCAAGCCCCAGAACGGGTACTGAACTACTCCATATGAGTGTGGTTTCAGTGTCATCAAAGACCAGACCAGGATCACCTACAACAGAATCAACAGACATGAAGCTGTTTATGTGATACAATTACACAAATCCAAGTCACGCTTCTGTCAGACTCATTTACTGACTTTTTCTTGCGTCACTTCACAACAGTAAGACCTGACATATGAAAAATATAATTATTAAAGCTAATTGCTTTTATTTCTGATCAGACTTCCTGATAGAACTAGTCATGCATTAGAGTTTGAAACAGTTCAGGACTTTATTTTTGATTTTTGACCAAATACTGTGTGACTCACCACAATGACGCAGGGGCTGATGAAGAACCAACATGCTCTCCACCACAGCCAGAAAGCAAAACTTTTCTTCCCAATCATCATCTCAATGTCCTTAATAAAACAATTCCCTCCTAGAAACCATGAAAAGTATGAAACATCAACAGTTGTTTAAGACTCTGTCAACTCTTCAGCATGCATGCACACCCTTGATGTTTACCGTAAATGTAGGAAACACCGACGATCTCAAAGAGAGCCAGAAAAAGCAGCACCCATGTGGCAACATACTGGTCTATCAGAGTCACCCAGTATATTCCTGCCTAAACAACACACATGAATGCTTGTTTGAGTCAAGGAGGTGAATGAAGCCCGTCTGATAACAGACACCAACAGCTAATGCAGACTTACCTGTGTGACACATGGCAGACCCAGCAGGTAGAGAATGGCACATGTTGTTACTGACAACAATGCTCGTTTGGTTTTGAAGATTTTAGGAAAGGCATCAAGCAAACATGTGGTGATAACCTCTGATAATAAGAGGGGAGATGTGAGGCAATCTGCAAATTATTGCATCAGCAATTCTTAAGTTTAATTAGAACAGAGGTTTCACCTATTCCTGCAAACTGAGAGTCCAGGCCAACAGTTAGAAGCATAAAGAAGAACAAAACAGACCACAGAGGGGAAATAGGAAGCTTGGAAAGTGCGTCTGGATATGCAATGAATGCCAGGCCAAATCCTGCACAAAGATAGGGAACAAAACATCAGAGGCAAAAAAAACTTCTACTGAACTTTACTTAAGAAGTACCTGATTATTTGCATGTCAGACCTTCTTTTACCACCTCTCCAACAGGCATTTTGTAGATGTGAGCCATGTGACCCAGGATAGAAAATATAGCAAAGCCTGCCAACACACTGGTGCCTGAAAAAGATGAAAGATCAAAGTTGAAAAATATGAGATGTCAACTTCAACATTTATTCAAACTCTACCTTTGAATCAGCTCCCACCTGCATTTGTAAGCGTTACAACAAATGCGTCTTTGAACATATTGTTGTGGAAGTTGTTGTAGGAGGCAAGAGTCATGACTCCTCCCCAGCCAATGGAGAGGGAGTAGAAGGTCTGAGTTGCTGCATCATTCCAGACCTCAAAGAAAATTAACAAATGGGAATAAAGTCATTCCTCAATATCAAAGCTAAAATTCAGATTGTTGTTCCACAATTATTGCAGTTGTAATTGAAGCTGCACTGTGACCAGGGGTGCTGCCAAAGATTTTCAGTAAAGAATGAAACTAACTTTTTACTGATAGAAATATTAACCCATATTCTTATTCACTTTAGAGCTCCTGTCAATCATAGGCCCCTTGAAGTCATCCTTTCTCACTAGTTGGGTCCTTACCTGTGCCTCTGTTAGTTTGGTTAAGTTAGATTGTGATCCAATGTAGAACTCTATCCCATCTCTAGCTCCCTCTAGTGTTGCACCTCTGACAAGCAGGATCAGAATCACCACATAAGGAAATGTAGCTGTGAAATACACAACCTGGGGAGAGAAAAGCAAAGGAATTAATCAACCCCTTTCCAAAAAAATAATAAACAACCAAGACCTAGATGTGTACATAAATTACTTTAGAGGTTGGATGAAAATAAACTTGAAAATAATGCCATTTGTGGGTTATCTAAGCTAATTAGGTACAGAAAACAGAAGGAAAGTTTTTTTTATCCAGTTTGCCAATTTTACTCATCAGCCCTTCCAGTATTCTCTCTTCGTATACTGTACATATCTTTAAATATTCACCCTAATATCAGTCCAAAGGTCTGATCTTTTGGTCTGTGGTTTTAACAGATATCTCAATGGCTAATCTATGAGTTGAATAAATTATGATCTAGATTCTGAGGGAACAGTGCCGAGGTATGCAGAATAGTTAACTGAGCTGTCATGCAACTGTGTCTATTCTTACATTTTTGTAAATATAGACTGAATATACCTTTACAGCTTTTTCATGCAGCAGAGCTGCCCAAAGTATTTTAAACTACCATTATTTGTTCAATCTTTACATTTTATTGGTAGTAATCACTGCTCCTGAAGTAGGGCGGCGGTCAAAGACTTATTCAGGGTTGGATGCAGACTTACTTTTCCTGATGATTTGATGCCTTTGATTAACGCTGCAGCAACAAGCAATGAGCTCAGCAGCAGACAGAGAGCCAAGTGCCAAACTACAGGTCCTGTTTCATCCAGACCACTGGATCTCTGCAGAGCCACACGACTGTGGAGCAGGTGAGAGATGTTTGAGTGTACAGCTACATCACCTGGCTGTAATTGTTCACATGGTTGTTTATTTGAATGTGTTTCTTACTCCCAGTACTGCTCGCTCGGGCTCTGTACAGGAACTGTGATGATATTGGCTGGAGGACATGTGCTGTTCATCTGAGTCCAGTTGGCCACTGACACACCGCTGATGTTACAATGCACTGAAGAAGTACAAACAAATATTCTCTGTAGAGTATTAGCATCTTTTTAATCAGATTAAAAAAATGTTTGGATTTTGTGGCTTTTGACACAAATATTCACCAAACAGTTGATTTGAACTCCTCATAAATGAAAAAATGAAGACAAGAGACGCACCTACAGGTGTATCACTGCAGTTTTTGTCAGCCCAGCTGAAGCAACTGGACCAGGGCAGAGGAGACTGGAAGGACGCAAACATGTAGTACAGGCTGTAGCCGATGATGACGTTGTAGTAGATTGATACGGTCAGAGTCACCAAAACCATGGAAACACCAAGACCTGGAGGAGGAGGACAGGTGGTGTTGTTATGTAGCTCACATTTTTTGCTGATTCAAAACAATTATAATGATAGTTTAGTGAGTCTGCTCCTTGAAAGCTGCATCAGTTTCCAAAAGAGGACTGTTTTCTGAAGGTAGTGGAATAAATGTCCAGTGTGATCTATTTTTGACTCAAGTCACCAGAGCATAGTATTTTTTGCCAATGCAAAACATTTAAAACAGTCAGATGAAGTCAACTGCTGTCTTTATCTTTACGTGGAGTTAAACAGAGATCATATAAACTCCTTTATCTTGTGGTCTCTGTGTGCAAATAGTTACATTTTAAACTGAAAGTCCAGACAGTCAGATGACACTTTTTATTGTATCTCTGCTCTGTGGGGTTGTTTGAGCACTAAAGGGACTTTTACGCTTCAGCTCTTAAAGTGCTTTAAATGACTGTGCTTGACCCACTGACCTCAATTTAACTAAACCTCTATCCTTTAGTGGCATAGTCATATAACTAGGATGAGTAACTTCAACCAGCATGTGATTCTGACATATAGAAATACTGATCCAGCAAATGCTGAGTCTTTAAAATATTGGACAATTTGAGTACCTTTGATTTCAAAACTGGAGGCAAACTTGATTGCTGATTTGCTGATTTTGGCTTGTTAAGATCTACAAATGACTGAGGTTTGAATATTTATTGCAAATGTTCACCATCTTACATTTAGATCATCGATCACAGTAAAACACATTTGACTTTTATTGCTTCTTTGGGTTGTGTTGGTTTTAGTGCCCTCTTGTGGACCTCCTATCTCTTTGCTGATCCTCTTCTCAGGCTGTGTAAGGTTTTATTATTTTTGCTTGATTTTTACAGTCTAATGCACTGCTTAATGATCATCTTTAGCCAGTACAAATAAAAAGCTGTTTTGGCAAAAAGTCAGTCTTGTAACCTATAGTCTCCTTTAATTTGATGAGGAATTAAGAGGCATTGGTAATTTTTCTATTTTTTTTCCCAAAACCAGTTAAAAACTCCTCACTGTAGTTTTAAATTACATAGAAATAAGTTTTAAGTCTTTTATTTTTTTCATTACTCTTTCAGTGTGAACGGGACGAAATTTACAGACCTCAAATTTACGCGTTTAAGCAAACCAAACAAGGTTTCTGTCTTTTGGGGTCGTTCCAGCATTTTATATTTCACATTTCAATTTCATATTTGTTGCCCCCTGTTGAACTATCGTTGAGATATGACAACAAAAAATATTATATGTACACATGAAGTAAAAAGACATTCAAAGATGATCATTTGATTTGTTTGTATCAGTTACCTCAGATAACTTTCAGTTTGTTGTGCCTCTCAATAACTCCTAGTAACCTAAGAAAGAAAGTTCAAACTGTCTATGTGAAGGCCGGCGACATGTGTAGTTCACAAAGTCATGTTTAATAGCAGAACAAAAGTTGCTGTGTTAAAATTTTCATTGTCAGAGGTGTGTTTGTTTTTAGGGGGAAGGAAGGAAGAAATCTTTCTTTGAAGAGAATCAAGACAAAATACTTCTTCATCCACAGCAGCTGCCAAAATCAACACTAAGTAGTAGTTCCTGCAACTTTGTCCTTTTCATCTTGGCACATCACATTGGCTGAAGTCATTGGTGATCAAACATAGATTTCTGTGTCCCCGAGTTGAACGTTAACCAACAACCTCATTAAATCTCTCCAACATCTTAGCTCTCAGATGTCCCTGATTGATCTTTCATAGTGTCTGAACGCTGTTTTCTTACCCCGCAGGATTGGCACCGCTCTCCATACATTAACGGGACCTTGGCTGCAGAACTGACCGAAGGCACTTTCCAGGAAGAAAAGAGGAATTCCAGTCACCACCAGCATCACAAAGTAAGGGATAAGAAAGGCACCTGCTCAAAATGACAAACAGGGTGTTAGAGAAATAAAATAATTCAAATAAAGACCATGTTGTTCCTCTCTTGAGCTATAGTTCAGGTACAACAACTAAACATGTTTTTATCAGAAGGAATTGAGATCACAAAAGGGAACTGTACCTCCACCATTTTTATAGGCAAGGTATGGAAATCTCCAGATATTTCCCAGTCCAACAGCATAGCCGATGGTGGAAAGGATGTACTCCCTCTTGCTGGCCCAGTTCCCACGTTCAGCGTTCTCATCACCAGCATCCACATGTGGATCCTGCTGAAAATAATCAAACTTACTGAAAATGTAAACACAGTAATATGTGCCAGGCATTTGTGTGCTACTTCTAAAAAAAGAGAAGAAACAAAGCAGTCAGAAAACAATATTTAAAGTAAAATAATAAAAAAACATCAATCATCATGTTTGCCAAGTCATAAAAATCAGATGGAACAACAAATGTGTTTTCAGGATAATTTTTCTGAAAATCACAGAAGTGAGTTCACAGCTGTTGTTTCATCATTCTAAACCACAACCCTGGTTTCATGTGCATTACACCACAAATACACTTATAATGTAGGTTTTGTAACTTGTGTCATTGAGTGTCAGCTGTTCATAAAGCAACTCTCACAACATCACAGGAAATTATTCAGCAAAATAACATGTTGTAAGTTTAAAGCAGATTTCCAGTTTTGTCTCACAGCAGTAGCAGCATGATGTAGACAGCACATTCCTCAGTACATCTTCTTGTGAGCTGAGTGAATGATTTATGAAGTGATTCCCTGATCAAACAGGTATGTCATCTTACCTGGTCAACAACAGCAGGATTACTGAAGATTAAATCCTTCAAACTGTTCAAGCCGTATTTCTTCATGTCCTTCCACGTTCTGGTTATCAGTCTGTATTGAAATTCAAAACTCCCAGGTAGGTCTATTTTAAAGACCCCCCCTCTGTATGACAAGGGAGTGATTTTCTCCCACCAATCACCTGCTTGGACCCTCCCCCCATCAACTCACTGAACTGTTTTTGTGTGTGTCGTGTAAAATCTTAAACTGGAAATTATGATTTGATAAGCCCTAAAGATGGACGTTTCTTGTCTGACAAGGACTCATGTTTACTCTCACTTATGAGTAAACAAAGCTGGTTAGTATTTCCTTCTTTGTAATCGTGTCCTTTCTGACCCTACTGTACTCATTGACACTTAAGATGAATATTTTCCATGATTCCTCATTTTAAACTGTGTCAGATGACAACATAATTTTTTATCCTTTATATGAATCAATAAAAAGACAGAGTTTTGCAATTCAGCGATCAGTACTCCACAATGAACGGTATTTAGTGAATATGACTCAGGAGAGTGACTCTACACAAGTAACCACGTCTAAAAAACCACTCCCTGACACCTCTTCACAGACTGATAATGAACAGACCTCATCTTGGTCAGTGACATCGACCAGTAATCACTCAACTGTAAGCAGGTGTACAACCGTGTCACCCATAATCACAACCTGCTGGGGTGACCACAGCTATGTCAAATGACACACGTCTGGAGTCAGGGAGATAAATGAACAAAGTCATACACCACTGACTATTCAACAGATTATTATGAAATGCATTACATCACTGCTGATAAGAAAAAAAACAAAACAATCAAAAAGACATAACAGCAGGCGTTTCCTGTTTTTTTTTTTTTTTTTTTTTTAAACGGGATGAACTATATATAACTATAACTTGACACACTCCAAGCCCCATCTCTGTATGTACATCTCGCCAATATAATCAGTAAAATAATTGGTGTCACATTATCTTCCGCCCTCTGTTTATAGGAAGTCTGAGCTCAACTCTGCTTTTTCCTCGTGATGAGTTGTGGCTGCTCACTAACATATAAATGAGGTCAAACAAAAGTCTCTGTGAGTGTGGGCAATTTAATCCTTTCTCTATGAACTGTTCCCAAAACAACAGTCAGGTCACAAAAATTGTTTGATCTCATTTAACAGATATAAATGTGATTTCTTCTGCTCCGTCAGCATAGAAAGAGCTAGTTCTGGGCATTTACCCCCAAAGCCACAGTATGCATAACACTGTCACATTTAACAAATTGCTTAAAGATGTCATAATTCAAAATTTCACATGCATGCATATGCTTGATGTTCAGCAGTCATGTTACTGTCGAGGAAAAAGGGCTGAGTCACATGAACATAATGTGTTTATCATAAGGATATACGTCACATTGTCTGATAGCTGAATCCAGAAGGCCAGCATGAGTCTGCATGAGAAATATGATTAAAGCCTGGTATAAAACAGAAATTCACAAAAGGCTCTATTTATAAAAAAAAATCTTTTTAAAGAATTGACTTCCTCATGACGTACTGTATCTCTTTCAAGATGGATAAAACCAGGTTTTAATGGAGTCATGGCGCTTCCTTTCATACAGACAGTGTTTGGTCTTTGCTCAGGCTCCTACTGCACCTGT
Organism: Thalassoma bifasciatum; assembly: GCA_008086565.1. NCBI lineage: Eukaryota > Metazoa > Chordata > Actinopteri > Labriformes > Labridae > Thalassoma > Thalassoma bifasciatum. Next base: position 692,068 of record RPOG01000045.1, on the reverse strand, counting down.
GGCTGATGTACTCTGCTTAATGCCTTTTGGTTTCTTAGCCATTTTGGTCAGTGACTTGTTTCCACAACCATCATATTACATATATTATGTGCAGTGACATAATTGCTGGTGTAGCCACACATTACAAAACATGGTGACAGAGCGAGGGCTCGGCCCTAATACACCAACCTGTCACAGTTAAGATTGTCACAGTTAGAGGAGCACTAACACTAATCCACTTCAGGAAATGTGGTTTAAGTCTTAAAAACCATGTGATTTTCATTAGAAGAATGCCATAAGATTTATGTGATGTTTTATTTGAGAATGCAACATTTACAAATCCTCTCCAGTGGTTTGGTTCTCATCTCCTTTAAAAAGAAGTTTATCACTGTTTTTGCATTGTTCAAATTCTTGCATTGTTGTTTTCAGTTGATGGTTGCGTTTTGCTTCAAACAGATGATGGTTGTGTTATCTATCTTATCTTTGGGTAACAGACATACCAACAGTTGAAGTGTTTACTTTCTCTTTTCTCTGCTTTAGAATATTTACATTTCTTTGCATCTTTTGTTCAGGGAGTAAAGAAAGAACCAATGAAGATGGATCTCCAATCCAAACCTTTAAAGGGTCTGCTGGTTGAGTGTCCTGAGTATCCTTGCTCGTAACAGGTTGGGGCCCTTCTTGCCTGGAGATCTGCCTTCATTCTCCATGGTGATTCAAGTAGGTGCTGGTAACATTCCTCAGATGTTCGGTCCATATTGAAGCAACAGCCTCAAACACAGTTGCTGCACATTTGTTGGCTGCACATCCATGGTGATCTCCTGTTCCACCACATCCCAAAGGAGCTTGGATTGAGATCTGGTATCCAAGAAACCAGTTTGGGATGATTTGAGCTTTGTGACACGGAGTGTTATCTTGCTGGAAATAGCTATCAGAAGATGATAACACTGTGGTTGTAAAGGGTTGAACATGGTCAGCAAAATACTTGGACAAGCTGCAGTGTTTACACCGTGCTCGCTTGGTGCAGAGGGGTCTAAAAAGACTCCAAGAAAATATTCCACCCACCATTACACCAGCAGCAGCAGCCTTAGCAGTAGCAGAAGCAGAAGTCTAAACCTTTGATAAGGATGGATCTATGCTTTCATGTTGTGTACTTTGAATTCTGACCCTCTCATCTTAGTGAGGCATCAGAAATCCAGATTAATTAGACCAGGCAACATTTTCTGTAGCCTCAGTTTCCTGCTCTTAGCCAACAGAAGTGACGCCTGGTGTGATCTGCTGCTGTAGTCTATTTGCTTAAAGTTTGGACGTGCTATGTGTTCAGAGATGGTCTTTTGCATACCTTTGCTGTAAAGGTGGATATTTGAGATACTGTTGCCTTTCCATTAAATTTTCCATTAAGTCTGTCTATTGTCACTTGACCTCTGGCATCAACAAGACATGTCCTTCAAGAAAAGTGCTGCTCACTGGATATTTTCCTTACTTTGGGACCATTTTTGTACTCAGACCATCTCTTCTGTGACCAACAACCACACCACACTCAAAGTCACTTAAATCAGTTCTGATGCCTGAATGCATTGAGTTGCTACCATGTAATTGGCCAATTAGATTGTTGCATTAATGAGCAGTTTAGGGGGTGTACTCGTTAAAGCAGCCGGCAAGTGTATAGTTTACGTGATGCAATTTCACAGAGCCAATTCACACTTCGGTAACATTTATTTTCTGTCCTAGATTGGCTTCATGGCAGGGAGACCTTACAATTAAAACAAAAAAAAAAAAAAAAGAGAAAAAGTTTTTTCAAAAATCCCAACTTTTATTCATTTTCCAACAGGCATGTAAACAAGAACCTTTTGTCAGTTTGATAACTACTCCATGCAAAGCATTCACTAAGTCATGACAAACAAAAAGTATGATTGATTCACTAAAGTACAGCACTGAGATTTTTTTCCACTGAGAACACAGATATCTATTTCGTCTCAAAAGAAGATTATTGTCACTGAAAAGAGAGATGATCTGCAACAGAGAAATGGTCACAGCATTAACATCATTAAGGTAAAAATAAACCACCCAACACCAGATATGACTATGACACATGGCTGTCAAGTACTTAAGACATCATGCTCCTATGTCAGCTGATGACTTCAAATAATGGAAATCACATGGTACTCTTATCATCAACATGAGAAACAAAACAACAGAAAGCATGCTTTTTTACAAAACCAGGGAAGGATACAGACAAAAACACACTGTGATTATCAGGAGCAACAATCCTCACAGAAGCATTAACAAGGTATTGGGGACACAGATAATGCAGACTGTAATTTGTGGCATACATAAAACAAAAAAAAAAAGTTGTGAGACGAACTGTACAGATTTACCAGAGATACTCATAAATTTTAAAGATTAACTCGTCTATTTTCACTGATAAAGAGGATGTACTGTAAAGTATGAAAAATGTAGTTCATCTCTCTTGTAAACAAACACAGAACTGTACATTTACTGTACTTTGATCAGTGGATGTCACAGTAAAACTTGCTGTCACCTGCTGGTCTTTGCAATCAAAACATGTCATAAAAGTAAACTGTCACACTTTTGGCACACTTTTTGTGCCAAGCAGTATTTGCTAGCAGTGTGCCACTCATCTTATCAAGGACAGTTAAACCTCAATGCTGGAGGCCTGACGCAGGCAAAGGGAGGACTCTGAGGGGATGTCCTGACGACTTATCTCATTCCCATCCAGTCGCAAGGTCTGCAGTTTGGAGAAGTTGGACACATCCATAACAGTGCAGAAACTACCCAGGGTGAACTCTGTGGGGTTAAATGAAATGTGGTTAAGAATACAAGTTTCGTCCACAGTAAAATACAAAGTCAAACTACTGCTATGTGACATCCAGGGTGACAGGAAAATTACAAAACGTGTCCATGTGTTTTACCTTTGATCTGGTTGGCTTGCAGATAGAGGTGCTGTAGTGTCGAGCTCACGAGTGGGATCCTCTCTAGTTTATTGAAACTCAGATCCAGCTCCACCAGCCCCGTCACATTAAAGGTGTGTGGAGGGATCCCCTTGTCGGTGAGCTGGTTGTGGGCCATCCTGATGTACTGCAGCTGAGTGAAACCACCCAGGAAGCCCTCAGGCACAGAATCGATGGAGTTGGACTCCATGTAGAGTTGATGCAGGTGTTCAGGGAGCCCCCCAGGGACCTGGGATCAGTACATTAAATAATTTTGAAAGACCTGGGGATCATCTTCTAACCCACTTTCTTACCACAAAGACAAATACCTTTGTCAACTTGTTGCCGCTGACGTCCAGCAATGTGAGAGATTTCAGCGCTTTCATTGATGTGCCCATATCTGTGACAGCGTTGTCATGGAGATACAGAATGGTAAGGTTATCCATTCCCTCCACATCTACAGCAGTTACCTTGGCAACAGTAGAAATGATTTTAAAGTCTAATGTCTCTGCTGTGTATTGACAAAATGTGAAAAGAGGTGCTCTGCATGGAAATTAGTGAAACCTCACCTTTTCAATCTTGTTGTGGCTGATTCTCAGGTCTCTCAGGGAGCGGGGGAGGCTTGGAGGAATGCTGGTCAAATTGTTGTGTTGAAGATATAAACGCTCCAACCCCCCCAACTTTAAAAAGGCCTGCAGAGAAGAGGCAGAACACAAGACTTACATACCTGATAATCATTGTTACTGAAAAGTCTGTAGAGGTTTGGCTGAAACCTGAGTCATCCATGTGCACATGAAATACAACCTGACACTGTTTCAAGCTGTTTAGTTAATTGACCCAACCAAAATACTCAGCTGCTTTTCCTACAAATGCATAGTTGTTACAAGTGTAGCACCATTTAATGGGTAATAAACAGGCTTTTCAAAAGTATAAGACTTAGATCAGAAGCAGACTCAATTTAGTGTCATCTCCAAATACCTGTCTTTGCATACATGGAGGTGAAAAACAGTGCCTGAGAGATCAGACATAAAAAAACAGAATATGAGAATACCGTGCAAAAAACACAATGGTTACCATAACAGCTACTCATTGTATTTCTGTACTGCTACTATTACTGAGAAGAATTGTCATGAAGAAATAATCTACCACACAAATATCCTTGACAGGACATGAAAATATCAGCTCCACCTCTATAAAATCTTAATTACACAAGTTGACATTATTAGCCTGCATAGTATTTTGAAGTGACACATCAAAGGAGCAGCCTGCTGCTGAGAATTGAATAAGGAATTTGTTGCATTTTGTGAAGTTTAATTTCATTAAAAAAAGAGCATGTGTATCAGGATTCTGAATCAACTGTGTATCAAACTCATTCTTTGATGTGGACAGGAAGCAGCTTGTTTTTCTTGAGGCTGGCTGATGTGTCATAGTCCACCTTGAAATATTTTGAAAAAGGGATTTATGCTTTCCCATGCTTTTTAAAACCTGGATTTAAAGTAGTAGTGCTTAGTTTTCACACTAAACATGAACAGGTTTTCACCACAGAGATCTTCATGAGATCATCAAACTTGCTGAGGTCAAGGTTCATGGCGGCTCGGGCCTCAAACACCAAGGTCTGCCCATAGCTCTGCCTCCAGAGGGCTCACCAGTCAGACAGAAGGGGGTTTGTGGGTCTGGTAGCTTCAAAGAAGTGTTTCAGACAGAGGTTGTGTTTTAGTCTCTATCAGAGGCTGATAAAGGCTAAAAACAGTCCATTGTAACCAACAGAACAAAGCGGTATGAGCAGGTTTGTTTATATGCTCATCACTTTGTTGCTTGCTAAGTGACATTGACATCTTGAATACTATCACGAGTGGTGTATTTTTCCTCATTATGTATTAATTTCTAACCTCAGCCAAAGAGCTACAGTGTAAATGAAGACCATGTTAAAGCCTTATTTATCCAAGTAAACTAAAGAGGAGATGTTGAGACCAGCCAACACCAGATGTTTTGTAGGGGTCTGACTGCTTCTGTTGGCAAAATTGAAACATAAGATGATAAAACTCCTTCTCAGCATAAGATGATGCAAGGTCAAAAATACACAAAATAAGTGTAAATGAAATTTACACTTGAAATGAAAATACTTCATTGATCCAAGAAAGGAAACTTCAAAAATAATTCAAAATGTCTATGTGAGAAAAGAAATGTCTGGTCACAACAATGGAGGTCGTCAGTCCTTCCGAGGAGAGTAAAGTCAAGCCAAAACATTTTTTTTGACTTGTGATAAGAATAAATTAGTAGGCTTTCCTTAAATTGGATAACAAATTAGTGAAAAACAACAAAAACAGAGGCTCCGCGCAGCTTCAGCAAGTTTAGATTTTAGATGGCAAGAGGTCAAGGTTATTTATTGTTGGGCACAGGGGGATCAGGCAAGGAATGTTAAGATAGTTTGGAGACACAATAACACTGCTCTGGATTTATTGCGGCTCCTGCCAGGGCTGTGATTCTCTGGAGTCCTACTCCTCATTGAAGCTTCTGGTGTCTGATGAAACCACAGCAGGGATGAGAGGGAAGAGATCAGAAGGTCAGGCACCGCTCAGTGGTGATAGCCTGAGGTAGGGTCAGGGTTCAGTCCTGGTCAGCCCCTGTGATACAAAGGACCGATCCTGCCAAAGTACTTTCACTACACTGTATCCTCTTTTGCAAAAAGCAAACTTTTTAGTGCTTAGGTCAGTTTCCACAGTTTCAGATCTTGCATCTACAAAAGCTAACAATGCAGAGGGACTTCGTATCCCTGCACGAGTGTCACGAGACTCTTATAAAGAAGTTTTGAAATTTTTCTGATAGTCTTGGCTTTTCCTTTGTTTTTTTTTTGTTTTTTTTTAAGATAGGCCACATCCACTTACTGCTGGTTCCAAAAGTGAGGAAATGTCTGATCCAAATTTTAGAGGCCACATTGTACTGCAGAATCGTGGTCTATAGCTCATATTTTTGGTCATATGTTAAAAAGTAATCTGATTCTGCCTCTTGAGTCATGATAAACTTCATCACTCTATGTCAGAAACAAATAGGAGATTTCACAGAGACTATGTCCATATATATTACACAGTCATGATCTTTTCTAGTCCTGACCAACCCTAAGCAGAGCTACTTGAAGCATTCAGAAAGTTATAATAGCAAGGACAATCTAACTCACGTCAAACAGCAATTCATCTCAGCTATGATCAGGTTGGAAAAAGAGGATTTTTAGAGAGTTCCAAAAGTTTTGTGTTTGCATTTGTTGCAGTTTCTTGCAGCACTCCTACTCTGTTCTCCTAATCCACAGAAAACAGCTTTGTCAGCAAGTACTCTTTCTTTTTTTTATCAGAAACAAAATGAAAACCAAACTTGTCTGAAAAATTGACATTTGTATGTAAATGTACAACAATTTTCTTGTTTAACCCATGTCTCATCTGCTATGACAGAGGAGGTGGGCAACTCTTCGGACCTTGGCTTCACTTCAGGGGAGCTGATATGCTTTCCATGTTTCTAAACAGTCAGTGTTAACAAGTCTTAGGGTTCAGTCACCAGTCCACAGACACCTTTTAGACATGAACATTGCAAACAACATAAAGCCAAACTACAGGCCTAACAACTGCATAGCATTTGCTTCACGGTTGGACTCCAAACAAATGGCAAATCATAATATAGTTGATTGGTAGAAAATGGGGAATGGCTTTGAACACAGCTAGAGAACAAACCATTAATGGATTCCAATAATCTCAGTTGGCCTTAAAATGAAAATCAACAACTCCAAATGCACATTGTTAATTCAGATAAGCAACAATAAAATGATGAATGTCTCTTTCATTCAACAGCCTGCCACCTGCAAGCCAGCTGACAACCATTATGCCCCGAGCTCACATGTGGCATAAGCTGACTGAGACCAGATGTAAATTTTTACCTTCTTGCCAATGGCATCAGATGTCAGCTGGTTGTGGTGCATCATGAGCCATACCAGATTGGTTGCGTTGTCAAAAGCTGAGTCGGGCACAGCAGTGATGGCATTATTCTGGAGGTACAAGTATTTTATACGTGAGGGGATAGCTGGCATAGCTGTCAGGCCTCGTGCATCACAGTACATGGCGACTGGGAAAGTGGGGGGGCAGTCACACTCATCTGGACATCCTGCAGTGTCTGCCTGAAGGGAGCCAAAATAATGTCCTTCACTTCGGCGGCCATACAGCCAGGCAAAAGGGTCTCGTCCATTGGCGAGAGAGAGTGGAAGCAGACAAGACAGGAGGAAGATAACAATCACACGCATGATGACAGTCACACAATTCTTCGATGTTATCTGACGAAGAAAAAAAGAGAGGCAGAAAATGTGTTAACTAATACTGCAAACATTTCATGACAGGTACAAACAGGGAAATACATGGTAACATGCTGATCCCTATGGGCTTGTAGTTTGATGCATTTGTTTTTTCTTTGAGTTACCATAGGGTGAAAAATGCAGAAAAATGTTGTCAAATGTCTATGATTAATAGTAAAACGTGTGGAAAACATGAAGTAATTCTGTAAGAATTTAAAATAAAAATTGTATTCCAGGTAATCTCCCCTCTTTGGCTTGATATTTGCCATGTCTTCCTGAAAAGTGAGTTACAACACTCTTGAAAAACAAGAGATGCTCCGACTCTTCAATATTGTTTTTTTATTTCTTCAAGCTCAAACTGAACATCGGTGTAATCTTTCTGTAGTTTATCTTTCTGCAGTTGTACTGCAGCCACTGACTTTGTTTTGGATTTGTAACCGCCTGCAGAGAGGTACATTCTTAGGGGTCTTAAGTCTGCAGGGAATCCAGGCAGGAAGTGTAAAAAAAGGAAAGAAAACATAGTCATGAATGCCAGCTTTGTAAGTGGTCCTCACTGCTGCCCCCAAATTGTGGGAAAACATCCAAAATTACCCCCAGGTTTGAAGGCACACAAAAAATCTTGAACAATAATATGACTCTGTCATCATAAGTATATGGAGCTCCTATAAGGTTACACGAAAAATACCTCAGGGACATGGCAATACGTTTATTCACATGCATGTACATGAAATCGCACGCACATGCACACACACACACACACACACACACACACACACACACACACACACACACACGTACCTGATCAGAGTCCGGCCCTCCTTGTCCCCTCTCTCTCAAAGAGTGTGCTCAGGACTGGAGGGGACTCTGACAAACCAGACGTAAAAAACTTCCCTCCCTGCTCTCCTTTCTGTCTTGCCATCCCCCCTCTCCATCCCACTTTATGTTCTCTCACTGTTGGTTCCTTCCACCCACTTCTTGTCCACCCCCCTTGCACCCCATTTTACTCTTTCAGGCATGGCCCACACACCCCACACCCCACACCCCACACCCCACACCCCACACTCCACACTCGACACCCCACACCCCACTCCTGAGCCTCTTTTTTTCCACTGACATGAGTGATGTAAGATGCAGTGGCTGTGAGGGAGTGTTCACATGTGTGTGCAGCTCATTTTGACCTTTTTTCATCTGAAACCCCAAATGTCCATTTAGATTCCTGAAAATAAGTTTTTCTTTTTTGCCCTTTAAGTTTGAAAAGCAGAACTATTTCTCCAAATATTCAGCAGCAGAAAGGTTGAAGCTCTTTCATGTCTACAAAACCCCTATTGGATATACATTTTTTCCAAGAAGTGAATCTTATATTTAACATTTGTACTAAACAATTAGTATGAATCATTATAGATGGGTTGTTTTTGCTGACAACAAAAGGCGACACTACACAGTTTCAAAGACTACTTAGACTGATACTTGATAACCAAGCCCAAGTATTTCTGTCTGTCTAACCCACTCAGGAAAGATCCCTGTGCTAATGCCGACAAAAGCTTTTTTAAAAAGGGGTGGGTTGATCTCTCTCCGTTCTTCTCAGACAGGATGACATCTTGTAAAGGGTTAAATGAAAACATGTGCCACATCCCTCTTGTGTTGTCTGTCTGGTCTTAATGTGGGCCTCTTCCTGCTCTGCATTTCCCTTAAACATGAGCTTCATCTTAATCTAAGTTTTTTTTTCCTCTTCCTTATCCTCCACCTCTGCAATCCATCTCAGAATCCACAAATTATCTAACCCCTCTTTCTTCTCATGATTTGTTCTCACTTTGCTATTAAGACATCTCTTTTGGATGGTTATGTTTCTGGTGAACTGGTAGCTTAATGTAAAGCAGTTGAAAGGAGGATGACATTTCTGGTTTGTATTTGTGTGGAAGTAAAACTCTGAGCTTTAAATACTTGGCACATGTTATTATTCTAGAAAATAACATAGGCAGTGTTTTTTTTTGGATGTTCTGTTTCATACCAACTTTCTGACCAATGTCTCCAGATCATTTGAGTTACATGTTCAGCTTTTTTGCATCTTCAGCATGCCCCACCCTTTGCTCTGCAGATGAGAAAAGGGTTTGAATAAGCACACAGGATTTTGGTTACAAAATTTTGAAGCCGACTGGACTTCACCCTCTAACCTTTAAAGTCTGCATATCACCACAGCGCCAACCAAAATCTGTTTCAATGAATACCAACATCAAATCAAGAACGGTGTTGGTTTGCCAGCCTAAGGGCTCAACAGTTAAAAAGGAAGGACAAGAAATGTTGACTCTCCCAGACTGGATCAATCACCATCTTAAGCAACTGTGGTGGAAAGATACAAAATGAAACAAAATAAATTTTAAATCTTTTTAGTATTCACATCCAAGCTTAAATATTTTCAATGAATATGTTAGCTCAGAGACCAAAACCTGACTCACTATATTTGTCCACAATTTTAATTACCAACAATAACAAAAAGCTACTTCTAAATGCCAAGAAAGCTACCAGCACTGAAAACAGACGGAAATAGTCGATTTGATTGATTTGAACAAGTGACATGACTTTAACAATTAGGTATTGGCACCAGGTTACTAATCCTCCCAGAGGTCTGAAAAAAAAACAAAAAAAAAACTTCACATCATCTCTGTAAGTGATATAAAAGCAGATACAACAACCCTTGGCTCAAATAATGTATTTCCAGGAACAGTTGAGAGGAGTCTGCCATACAGACTGGCCCAGTGCCTAATACATGCTACGCCGCTTGGTGGTCGATACATTGTGTCCGACAGTAACAGACGTTGTGCATCAAACACTGGAGAAAACAACAACCAGATGGCTGCTTTGCATTATCGCTGAGCTCAAGCGTCTGTGTTTAGAAATTAATGGGGCCAACTTTGTGATTGTTGATAATCGGAATTTAGAGCATTGATGGCTGCCATGAGTTTCACTCTTTTAGAAAAACAGCCACATAAACAAATGTTTTCCTGCAGCTTTAAGAACCCTGTTGTCTTTTTATGTCTGTAGGCAAGTTTTGCGTGAATAGCAGATCTGACCCAAAAGGGTTTTTACTCCAACCTTTGAGACCTACCTTAATCACCTGCTTCACTGACATATGAATTAACATGCGCAGTGGAGTTCATCGTTGCACATTTAAGCTTTTAAGTCATCTCTGGAGATATCTTTAAACTAGGCCAGGATAAATTTCAACCCATGTCCCATTTTTAAAGATGTACAACCTTGAGTTTTTTGAGTTTATTGCCTCTTGCACCATATCATCAAAGGTCTTTTTATAGGAGGTATCCAGGTGGATAGACTCTAGGCCATGTAAACAAGGATATACATGTACTTATACACAAGCAATAAAAAGAAATAATGATTACCATAACACTTAAGGTTCTGCAGATAGCACACAGACTGAGAGAAATCAATTCTTTGCTCACCAGGACTTCAAAGTAAGAGGCTGAGCTGGACTCAGCGCACTCAGTCCCAACCATGCTCACCCCACATCTATCACACCAACAACTCTGGGGAGGGATCAGAAGATCAGAGGGCCACTCAGGCCATGACCTCTTCACAGGAATGTCACAGGTATTTTTTCATGCTGAACATCACTTCTACGGCCACTTTAGGGAAGACAGAGCATGAATAATTTCACATTATACAATACATCTAAGTGTTGCATCCTTCTTTGGTCAGTGGATAATGCATCTAAAGCCACAGTGAAAGCCTGTCATTCATGCCAAATGCTCTTTGTTTGAATGCTATTGTTTTTTGCATGAAAAACTCTAAACAGTGTCATTTTGTATGTATGGCAGTCAGATGTTCTTTCATGTGGCTGCCATACTGATTCATATGGTATTGATGAATAAAAAAATAGTTGTGAAGAGGGGAAATACGTCTAATAGTCAGTGTGAACAAAGGCAGACTCAACAACAAAATGTACAGCATGTAAACAATAAAGGGATTTCATAATCTACATTAACCCATGGTGCAGTCTGCAGCCTTTCTGTTGTGGCTTTTTCTTTTAACTCATATTTTCTCTATTTCCTATTTCCTCTCAGTCAAACACACACAGGCACACGCGCTCTCTCTCTCCCACACACACACATGCAGACCTTTTGGTTGAATTAACTGGCATCTATTTAAGTGACACCAGCTTTTGTTCAAACCATGATCAATATATTCCTTCTTTGACCATCACAATTTAATATTTAACAGCTGACCCTGTTCAAACAAGGTTATTTAAATGTTATTCAAGCACACAAAACTACAAAAACTAAGTCAACAGTAATCAAATACATCTTCAATGGTCAGTCTTGATGATGGTCCCTCTCTCTCAGGATCAACTCCAAAGAAGATTCCTCCACTGTTACGTACCAACAAAATATTCTCTGAATGATAGATTTAGTCAAAGGCATCCATGGACAATGTCTTTCCTGAAGGTAACTTGAACCATGACACTGCAGGGCACAAGGGGCAACAAAAACCATGGGATAGAAAGCAGATGTCACCTCCCTCCCTCTGTCTCTGTCTCTCTCTCTCTCCGTCTGTCTCTCTCTCTCACACACACATACAGATGTTTATGATTTCGCCATGTTGAGCTCATTCTTTGTCCTTGGTTATTTGCTAATAGAAGTTTTGTCTTTGTCTTTTCTAAATTCTTATGTCATAATGATTAAATTTAACCAATATTAAAGTGAGACACTCAAGACAGAAATCTTTAAAACACCTCTACATGCAAAGAAGCGATCTGAATGTGACTGCACCATCAGATCCCTGACAGGGACCTTATCTGATGTAGGGATGAGACTCAGTGTTGTACTAAAAACCAACCTCACCAACATTAGAAACCCTTTCTTAAAAAGTCCCTAACCCTCAAATTTGTAGTTGAGCTTTACACCTATCTGGATATCTTCAGTCTGCACATTGCCTCTGAATATTGTCCTCACTGATGTATACACACCCACCATCATAACTATCTTGCAATGAATATCAATCATGTATCTTAATTCCAGGGAAAAGGCCGCCCTCTAGTGTTTTTGATAATAGCTGCTGAGGCACAAAGTGAGGCAGCAGATGGGAATGAAGTTATGATTGGGCAAACATATCGTAAAAACCCAAATTCTAAAAAAGAGGACCCTTACCTGACCTCTTAGAGATACTAATAAAACACCCGAAGATCCTCAAAAACAACAAAGTGGCCTCCTAACCCATACATAAAACACTCCTTTTCTGTTTGAAGTGAGCACTTTTTAAATCATTCAAACATAATGTATTGAAGTCCATCCCCGCCAGATAAAAAGAATAATTACTGGCTGTGAAATCTCTCAGAATTTTGACTTTTTTCTCAAAATATTGACTTTTATCACAAATTTTTGACTTCTTACCACAAAATTGGACTTTTTATCTCATAACTTTGACTTTATGTCTCAAAATTTGACTGAATATGTGCAAATTAAAAAAAAAAAAAAGATTCAACATTGGTCACAACAACGGTGAAACAAAGGGCACTATGGTATATTCGCAGTTTGTCTGTAAAAGTGCATTTCCACCTCAGCATTTTCTGTCTGAGAGTGCGGCGCAAGCAGTCAGAGCAAACCTGGACATTTTGGGAAATTTTTAAATGGGACATAATTTTCCCTCCAAAAAGAGGATGAAGAGGAATAGAAAGAATCAGAAAACGCTGAAACAGACTTAAATCTGAAATCAATGCTGACTGGAGTGGAGGTTTTGCTCCTAATAGACTTATATTAACTGGACTAAACTGGACAAAAACAACAAGATCCAACTCATCACAATACAGGTAAAAAACGAGGGATGCAAGTTAAATATACACAACATATCACTTATAAAATCAACATTACCAAGGTGGCGCAAGTTTTAAAAGTTAATTTATGATGCAATTATAATAAGATAAATAAATGTGCTTCACTTTCCTCTGAGTGTCCTCTGCCTTTTTATTGAGACCTTAAATTCAATGTTAAGTGTTTGAGTCGTGCAGGAGGAAGAAGACACTGAACCATGATCTGCTCTGACTTGGTAGGATGTGATGAAATCTACTAGACTGCAGTGATTACATTCAGGTGTGTCCTTGGAACAGGAAATCCGACAAGCTGTTTGAAGATCTCCTTTACCTGCCAACTCTAAAATCACCTGAGGGCAATTGTAAGAAGTGTCATCAGTGTCAATAGATGATGACTCATTGACAAGAAATCATACGCAGGTGTGACTCACAAATGATTGATTCATCTGTGCTTCTATTATCTGGTAGTTTTAATTAAAATGGAGTTGTTTGTCAAACCATACACTCTGTTGACATTACTGACATTACTGTATGTAATGATTTCTTTTTTTATGAGAAACATTTTTATTGTTTTGCATGTTTGAATGCAATGGATTTCTGAATTTGCAACTTTTTTCCACTCAGATTAGAGTAGTTTTTATTTAGAGCTCTTCAGATTGCCTCTGTCAGTCGTCCCCTGACAATAATAGACAGAAGAGTGATGTGTGAGAGAAAGTATATAAAGTTTACGCCAAGATAACCATTTCAAAATAGATTCCTACAAACTCAAATGTCACTCCAAAATTTCAAAAGTTGCAATAACTCCTGACCCATAACTCTCTAACAAAGCATTTTTGTTGGTTGTAGCAGTTTTAAAACAACTTTTTATCATGCAAGTAAACAAAGTCACTGATTTAAGACAGAAAAGATCAGAATAAGAATTCATGATTCAGAAAGCATTAAGTCTGAGGGGGATTTATGCATGTGTACTTCTTTGTATGTGTGTGTGTGTGTGTTTTCTATGTGAATGGTGGCTGAGCTGAGGGATCTGAGCCAGCAAAGGATGGAGTTCTTTTCCATTTCCTTGTCCTGTTTATGAGTTTAGCAGACAGACCAAACCACAGTGTGGAGAAAGGTGAGAAGCTGCCAACAGGCAAGCGTGACACCCTCTGTACCAGGCCTTGTGCATGTTTCCAGAAATCCTCGCCCAACCAGTTAGAAATTGGTTACAAAAACCAAACAAGGCTGTTATATAAGAGCTTGACTTGAAGTGAAATACAAGAGAACAATCAAAAAATAAAACGGAAAAATTGATGAAAAATTCTGTATCAGAAATGTGGCATGGCCTTCATCAAACATTTCATTGTCAGTTTCCTCCACAAATTCAGAAATATCTGTATATATATATATATATATATATATATATATATATATATAAATAAATATCTGTTGGCTGAGTTACCATGTCAGTGGACCTTAACATTCAGACATTGCTTTCAGATGACCAACATTGTTGGTTTTGACTATAGATAATCATAATCACTACTGTTTTACCAAGCTTGTGTTTTCATTATTATCCAGCTAACTGATAACCATGCAGCAGAAATACTTGATTGGTCAAAGCCTCCTTACAACAGTGAATAATTCTGAAAGCAAAGGTAATTCTCAGGACAACCCAATCACTCAAAGTTAAATCAATACTCTGAAAAGACTCATGGCACATCCAACGTACAGTTCATGATTTCACATGCCATTTGTGTTGACAATCTTCCAAAACATGACTGCAGATCCTATATTAATACCATGATACAGCTTGAATACGTTTAAACCTCAGAGAGATCAAAACTTTAGATCGATCGATAATGGCTGATCAGACACCACCAAAAGTTAAAAGACAGAAAGAGGTAAAACAGATGTGAAATAAACACGAGATGTCAAAATTGGCTGCATAGTGGCACAATGGTAGGCAATTCAGCCTCACAGCAGGAAGGTCACTGGTTCAAATCCCAATCCAGGCAAGGTGGGTCTTTCTGTATGGAGTTTGTATGTTCTCCCTGTGCATGGGTGGGTTTTCTTTGGTCACTCTGGCTTCCTTCCACTGTTTAAAACATGCTCACTGGGTTAATTGGTTATTCCAAATTGCCCGTAGGTGTGAGTGTGAATGGTTGTCTGTCATAATGTTTCAGCCTTGTGATTGACTGGCTACCAGTCCAGGGTGTACCCTGCCTCTCGTCCAAAAACAGCTGAGATAGGCTCCATCCATCCACGACCCTGAATAGAATAAGTGGTTAGAAAATGAATGCATGACTGTTAAAAATAACCAGGAGCCACGGCAAAGAAATGTCAATCAAATTGAAGAAAATAGACTCAAAGCAACTGCAATTTATTTTGAGAGTTGGCAGAGCTCAGAGACTGGCTGAGTGAGAAGAAAATGGAAACAGGACAGTTATAATCAACAGGATCCCAGGCAGGTTCAGGTGTATTGTCTACATCTGGTTATATGTTAAAAAATGCACATATTTGACTGGAGAGCCATTCTCATGAAAAGCCTATTAAATGATGGGACTTTTCTTAAAGCTATGTATTTAAGTCTCTCTTGGAATAATCACTTATCTTTGCATCGATTCTCAAAGTCAACACGAGACATCTTATTTTAACCTCTTTGGGTTTGGCATGACCACAATCTGACTACACAAACCGTCTTTCTCTGACATGAGTTTGCCAACTTTACTTTCCATGTCCCTTGGTGTTTATGTGGTATACCAAAATTCTAATGTTCATAGAATAACACTATGTATGGTTTATTGAAATGATTTTATCTTTCCCCTGAGTTTCACAGAGCTGCTTTGTGGATGTCATGCCATGTTTTTTTAACTAGAGGGTGCTCTTTTCTTCTCTGATAAGGAAAAACTGTCTCAACTTTCCTTTCCTCCCTGTTCTCCACCTAGCCTCTGTGCGCACAAAGTGCCTTTCCATTTGAAGAGGGGCGGGGGCTGAATCATTTTCCTCGTCTCTGCTCTGCTCAGATGCTTGCAACAGCCCCCCACCCCCATCACATACAGACAGACACAGATGCACATATACGAGTAAGCACAAGAACACACACTTTCCACACAGAATGGTCTCTTTGGCTCCCCAGGTACTTTTGTGGCTTTAAAGCTTCAAGTGCTTTCTGAATGTAGATTCTATCACAATGTTACACACACGTTCATGCATACTTTCACAGAACACACTAAAATAACTCTTAAACGATCAAATGGCCACATTTTTACTGCAGACTTTGCATGAACTAAACATAAAGTCACCTTTTCTTGTTTGACCTTACTTTTGACTCATCTGTCACTTTTTTGTGTGTTTTTGTGCATCACCATGGAGCAGTAAACATGTTTCCACCAAATGCGTTGGGGTTTTACGATTACCCAGGGCTGAGGGACGGTAGATGGAAGAAGTGAGCGAGTGATGATTATGGAGGAGGTCTGGGGTCCGTCTGGGATGTGGGCAGCATTTGAAGAGGAGGAATGTAGCAGACAGTGGGTAAATATCTCATGAAAACGCACACATGCACTTGCAGATGCATTGAAAGACATAGACCTCCATGCAGCTCCCGAATATTTTTTGGGGACTGTAAAACAGCTTTTCTCTACTCTGTGTCTTCTTTCCAAACAGGTAAGTGTCACTTTGTTGCTGACTTCTCTTCTGTTTCTCCTTCCTCTCTTGCAGGGAAGGTAAAACTGGTGTTGTGTGATCTGATGTGTGCCTGTTTAGATGATTACACTTGATTTTATGAGGCATGATTACATCATCACTTTCCAACCCCTTGAGCATTGCCTGTAATGTAGGAATGTAAGATCACTGAAACAGAGAAACGGCAAAACACACTACAACAAACACGCTGACGAAGATGGACTTCCTGATGATGCAAAACTGTAACAGACTGCTGTGTCACATAGGAACTGAGAGTCTCTCAGCATGTTTGTATGCATGTGTTGGTGTTTTTGCACCCTGGCTTTGTGGGAAATGATGTAACCAGCAAAAGATTTTCACTCAGGGAAAAAATGTATTCTTTGCTCTCTTACTGAGAAATGTGTCTGCAGAAAATTTTGTGCAAAAACTGATTTCAAATGATGCACTATTGGTACTGATCCGGGAAGTATGGGAAATTTATTTGTGTACTTGACGTAAGGGGACGCTGCCTTTCGCAGGTGACCACCTTTGACCTTGTGATAAAACCCTTCATCATTTTCACATCACTTTTTCCAAATCATACAAAGTTCAATTTAAAAAAAAGTTGCAAGGAATTTAGGTGCTAATGGTCAACTTTAATCAGTGTTGGGATATAGAAAAAAGTTCACTGGATGACCAAAGCCCCTATAAATAGTTAATAGTTTTGAAAAGTTTTATTCAAAAAATCCTAACAATATCTGTTGGGCTATTTCAGCTTAAAAGTGGAGACATCATGTTCATGTTTACAGCCACACAAGC
Organism: Thalassoma bifasciatum; assembly: GCA_008086565.1. Taxonomy (NCBI): domain Eukaryota; kingdom Metazoa; phylum Chordata; class Actinopteri; order Labriformes; family Labridae; genus Thalassoma; species Thalassoma bifasciatum. The sequence continues at coordinate 674,532 of RPOG01000045.1, read as the reverse complement.
TTTTAAACACCAAATCAGAGGTCAAACTGATGCTGCAGCCTGCAACATCCTGGTTCCTCTATTTCCCACAATTCAACTCCATTAGGCCAAATGCAGATTTTCGATTGCAAACATGAATGTTTTAGAAGATTATTTTTCATCAATCTTGTCCATACCTTCACCAGATCATCCATATGATCCACCCTCTTCTTGTTTTCTTTAAGTTTTTAGAGCACCATCATGATTTTGAGGTTTTAAACTGCTTTTTCTCCATGTCTGTAGGTTCACCTCATCCATCAGCAGTCGTCATGACTCTCCTGTACTGTACTGCGTTGGTGCTGCTGTGCGTTTTTGGCTCTAGCTCAGCCACTGTTACAGTAGGCATGGAGTATGGGGGTGTTCCTCTGTGGATTAATCGCCTGCTGGGTGAGCCCAGTGTGCTCAGCCTGCAGGGACGATTGGATCGAGCCTGGTTCCGAGCGAACAACCCACAGGTCTGCCCTCAAGAGTGTGACTGCCCCATCCAGTGGCCCACAGCGCTTTACTGCGACCACAGGGACCTGGCAGACATACCCGACCCTCTGCCAGAGAGAACTCAGTACCTTTTTTTGCAGGTAGGAAAAACATTGACACGGGCTCTGAGCTTGTGTTGTCTTTACAAATGTCTGCCTCTAACCCACAGAGGTTTTAGTCCTGCTTCATTCTCAAGGCATTTTCTCCTTTTGTCCCCCAGGGTAACAATATCTCATCCCTGACCTCCTCACTTATGACCAACATCACTGGTCTACGCTGGCTCATTCTGGACCATAATCAGCTGGAGAGTGACACACTGGACCAGGCAGCTCTGCAGAACCAAACCCAGCTGCGCTACCTTTTTGCTAACCACAACCACCTCAGATCAGTCCCCGGTGCTCTACCAGCAGGACTCCTGCAGCTACGTCTGGCCCACAACCAAATCAGCAGCGTCAGCCCTGATGCTTTCCAGAAACTGCACAACCTGACATTACTACTGCTGCAGGGAAACAGACTGCAAACCCTCTCAGAAGGAGACCTCAAAGGTAGCGTGATGTGTCATTTCCTCTCTGCATGATAACGTGTGCTGGGTGGAAAGTATAGAGAACAGCAACAGTTTTGTCCTGAGCTTGTGTTTCTGTTAATAATGTAGCAAAAAAACAGCTGGTAGAGCGAAACAATAATTCATGTGTGGTAGCCAAGCTTTTTTTGCTTTTTCCCTCTTTGTTAGGCACAAATATTCACAGGTATCTGAAATAATGAAATCATCAGGTTGTTTGTCTCAACTTTTCTTTGCTTTGAGTTCTTTTGCAAATATGTAAAGCACAAAATTTCAGGTTCTGCCTTAATTTGATCTGTAAAACCTCTTCATGAAAATACAGAAACATTCAATGACATGGAAAGAACAGAATAAAGCATCAGAAGTTAGTACTTAAATCAGTAAAAGTTCTTGAATCCTACAATAACTGTTTTCTGATGTGCAAATAGTTTATTACCATGAATAACATGACACTCTCATGGTGTATCTGAAGTTTTTATGTCCTGTTAAAATCAGGTGTGAATGAAATGACATTACATTTGTGTGTATTTGAAGGTCAGGGTGTTTTCTGTTCATTCATTAAATTCATGAAACCCTTTGCATGGACAAGAGCCCCCAAAACTGAGAGGCTGGTGGTGTTAATTGGTACATTACAAGCTTGTTTGTGCATCTGATTGAAGGTATCGAGTGAGGCTAAAGTTTTAACAATTTACCAGGCAATGCAACCTGCTCACTAACTTTTCTAAATATGTCCTCAGTTTTATTCCTATTTCTATCTAAAAAAAAGCATGGTTTTACCCAGTTCAGGTTGGCAGCACACAGACACTACACATGTTTTTTTCCCCATTTCCAGATGAATGCACCTTTGATAGTTTGTTCTTCACATCATGAGTCACTGGAGATCAACTCCCATGAGAAAGAGCAGCGCATTGTGTTGTGATATTGCTTAATTGGAGCCCAGATCCAAACAAAACCTTGTCTTCTCACGTTTTCTTTCATTCATGTACATACATGTATTTCACTTACAAGGTCTGATACTCATCTGATGTGAATACAAAATCAACTTTAACCTTAAAATAAAACACTCTAATAAACCTTTTATGTGTTGAAAGGTCAATTGATATTGCTAGTTTTAACTTGGTGGGCTGACATCTTACATTGTGATGTATATTTGAGTCTGTCTGAACCAATTAACATTAATTATTACTCTCCTCAAACATCAGTTTTAAGTTAGAATGTCATTTCGACTGTGTGATTTCTGAATGGGTGTGTTTGTCTTCTTGTATCTTGCAGGCCTCACCAATCTGAACCTGCTGGACCTCAGTGGCAATTTGTTTTCTTCCATCCCTAAGCATTTACCTCTGTCCGTCCAGCAGCTCTACCTGTCCAATAACTCTCTCTCTGAGCTGGATGAAAACAGCTTTGAGGGACTTCTCCATCTGAAGTACCTTCGTCTCAGTCACTGTGGTCTGAGGAGCCATGACATAAACCCGCAGGTCTTCAATGTTTCCAGTTTGGTTGAACTGGACCTTTCCTATAACAAACTCTCTACTGTTCCCACTGTACCAACCTCACTGCAGTACCTTTACCTGGAGGCCAACCAGATTGAAGGTGAGATTAATATCGAAAATTTAAGAATGCTATGGTCCTTTTATACAGGACCATAGCATGGCTAAGTGATTTGGAAAAGAAGCTTCAGACGTCGGAAAAAAAAACACTGTAAGATACAAATTTGTTGATCAATCAATTATGCTTTATCCATTAAGTGCCAAATCACAACAAACATTATCCCAAGATGCTTTCCAAATCTGAAATGGGTTTAGACCTGCTAATGTTAGATTATAAACAATGACACAACATTACGGTGACCATATTAACCATGAAAACCCAAAAAGGACCCCCTACTTGGAAAAAATACCCAAAGATACTCAAGCACAACAAAGTTTGCAGTGAACAGTATGTACTATAATGTACGGTTATGTAATGAAGACTATTTCTGCCAGTTAAAAATGTAGAAAATTAAGCTGGCTTGCAATGTTTTTTTTTATTTTTTTTAAAATATAGGGCAAAATTTTAACTTTCTTTTACGATATTGACTTTATATCTCAAAAACTTGACTAGTATCTCAGATTTTTGCCGTTAACATCTAAAAATTTTGACCTTTTAATTTCAAAATTTCAACTTTTTTATTACAACTTTTGGCCTCAATATCCCAAAATTTGGGTTTAATCTCTCCTAACTTTTACTTATTAGCTCAAAAATTTGGCTTTTTTTTAATCAGAATTTGGATTTTTTATCCCAACATTTTGTTGTTTATTTTCTTTTTCTCTAATGTTTGACTTTTTAACTCATTACTTTGGCTTTTTATCTCAAAATTTGACTTGATATGAGTCTAAAAACATTCTCAACACCGGACCCAGCCATGAGGATAAGAGGGGTGCCACTGTGTTTCTACAGTCCGTCTGTAAAAGTGTAAAAGTAAAAGTAAAAGTGTATTTTCACTTCAGCATTTTTTGTCTGAGAGTGCAAGCAGTCAGAGCAAACCTGGACATTTTGAGTAATTTTACAAAATCCCCCTGGACATAACTTTACCACCAGAAAGGAGGTTGTGTATGTCATACCTGACATGTTTTCACTTTGAAAAGTCTTTGTACATGCTCAGCTTTATTATCATTATCAAATGATAACGATAAGTGGCTCATTTGTGCAGGATTGAAGTGTAAAATGTACAAATACAAGCATACACTTAATTTGTGAATTAAAGTAGTGCCTTGAAAATTAATGTAGCCAAAATAATCCAAAGACACAAGAAAAAGTATAAAATCATGGGGTAATATTTGTCAAATTAGATCTGATTGTAGCCCTTCAGAAAGAGAGCAAGCACTAATTCAATGTGACCTGTGTGTGTTAACACCTGCACTTTAGTCTTTTCACTTAGAAGTTTTTTTTTCTGCAGGATGCTTCTAAATAACTTACTTCTTTTCTTTAAAATATTAATTTCACACACATGCACACACAGGCATGCAGCTCACAGCCAAGCACTGTGCTTCGTTATCATGACAGCACAGTAAAATATTACTGAGTTGTGTGTCTGACCACCTGGGGAGGCCAGAGACCCTGACTCTGCTATGAGGGAGAGGAAGAAATGTGGAAAATGTGAACTGTGAAGAAAAACTTGTTTCGAAACACAGCCGGCCCTCATCAGCACACATGGACCCAGCAGGGGCTGAGGGTGGGGCAGCAAGTAGGCAAAATACGTCAGAGGTTGAAGGGAAGAGGATATGAGACACATGGAAAGACAAAAAGCAAGAGGAGGGTGGGGAGGAGAGGAGGAGAGAGTATTGCTAGCAAATAAGAGAGAGTGGTTTAAAAACATCTGCAATGGATTCAAAGGTAAGAGTGCCAGAAAAGCCAGAAGCACATGCTGTTCCCCCCTTCATCATCTCCTTTTTTTGCACACACACATCCACACAAACTCTCCCTCTCACTCCCTGTCTGTCTGCTCAAAGGCATCTTCCTTTCTTTTTTTTTTCTTTCTTTTTTAACATATATGATTCATATTGCAGTGCAGTCAACTTGTAGCCAGGAGCTGTATTTTGTCTCACATGACCATCTGGCAGCACTGACCTGGTGTGCAAATTTGGCCCACAGGCTCTGGCAAAGTGAAAGTGTGTCCTTGTTTCTCAATCTACTTACCAGACTGCGAGACGGCAAAACTCTTACAATAACACACACCTCATCGTCTAGCTACTGCGGTTCCTGTCTGCCAAAGCCCGCTGTCTGGGCTCAGAGAGGTTCACTACTGAAATGAAGTAGGAAAGCAAAAGAGGGTGTTGTGGTTTCCTCATGCTCTGTTTTTCACCACAACACCTGCAAGAAGTCTAATTGGAAATGCAGCCACCATGAGAGGAGGAGGCTGCTCAGAGCTGATCAGACAACACAAACCTTATCATGGGACTGAACAACTTCAATATAATATTAAACATGTGATGAGCACATGGTGCATGACGTGAAATCAAAGCTTGCTGTGTTGCATTTATTTTCTTCTTCTGATTAGACATGACAACATCAAGCAGATGGCTGTCACTCTGGTGAACAAGGAGTCTTTCAAAATAAAATATGGTCTCAATAAATATAAGCTTGAGAAAAAAAAATCACATCTCTTTTCTGTCTGTCTTCTCCCCACAGGATTCAACTTGACTAGTTTCTGCAGAGAGGTTGGACCGTTGTCCTACTCCAGGATGAAGATATTACGACTCGATGGAAACAAGATGACCCATCAACAGCTGCCGGCCGACTGGGTCTTTTGCCTGCGAGTGCTTCAGAGTCTTTACATCTGAACCAGCCCCCTTGATTTGCATCAATTAAAGAATTGCTCTGTATGACGGGCCAACCCTTTCTAGTCATGCAAAGACAAAAAAGTGTTTTTCTAGGTAATAACTCAGCATGAAAACTATAAATCTCTGACTCATTGTGTCTTTAATAAGTAGATGAATTGCCAGGCACTTAGGAGAAAACAAAACCTCAAGAGGATGAGTTTGAACTTTATCACCAACTCAGCGTCACTTGATAGTAATGCCAAAGTCTTGATGAATACATTTCTTATACCACCAGCATATTCCCGTGGGTTCCTCTCCTTTGTCTAATCTTCTCCAAGTTCTGCCTCAGCGTGCCGTACATCTGTGTGTTATTACTGAGTAGGAACAGTGACAAACTATCTCAGTTCTGACTGCACAGAATAATGGGCTCTGTATAAAGCAAACTGTCAAAAAGAAGCATGCAGGAATGGCAAAATTCAGTAGCTTTTCTGTCTGAGAATCTGAGATTGCTGGACTTAACCAAATTGCTGCACCAGTCCAAACTGTCTTATGACCAAACAAACGACAGTCCTTGTTTCTGTCAAAATCTCTTCTGGAACTTTATTAGAAATTCAAACGTCTCAGTGAAAACTAATGTCCATTATCCTGAGAGAAAAAAACAACTGGTATACGAAAGCAGAATAAAAATTAAAGGGGTGTTCATTTCACTGTGTAATTGTCTTTTGTTCAAAGAAGCAATACTTAAATGATACAAACAATGCATCACCAAAAATTCTCCATTTAGGGGTGAGTAAGAAAAAATGTTGCAAGAAAGACAGTTGTGGTACCAAATTAAATGAACCACATTGTCACATCATAAAAAATAATTTGTAGAGTTTTTCTCAAGATTCATTTGATTCTTAAAAACAAACAAACAAGAAAATCATGATAAACGGCTTTATTTACAAATAAGGCCACTGCACATTTCTATTTCAGAGTAGTAGAGCAGACAGGGACAGTGAGAAAAAACACACCAAGAATTAACACAGGGAGTTGTTGCCAAGGTTACCTTGGAAAAGTGATCTGATTACTGATTACTCCTTAACAACGTAGCTCACTTCACTGATTACTTTATTTTCGTTTTGTGCATGTGTCAGTCCAGTATCAATAATCTGCAGGTGAATTAAAAAAGTGTTGTGGCTTTGTTGATGTTTCAGCAAAAGATCTTACAGAGTTCAACAAACCTCAAGATTGTCAGCTTTAGTTGACACAAACTTAAAATAGTGACTGTATTACCAGCAAGAAACTCTGCATATCTCTCTCCTCTCTGCTGTTGTTTATGTTTGTGTTGCTGGCTGCTTGGTTTATATTGCACATGAGTTGTCCTCATGCTGAAAATGTGACTTGATGCATACATGCCACGCAAGAGTTAAGCAAATATATCTTTTTGCAGAAGAAAATGACAAAATTGGTAATGCACAGTGACTTGGGTAATTAACTTTAACCTGATTACTGGTTTGAAAATAGTAACACATTAGATTACTTGTTACCAAAAAATGTGGTCAAGTAACAGTAACACACACTGCTTACTGGCATCTCTGCACAGGGGTCATTGAACTTCCCGTTACTATGAGGACCTGCTTCGAATAACCCCTGAATTTCTTCTGCTGGAGGTTGTACCAGCATGACTGATTTTTGTTGTTTTATTTGTTAGTTTGGCTTCACTGTTTTCACACATATAAAAATTCAATTGATATCCAAATAGACAATTGATTTAATATGGATTTGGATCTGATACTATAAATGACAGAATGTTCACAGGGGTCCTCATTTCTTCTAGATGCCATCAACTTACAAGAAGTCCCGCAAACTCAAAATACCCTTGAGTACCTTTTTTATTCAAAGGAAAGACTGGTATGAGCATGTGTTTTTTTTCACTATGACAGCTCCTCAGCTCTCATTTCTGAGGTACCAATGAAAACATCAAACTCATTCATTTGCTACAAAAGGTCTGAGAAGGTAATCATGCGTACGCAGAACGTCATGTTGTGTTTATGTTTTTGTTAACGTCATTTAAAGGTTCAAGTGTCTTATTTCAGGATGGTTTTCACTCATTTCTGAAGAATGGAGTCACTGATGGATCAGGGTTTATGATTAATTTTCATTATGTTAATCTTAAAGATAGATTAAGGAAACCATTTTATTTAATTCAGATAGTTATGAAAATGCTTAACAAGACATGAAATTGAAAAAAAGGTCACTGCTGTGGTTTCCATTTGACACCATGTCTGTCAGATGTTGGTGAGTGTTTTGCTCCTCTGATCAGACTCATGTTATGTCTAGACCCACACTCACTGGAGGCAGGACTCATTCACAAAGGTTTCTTTGAAGGATTAGTATCCACAAAGTTATGGTAAGCTTGTTTTAGTGACAATGTGCTGCCAGTCCGCAGGGTAACGGACTGAGTCATGATGGAAAGCCCACTGACTCTGTGAGGCTGCAAACACAACACAAGCAGCCCGGTAGCTAAATGAGCCTTTAAAAAGTAGCCTTGTCAGTATTATGAGATATGAGTGAACACAATTTTTTGATCATTAGACAAAATCGATGACAATTTTACATTTTTCTTTTAGAAATGAAGGCTAAGCATAAGCATTGTGATCTTTGAAATGTAGTACATAATCTGTTCATTTAAATTCTCACGAGTGTTTTCAAATCAACCAAAATCACAGGAATTGTCATTTGGCGTGTGGTGGAACTTATGAGCCAGATGACACAGGAGAGCACAATGAGACTGCCTGGTACTGAGCTGACGGGGCCTTCAGTTTGTTTTTGAGGCACTTATTTGCAAGCTGCCTATTGTTTTGTTTCAATCAACCCATCATAACTCACCAAGTTTCTATATTAAGTTGATTTAAACAAATGTATAAATGTATTCAAGGAGAAAAAGAAAGACTGAACAACACCATGGTGCTCCTACCCGTTAACTTTTACAGTCCTGGTTTAAATTTCGAAGCTCTCTTTTTGAAGAAAAAAAAAAGAATGTAACAAAGATGGCCATTCATGTTGGTTTCTGTTTATGTATTTGGATTTTATTTTTACAGACACTTGAAAAAAAAAAAAAAATCAAAACTGAGACTGGTGGAATCATTAAAGCTCCACTGCCTCTTCTCTCCTCTAAACTAAACTCAGCTTTGGAAAACCAGCAGTCAAAACAGTCTGCAGTGAAGCTCCCTGCCGTGCCATAAAAGCAACAGAAGAGCTCAGGTCCCCTCACGTATCACATCTCTCAGCCCTGGATATTCTTTATACAACGCTATAGATCCCAGATATCCAGAGCTGTAAATGCTCTGTGCAAGCACTGTTCACATCTCCAGAGGTTAGTTTTAATTTTGTTGTATTTGATAAACTAATTTAGCTGCTTAAAAAGGTAAGGCACATTCATTAATTTAAGACTTCTTTCAACCATCCTGACCCTGCAACGTTGATTTTTCGAGTCACTGGCAGTTTTTTGAGCTGTGCCTTTCAGTGTGTTAAATATTTAATGATTGAATCATTTGAAAAAGGCAGTTTAAAGCGAAATAGGTCGGTTACAATGCTAACCAAAGGCAGTTATGACCTGACTATAGCCCCCTTAATTGTGCTCATAGCATTGCTAACTCTTCAGCTCATTGTTTTGGTTCAACAGCCAGTAACCTTTTTGTTTTGGTTCACTCTGATCACCCGAACTGACCTTGAATCCAGCTGCAGCCGGCAGCTGTTTCATACAACAAAGCTTTGATAAGCCTATACAGACATTTCCTTCAGGTGTTTTTGAAGGCCACGTGTGGCCGAGCCAACAGTGTGAATATTGGACTATCATTGAGCAGGTGGGCAGAAATGTGACCTTGAATAATCACTGAGCTTATTCATTCATGTGTCATTGTTGTGCTCACAACTTTTACGCTGCCTCCTGGTGGCTAAAGCAATTGATTCAAGTTAAAGTGATTGGTTGGATAACACCATCTTTTTCAGTCATTTCTTGATAGCAACTGGATGACATTTGGATGATATTTTTTCACACTGATTTAAAGAAATTTACAAACAAACTTAACCTAGGACTCCAAACTACCATGGCTTTCACATTAAGGAAAAGATAAAAAGTGTTAACCAGCTTTTATTAGAGCCTTTGTGACATAAGACAGAAAGCTTCTTTGAAACTGTGATCTGTTTTGCTGTGATAAATAATCCTCAAGATGGAATTTTGGCACTTTGAGTAAATTCTTTTAACATTATGTTACCGACCTGCAAGCATCGGCTGGTTTCTGTGCTTTTAGTTTCTGACTACAGGTCTGGGTGCCAGGCCTGGATGAAAGAAAAGATAGAATATTAAAGTTGAGTGAAGTATTTTTACTTTAAGAAGTTAACAATAGAAGCACATTTTAGTTTCTGCTGACTGCTGCATAGCTTTAAAAACACATTGCTCCAGAAATAATCAAGGCTTTGAACCAGAATTTTTTCCCAATAGGTTTGTTCTGAACAGAAAGTATTTCAAGGTTTTCAGTTTTGGGTTCCACCCCAAAATTGATGTTCTCTGGTTACAGTCTCTGTCCAAACAATCCATTCCTGAACCAGTTAATGTCGTTCTATACCAGTCATTAGACTTTAAGTGGGTTGGTGTATCATCAGTACTTTCAAATGGATTATTTCTCACAACAAACATTATAATTCAGTAGGCCAGTGCATTATAAGGGGTTGGCAATAAGGTAAATTTGCCACTGACCTGGAGGACAGATCTCCTGATTTATCTACATATCAGATAGTACCAATTTATCCCTACAAACAAATCACCCTACCTTTTCTATGCACAACTTACCATCTGCATTTGCTGGCATTCATCGGCAGATTTGGCAAAAGGCTAAATCATTATCAGCCAAGTATCTTGGCCTTAGCCGGCCAGTGGAGTGTGCAGTCAGCTGGTCCAAAGCCTGTCCCTATGGCCTTTCAAAATAAAACTACTAAAAGGAAGTGCAAATAAAAAATGGTCCCAGTCCTCCCTGATCTAAGAAAACAAATTAAACATGAATTCTTTAGTATTCTTAACATTACCTACGACAATGAATCTCTGCTTCAGCTCCTACACCATTGTCCAGTTATAATGTTAAGCCCTATGAGCTGCATCACTCATTATTGCCCTCAGCTGTATACACTGCATCACTTAGGAAGTAAATTTTATGCATAATGTTACTACATTGGTTACACTGTGATGATAAATGATTATGCTTGAGTTTGGGAGACTAAATGTGGATATTTCTTGGTCGCTTCTCATGTGCTGAAGTGGCTGAATTCTCGCTGCTCTGCCCAGTGGCTGGCATGGTTTTGCCAGGGCGTGAGGGAGCGACACAGGAAGTGGATGCATTTGGGCTTCATGACCAACATAACGAACATTTCAAGAATGAAAAAATACTGTGATTAACCAATTTCCATTGTTTTTAATGTTCAGTTCTTCTCCGGAACAATACAATTTCGAAAGTTTCTGGTTTCATTTCTATTCCCAGCAAAATGTCAAAAGTTTCTGGTTTTTGTTTTCATTCCGCAAACTGGTTGAAAGCCCTGGAAATAATGAGAATAATTGTGTCTAAACACCATCATTGATGCTTTTGGTTTGGGCTGTTTAGAATTGGAGTCGATAGATGCATTAAACATTTATATTGAAGGGTATGCTGGGGTTTAAAAATGCAAATATACACATTAAAAGTTGTTGTCTTTGTTGCATTGTTTAGGCACACATCTGACATGTTAGCCGGCTCCATGTCCTCACTGTCCGTCTATTTCAGTGGTCTGGATGGCTCAGCTGTGGAGCGTCTGTGTGCTGCGGGCACAGAGATCATCTCTTAATCCGACACAGACCTGTTTTGGACCGGTATTGGTTGTGGTTATTGGCTGGGTGACAGGGGAAGCTGTTAGTTTCATTTAAAAGCCTGTTTACAGGCCAGACTGAGACCTCCAGCCCTGTTATTAGAGACACAAGCATTAACACACACACTCACATGCTAATTGTGCTGCGATGTATTTGCTTTAATGTCCGGAGAAGGCATCTAATGAAGGAAAGACACATTAACTTCAAGTGGAGAGAAAACTGCTCCTCAAGAAAGAGAAATGAAAGCAATTAAACTGTATATACATTTCCTGATATAGTGATAGCCACAAGCTTATGGCAGTAAGCCTCAGTAAAATAGCATAGGACATGTAATCTTTTGTTCTTTCATTGACTGGGTTTAGCCAAGGTAAATGAACAAACACACATTTTTGTTGCAAATGCCAAATCTGGTTTATGTGTCTTACTTACACTATCTGTAACAACAGACGTTGGAGAGAAAGAGAATTGTCTGTGCTCTTTATCCACCCCTAAACTCTAAATGAAGTCTACAGATTTTTATTATCTTGAAAAAGATTGTTTGTGACAGCATTTCCTGAGGGTTTCCCACGCTCTCTGCTCTGCTGGATTATTTCCTCACGACCAAATTAAGCGGCTGATCGTGCAGTTTATCCCAAAGTAGGGAGGGTAGTTGTGGTTTTCCTATTCTCTTAACCAGACAACACGTTCATTGACTTGCTGACTAAACACCACAAGAAGTGGGGGGTGCGAAAGGTGTGGAAGTAAAAGAGAAGATGTGGAGCTCAAGGTCCAGACTGAACTCTTTGTGTATTATCTACCATACATGGGCTAAGTATGATATATGAGTTTTACTACTCCCACAGTTCACAGCACACATGTGGTATTTGAATGAATAACAGTGCAAAACTTCTTATGCGAAACACATGAAGTATGCCAGATACAGTATGAACATATGCATGACTCCTTGAAAGTCTACCATTTATCAAAACATGAAACATGTTGGGGGGGTGGGGGGTATGCCTGTGCTTCCTCCTGATCTTCAAAAGCAACTGTGGTTCATAGTTTCAACCTTTTCACCCCTAAATCAGAATGAAGTCAAAAAAGAAACATATGATTATAGTGCACTTATGCATCATATCAAGAGCCTATATTTTGATTTTTGAGATCTAAAGGATTACAAACATGCTGGATGTGTTTTGCATTCTTATTAATTTTCTATTAGAATGATTTTTTTGGGAGCAGCAATTGCGAGGACTAAGTTTAGAAACTGTAACAAGGATTGCCTGGTCAGTGAAACTCCAAACTTCAGCATGCAACGCATGGCGTTTGATCTAATTCAGGGCAGATGATGGTCTGTTTCTTCTAGTATCCAGGTGGTGACCTGATGGTGACTTGTTTCTCATTTGACAAAATCGTTTTTAATAAGTACGTGTAGTGTGAGGTCATTCATTAACAAGTCTACAGTCAGCTGCCTTTGGAATCTGATTACTGACATTGTTCAGTCTGTGTTGAGATTTATAACACACTAAAATTCATTTGATTGGCAGAAAAACATTTCTAAATTAACTGATTATAGAACTACTTCTTCACTTGACTTCACAGACAAACAGTGAGCCTTCCAGCTACCTGTCTCTTGTAATGAAAAGCTTGTTGTTTTGGTATGCAGAGTTTCCGAACGGTGGGTGTAGCTAAACGTGGAAGAATGAAGGGAATCTTTATGAGGTTAAAAGGACCAGAAGAGAAACTTTTGGCAGGTTTTTTTGTACTTTCAACCTGTCTTTTGTGTTAAAGAAAATTCACAAAAGGTCTGGTGTTTGAAAAAAATATTTGTTCGGCAAAGTGTGTATTGTAAAGTCTGTGAATTTCAATCCCACATTTGTAAGGAACAAGCAATTGAGGGTTAGAGTCAAAATGTCAACATAATGAGCCACTTTCTTCCTATAATGTTGACTGCCAATCTCGAAACTTTTATCTCAGAAATTTGGGGTCAATATCTTGACTCATTGACTTTATTATCTCAAAATATTGAGTTTTTATTACAAAAGTTTGACTTTTGAGCTGAAGTGTGACTTCTTTTTCTCCCAGTTTTGACTTTTTAATCCTAAGATTTTGACTTTTTGTCTCAAAATCTGGACTTTCTTATCTCACAATATTGGGGTTTTCTCTCATGACTTTGCCTTTTTACCTCAAAATTTGTCTTTTTATCTCCTTACTTTTACCTTTTTGTCTCAAATTTTTGATTTTTCTTGCAGAATTTTGTCTTTTTTATTTAACATTTTAAATCTTAAAATTTGTCTTACTGTAGGCCAAAAAAAAAAAAAGATCAGCACTGGTAACGACCATGAGGAAAACAGGGGTACTATCATATATCTGCAGTTCATCTGTAAAGGTGCATTTCCATGTCAGCATTTTCTGTAAGGGAGTGCAGCACTACCAGTCAGAGCAAAAACTTAGATACTCTGGTGAATTCTATAATATTACCTCGGACATAATTTCACTGCCAAGAAAGAGGACATGTTGGTGCAAAAGAGGACGTTTGCTCACCTTAGTGAATGCAGGCCTTCCAGTCCACTTGCAAATTCTGGAGGTAGTCTCTGAGAAACTTTAATCTTTAGAGTCAAGCGTTGTAATCTTAGGGGGTAGAGTTCAGCCCCAGGCTATAGGAAATGTGGGATTGCCACTGGTTTCAGATTTCATCTCGATATCTTTTGCCTTCAGTGATGGCAAGCCCCATTTCTCCAGTCAAAGAAATGCTGTCCCACACCATTATACTCCAAAAGACACCACCATTTGGTTAAAGTTACCCTTTCTGACAGGCCCTGCCCAGATCAGTCAAATCTATAATGCTGACTCTTGAGCAGACACTGTCCACTGAAGCAAGGCTCATTCTTACTGGGCACATGGGCACATAAAGTTTAAAACAAGAGATGGCAGAATAAGCTGTTTAGCACTGGCAAAGAAGATTTGGTGGGTTTTTTTTTTTTTTTTTAATCAGCTCTGCTTCTCATCCCACAAATGTGGCTCCTTGGAAAGGGTAATAAACAAGCCTTCAAACAGTAAAAGATTTATTGCCAAGAAGTATTGTTACAACAAGGCAATGATCTACCAAACACAAATTGCCTTAGTTTTTGTTTATTTTGTCCATTTGGTATGAGGAAGTGTTGTATATTTGGCAGGATGGACATCCAGAGCTGGGGATTTCAGTTTACTTTGGATGAGATGAACGAGGTGTGGCCTGCAGAGCTTGGGAACATATGCACCGGGTGTAGAGGATGCTGTATCGTGTTGTTTCAGCAGCGCGATGCATCAGAGACGAAGCCTGTAAATGTTGGGGGGAGAATCAGTTTTCCCCTGGCTGTGTTTCCTCTGGGAACATTTCAGACTGAAGCCCATGCTTGTTTCCTTTAAATCAAGCAGTCTAATCACCCAAATGACTGTGGATGACAGAACAGGCCGTTCTTGGAAAATTCTCAGCTTATTATACAGACCAAGTCTTTTTGGGCGGGAGCCTGAGTCTGTCTCGCTCTCTCCATCTGTTTGGAAAACAGCTGCTGCAGTATTTATTAGCAATGAGGACTGTTGCTCAAAAGTTTCCTGAAATGAAAGCAGGTTCTCAGCCTTTCAAATAACCTGTTCTTGAATCAACAGGTTGAATTCAGCCTTAGAAAGCAGAACATCCAACCATGTCTGTCCAGACGATCAGTATCTGAGGGCTGCAGACCAAACAGTTACATTCCTCAGGCCATCTGACCCAGTTTTAAAAAGCCAAAACCAAACCACACAGTTTAATCCTCAATGTTAGCTCCTTAGGCTCTATTACAGAAAACATGAAACACGATGCAGAAAATGCCATTCCTTGGATGGCATGTGAAGTGCAGGCAGAGTCATAGGATGATAATCTGAGGGGCACAGATGTAACACGTCAAACCAGCAATAAACACTCTCTTAAAGGGATTCATGGGGGCTTGTTTCCTGCAACATCTTGAGAGTGAATGTTTAAGAGACAATAAATTTAATGAATCTGTGTATTGAGTGTTTACAGAGAGAAAATGTGCTATCTTTGCTGAAAGCAGGCCTGTAATGATTTAGGTTATGTTTCCTTATCTATCAAGCATCATTAGATGGCAGGTTAAACAAGTCTGGAAGAAAACTAGGGAAAATGAAAAGGCCAATCTAATCATTTGCACAGAAACCAGGAAGTCCTAAAATAGAACTGGATGCAATAATGAACAGACATCAGACTTCTGCTGATGGAGTGACTGAGGGAGAGGAAGAAAGGTTAAGAGACAAACAGGAATAAGAAAATAAAGGGACAGACAGATGTAAAAAAAAAAAAAAAAAAGAACAGTAAATACAAAACAAAACATAAGGGCTATGATTCAAATCATTGTGGTAAATCAAGATGCCTCACTATTTATAAGGGCTACGCAAAAAAAGTACTAGTAAGATTTTGAAGTTGCTTCTATGTTTTGTCCAGCTTTCTTCAATCTAATAGTAGATAAGCAATCATCTGATTATGATAAAACCTCTGAAAGAGAAACTTCTTTTTCCACTTGTAGGATGGCTTCAACTCTATCTAATATTTGTTCTTTTTAAGCTTTTTGAATATCACATTACAGACATGATACACAACACATCCAACCAAATAATGAGCTGCTATTTCCAATGATGTCACCCTTCGCAAGGAGCACAAAATAAAAACTCTTACAGGAAATGAGGTCACTTCTGTCAATTGGTGGAGTCATTAAATATCATTCTTGGCCTCTCTTTGAAATGGTAGCAGAATGGATGAGGGAGGAAACCACCCAATAAGTGACGTATCTGTTACAAAAACCCATCCCTCTCTCTCTGGGTCCTTTGGTGAAGTTCTTTCCAGGCTTGGACCAGTTGGGACCAGATGTTTGACCCAGCTGAGCCCCAAACGTGGAGACAGGAGTGAAGTGGAGAGAATTTATGAAAAGAAGAAGCAAGTGAGTGAGGCAGAGGGAGAAGGAGGCACACGTATGTACATCTGTGTTAGGAGCTGCTCCCCACATATGTTCACCTCATTAAGCTCTGGCTGCAGCTCACTCGGCTGGAATGCAGGGAACAAACACACGTCCAAGTTCGATCCCTTGGTGACGCATAAACATGCACACATGCACGGACAAAAGGTTCAACACTGTGTTAATCCCGGTGTCACACAGCTCCACTTCCTGAAAACCCTCCACATCACCCTCTGCATGCACCAGCTGCACCTCAGTTATCAGACTGTTTTATTGATGCTGCAGGGAGTAAAAAAAAAAACCTCCTCGTGTTAGTGACACAGAAAAGATGTGGAGATGCTGATAATGAAAAGCACATGACTGGATAGGAGTGCAGTCATTTAAACAATAGCTTAGTGGGTGGGAGACTCAGCTGGGTATTCTCTGACTGGGGCCAGTATCCACAGCACTTCTCAAACTTCTGATACTGGAACAAATGTTTTTTTTTATACACGCAAATATGCAAACATGCCTATATACCCTTTCTTTTCTGTTTGTATGAGCCATGGTCATGCAATGCTGGTGCAGAACAAAATAATAAACTGTGACAGAGTTCAGACACATGAAAGGGCCAAAGGGAATTAAGATTAAACCTCACTGGGCCTGAGCAGGCAAGCAGAGGGGGAGAAAAGAACCACTGTGACCTTCAGAGGGAAAAAAGCCAGGGAACAAACCCAACAGGCAGATCTGTCCACTGAGAGGGAGAGAGAGAGAGAGAGAGAGAGAGGGAGAGAGAGAGAGAGAGAGAAAGAGAGAGAGGAAGAGAAGAAGGGAGGGAGGGTGAGAGAGGGGGGACGGAGGCAGAGAGAGAGGAGGGAAGAGAGTTAGAGAGGTACAGAGAAGGAAAGGCAGAAAACTTGTGACTTGACAAAAGAGGGCAGGTACCAGAGGCAGGTAAGAGACTCTCTGTGTTGTTTCAAGGAGGGGGCTGCTTTGGATGACTTCTGAATGATAAGATTAAGATAAGATAAGAAACTCATGCAGGATTATGGTTAGATGTGTTGTGTGGGAAAAAAGAGAGGGGCAGAGGAAGCAGATAAATGTGTGTGTTTGCATGGACTGATCCTGGCACTGACACGTCTGAGCCACGCTGGTGTGTTTCTATAGAGACACTGTGCCATAGAGTGGCACGCTGTCCTGAAGGGAGCTGCAGCAAACTGTTGACTTTCTTCATTCCTGTGCATCCACCTTGACTCCAGATTTTTCTTCTTGGAGTAGTGAGGTTAAAAAGGAGAAACAAACATTGTCGATGGAAACCCTTAAAAGCTGTCTAAATGTTTATTTTTGAAGCTCATCAGATGGCTCCTCAAAACATTTCAAGACAGTGCTTCAATTCATCTCACTGAAATTGAAATTTTTATATAATCAGTTTTGTCATTCTACACTCTAACGAATCAAATTGTTGAACAAAGTGTGATTAAATCTGAAAAATAAATTTTCTTGGGCATGCAAATCCATTTTAAAATCACAGGCTGTAGTGATTTGCCGTGAGTCAAAAGTGTAGAGGCTAAAATTCTTTAAAGGACTTGCAGAGTTTTACAGAGAAAACAACCACTGATCTCACTTAAACTAAAGACAGGCTGCTTTTCAATATTACATCCATGTTTCAAAGATGTGGGTTCATGCACTGGCACTGGAGAAACTGCTACACCCACAGGAGGAAATATTTAGGGAATTTTGTAATACAAAATGAAATATCTGCTGCTGATTTGTGTTTCAAAGGGGGAGCAGATATTTCTCTGATATCTCCAGAGCATGTATGACAAGTAATTTCAACATCTTTGGGTGAGGATGGGCTTGACAGCCTTTAATTGAGTTTAATATGCAGATCAATTTGTCTTAATCACATTTCAAAGAAGTACACTACATGACATCACAGATACCATCATTTATGCAGATGGATATTTTGTAACAGTGTTCATTAGTCACAGACATTTTCAGATGGATCTGAGTGAGATTTCTGAATTCCTCTGTGCATGACGTGGCTCCTATTCAAGACATTTCTTATGGTCTTACAAAACAGAGGAGATCATTTTCAGGAAAAGGGATGACAGCAACTGTCTGCCAAAAGAGGAAAAGTCAAAAGAAAAGAAAAATGAATGGAAATAGTTGAGCATCAAAGACTTTGTGGTGACAAGTCATTGAGAATTATATTGTTTTCATCTCCGTGTAGTCCTGGACATAATCATCAATCTGAAACACAGCTCCGATGTCAACAGGAGTTTTCCGAAGTGAACTTTCTTCCATTTATTAATCTACAATCAAATGTTGGAGTGTCTTGATTTTGGTTTTTGAATTCAGAATTTATCATGAATTTCATATCTTTGAATAAATTTTGTGATTCAAAGTAGTCACGTTTTTTGAAAGTTAAAAAAGCCCATTTAAGATCTGGCAAGATGAGGGCCCGTATGCATGTCCAGTCATTAAACAAATTACCATTAGTCTTAATGTACTGTCATGGCCCATTTGGCTGTACGTATGCCGCATGCACAGCTGCAAATAACTGACCAGTTAACTTATTACATCATGAAAGTGAATTAGGTACAGATTGCATCACAATTCGGGGAACCTCCTGGAAAACCCCTATCCAAGAAATTCAAAGTGCACCTGCCTACTACTTACAAACAGCGATAAGCATGGCAAGCGGTTATGATGTCACTAAGAAAAGGGCAAGAAAAACATTTTTCAGCTGAAGAAATTAAAATTTTATTACAAGAATATAGAATGAAGAAAAAGCTTTTATCAGCTCGCCAGTCATTAAAGATAAACCAATTCTCTGTTGGGGCGATAACTTGGCTCATGCATAATGCTTATTTAGTCTTCTTTTGGCATTACTACAAATGGTCTGCTTTCCTCGCCAATGACTGGACGTTCACACAGGCCAAGATGATTGACTGCTAATGAAGTTTCAGTAGCTGGCTAATAAACTTTTTCTCCAGTTTGGATAGTGCACTGTTTATTTACTTTTAAGAGTTGTTTTATTTTTGGGTTGACTGCTCTGGGCTTTAGTAGGTAAATGGGAGGACGACATAGTCGGTCAACTCAACTTTCATTGCTGATACAAAGGGCTCCCTGTGATTTAAAAAATAAAAATCTATCCTCATGTTGGAACGAGGATGAACTTGGAAACAATAGTAAAATTGACATGTTATTGAAAGAATTGGTGTAACTTTTTTTCCATTTTGGTATAACTTGTTTCGTATTAGAAATGAAAGACAAAAATGCCATATATGTGGTGATTTAGACAGCCTATGCCTTCTTATAGGGTATATAGGGAATATCGGGAAAGTAATAGTTTATCTAACAGAAAACACTGAATACTTTCAGGTGATGTACAAGCACTGAGTCTCGGTGCACTTCGGCTTCTTGTGGTTGAAATGGGAATAACAAAAACAAACTTTTTCATGTTGCATGCCTCAAATATTCACTATGATATCAGCCAAAGCCGTAGGCTCATGTGTGGTGTCTTTAAAAGGAGAAACCCTGAACTAAACATAGTAAGTAAATGAATGAGGGCAATGGTGGTTATGTGAATCTGTTCACTGTATCCTGAGGTGTTTTAGTGGGTGGGAGACTCAGCTGGGTATTTTCTGACTGAGGCCAGAATCCCCAGGACTTCTCAAACTTCTGATACTGAAACAAATGCTTCTTTTCTACTCACAAAAATGCAAATGCTTTTGTTTTTTGCTAGCAGAAATGTCCTACACGGATCTCTGAACAACTGAAGCAAGTTTTGCTCTCAAACTGATCAGACTTACCAGTCCAGGTCACAAATAGCAAAGCAATGAGTCAGTCATCTTTGAGTTTTCAATTGTTTGCCAGGCTGCTGGTTCAGACAACAGCAACATGCAGAGCTGGATCTGATGAAGCTCTTAGGTTCTGGGAGTGCTGAGAAGAAAAAGGAAGGGCAGTGCCAGGGAACAATGTCAGAGGAAGATTAAAATTTGTTTTTTCAGGCAGGAAGAGGCTGGCACTGAGCCCTGTTTCTGCCTCCTGGTTCAGAGGTGATGTTAATCAAATGGCAGCAGACGTGGTTCACTGAAGCAGAGTGATTGAAAACTAATGGTGCATCTGTGCTGCAGCGTTATGTACAGTGTTTTGACAGCTGTTTGGTGATTACTTACATCAGGCTTTTGATGGCAGCGGACAGTGCTGGAAAGTGAATGCACGCAAAAATCCAAAAGTTCAGGATTAAGACACGAGGAGTGAATTAATCCCCACTGAAACATGAATCACTTATAGTGCCAGGTTAAACATCTGCATACCGCTTTTGAAAAAACAAAAAGCCAAAATTTATTGAACACATTGAGCTCCACTCTGCACTACTGGTTAAGATTGAAAACTTTTGAGTCAATACTATCAATGTGTTAAAAAAGTTCCTCAATGAAAACATCTCTTGAGAAACAAAAGTGCTTATCATAACATGACTTTGTATCAGTTATGTACCATTGGAGCATTATCAACTCATCATGTAACATTTTAGGGTTCATGATGGTTTGACCCACACATATTACCGGCTCTATAACTGTCTCAGGGAGATTTAGCTGTTTCCTTTAAGACTGTTTACAGGTCAAAGTGCTTGAACCTTTCAGACCTGCAGTTTTCCCCTCTGCAAAGCTCTCTCCAGACCACCGTTAACAATGGAGCATTTTACTTTCCTCTCCCTCATAAGTACTGATTTCCTGTATCAGTATCTGCCCCTCCTCCCTGGCCACTCTGTAGCTCTCTCTCTTTCACTTATATAACCAAGCCACGAGCACCCATCTTTTTTTGTTTAAGCGCTGATAACTTATCAATGCATCCCACAGTACGACCAAGGGTTACTGCAAAGTTTCTGTGGAAGTTTCTTTTAAATTCTTTACAACTGTTGCTCTGTGAAAGACAGTGAGGGGAAAAAAGGATTTGGTAATTAAGCTTCTCCTGTTGTACATTTATGAATCATGTTTAGCTCTAAGCGGTCTGATTTTAATTTGAAGGAAAAGTGCAGCAAAAGTTCAGGAAGAAGCTAGATGATTCTGTTTGTAACAGTTTTGCGGTCTTGATTATGATTCATAAAAAAAAACTCTGTTTTTAATGGGGTTTTTTTTTTCTATAAATGGGCTAGCTCAGTACTGAGTTTTTCTTCTTCCATCTGAATGGAAGCTAGAGCAAAATCAGATGCAAACAGTTTTTTCCCCAAAAAATCAAGGAAATAAAGAGGAAAAAGAAAAGCAGAAACATGGGTGGATCATTGTATCAGTGGGTGATAAGGACAAGCAGACATACACTACATAGAAGGTTTTCTTCTCCCCATAGACCATAGTCTTTGAAGCCCCCTTTTCACTGATAATACAAAATGCTGTTTCATGGTGATGCCTCTTTATGACCTGCACAAGCCAAACAAAACCATCAACAAGATGTCTAACTTTTCCTGCTTAGGGCGCAGTCACACTAATAAATGTCATTGATGTATGAAAACACTGGTGGGTGTAAGTCTCAGACCAAGAGTTTTCTTCTTTTATGTGGTTCATCAGCAAAAGTCTTGGGATATGTTGCAGTGTGAAAAAACAGCATCATGAGATTATTGTTTGACAACACTACTATGCATTTACACAAGGAGCTTTGACTGTATGGACATGTGAAGTTTATCAAAACAGCCTTTTCTCTGGCTTTCTTGAAGGACCATGAAGGCTGGCGTGGGACTCTTCTCTGTGTTGGCACTGTTCCTTCTAGTGGGGACAGTGTTCACCCAGAGACCTCGACCAAAGAAGCCCACTAGGCGCCCAGCAACCACTAGGAGGCCTTTCGTCCCCAAGTTTCCTGGACCGGCAGAACCTGAGCCCCAGGAGCCCACAGACTTCCCCCCAGTCATCATGGGGCCCCCCTCCATATATCCTGACTGCCCTCGGGAATGTTCATGTTCCCCTAGTTATCCCAACTCTCTCAATTGCGAGAACCGGAACATCCGTGTGATCCCTGTCATCCCACCCAGAACCCACTACCTGTATCTCCAGAACAACTACATTGCAGAGGTGACAGCAGAGCCCTTCCTTAATGCCTCTGAGGTCCGCTGGGTTAACCTGGCAAACAACCGAATCCATCAGATCAACAAACAGGTCAGAGAGCTTCTATTTTCACATTCAAGATTGAAAAATAAAACAAAACTTTGCAAGTTGTTCTGCCATTTTTTTTTCTAACCGGAGTGTCTAATACAGAAAAAATGTTGTTATCCCTGAAATAAAAATACAAACCTGGTCTTTGAAGAGAAAAGACACCCAACCATTTGCTCACTTTGACAAACATTACTTTTCCTGCTACCAACGTAAAGTTTCATTATTTCAGTAAGAACATGGTGATCTACTTGTAACCGGTAGGTTTCTGGAGGGGCTGAGTTCTTGAGTCAGATTGGTACATTGGTACTCCACTTGCGTATTTTAGTCTGAGGTGGCATAAATGATGAGTCTGTAAACAGGTTTCTGTATCTTTCTGTTGTCCAGGTGTTTGAGAAAGTCCCAGCTCTGCTGTATCTTTATATACAACGTAACCAGCTGAAAGAGGTACCTCAAGGTCTCCCATCAAGCCTAGAGCAGCTCCGCCTTGGTAAGAACCGAATCTCAAAGATCCCCTCTGGTGCCTTCAACAAGATGGGGAACCTGACTCTACTTGACCTCTACCACAACCAGGTGAACTTCTGTTTGAATGTCTGGAAATTTTCACAGTTTTGAGTAACGGCACATTTGTAAAATAATTCTTCTTTCAGCAAGCAATGAGTAAAACTAAGCATTATATAATGAGTTTATATAATTTCGTTACATAACAAATACTAACATTAGATAAAAACTGTCATCGTGACAGCAAGAGGAGAGAAGTCAAAGCAGTGTTTAGTACTAAATGGTCGTACGCTATAAATTTTCCACACTTTATGACTGATGATTTGTCTTTCAGCTGAGTGACAGTGACCTGGGAAAAAACACATTTAAGGACTTGAAGAGCCTCATGCAGCTAAACCTGGCTCACAATGCTCTGAGAAAGATGCCTGCTGGAGTACCTAATGGCCTCATACAGCTTTTCCTGGACAAGAATAATATAGACGACATCCCAAAGCGAGTATAAAGAGAGCACTTAGAGTCATAGTGCTCACAGCCACATATGCATTTATTATCAAGCATTGTTTGGATGTAAATATTCACAGCTGTCCCTCTCTCCTGTCGATCCTCATCTTAGAGATTACTTCAAAGACTTTACTGACCTCGCGTTTGTGAGGCTGAACCGCAATCAGCTGAGTGATAAGGGCCTTCCAAAGAATGTGTTCAATATATCCACCCTGCTGGACCTGCAGCTGTCCCACAACCAGATTGCTTCTGTTCCTCTGTTCAGCAGTCACCTGGAGCACCTGCACCTTGACCACAACAGCATTGAGAGTAAGCTGTCAGATTTGGTGGAAGGACTTTGTGTCTGCATTTGAGTTCTTAATGCTCCCAATATTTAACAATGAATTCTCTGACTTCTTTCACAAGATCCAAAAAGTTTAAACTTGGGAAGCTCTTTATGGAAATTTAGACCTTCATTGTTTGATTCCAGTTTGAGTTTGATAGTGCTCTAAAGCGTGCATCAGACACCAAAGAAGTAACCACAGAAATAATATTAAGCTCTTCTTATTAATCAATAAACTGATAAACAGATAAACATGGTTTATTTAGGTATTGAAATCTAACTAAACCCTAAAATAAGTGTACTTGTGTGTTTAATATTAAAGGCTTCGCTCTTACAGAGAAACTTTCAGATAATTACCATCAAACTTTTCTGCTGGTGGAAGCTTTAAAAGGCTGTAGCTGAAGAAATGACACTGCAGCAGTATCACAACAACTGCACTTCCTGGTTACACTCACATGACACAGAGCTGACCAATCAGAGGCAAGGACCTAAAACTAGGAAAGCACATTCAATAGATGTTCACAGAACACTTAAACCTCCTTATACACAAATACTTGCTTATCAAAGTTGTTTGTCAAGAGTTCTCTCTGAAAGTCCTGTTGACACTCTTTGACTAAAATGTATGAATTAAAAAATATGTATGAACCAACTTTACTGTTAAAGGTTCCAGGTAAAGCAGGAACTGTGGAGTCTAAAGGCTCTCAAAGATAATTTTTATATTCAGTTATTGACCTCTTGTGCTTCAGACCAAAAACAATAATTAATGAACTTATTGTGTTGGTGATGAGTGTTAATCTGTTGGAATCCCATAATTGTCAGTACAGCACTATTTTCGGTAACATTACTTAGTATGTAATTTTATGAGTCATCTGTTTAATTATGACGTCAACATGCTTCACCAACGGTTAGGCCACGTGATTCATTTACCAATCGAGAAAGATTACACTATAACTCAAGTCCTTTTTAATTGTCTCTGCTTTAATAGACAGTATTTATCCTTATGCTTATGTAAAAGACTGTTAGATCACTTTTGTGCACTTTTGGGAATAGTTTTCAATATCTCCTTACTTAAAAATCCATTTAATAAAGACATAATAAAATAAATCTTAATTCAGTGATATTCAAGTTTTAGAAAATATTTTTTTGTCAAGTTTTCAAGTTCTCTGCCTGTTTTGTTTAGTTTGTGAGTTTCCTACTTGACAGGAAAACAAAATTCAAGCACTTTGTATTCAAAAATGTTTCTCTTACAGGTGTTAATGGCACCCTGATCTGCCCACACAGTATTGATGCAGTCATGAATGACCACAATCTGGTGCCCAGTCTACGGTACGTCAATGGAAGTTACATCTTGGCTCTGAACAAATACAAACATGCTCAGTGACACTCTTTGACAAGAAGCAAGCAGGAACAAAACAATGAAGGCAGTAACTGTTGTGTGTTTAAAGAACCTGTTTTGTTGCGTCAGGTACCTGCGTCTGGATGGCAATCACCTGAGCCCACCCATTCCATTGGATGTCATCATGTGCTTCAGACACCTCCACTCTATCGTCATCTAGGCGGAAATTTGTCCCTAGGAGCCTGGGGATATGCACATACACATGCACACACACGCATGCACACACACGCAC
This sequence comes from Thalassoma bifasciatum, assembly GCA_008086565.1. NCBI lineage: Eukaryota > Metazoa > Chordata > Actinopteri > Labriformes > Labridae > Thalassoma > Thalassoma bifasciatum. The sequence goes on along the minus strand of RPOG01000045.1, from coordinate 649,261 downwards.
ACACACACACACACACACACACACACACACACACACATGCGCACACGCACACGTAGAGTCAGTAAGAACAAAATGTCAGAATGAGCACAATATGCATATAGTGGAAATATGTGACTGAATGAGGAAACCACACAAATTTAATAACTGTAAAGCTTTGATACTTCAGTCTTTTAATTTTATGATTCAATGATATCTTGAGAGGACACTGCTTCTCAAACAAGGGGATATTATGACATTTGAGTTTTTGTTTGTTTTTGGGGTTTTTTTTGTATTCTGTAGCAGTTACAGCTAATCCGTAATTTTTTTATCGACTCACAATGCAAAAGGATAAAACCTCAAAATACAGGAACAGTGACAGACATGCTACAGATATTGAGCTACCGTGTAGTTAAAACTGTCCCAAACGTGCCTGTGACCTTTAAAGGTACTTTATGTAAAAATGTCATTTATGTTTTTTGACTCTCAGTCTCCTGTTTATTATTTTTCTGTATGAAAACGCTTTGTTAAAATAAAATAAAACTTTTTTTCTTATCAGTTAATTGTGGCTCATGTTTGGTTCAATTCCGATTAAATATGGGAAAATAAACTTTGCGTAAGTGTTGGATAATTTTTAAAGGTTGTGTGTTGTTAACCTTCTAGCATGTAGTGGACACTGCAGTGGACAGCTTTTTTAAAGTAATTTTCTCCCAAATGCAATGTTTTTTGTTTTTTGGTGGTACTAAGTATCAGCCTGTGTCATGATTTTGATTCAGGGTTTCCTATTTCATGCATCTGAGGGTTAATACTGTCAGTATAGACTTTGTCTTAAGTTAGTCTCTTTTCCATTTTTTATCACACAACAGCACAAAGCTATTCATTCACATGTTACATTAATGTATATTGTTTTTTGTATCCATGACAAGATGATACAGAAAATGATGAATTTTTGGTCTGTAGCTGTTGATAAAGGTCTGATCTAGTCCATATTCAGAGAATTCAAGCTCCTTTACTGTGACCGTGAGCAAGATTCAGAGAAAATAAAGATAAAATAATTTTCCTCATCTTGAAAGGTTTGATTGTGTTTTTTGGCTTTGGTAACAGTTTCTCAAAAAAAAACAATAAGGTTGTTTGCTAAACTGTGAGTATTTTGTCTCTGATTTGGAGAAAGCTGACAGCTGTGTCAGATCACAGTATCATTATGTTGGGAAAAGTCATGAAAACTTACACTGTATCTCAGTATCCAACATCGCTCAGGGGGACCAAAAGTACTCTTTTCCTTGGACATGTCCTCCTTTTTGGTAGTAACTGTACATTCAGGGGAATTCATAAAACTCCCCAATATGTCCAGGTTTTTCTCAGCTTGTTCTACAGACCATTGATATTTGTAATAAAGTTCTGCACTGGGCTACTGGCATTAATCTGATGTCACAACCTGTCCAGATGTTGAGCATCCGCAAAGCATGGTCCACATTGTGTCAAAACTTTGAGACAGAAAGTCAAACTTTGAGATAAAAGTTTTGGAATTGCAAGATAAAGTCAAAGTTGTGAGGAAAAAAGTCAAAATTTTGAGATGAAAAAGTCAAAATTGTAAGATATTTAAGTAAAAATTTGAGAGAAAGACAAAATTATAAGAAATAGAGGTCAAAATTTGCGATAAGTCAAGATTTTGAGATTATAAGTTAATTTCTTTTCTTTATCTCCTAAATTCGACTTTTATCTCAATATTTGAATTAACATTGGCACACACACACACACACACACACACAAAATGCCCAACAAAGTCTATTTTGTGGTCTTTATAGTTTGAACTTGTTAGAATAGGCTTCTATACCTTTTTTATTGTCACATTACAGAAAATCGTCACTTCAGAAAGAAGAAAAGTGTTTTAAACAATGTATGGGTTTTAGTATACGTTCACCCTAACATACCTGATCACCAGGTTCCCAAGAAGCAACCAATTCTTTCTAAATGTGTTCCTTATGCTGCTGTGTTTGGTTCTGCAATACAAAAACCTGAACTTCCTTAAAAAAAAAACTCTTATTTTTCAACAGCTTTTGGAAACTGTTACACTTTTGGTCTGTATGACAACAGGTTATTTTCAGCCTGTTTCTGTGATTTGTTAAACTGCTGGTGAGGTCACTGGACAGGGAAAGATAAACTCAGAAAGCTTTGTGAGGACCTCTAGTGTTCAAGAATGAGCACTTAAGTTTCTTGAAGTCTGAAATACTCATAGCTATTTTAAGAAGTTTTCACATGATGTTTTCAAACAGGAATTATGTGAATTTACTCTTCCTTGTTGACACTTGTAATATTAATTGCTTTTCCCATTAGAATCAAGTTTTTCTTGTTGGATTGGACTTCCCTGCTCATAGTTCCTTCCACTGTAAATTTTCAGCAGTCATCAAAAATCACTCAAGCCGCTGAGCAGGTTCTGTGGGTGTTTCCAATCAGGAGTTGACTGACGGCAGAAGAGTCCCTGCAGGCAAGAGAAAGTTCCTGGAGGAAAACTTTTGAGGCCAATGCAGTCTGTACTAAAAATAATCATGTGTAAAATCTTTAAGAGGAGACTGAGATTTGGATCACAGGTCTAAAGAAAAACTTAGGTGTGAAAATGCACCTATCAGTTAAATAAAAGTAAAGCTCAACTTTTCCCAAGGTCATTAGTTCAGTGATGCAACTGCTTTTTCTCAATGAGGAAGAATAAACTTGAGCCACAGAGGATTGATGACACAGTTCTTGTGACTCATTTAATAATTAAAGCTCACATCAGTGACAGTGAAGACGTTTCTTCTCAATGACAAAATCTGTCATCACGGAAGAGGAAATCTTCCGTCATTCTTTTTTCTTTTTTCAATCAGGTAATTAGCATCCCCTGGAAGTTCCTTTAGTGCAAACACACTTCCTTCTCCTGTAAAACAATTTGTAACTAACCCAACGCATGAGCGTGCACGTGTTGGTGATGCTGTGCTGGAGAAATCCCCATCACTCCACTATAAAAGGAGGCACCATGGATGCACAGACACACACTTTTCCAGAGACTCATCTCCAGATCTGCAAACACACAGGTGAGTCTTCGGACAAGAGATGAATTCTGAGAAATTCATTATGTTATTTTTCATCTTTAATTTTTCAATTTAATTTTTCATCTTTTTAGACCTTCTTTTTCATTCATTGTTACCTAAAATATTCTATGTCCTGACTTGAGGAAAAATGTACATATGATTAATGTTGACTATGGTTTATGTCTTTTAGCTCTCTCACCACTCAGTCACAGTGATGAAGATGGTGCTCAGCTTCTCTCTTTGCCTTCTCGTCCTCCTCACCTACATGAGTGAACCTGTTGAAAGTGGGACTCTGCACCTGGACAGCTGCTCTGTGGGTGTTCACACACACGAGCTGCACAAATACTACTCTGCCATCCGATCAAATGCGGTAAGTTTAATTTTGTTGCAAACAGAGAACTGCCTAAAAAACACCTGCATGCTGGCACCATGTAACTTAAGAGAACAAAAAAATACATTAAGTTTTCAGAAACTGAATGAAACACACATTTTGTACCTTGTAAGTTGTATGATAACTTAATGTAGATTAAATTCCTTCTGATTTTGCATCACAGATTGCTGGGGACAATGAGATTGGAGTGAAACTTCTGGATAAAAAATTAATCAAGGATGTACAGGTGAGTCTTCATTTTGAAGTGATTTTTTTCACTTTGAAGTCTTTATCTTTGGTTCCCCTTTTTAGATTCCTGTTGGTTTGTGAGCTCCAAAGGGACTTGTGCTTTTACATAAAGTTTTAAGTAACTGTGTGTAATTGTGACCTTTGTTCATCTCTGCATCAGGAAGGGCAAACGTGCTGTTTCCTGCGTCTTGTGCTGCGTTTTTATGTGGAAAGAGTGTTCGGCAACTACGCCTCCTCTCAACCACAGCAGCAACGCGGCTCAAGCGCTCTGGCCAACGCTTTTGTCAGCATCAGAAGAGAGATACATAAATGTGTAAGTTAGCTGCTTAGCACATTTCCTAACTCCGTGTGTTTTCATTCAAAACATCAAAAACATGTACAAATAATAATGTTTTCTGGTCTTTTTGTAGCACTGCCAATGTGCAGAAGAGACACAGAAGACGATTGACTCTCTGCTTGCTGAGTTTGATAAGGTTTGTTTTGTTCAGTTACTCCTCCTCATGAACACTTACTTTTCTGTATGTCATTTGTTGACATTGCTTCCAGTTTTCACCGTGTATGGTTTAAAGCTCAAAGTATTTCATTTGTATAATTTTTTGCTTGAGGTTGTTTGAATTTATGGCACAAAAATTTTAAAAAGTGACTTGGACAACAACATAATCTGTTCTACCTCATTTTGAAAGACTGTTCATATGTAGTGATCCAACTGCCTCTTATTTGTCTGATTATCCTGAGCACACTGGAAATAGAAAAGCACTGATAAAGAAAAAACTATGTATGCCTAACAGAGTGGGCTCAATGTGTGCCACCCCTCACTTAGGATGTTTTGTAAATTGACCAATTAAGAAAACACAACACTTGTTTACTCTCAGTGTTTCTCACTGCTCTTTATTCTTGTCTCTTCTCTGAGCAGCTGGAGATAAACCAGGCAGCACAGAAGGCTGTAGGTGAACTGGGCACCGTACTGGACTGGCTGGAGGGACTGAAAACTAACACGAGAGCGGTATGAGGAAAAAATGGCTGCAAAGTGGCTTATGAAGCTTATTGCTGTAAGCCCTGACCTGAAAATACTTGTTTGCAGGGTGAGGGTCAGAAATGTGTCGACTTCACCCCTGTTCCTTTGAGCATTTCTTTATTTTTTTATACTTAAATTAACTGATTAATTATAAAATTTTCTGTGGAATGTACTTTCTTTGCTGTATTTATATTCAATATGACATAATTTTGTAATATCATATTTATCAAAAAAGGTTGACTTTAGGGCAATGTATGTGTCCTCTACTGTAACACTGTTTTCAAGACCAACAAGATCCATTTGACTTTTGTAATAATATTATTTTGTTAATGTGAATAAATAATTTAAAGAAATGTCTTGCCTACTAAGTGTTTTATTTTAACACAAGTTGTGAAATCTACACTCTGAATTTGCAGATTAGGCCAATATTGACACCCACAGGAAATGTTTGATATTTACAAATGATTCATGACAGACCACATCTGCTCCTGAGAGACCTTCAAAATCTCTGTTCATAATCTAAAAACATCACAGCACCTCTCTCTCTTTTTGGCCTGTCTGAAAGGAGAAGGAAGCCGTCATTCTCATAATTGTATTGGTCAGTTAAACACAGACGACAGCAGCTTGCTTTAAGGAATAATCGACTTCTGACAGGAAGGGAAGAAGGAGTATGTACGCTTCTTTAGTTCCTCTTGAAACTACGACTCCTTAAGGAAGCAGCAAAAAACATAATCTCTCATTACATGGGTGGGTGAAAACAGCCCTCAAGTTTCACTCTGTGGCTGAAATGTTGCAGTCAGTGCTTTCTAAGAAAATATGCTTACATAAGAGCAGATGTGGTTGATACCTCACTTGGAACTAGAAATGAAAATAAATGTGTGTATTTTTTAGTGACGATACTGCTCATGGTCATGTCTGCTTTTCATTTCATATAGATACATCTGTATGAATGCAAACCTGTTCCTTAAGTAGCTGAAAACTCTTCAGATTAAATCTGACTGCGCAACACAATATTCACAGTGAACAGCAGAGGCTGCTGAAGAGCTAATTATTTCAACACCTCAGTTACGACTCACAGTTTTAAGCATTTGAATACAGCTCTGATACTCACAAATTTAATGTCAGTTTGTCTTGTATCTTTTTTGTGTCTTTTCTTAAAGTGTTTTTTTTTTAGTGCTGTTTCTTTATTACCTGTGGAAGCTGGTAAAATATTCTAGGTGGGGCTGAGCTGTGCCACACAGACACAGACACAGACACAGACACAGACACACACACAGACACACACACACACACACACACACACACACACACACAATGTGTGTACTTATAAACACAGCCACATACTGCTGAAAAGCTTGAATATGGGTAAGGGGAATGTGTGTGCAAGTGTCTGTCATCCTATTTAAAGTGATTGTGAGGAGAATCTGTATGAAGTGGATTGCAGCAATTCTGTTGGTCGAAGGAATTTCACTAACTGTCATGATGTATTTGTTTTGAAAAGGAAAATGAAAGGAGATAGGATCTTCCTTTGAATGCTACTTTTCGTTTTTCAAGATTACATTTTTCCTGATACAACCCACCAAAGTAATGTCTTTATCAACAGTTATGTAGCAGTGTTGTTTGACAAAGAGCAAACTTTTTAAGTTTGTATCGCAATTTAGTATCCAGCCATATTAAGGGCTACACACAGCAAGGTGCCCTAAGACGTATTGGTATCATGTAATGTTTGTGAACCCTGGTTATGTCCTTCCAGTGCTCAACTTCCAAGCAGAGCTAACACAACCAGGTTTGATAAACTCAGACTTGAACAGATCACTGCAGTGTAACTGCTGCATGTGGGTAAGAATGACCATTTTCCCGGATTCTGATCAGGCATATATCTAGGTATCAGACTTTTTGAAGATCACTTAGAAACTCCTCACAGCCCCTTTAAACCAGAATTTTGCCCCCATCTTTCTGCTTCTACCCATCTTCACTCGTTAGCTGAATTTGATGTTTGACTAATCCAGTCCAGTTTCTTAATCCAAAGTTTTTCACTGAAGTTTCCCCTCTTGAATGGATTTTGGAGAAGATAGGGTACAGAGTTGTTTACAGTGTCATGATGCTGAGTGGCAAAATACACAGTGATATGCCTGTATCTTGCCCAGGAACGGTCTCTTACTGACCGTTCATCTCTGGTATTATGACGCTTTTTCCAGCACCTATTAGGCAGAAATAAGTAGCCTAACACTTATTTCCTACATTTCCAATGAGCATTAAGTGATATATTTTTACAACACATAGAAATACATTACCTCCTTCATGTAAACACCCCCTCTCGCTCCCTCAGATCCTCCTCCTCCCTCCACCTCACTGTACCCCCTGCCCGTCTCAGCACTATGGGGAGCAGGGCCTTCAACCGCTCTGCTCCCCAGCTCTGGAACTCACTGCCCCCGGATCTCTGTAACTCTGCCACCCTCCCCATCTTCAAATCAAAACTCAAAACTCATCTGTTTCATAATACCTGTTTTTAACTGCTCCCTTTTGTCCCTTATTCTATTGCTTTTATGTTGCTGTTTTTAACTTTATTTTGTTTTTATGTGCTTTTTTACCCTTTGTAAGGCGACCTTGGGTGTCGTGAAAGGCGCCGTGAAATAAAATGCATTATTATTATTATTACTGTTAGCCTGCCACCTATGCTTGTAACCTTGTTAGGAATTGTTATTTATGAACAACTTCATGAGTTGATTGTTATTAGCGTTATTGTTATAATGTCACATCATTGAATCTTTTCTCAGCAGCAAAAGCTATTATCTATACTGAAACTGCAACCCCGTCTATATCATGGGTCACTTGAGAGGTCACAGCCAAGCTCAACTTTCATTCTGTCTCAAGACTGTCAGTACCTTCAGCCAAAACAATATATCTCATCTTTTTACTGATCATGTGTTTTTCACTCATGTGAGGCATTCTCTGAAGAAAAGCTATCATCTGATTCCTTAATGAATCACTTTCACAAACAGAAAGTGAAAGGAATAGTGTTAAAAAACAGAAAAAAGACCCATCCTGCCAGCCTTCTGTGCACTTTTTCATAGCTTTTCAAGATGACGGTCTGGTCAGCTTTGAGAGGTGACAAGAAGACATTGACACTGATGGTTTCATAACCAATTTTTTAACTCCTGACACAGTTTTCTTAGTAACTTGGGTTTCACAGTCTTAAAAATTGAAAGCTTGAAAACTATGAAATGCTAACATTTTTTGGATACAGATTGTTCAGTGTAGAGAGTTTAACAGACCTTGTAAAGTTTTGTTTCTGTTACTCAAGTTATAAGGAGAGCAAACACTCAGAGTACAGGCTACAGACGTGATGTAATGTGCCCCAAAAAGGTAGTATCTCCCAGTCTTTGTGATCACTATTGATGTTCTTTCACTATGTTTTGTTGGTCAAGAATAAGGTCAAACAAACTTAGAGGACAAATCTTCTCATTCAATTTGCGTTAGCTTTATTTTCATGACTATTTACCAGACCGACTACCTTCATTCCTCTACGAAATGATGGCCACTCGTTTTTCTTTAGTTAGCTGATTGGTTCTTGCCATAATATGAATTTTAACAGTTGTCAGCTGTATATTAACCTGACTTCTGCACAAAACAACTGATGGTCCCAACCCTATTGATCAAGCAATAAATCCTACTAATTAACCCTGATAAGGCACAGCTGTGAAGTGAAAAACATTTCAGGTGACGACCTCTTGAAGAATGCCAAGAGTGTACAAAGTAGTAATCAGAGTAAAGGGTGGCTGTTTTGAAGAAACTAGGATGTTTTTAGTTATTTCACCCTTTTTTGTTAAGCACATAAATCCATATGTGTTCATTCATAGTTTTGACGTCTTCTGTGAGGATCTACAATGTAAATAGTCATGGAAATAAAGAAAATGTATTGAATGAGAAGGTGTGTCCAAACTTTTGGCCTGTACTGTAAATGTGAAGAATCTAAGCTTTCTAACAGGGAACAGCATTCCCATGTTTGGCAAAGGAATTAGTGTTTATACTTTGATGAAGGGTTAAGAATCTCAAGTGCATTATCTTTAAAGGACCTTGAGCTCCTAGAATTACAAATGGACATCTTACTGTTATATCTCTGTGAATCCTCTGTGGTTCAGATATTGTTGAAGACACCTTTCGATTTTTATAACTCTGTTTCATCAGTTTGAAGATGCAGGTTTGCAATCGCCCATACATGAATACAACTCTCTCTTTCCATTTCTTCACAAATCTGTCTTATTTTGCATCACATTTGAGGGTTGGAGGATGTAGGTCCAATCTCCTGTGAAATAAAAGAAAAAAGGATGAAACTATGATTCATCATGCAAATTACTTAGAGAATCAGAGTATTTTTACTTTCACTAATTCAGCATAGAGGTGTTGAGCAACATGGAAAAGTATGAGCTGTCTGCATACCTAAATGCGGTTAACACAGTATGAACTGTTATTTGTGTGAAGGTACTTACGTACGCACTTGCATGCAAAAGTGTAAAAACATTTTGGAAGCGCTGTATTTTTGGCAGCGTACGATCAACCCATGAACCAGCTTGCACGACTGAATGTGTCCGGGTGAAATTGTATAATGTGTGCAAAGGAAAGTTTGAAATATCATCTCTTTCTGAAATATGCTTGCCAAGCAGGAGGAAAGTGCTACTTCGGTGCAGGTTAAAGTGAAACATTCCTTTTGTTTTGCTTACTTAGTAATGTAGATGATAAGGTTTCCAAGTAAGTCTCAAGTTCAGATCCACGCTTGCAAATTAAATTTCTCAGTTTCTGTGATACGATCTAGCAAAAACTTGCTGTAAAGTAAGTGAATTAGGGAACCACAACCAACGTTCGGGTCACATTTGCCCTGTTGCATGACTATGAGTAAGTTGAAATGATCAGCTATTTTGTCATGGCATACATAGAAGGTGCTGTGTGGGTTACACCCCGGAAAAACAGATGAAACTCCAAGAATTTTCATTTCCTCAACATGCACCACCCTACAATGACCAGCTATCATGCATGAGCAAGTCTTCCTGAGTGTCAGTGCACAACTATATGACCCCTGTGTGATGACCCCATGACACATTATAAGCATCACATTTCCCTTTGTGGCTCAATCTAGTCCAGTCGTTTCTGTTTAAGCAGGTCATCCTAGCACACACCAGTTTCACTCCTGTGACTCAATGTACCTACCATAAAAAAAAATAAAACAAAAAAATCAATGTAGGATCCAAGCAGGATACAATGCTACGACAAAATCGGAACCTTTGGCAGATTAAACTGTGAAAGTGAAAGAAAAACATGATTAACCCTTTCATTGAGACAGTTTTTCCATCATGCAAAACAGCAATCCATTACAAACACATTTCAATGCATTGTAACTGACTGTCCTTTTCTGACTGTTTTTCAGAGGCAAAAGCATCACTATACTAGCAAATATTCATTTCAAGAGCAAAGTATGAACTGCTCCGTCTCACTCAGAAATCAACAAGGTGATGACCTGAAAGATAAGATTTGCCTGATTCAGCTTTGACCCCTTTTAAAGGAGGAAATGTGAATTCACAGTGGAACTGTGGTTCCTCGTAAAGCTGACACAAGGAAATTAAACAGAAACAGAAAAAATTAAGTTTTCTTATTAATCAACTCAAACTCGAAGCTGAAGTAAGCTTCCATTAAAATTCCATGTTGAGTCAGAAAGAAAGAACATCAGGTTTATGTCAAAGGAGACAAAAAAGAGTATCAGCATATCTCTTATTTGGTCTGAGCTCTGCACTTTGATGGGACTCTCAAAAGATGTATTTGTAGTTTTAGAGTTTGAGAGATGATTACATCAACCATTAATATCTTAAAAAGAGAGGGGACAGCTGATTATCACTCAGCAGTTTCTGTGGTCATTTCTTGTAATTGGGTTTGAATCATGAACTGTTGATACGACAGACAGTATGGCTCCACCTTTTAACGTCACACAGCTTTGTGCTGCCAAAGTCTGGTAGAGACCATAGAAAATCTGAATGGAGCAATAAAAAAAGGAAGAAATATATCTGTATTTTTCTTTTGAAAGTCTAATCTCTTTCCTCTCCGCTAGCATTTAGCATCATTAGCTTCCTTACCGGAGCTCGTAGTGAGAGGGCTCGCAGGATTAAGCGGCTTCCCGTTTCAAACACAGTTGGATCCCAACAAGCAAGCACTTATTAGATCATGACATGAGATGATTAATCTTCTGTTTTTGATGTTAATCATGACTCATACCTACGTATTTCTCAGATATGTCGAGGGGGTAAGAAGTGTGCTCTGGGCAGTGACTCAGACGAAAGGAGAGTGGTTACCGCGAAAAAGGTGTAAGAACGTTTGTCTCTCTTTCCTGAAGTATCTTACTATTTCAGAAGAACAGCAGCTGTCAATATCATTGTATAACATGACTTAACCCCCCTCTCTTTTTCTTTTTTCTTTGTACTAACTGATGAAAAAAATCAGCTTTTGAAAAAAAAGAGGGTTTCAACACAATGCAGCCAAATAATATCTTCATATCACCCCAGTATACCAATGTGAAAAACTTTTGTATGAGGTTTATCAATTTGTTTTAGTTTTACAACCTCTTATCTGGAATGAATATGAAGATTAACTTTTTGACCTGTTCAGTTTTTGTGGTGCCCTCACTTGGAGCCGAACAGCATGAGATCCATGTTTTTTGCAGTCTATGATTTGAATATTCATTGTAGCCTAGACACAAGCTTGAAAATGAGTGAATTATGGCAAAAAAGGGAGAAGAGCCACAACATAATAGTAGGCTCAGAATCTCGATATCATTCACACTCTCAAACCCATAACTGAAAGACAGACGGAGCAGATGTTTGTACACCAAAACTACGTAATAAAAAGAAAAGAAAAAAAGAAGGAGAAAAAAAAAACGAGAGAAGCCATGCATGTCTACCCCTCACTCTTTCATACACTCACTCAATTACTCACTCACACACCACATAGGATTCGACCACCATAAGTCAGAGGGCTTTCCCATAACGAGTTTCTGTTGAGTCAACCTAATTTTGCATCAAGTTTCTTTTTTGTATATTAATATCTGACATACATACATATGCCGGAAGAACTAATTATGTGTCAATTATGTCGCATTGGTACTTAAGTTTAAAATGGATAGCAAAATCAGTATCTTTATGTCTTAAATGTCAAACTTTTTAAGTCTGATAATTCAGACCTATGGTTTTTGCAGGACACTTATGTTAAACTGCCTGAAACCACAGAAGTTTCTGGTACATATTCTCCCTTCATTTGTCTGAATTGGTACCATCTTCTTTTGAATCTCCTGAATTATTTGGTCCGTTTTACTTGTTAACAATCAATTTGTACTTGATTTAGGCCACTTTCACTGATTGCATTTTCCTCCTCATAGATTTTATTTTCTGGGGTCTTATTAACCATGGATGATAAGAGCATGTGATCAGCACTGGCCCTTCACAAGGAGAAAAATGCTGCAGATACCGAATCCATGCAACTGTATAAACACATAAAAGTCAATAGCCAAAACAGCAGCAGAAACATACTGCAAACAAACACTGGGCAGAGTTCGCTTTGTAGGTCAGAGTCCTAAGAGCCTGTCAGAGTCAGAATCGGATAATTTTGCTGGTACATCAGTGGCTAACTTGGTCTGTTACAGGACGAAGCTGCACTCAACGGCTTCACAGCAAGTGGGATTCTTGTCCTCAGCTGCTATTTCCCATCTCCCAACTCTAAAGAAATGGAGAGGGACTGATTTGCAGCTGACATCCATAACAGATTAGACATAAACCTGTTGGCTACAGAAAATAAATCATTGTGCACTTTTGCCGCAGAAACACATCATGCACAGGGCCTTCAGTCTGTTGTCTTGGTAGCTGAAGGGCCTGTGGTTGTTAAAGAATGAAACACCAACAAAACCCTGGACCCATAGTTTGACAACAGGTAGCTAATAGAGTGACCTGTGGCTCTCTGAAATACCTGTCCATCAGAAACCATGAAGGTTTCGGGGGTTTTGCTTTAACATAATAAGTTTTAAGCCAGAGTAGCATTAAAGGTGTGGTTGATAGACACATTCTACTTGTAGCATTTGTTGAGATTGTGCAATAGCTCATACATCCATTTCTTCTTCCCCGTCTCTGTCCTGTCAATAATGTTGCTGAGTCTCTCAGCAGGTCTACAAGCCTGGATCACTTCTAATGTTGTTGCACTTTTGCTGGTGAGATGAGCAGGGATTTTATATTCTCATGCTTTGTATCATTTGCGCATTCAAAGTCAGTTTGCAGTTGATGATGGCTTTTTGCATAACATAGATACATTTTTTTCATATTCATTCAACTTTTAGCTTTGCTTTGGACACTCATGAATGTATTAATCAACTGGCATCAGTTCTTCACATCAAGCATATTTCTACATACATGTAATGATGAAGCTCATTTCAGCCATTGCCGATCATCTGCCCCTTCACGCCACCGTACCTGGCAGCTCAAATGACCTAATTGTAAAGGTGATATACGGTATGTGTATTGTACTGTGTATACTGAATTAGCAGATGATATTTAAAAAACGTTTACTGACTAAATGACATTAGAAAATGTTGTTGGTCTTTACGTTTGGCAGTAGGAGCCAAACATTAACAAGGTTAAATTAAGCAATTAACATTTAACTATATGAGACTGTAAATTATTTATCTGCAAATTTACCTGATCATTTTTTCTGGTGTTATGAGTTCATGTTAGAGACAATTTCCTCAGAACTAAATGAATTTTTGTTACTATAAAATGAATCATCAGTGTGACTATATAACAAAGCAAAGGACAGAAACACAAGTCAAAATATAAAGGGATGTCGCAGTATGCCTAAAATCAAGCAGAATGCAGACTGGAGGAACCTTTTCCTTAACTACAGGGAGAATTAAGATAAAAAAACAAGGCAGTGGATGTGTGAGACATATTTTCATATCATATTATATGACAATACCAAAGAAAAGTACCAAAGAAATAAATAAATGTGACTTGAATTTGAAGAAACTGTTCACTCTTGCATTGGTTCACTGTTTTTTGGTGACTCTGTGTGAGTATGACTAAAACTTTGGCCAGTAAATTAAGATCAACTTGTCCCGTGACAAACTGTCCTGAGATCTATTTGCACTGTCTGTAAACTTGTCATGTCATTGACCATGCACTGAAATCACCAAGACTAACTCTTGGAGTGATCATTTAAAGAAAAAAATAACCAGTGTTGCCCAACACCAAAGATCTGCAGCAAGTTTATAGGACATTCCATACCAGCAGAAAAAAAAGTACTGAGGGGGACACCCCTGATGCTTCCCTGTCTGGGTTCCTCCTATTTGTAGTTTTTTCATTCAGTAACCTCATGACAGAAATTTTAGATTACTAAGATTCCTTCCAAGGGGACCTAAGAGATAACAGTAGCTATGAGTAAAGCAACCTGTCTTCAGCATTGACTGTTTTATTGCGTCTATATGACATGGCACTGAGAATCCGTAACGTCATCAATTTCAGACCGCAGCTTCGTACAGTTTCCGTCTGGATGACACATTAGTGGGTATGAAAGAATGATATAATGAAATTACTTGCACCCAGTAAAGTTTTGCCTACATCCTTGCCCCTAAACTAAGATTTTTTTTTAATTTAACTTAATTTAATCACTATTATTATTATAATTATTATCTTTTTTGGGGGGATGGGGTGGGGGGCTAGGTAAGTAAATAAAGGCAGTGAAACTACAGGTTAAAACACAACATTTCATTTCAAAGAATGTAACTATCTCAAATCTCTAAGTCAGGTCTAGTACACACTATTATAATCGTGAGAAAGTCTCCTTATGTGACTGTGGTCCAAAAGTTGACCACTGAGGTCCTACATAAGACTGCTTAGAGGCAAAGAAGGTCACAGCTGAGCGGAGTGGCTGTTCACAGGATGGGAAGTAAACCGGAAGAAAATAAAAAGCGGTTTGACAGAAAGTAAGTGTGCTCAAGCAAAAGGCATGACCAAGCCCACGAAAGGGTTGACAAGAAAATTCAACCCGAGAACTTTGTTGAGCTTGACAATAAGTCCACTGAGGCTGGAGCCGCTGTAGACAGACACTCTTCCAAAAGGGGACGACAACCGTCATGTAAACCCAGAGACAACATCATGCATCTTACCTTGGCTAAGAAGAAAAAGAAATGGATCGCTGCTCAGTGGCTACAAATGTTTGTTTCAGATGAAAGTCAACTATGCATTTAATTTGGAAATCAAGGTCCCCGTGTTTCCAATAGTCAAGTCAAAGAGTGGAGAGACACAGACTCCAGGTCATTTAAAGTCCAGTGAAAATTTTCCACAGATAGTGATGATGTGTGATGCCATTTCTTCTGCTGGTGTTAGTCCACTAAGTTTTCTGAAGTCTTGAATAAAAACAGTCGTATTCCAGGAAATTCTAGGATGTAACACCTTAAAACAGAGTTGATACCATCTCCAAATGGTATCCTAACCACAATACCACTTGACTTAATCGGCCTGCACACTGGCCTGACCTGACCTGAACCTGTTCAAGAGGAAGATGAAAAGCCCCGAACCAAAATACAACCAGCTGAATGCTGCCTTGAAGCAGTTTGAGTTTTGCAGGCTGCTCAGTGCTACAGTGTGATCAGCCCCCATACCACGCCCCACTGATGTAGCTATTCTTCAAAAAGCAGCCCCAAGTTAGAATGATAAACAAACTATCAAAATTCAACAGTCCCGTATCTTGGATTTATTATTATTATTATTTACCTCAATGTTTTGTGATATAAGATCCTTGCTTTCCTATTTTCATAAGCTGTAAGTACATTTCTGAATTAAACAAATGAGGCTTAAATTTCCCTTTTGTTAAAAATGAATAGAATACATTTAAGTCAACCATTTTATATTAAACTACAAACATGTTTATAAAAAACATATTTGTATATATAAATACATTTATATATATAAAACATACATCATAACATTCTTCTGATGATATCACAATGAAAAAGGTAATTATAGATATATATTTTTCTTTTTTCTCTTTAGGAAATAACTTGTTATACATTAATGGGCATATAATAGAAAAATAAGACGTAAATGACGTCATAGACCAAATTCCACTGATGCTGACGGATTTTTTCCTCGTCAGTAAGGCGTGACGATCTCTCACACTTCATGGGAGGAGCACATAAGACATGTTCTGCAATGTTTTGGGAAAAAAAATCCCCACATGTGTAGCATGTTTAACTATTTCTTGTCAGTCTCCTCCCTTAAAAGGTAACTGTCAAAATTTGTGTATAAATAAGGGCTCAACATCAGTCAAGTTATAACTGTTAACTTCTTAGGTTTTCAACAAGACCCAGAGGAGATTTCATCTTAGGACCCTCCTGAAGCACTGAGACTTTGCTCTACAGACTACACTATGAATCTTCAGGCTCTCCTCCTGTGTGTCCTGGTCTCCTTGTCTGCCTTCAGCGCTGTTACCTGCAGCCCTGTTTGCATCGACCGGTGCTGTCGCTTCGTGGAGGACTTCCACGTCCGACTAAGGCAGCTCAGACGAGACTACTCACAGATCCGAGACTTCTATGTAAGTGGAAACATTTACCTCTGCAAATATCATGACAGTAGCCTACAGCATCTTCTGGTGGAGCTGAAATCCTCCTCTGTCAGCTTCACAGCACACTGAGAGCAAGCTCTTTCTCTATTGCAGGAGGCAAACGATGACCTGAACTCAGCGCTGCTGGACCAGAGCGTCGAAAACTCTTTCAGGGTAAGTCACCACATAAAGGTCCTCACGCATGAGCAGATGAGCCTGTTGCAGGCTGCTGAAGTTGACAGACCTCTGAACGTCTCTCCTCTTCTGACTTCAGAGCGAGTTCGCCTGTCATGCCATAGACAGCGTCCTGGACTTCTACCTCAGCACAGTTCTGCCCAAAGCGCTGGCCGAAGTGACGGACGAGACCAGCATCCTGAAGCCGCATGTGCAGTCCATTCAGCAGATATTCGACGGGCTCAAGAGTGATGTCACCAAATGTGTGAGTAGCTGAAACACGTGTAAACACCGACGCGGAGTTTCAAAGATGTCAATACGCGCCTTTTACGCACGGTGGTAAAATCTACAGAATGTGTTGTGCTGCAGAACACAGCAGTGTTTCTGTTCAAGTGCCATTTGGTGACACTTCTGTCTGTAAATCGAGTGACAGTACTGGTGTTGTATACAAGAATGAATACCCAACTTAACCTGAGCTTTTGTCTGGTGTGCATTTTCTATTTCTCCTTGCTATTTGGGATAAGTAAGACCTTAATCGTAGAATAGTTAAACTTGATCTCTGTCCAGCATGTTGAGTTAGCCATGATTTTTTTATCTTAAGTGTTTGTATAAATAACTACAGTGCTTTTTTCACTGCACTGGGTGTAAAGCTCCGATATCACCGAAAGATGACGGGCAGTGTCTCTAAATATGCCCAAAAGGAGTTTAAAAAAAATTAAGTATGGGTCTAAGAGGCAGTAATGTAATTTCCACTCAGGGTCTTAAGAAGTAAAAAAAAAAAAAAAAAAAAAAAACCTAACACAACAGCTGTGATAATACCCAATACAAATTCGAATCCTTTTTCCTAATGTTGGAATACTAGCTAAAAATAGCAAGTGTACACACAGTCATCTGAGGTTAAGCTCCGAACAATTTCTTCACAAAAAGACCATCAAAATTATTCCATAGTTTTGACTTCCTCCAAAAAGTGTATGAATATTCCTATGAGGTCAGTGGCTGACCAAGGGGGACAGAGGAAGAGAGAGAATGTAAAGAGAATTCACTGCGTGTATGTCTGACATAACTATGCATCATCCACTTACTCTAAAGGGGAAGAGGGCACATGATGCTATTTTAGGTCTCTAAAGAAGACCGAAGGAAATGATTCTTATATTATATTGCTCTGTTTTAACAAAATCTTTCTTTTGTGTCAAATACAGCGAAATTACTTCTCCTGCAAGACCCACTTTGACATCAAAACTCTAAACTCTACGTACACTCAGGTGAGTGCGATTCACACTATCTCCTTCGGTAAAATATGTGCATTCAAGATTGTGAGTGAAGATTGGATTGTTTAAATAAACTGAACCCCTGTTTGTCTGCAGATGGAGAGTAAAGGTCTGTTTAAGGCCATGGGTGAGCTGGACCTGCTGTTTAACTACATTGAAACATATTTGGCTTCCAAGCGACGAAGAAGTAAAGTGGCGTCTGCATGAAGAGCTAATCAAAATATGACTTTGTTTCTCTTCAGAAAAGAAAAATAGTGATGAAACTGTGAAAACTCTTTTGTAACCAATCCGTTACTTGGTCCTTGGGTCAGAGAGCTAAATCTCTTTTTTACCACCTTGTTTAAAAAAGTATTTTTGGCCTTTTTGGCTACAGACCAACATTCGTCAGGAAATAGGGCTAGAAGCCCATCTATTTAATATTATTTTCTTTCTTAATGTTTTCTCTATTTATGTATTTATTCATTCAAATTGTGTTTTCTATCTTTGTGCTCTGAAGTATTCATATGATACATTTTTTTTTCTTTTATTTCTTTGTCCTACATCATTTTAACCCATTTTTACCCGATGTGATGTCATCCTTTTCCTCTTCTTCCAAGATCTTCCTCTTCTCTCCTCCATTACAGTTTTTATCTTTGTGACTTCTTATCTTTTTTTTCCTGCCAAACGTTTGTACACAGTATTGTTGCTCTGGCAATTTATGAAATTTTTGTCCTGGGGACAAGGTAATGTATTATGATCACATTGAGTCTTACAAAGATGTGCAGCTTAAACCACCACTGGAGAAAATGTTATTTAAGTCCTCTGTGAGTCATGTAAATGTTTGTTTTTATAATGCCTATTTTTTATGTTTGTTTTTAAATAAATTACTTGATCTTAAATGAATGACTGTTTTTAGAGTTCCTTCACCTCAGATTATGTATTCTGTGCCTTTATTAAGGAATATGTGCACCCCACATGCTGCTGTCTACGTACATGTGGAAACAACTCAAGTGCAAAGTCAGAAGCCTTATGTACAAACCTCAAAACTGAAGTGTAAAGTCAAGAGCCCAATGTACTAACCTCAAACATGACCCATATAGGCTTACCAGCAGCTCTGCTCTATCTTAACTTACCGTAACTGTAACTAGAGGGCCTCATCCTCATGCCATACTCGCACACTTCCACATGCATGCAAAGCAATCTCGCTTACCCAAGGGTAATAAAAAAACAACTCATGGTGCGAACAAGAATAAAAAGGTAGACATTATTTTGATAACAGAGAGGTCACTTTCTAATGAACAAAGTCATTGTAATGAAGCTTCCAGGAGTTTTGTTTTAACTCTGGTAGAGATATGAACAAATATGAATAAAACTTGTGTTATTCTTCGTGCATACATATGTTTTCTGACATCAAAAGTGCTGATGTGTTGACTGACTCCTTACTTGACTGAAGTCTAAAAACCGAAACTGCTCTGCCCCTAATCAGCTGCTGGTGTAGGATCATCTGAATAGTATTATATTGCAATGACAGAATAAATTAATCTTTCCTATCACTATCTGACAGAATGGGACTGTTTATTATGTGAACACAGGTTACCTGAGAGTTTAGAGTTTCTTTGAAATTCAGACTTTAGATTGCTCAGACAAGTATTTGTGTTTTGACTTGACTTTCTGTTATATGCTGTGTCAGATCAAGTCTGTGTGATGACTGGATATGTGCGTTCAGAGATGAATGGCTCAGAAGTGATGCATGAAGAGATGGCGGACTAAGTGTATCGATATGACGCACCGCCGCATACGGGAGTGTTTTTTTGTTCTTCTTGATAATAAAATTTGAGAACACTCAGATAAGGCTTTGGCAGATCTCAAATTAACTTCAACAACAGTAGGAAATCAAATATAACTGTTGGATAGGCAAAGTTGATGGTGGGGTGACATTTTGATTTTCATAAGATATAAAGGATTATCTATTTCATAAAGAGGAAGTCAAACTTTAGTAGCTCCTGGGGGAAGTTCAGTGTGTTCAGCTGTTCAATAAACTGTTGTTGCTACACACACCAGGACTGAATAGACAAACTTGTAATCAGGATCCTGTGGACAGATCATTTACAACTGATGTTTGAAGTGAGACATTTTCCTATTTCATACAAAATATCAGCCAATTTTGGATTTGATGCCAGTCACCTCTCGAAAAAGTTGAGACTGGAACAACTTAAAACTGCAAAAGTGAGAGGCTTCAATCTGAAACAGCTGGAGGAGCATTTTGAAACAAATTGCAATGATTTTAATTGGCAAAAGGACAGAAAGATGACCAGGTTCATTGGAGCGTGGGGGTAAAGACAGCTAGAGGTTCACCACTCTGTGAAAACAGCTTCATTTTCTGGGAACACAGGTCACTGTGCCATTCATACGAAAGTTAAAGCTCAATCATGCACAGAAGAAGCCATTTGTGAAAACCACACAGAAATGCTGCCATCACCTCTGGGTCAAAGCCCATCTAAAATGAACTGAGTCAAAATAAAAACAGTTCTGTGGTCTGTTCTGGACGAATCAAGACCAGAAATTCATTTTGGAAATCATGGACACTGGGTCTTCTGCTCTAAGGAGGAGAGGGACCTCCTTTTTTTAGTGCACAGTTAAAAAAGCTGGCATCTCTGCTGGTATGGGGGTGCATAAGTGCCCACGGGACAGTTTCCACAACTAGAAATGCTCCATCAGCATGGAGAGCTACTCACAAGTTTTAAAGAAACATATGCTCCAACCCTTCGATTCCCCGTTTGCGCATGGTTGGCCTTTCTGTGTGGAGTTTGCATGTTCTCCCCGTGTATGCGTGGGTTCTCTCGGGGTACTCCGGCTTCCTCCCACAGTCCAAAAACATGCCCACGTTAGGTTAATTGATGATTCTAAATTGCCTGTAGGTGTGAGTGTGTGCATGAATGGTTGTTTGTCTCTATGTCAGCCCTGCAATTGACTGGCGACCAATCCAGGGTGTACCCTGCCTCTCGCCCAATGACAGCTGGGATAGGCTCCAGCCACCCGCGACCCTGAATAGCAGGATAGACGATTAAGAAAATGGATGGATGGGTGCTCCAACCCACAGGGGGTCTTTTTCAGGGGGGCCTTACATGTTTCAGCAAGACAACGGCATGGCTTCGTAGCAGAAGAGGCTTCGGGGCTGAACCGTACAGTCTGGAGTCAAGATCTTTAACCAACTGAAAACATTTGGGTCATAATGAAACTAAAAAAAATCCAGCTAAGAAGATCCAAGATCCTATATTCTTGCATGGACAAGAATTTGGCAACATTCCCTCGCCTCCCAACTCCACCGGGTGGTCTCAAAATAACACTGTTTTTCCTTGTAACATCTGTTTAAGTATTGGATATGTTGGTGATGTTCTAACATGAAGAAAGTATGCTTTCAAGTGATGGTATTCTGTTTTTGTGTCAATTCTAAGGCTTCCAAACTTTTTTGGAACAGGGGTGCTTGCAAATGGAAACAATAAGGGGTTGAGCTTCTAAACAGAAAGCCCAGCCCAGAAAGTGAACTGGCTCCAAACTCCACAGCGACCAGGTTGATATAAACTTGATCAGCACAAGACTTGAACCTCCAATCCTGCCATTTCAGTCCCCCAAGGCTGAGCTACAGACACCAACATAAAGACAGAGGTTTTAGGGTAAGTTTTCTTCTCTTTTTTTTACAAGACAATTATTGTGTTGAACTTTTGTTCACTTTAAAAAAGGCGAAAGAAATATCACTGTTGAAAGTCAAATAAAGGCTGGAGATACATTTAACCCTATTATTTTGACTTCAATGCCATCAGCTGCTCTATAACTTCAACAATTCAACTGTTTTGTAATTTTTTCTATAAGAATATGTCAATATGGGAATATCAAATTGTGTTTTCATACTTGTAGAAGATTGTTTGGAAGATGTGCTGAGTTTGAAGTATTTTTCCTTATTTTGATGTTCTTACAGCTGCAACATGTAACCATTATATAACGACGTAAATGTGAGTCATTTAAAACACCCACAACAAAGGAAGGAAACATAAAGTGCTCAGTCACCAAAATGTAAGCTCTGATGCATAATTTAGATTCAGAAAAATGATGAACTCAGAACAACTGTTTTAGGAATGTTGTGAGTCAGTCACAAAATTAGAACATGAGATTTCATCCTAAATTAACATAAATGTATCATGTTTTAGCGATAAGTGACGTTACTTTGAGATGCGCTGTAATCTCGCTGTTGCCATACATGTCAAAAATTATGAAGGGCATTGCAAAAATATGGTTCTACTTCGCCCACGCCTTTCTGTGCTCTTGGCTTGAAAAAGGGCATGAAAGAAACAGTAAATATAAACATAAGTTACAGCTCAGAAATTAGTCATCAATATCAATGCTCTACAGAGGTAAGAATTTTAAGTCACCAAAGGACAAGAAATCTATTTTTAACCACTACTTAGAACTTATGTACTCACTATCTGTCACAGGTATAACTTGTTCTCAGATATCACCTTTGAGTTTTGCCTATGATCAAACATGATGACCAACACCTGCAAATGTTAACTCAGAACCACATATGCCAATAAAATAGTCAAATTTTCCTAGAACATAAGCACTTTTTAACTTTAATCTAAAAAAAATACAAGAAAATCAAAGTAACCACAGCACCACACGGTGTACCCAGAGCAGCACATGACAGTAAACCCGGTCACGTTTCCTGCACATGTGAAACATAAGACACCGTAGTTTCATGTGTAAGAAACGCTTTCCATTTGGTCTCTCTTGCACAGGTAATGTGTGACGAATGTCATCTAATGTTTCTTCTGTCTGTGTCAGGCATCTTGTCTAGTCCAACAAGGTGTGTGCTTGTGAGAACAAGGTTGTCATGCCACTTCAAAGAACTCTGAGAAGCTTCTACACACCCACACTGTGCTAGGACAGGCCCAGAGATGCCGAGGGTATGTCAGAGCCTCACGTTTCATTTTCTTACCCAGACCACTACTTCCTATCTTTGAATGAGTATCTGATCTAAGCTCTTTGATCAGATCTTCTCATGATGCTAAACTGCTGATGTCTTTGGAAGGTAAAAGACAAACCTTTAACCTTTTATTTCCCATCTCTCTCACAAAAATGCTGAGCAGTCCCCCTCCACCCTCTTGAGGGCATGCTGGCCGGGTGTCTTGTGGTTTCATGTAAATGGGGTAAAGGGGGAGAACCTCCAAATGACTAGTAATAAGGAACTCCCCCAGGGCCCCTTTTAACCCCTCTCACTTACCTGAACTACATTAAGTATCAGAGATGACTGTTGGTTTCAACATACTCAAAGCAGAAGGCTCCTTGCCTTACGCTGCCTCACACCTGAAAAGAAATGACCTTGTTGTCTGTCGGGAAGCTACCCTCAACACCCCAGTATTAGCAAATGTCTGAGTTGACTCAATATCACTGGTGTTTTGCTACGCAAAAATGTGCATTCCAGGAGTCACTGATGCGTGTTAGTCTGTTTGTCACGAGGTGATCTTCAGCCATTAAGTGTGACATGTTGGACAAGAAAGATTCCCTAAATTTGAAGGCAGAAGTTACATTTGCAGAGCAATTTAAGTCATCAAATTATTGAAGTCTTTATTGAATGCTGCTGGAGATCCTCTCAAAAAAAACATTTCTAAATTCTTTAACCTATACTATTGAAAATTCAGTAAACGACTGTTTATCCATTATATCTTTTATACTAAACAGTTTTATGGAAACTTTAATTCTCTCTTTTTGGATACTATTTTGTTAAGAAGATGTATTGAACATCTTTGTTTTACAATGACATTTATTCTTTTACTAGGAAAAAAAGACACCACAGCAATTTTCTTTTCTTTTTTTTTAATCCAAAGCTAAAGCAGACAAAAGAACAGCAGGTGAAGCTAAACAGACTCAGTGACAGGGAAAAAGAGACACATATGTGCTTCCACTATAAATCGTGGAAAGGGGGATGAAAATAAAAGGGACATGGTCACAAAATGTGATGGACATTTTACAGTGACATATTTCATGGGTAAGATGTGACCGGTAATGTGGATGTGATTTTTGCTAAGTAAAGTGGGCTAACAAACCAACAAAACACATGATCGCAAGTGAAATGGACAGTGTGCCATTAGGTTAACAGAACTAAAAAAAACAAAAAAAAACAAAAAAACAAATCACACCCTGTCTGAATGTGATGACAGCTTGCTGGTGTCATGTTAGACTCTGCTACAAGGGCAGGAGCAGCTCTTGAGTACTTTGTACTTTCTATCAGTAAGTAGGAAAAGGGGAAAGAGACATGTTCTTGGACACTGGCTAGATCAGTTCCTCTTGACATATATTTGATTGTTTCAGAAGGACCGCATGGGGTGGACTAGTCTGTCTGAATTAAGTACTCACTAAATGCTGCCACTGCTTACATGAACAAACACAAACACTCCCTAATGTTGCCTGATATTACTCGAACATACCTGCAAAGAAAAATCTACAATAACCAACAGAATTAAAAAAAGGTCCTGGCAGCACTTAAACTTCACTTGCTGACAAACACATCTGCATAGCATTAACCTGGAATATAATCTGGCAATGTTATAAACTCTGAAGCATAACATTGATGGTAGCCTGAACCAAATGGTAGGTCGGGGTTAAACATCATTTGCTGATAAAGCAACACTCATTAAGGCCTATGCTAAAAGTTCATAAAATCCATGAAAAAATACAGTATTCATTGGCTCCTATTCTCCTTGGAGCTACATGCGTGGAGCCAGATTGTGTTCTTACACCTGGCATCCTTCTTGGGCCTAAAACTATGTTTTTGAAAAACAAAGCGTAGATAAATCAAGGAGAGAGGAGCCAAGAGTGAGGTGCTCTGTCAGAATGGCACTCGGCCCTTGAGTGAGTGCATAGGCCTCTATTCAACATTCATCAAGACAAACTGAACCTGACAGACTCATGTCCCACAAATGAGCGAGTGTCCAGCTAATGCCAACAGTAGGGGGCAGAGTCTTTACATTCCACTCGTCAGTGTCAAAATACATCTGTTAACTCTCATGTATGCAAAAGAAGCCTTCCCTTGCTTTCTTGTTTTTTGGATTCAGCCTTTTCATTTAACATTCACAGATTGGGGACTAGTGCTCGAACAAGAACATATGTGTCTGTGGTGTATGTGTGGTGTATGTGTGTGTGGTGCGCATGTGCATGTGTGACATGGGAGTATGAGAACAGGGACGACTGCTAATGCTAAGGCTTCTAGTCCTATTCCAACACTCAAGTCCCTCTCGGTACACAACCTGATCTTTTCTATGATTTATAATCTCTTTTCTTGTGTAAAAACCAAAATAAACATCCTCTCTGCCAGAGCAGAGGTTGGGCTTGTTAAAATGGTAGAGTAATAAAAACAAAACACTTCTACAAAACATTAGATTTGCCATGAAAAAATAAAACACTGATAAAAACCCATGCAATGCGACTTGCGTGTCAACAAATTATTGCTTCCTTTTTACAACCTGTATTTGTCTGTGCATGCATTCGTGCATCTTTCAGTGAGTAGCAGACTACGGTACTGGCGCGCCGTTATTGGCTTTCTTCCTCCTTTTCGTTAGCAAGGGATTGGTTGAATCCTTTATGGTCTTGATCTTGATCTGCTCATAGTCAACTCTCATTGTTGCCAAGGCGCTGGTCATTTCCTCCTGAAAATGTAGAAGAAGAACGCTCATTAGGCCCCTTGCTTTGTTAAGCAGAGACATTTTGATGTTTGTTCACTCAAGCAGCTCATCATAAAGAATAGAAAGTGCAGATTGCTTCCCAAAAAAAGATACACGTGCCAAGACACTTTGTGGTCTACATTTGTTTAGCTTGTTGGGTTAAATATAATGAGCAATACAACTGCTTTTACTTCAAATAGATTCAAGATTATGGTGCATCCTGTGTTACTTTCTGTCTGATTTGGAGAATCTTCAGTGTTGCAGAAAGAACCTCCTACCTTGACATCTTCCCATGCATCCTTCTCTTCTTTAAGCACTCTGCTGGTGTGAAGTGGTGTCTGTGGCACCTCCATCGATTGCTTTTAAGAGACAAGCATAGACATGCAAACTTGACTTCATTGGAGGATTGTCAGTCTGAGCAGTGTACTTTCACAAGATGCACAGAAATTAATTGGAGAAAAAAATACAAGAGTGGCATTACATTGATCCATGGATGGTTCATGAACTCTGTGATGGTCATCCTCTGTGTTGGCTCAGTCTTAAGGAGGGTCCCAATCAGTTGTTTAGCTGCAAACACAATTGTTCAATCAGTTCACAAAAACTTTGCTTATCATAGCTCCTTTTTTTGTAAATATGATAAGATTAACTCTCTGAATCCAAAACCTGCTGGCAGGAGAGAAATACACTTATTTTTAAAGGGCTGGCATTTACAAACCATTTGTCTAATCCAAAACTGAAAACTAAATTTCTGATGGTACCTAAGTGTATCACAAGTGATAGTAGCAACTAGGGGTGTCTTCAAATATTGGACGATTCGATGAACCGTTCAAAGGGGCCTGATTCGAAGGCCAATCATACAGTCAAAGCGTCGCAAAATGCGGTCATGAAACGAGGACCATTCCATTACAGCTGTATGGGGGTGCTGAATGACTGATTTTATATAGAATTGCTTGGTTATTTTTTCCCAAATAAACATGATATAAAGCCTATTTGTTATATATGTTAGCCTATCAAATATACTGTGGAAAAATTTACTTGACTTGTACTTTAATCTAATATTCTATCTATGTAGTGCTTGTGAATGAACCACCATGGTGAGTGGCACAATCCGATTTTGCGCAGAGCACCACCAGATGATACATTCGACTATCAGTCGACCATCGGCAGGATTGGACGAATCAGATTCGACTTTGTAAATTCTTAGTCGGGGACACATCTAGTAGCAACATATCCAGACGAACGGAGATAGGCAGTCATATATAATCAAAACTGCTTGGATTTTCAGATCTTCTTTGAACATATGCAGGAAATAAATCATTTCCTTCAGCTAAATTCTTAAAAATAATAATTCTAAGCTTCTTGCTGCTTTTATCAAGCCCTGAATGATGGACATACATGATGCCCTGGCAATGTAGATTGTAAACTGTAAATATTTATAACTGTACTGACTGTAAATATTTTATAAAAATTAAATAGCATGTAATAATGATGTAATTATCATTAAAATTTGATTCTTATACTGCTCAGGAGACATTTCTGAGTTAGATCTAGCTTAAGCTATGGTTCTCCTGAACCCATGAACCTGTAGGACTTCATATTGCAGTGAAAAACGAGACCACAGTGAATAAATATATGACAGAAGCAAGAAATGACAAGAAACTGTTTGGGATTCACAGGGTTGAAATATTGCAATTAAAAATTATATACAAATCAGAGTACATAGGGAGCAGCTATATGGTTACAAACTCATTTGTGTCTGTATCAACCATCATGTTTTTTCCCTGAATATGAGACAAACTATGTAATAAAGCTGGTCCAACTTCAGTTATCCAGTTTTCTTAATGGAGCAGATTTGAAAACTCAGACTGCAGAAAAATATAAAAAACCTGAGGCAGAAGGGAAATTCATTTTGTGGATGGGGCATTTACATGTTGATTTTGCTGTCGATGGCATGATCTAAAACTGGTTTCTAATGATAGATTTACAGTCAACTCAACCCTCTGTTTAGTCAAATCACAAATATATTCAACACATTTGTTCGGGGTAAACATTGTGCTGGCAATGATGTTGGCTTCCCTTTTCTTTTTTTAGAACTCGATGCAACTCAAGAAGTAAGACATCCTTTTGCTTTATACCCTGCCTGACCAAGAAAAAAATTAGCCACCAGAATAAAAGACCACATACCCTTTTTTGATTGGAGCTTTTAGCTTTGATAACAGCACTCATTCACAGTGACATTGTTTTGATAAGCTTCTGCAATGTCACAAGATTTATTTCCATCCAGTGTTGTATTAATTTTTCACCAAGATCTTGTATCGATAATGGAAGAGTCTGACCACCGTGCAAAGTCTTCTCCAGCACATCCCAAAGATTCTCAGTGGGGTTAAGGTCTGGGATCTGTTGTGGCTAATTCATGTGTGAAAAAGATGTCTCATGCTCCCTGAACCACTCTTTCACAGTTTGAGCCTGATGAATCCTGACGATGTCATATTGAAATATGCCTGAGCCATTAGGGAAGAAAAAATCTGTTGATGGAATAACCTGTTCGTTCAGTTTATCCAGGTAGTCAGCTCACCTTATTCTTTGGGCACATAATGTTGCTGAACCTGGACCTGACCAACTGCAGCAACCCCAGATCATAACACTGCCCCCACAGGCTTGTACGGTAGGCACTATGCATGATGGGTGCATAACTTCACCTGCCTCTCTTCTTACCCTGATGTTCCCATCACTCTGGAACAGGGTAAGTCTGGACTCATCAGACCACATTGGTTGTTTTTCTTCCATTTGATTGGGCCAAAGGTTTAAGTGATTGACGATGATTCCCCCCCATCCTTCCAGATTTCATTAATGTGTGGGACAGTTCTGAACACAGTTTTAGTAGTTTCTGCAGTCTCCTGAGATGTTCTCTCTACTCGATGCATGCAAATGATTTGACCCTTCTTGTCTTTTCAAAACCATAGGATGTGTCTTTCCCCTTGGTTGTTTAAGAAATAAGAAGTTACTCATTGCATCAGCTGGGGTTAAATAACTTGTTGCCTTCTAAAAGATAATTTCAGTAATTTTTCAATAGGAAGCTTGTGCTTATTTGCTTACTTATATTCAGATGGCAATTTTTTTTTTACCAGGCAGTGTATTTTGTTTAAACAGTTTTATTTATGTGTTCTAAGTTGTATTCATTGTCTAGCACCTTGTAACTGTTTTGAAAGGCACTATACAATCAAGCTGACTGATTGACTTTCAACTGTTGCAAACATAGCATCATGGGTGACGACACTGGCGTTACTTTTGATTTCACAATATTGATGAAGAGGTCTGAAGCTGTCATGAAGAAATATTTCTAACTCAGGTAAAACTTACTTAATTTGAGACCAGTACACAGCACAATTTTCGTCATTTTACTATGTGAGAAATTTTTCATACTCCTACGTTTTTGTCACATAATTGGATTTTTATTCAGTTCTAGGAAAAAGCCAGTTGCCAGCATCTAAACTTAAGAAAAATGGAGTCAGCTACAGTAAATGCATGCACAGACAATTTCTGACCTTCCTCCGACACATCCGACCATTCAGGATTGGGGAACTCGTACTGTCCCTTCCTAATCCTCCTCTTCATCCCAGGAGAGATGGCAAGGCCATGGTTAGAATAAAAAGGAGGGTACCCACACAGCCTGTTGAATGATTTAAATCATTAGTTTTTAGCTAATTGAAATGAACACAATTCATTATAAATAGAGAAAACTAACTCACAGGATATACATGATGACACCCAATGACCACATGTCACATGACTTGTCATATTTCTCTGGGCCCAGAACCTCTGGAGCTACAGATAGAGATGAGGGATTCAAGGGTAAATATGAGATTGAAAGATTTGGAAACATAAGAGTGACGCATAACTGTTCAGTCACAATCATCATGAGCAGAGAAAATTGAAGCGGCACAGAAACTAATTCTTACCAACGTAGTAGGGTGTGTAGCAGGGGGTATCTAAGGAGTTATGCGAAGTTGTCTCTTTGGCAAAGCCAAAGTCTGTGAGCTTGAGCGGTGCACTGGGTCTTTTTGAAGAGTACAGTAAATTCTCTGGCTTCAGGGAGGATTCAGGCGAACAACAAAAGAGAAATTTGATGGTTGTTAATTCAACTGGATCATTCCTTAAATCACCATGGGGGAAACGTTCATTTCTCAATGAAGAGCTGATGCATTTCTGACAACACCTGATGATACCAACCTTGACGTCTCTATGTGCAATGTTGATGGCATGCAAGAATTGTATGGCTTCTCCTATGCTCTTCATGATGTCAGATGCCTCTAGAGTTGAGAGACAAAAAGCTCTTTCACATTGATTGAAAATCACCCAAGTGCTGCTTGAAGTAGTAAACATACTGTTCATTTATATTAACCTCTGACATAATTACTGCAAATTACATGAAGTTTGACTTTTGTTTGTCTCAAGTCATCATAAGTTTTCTACCTCTCTCTGTGAACGCCTGGTCCCCTCTGTCCTGGATTCGACTGAAGAGCTCACCACCATCCATACTGCGAAAAACAAACAAAAACTTCAGGAAAGTGAAAAGTTTACAACAATGGACTTCTGTATTGTCTCCTTTTGCAGTGATTTCAACGTTTGGTGCAAATGGACAAAATTTGTCCTCTTTTGCAGGTCTTCAACAGCCAAACTGTGTGTATTTTCATTGATGTAACATTGGACTAAAAGCAACCACCAGGGGGGATTCTTCACAGAGCTTTGTCAGTCATGGTCATGTGCAGCACTTACAGGGGAAAAATAACCAAGCAGAAATCTCAGCAGCTTTTGTAATGAGAGCTGGAAGAGCAGCAGTGTCTAGTTTTAAAAAGGGAGCGCTTTCCACCAGGCGCCAGGATGATAAAAATATAAAGCAAAACAAAGGAACATGCAAATAGTTTTGTGGTTTGAAGAACTAGTCCAGAAATCCACACTGTTGTAATGTGCTGTCCTGGTAGTTAACCCTTTAAAACCTAACATGCCAAGTATGCCAGAGCATCTTCACATTTTTACAAGCATAAGTGTCATTTTTTTGCGTCAATCTCTTGTTTTACATACATACAACCCCTATATCCCAAACTTTAATGCAGCATGTAGACTTAGGTTCAAAGCAAATACATAAGCTGCTTAAACTTTAAGAAACCATTAAGAAAATGGAAATTTATTGTAATTTTCCTTAACACAGAAATGTCATGGCTGTATCCCTCAAAAGTGACAAAGTAAAAAATGTAATGGCATGTATTGAATGTGTCATGGCAACACTGTCCCTGTTTGGTTGATGTGGCCAGGCAATCGGGCTAGTAAGGGGGGGGCGGGTTTTCCTGCCAGGGAGGACTGGTCAAATGGCTGAGAAGTTACCAGGAGATGGCAGCAGGTAAGGCCAGTCTTCCTTACCTTAGCTGGCAGCTGACACTTATTGTGCCGTAGCTATTTTGCATGTAAGTTCTATGTAAGTGATGAAGGATGAAAGACACTTAAAGTGAAGTTAACTTTGATGTATTTTTCTAAAATTTGGAAGTGTTGATTGAAAATGCTTTCCAGGACTTTCAGGGGGACACATCCAGATTTCCTTGTCGGTGTTGACCGCATGTCAAAATTTAAGGTTTTAATGCAAAATCTGCATCAAATGGTGAATCCGACTGAAGCTTTATTAAAGGTGGGGTCTACATGTATTTTCGTTTTTGTTTGTAAACAAAACATCCAAATTGGGCTCCTCTTTCTCCGTGGCTCAACATCAGCAGTAGCTCACACTCACTACCTCTGACTAGCATAGAGGCCCATAGATGATGATTGAGCAGGATTATTCCCAAAACAAGTTAGCATTGTACTTTTAAGGAAAATCCTGCAGACCCTTAACTTTGCAGAGCAGATGGACCTGCCTGATTTATTTCTAAAATCCTGCAGATCTATCTTGCTAAGATCCAATCACAACCGATTTAGCCCGGCAGAGATGTTGTTGACCCAATCAGAGAAGAGAGGCAGGAGCTGCAGGAATGACGTCAGCGGGAAGCGTCAGAATGTTTGAAAACAATGGCGGTGTGTGAAGCGGTCTCCATGGATGTGATGATATCTGCAATTTTATCAAAAATAGACTCAAATTCTTCTTTAAAAGAAGAACAGAGAACATCACCTAAAGCTCTTGGCTGGTCGGGAGAAGAGCAAAATCTGACTGGTGAAATATCTCCATAGCAGATTTATGAACTTTCTATTCGGTGTCAGCTTACAAATCTGCTACATCACTGTGGCTTGATGTGGATTGGTCTGTGATGAGCAAGTTGTCCAATGACAATATATTTGTTTTTTAGTCTCGCCTCTGAAAGCACTCTAGCGCCCCTTACCCAGGTGGACTAGTAAAATAAATCCGTGATGGATATATGGAACAGTCTGTGTGGCGTGTCAGGTTAGCAGAACCTACCTTTAAAAATAGAGGAAAAACATTTAACCAACTCTGCAAAAATGTCGTCTTTTTTCATACTGTGTTGATTCCTTTCGGTTCATGGGAGCACAGTGAATAAGTTCATTTTGACTAAAAGAAACTGCTGCACTGCCACATTTTAATTAAGATAGCTTTATGTGCCAAGTATTTCCTTTCTTTTTGTGGTTTCTTGATTTTCACGACACACCTGTAGAAACTGAGTCCCTGCACATAAACAGTACAGCTAAAGTCAGTTTCCCCTATCTTTCAAGAATGAAAGTTATATAACTTTAACTTTCATTTTGACAACTTTGATTAATATATGAGTAAACAAAACTGGTTTTGATAAACTGAGGTGGAGTAGAATCATCAGAGACGAGAGTTTAATGATGATGGGCAAGTACTCCTATGTGAAGTGAGCTGTGGTTAGCCTGAGTCGTGTTTAGTTTGAGGAAAGCCCACACACACTTCATAAGTTTCATTTAATCTTTAGACCCAGTATGACTGTAATAGTTTCGAATCATGTTGACGCCCGAGACAATTTTGTAAGTCTGTGAGGGGATTTGTGTGTATCTTCATGTATCTTTGTGTGATCAAACTTACAAATTCAAATTTTGCATAGCGAGATTTTGCAAACTACCTGGCTGTTGCATCATTTCTTTGAGTAGCAGTCATGAGAAAGCATCTGTGAGTGCAGCAATCCCTGGTACCGTTTCTCACACGTGCTTGGTTTGTTTCATGTGGTCAAAGGCAAAGATAAACCTACTGCCTCTTCCTGACAAGCACAAAATCTTATTTATCCGAAAGAGCTGAGGGTGAGTTCTCAGCAAAGAAAGATACCTAAAACTTCTTATAAGAACAGGAGTTTTTTGCACACATCTTGCACTATTACCGCTGAAACATTCACACCCTTCTTTTATTCAATTTGCAACTTTCTTCCTCTTACGAAAAAAGTGCAAAGAGTGTAAAAAACCGCCTAACAGATAGGCGGGACGAGGCTTATTGGCCTGAGAAAACACTGCTGTTTGGAAACCCCCCTCGTATACAGCATGTGGCAGTTTGTTTTATAACCAATCATTGAAACAATCTTGAAAACAGTTGATGCTTCTACACGGAACTTTCATTTCGTGTTCATTTTGACAGCCATTGCAAATGAAACAGCACAGCTCTGTCTTTGCAGTTTTATCCAGCGCATGCAATTCATCAAAGAACAATCTTTTTCTTTTCCCCTTCAGGCTTTAGCTCATTGTGAAACTCTGCATGATTGCATGATCTGATTGTGAGCCTAAGTTAGAGCCAGTTCAGTCTAAAGCTCAAAAAAACTTTTCATTCTTCCACCAGTTCTATCATCTGCTAAACTTCTGACAGAGACAGAGAGGAAAAAAAGAGGTAAAAGCAAAAAATATTGAACTACACAGAGCAGAGCAGATATTTGGCCCTGCACATTGCTGAGTGCAGCGTGACATGAACTTCTACATTTTGCTGGGGCTCATGCTGAGGAACACAGCAACTAGTGGGACTCCATTCTCTGGTATGAAACCAGGAGCAATCTTTCAAGAGCTCTCAAATTGTACGGCGTTTCAAAGGTGAGGAGCACAAAGAAAATGACAGTCAAACATGGTGGTGGCACCATCCTTCTGTGGGGCTGCACTAGTGTTGGGCCGATATCGATACTAGATCGGTATCGGGTGCCGATCTGAATTAATTTACAGATCGGCAAGTATCGGAGCGTGAGGCATTAAATCCGATCTGATATTACACAAATAGCGGCCTGTGCTGCAGCCACTTCGCTGACACACAGCATGTGCAGGAGGCTTAGTCTTAACGTGGTGACGCACATATACAGCGCCGTGCAAGCACGCTGGCAGAACAGAGGGAGGAAGGGTGTTTTGGTTGTGAGCGGCGCGATCGCGCAGCATGGCTTCTCAAGTGTGGAATTTCTTTTCAGTTGAGACGCCAAAAAGTAGCCACGCAAAGTGCGGTGTGTGTGAAACAATGGTTCCGAGGGGTGGAAAGAGCGTTTCGACGTACAACACTACCAATTTGATCAAGCATCTAAAAAGTAAGCACACGAAAGAACACGGGGAGCTGATACAACTCCAGGCTTAACAACAACACACACAGCAGAGGATCGAGGCTTCTTTCAGAAAGCGTGAACAACTTCCAGAGGCTGCAGTATAGGAGTTGTGTGTATGTTACCTCATTCCTCACATCTGCACAACATTCTCAGACCTATCCTGCCATTCTGTTAGGTGCCATAATAGTCTCAAGCTCATTGTCTGCCATGTATGTTCAAGTTGCATGCAGTCCTAGAACATACCATGCCATTACATATTGCACTCACGTTGTTGCAACGCTATTTAATACATGGCTTGAAATTGAGAATTTTTCATTTTGTTTTGTGTTTTACTATGTTGCCTACTGTATCGGTATGGATCAGGTATTGGCACAATTTAATTTTAAAATATCGGCTCAGATCGGAATGTAAAAAAATTGTATCGGCCCATCTCTAGACTGCACAAGTGCTGCTGGTGTTGGGAGCCAATGTGAACTCAGAGATTTACTGCTCTGTTTTTTGAAAAAGAAGATGCTGCCTTCACTCTTGGCCACTGGATGTCGTCCATTTTTTTTAACATGACAATGATCCCAAACAGAGGATTCAGACAGTTACATTTCTGAAGCAAAACAGAGTCAAAGGGATCCAATAACCATGTACGTTTCCTGATCTGAACCCAATTTAACATCTATGAGAGATTCAGAAAAGTTGGGTAAAGCCTGATTCTACGTGCACTGTTGGGGCTCTGAAAGGAGTGGTTCTTGAAGAAAGGAATTAGACAGATACTGCAATGCACTTTGATTTTCAAAATTGTGCTCAAATTCATTGAGATATTGATTAAAATCTTAATCTTGAAAGGAGGTGCACTAATTTATGCTGACTGCTGTATACTGTGTGTGCCCTTTCAGCTAAAAAACATCAAGATTAAGTTTTTTTTGTCTCTGTTGCTCAGCCACAGGCATCAGTTCAAAAGCCTGAAGTTAAGATGGTCTAAAGATAGCACAGACAGCATGTCTGAGAGTTAACGTATGCTATATATCTGAAGCCTCTATGCTGCCATCCAGACCTTTTCAAAGAAGACCTTGGCAATTTCAGCAATGACCAACTGTATTTTAGCTCTGC
Organism: Thalassoma bifasciatum; assembly: GCA_008086565.1. NCBI lineage: Eukaryota > Metazoa > Chordata > Actinopteri > Labriformes > Labridae > Thalassoma > Thalassoma bifasciatum. The sequence goes on along the minus strand of RPOG01000045.1, from coordinate 614,208 downwards.
TTTGTGAGGTAGACTTTTTTTGTCGTCATTATTGTTGTTATTATGATTGTTATTGTTATGAATGAAAGTAACAAAAGCATGGCTCTGTGGTTGAAAAGTCTGCCATCACTGGGCACATGGTCAGTCAAAGTACGGAAATGTTTAACCTGGAGTCAAGGTATGCTCTGCAAACAAAGCTGAGGAAACGCATTAGGTTATAAAAAGAAGGGTTAAAGGGCATATCAGGATATGCAGTCTCATCTCTGCTGAATTTCCTGAATTTCAAGGTGACTTGACACAGTGACCCATTACACAACACAGGGGAATACTGAACCAGCAGAATATGGGTCATCAGACAGCCTGTACTTCCGCTGTGTCAGATGAGGAGCAGAACAGAGGGTTCACATCTAAGTGTGATATTAAGCACAGGTTTAACAAAAGGGCTTTTCTTACTTGTTATATAATGCTGCACTCAAGTTTTCTGAGGGAAATTACTCAGCATCTTGCTGCTGTTTGATGTGTAAGCGTGTGGGAAGCTGGTCCACCCGGCAAGCATCTGTGCAAAGGTTACCACAATTTGATGAATGCACGTGTAGTGGGGGGTTGTGGTTAGATTTTGAAAGATGGAAATACGATAGGTGAGAAAATTGGACTGTGATCATTTAGAGGAAATGGGTCATTTTCCTCTAAGGTCATGCTCAATACATTTACAATAATGAAACTGACTGAACTGTGTAAGGAACAATCTTTGAGGCACTGTGCTCTTAACTTCACCAGTGCTGATGTGAAAAAATAGAGGAAACAAACTGTGCAGTTAATGATAGTATATAAAAAAAGGCACTGTTTACTTATCGAGATGAATTTGGAGAACCCCCCTCTTATCTGTGAAACATTAAAAATGCTCTACTTGTGACGTATTGTATAAAAAGATGTTTTAAAACCTTAAGACCTGTGGTGCCTGAGGTTCACGGTAACATGAGTGTTTTCTTCATGCACATGTTTGCAGTCAAGTTTAACAAATCAGATCTGACTTTGTATATTGTGAGGTGGCATGTGTGTGTGTGAGGGACTATGTACTTACCACTCCATGACTATAAGCAGACACTTTCTGCTCTGATAGAGGTTTTCATAGACGTCAATGATGCGCACGATGTTGGAACAAGGTGACGCCCTCCAGTGGAGCTCCACTTCCCTTCTGGCCTTAGCGCAATCCTGCAGCATCTGGACAAATGGACAGAAACATAAGGGGAGGATGATTAGACAACATTTCCAAAATAAAAGCATTAATATTTAAGGTTTGTTTAATGGGAAATAATCATGCCACAGAGAGCATCAAACTAAAAAAATACAACACAGGGAACAAATGGCGGTAAATGACATATTCTGCAGATAACCATCCGTCTCGTAGTGAGGACATTCAGACTTGGCTGAAAATGAATAAACCAGTTGTCATGACCTCACTTGGTCTACACTTCCAATTCACATCCAGTGTTTACATTCAAGATAGAAGTGCAGTGCTGCCACCTTCTGACAGAATCCTGAAATATTGTTTCGGCGGTAGAGATGTAATCTTATGAATAAGCAGCACCCTCTTTGTGTATCTGTATGTCAGTGCACCATTTACCAAAGGCAGCTGCAGTTTAGTGTCTGTGCTAGATATATATTCTTCTTCATTGATGAATACTTTTCTTCCCTTACTGATTCAGTTCCAGACAGGAAAAAAGTTCTTGTTTGTGCATCCTTCAGAGGAGAAAACAGAATAAAATTTACAGAAATTTTTGTCAGATACTTGATATTCAGGCTGCTCCTCAAGGACACTACAGCCCAGCCTGGCCTTCTGGTACCTGCTATGACTCAGGCCTTATGGCAAGGTGTTTTTGAATTATATAATGCATTTTTTGCAGTATTAAAGCCCACATTATCTCCATGAGGTCTTTTTTCTTGTTATTTTCCAACCATCACATTTTTTGCAGTCTTTAAATATTTACCTTTTTTGATTACACATAACAAATGAAGTAAAACTTTGATGGCAGAACCTGTAGGTGAAAGGTAGTTTATAATCTTATCACATGGTCCGTGAGGAGGTTTATATTCCTCATTAAAGGGATTTTACCTTTAAGCAACTTATTGGGTGTTTTTTGAAATTTCAATCAATAAATGCGATTTAAGTTGGTCACTTCAGTTGAGAAAGCAGAGTTTTGTAGAGGGCCTGTACTTGTACTTGTAGGTCTTAAATAACACAGTAAATGCCAGAGAGATTGTCACAGGAAACTAGCTGAGTCTCTGATTGTAATAAAAAGAATGGTCGGGTCAAATATAGACCTGACCTTTGAGCTCAAACTTGCCACAAAGACTTACAATATTTTGCTCCATCAAGTAGTGCTGATTACACTTAACATCCTTTAAAAATAGGGTTGAAATGGTAGAAATAATGTTAATTTTTGTCACAAAAGTAACAGGAGTGTTTGAAAAGGACCAGTTTGTTTACAGATTTAATCAGTTACATTTATGTAAAAGTGAAATCCAAAAATATCCTTGTCGGTCAAGAGAAAGAATCTAGCCTGGCAGCTTTGACAATGAGCCATCGTCTGTTCATCTGTGGTGTATTGCATTCCAACCCCTGCCCACGGTCACAACACAACAGTGGTCAGTAATGTGAGCTGAGACAGCCAGAAATCCTTTGCTGCTGCCTGATCATGCACACAGGGTTTGGAGAATATTTACATGAGCAAAATAGAAAAACAACAGTATTGCTGGTTCAAGCTAAGTGCAAGTTAAATCAGATCTCACAGTGGCTGTGAGCAGTGTTGAAGGGAAGAGCAGCATTAGACAATTAGAAATTAAATATTCAGCTGTGCAACACTTTGCATAAAACCACCAGGCTTGTTTATGTCACTCTTTTAATTCAATTAAAATACAGTTCTATTTTCACCCCACAATCACTGTTGAAATAGTACCATCTTTTTTCATGCATGTGTGAATTGTGAAATCAAATAACAAACTTAAACGTATATGTACAGCATATATTAGTCTTTTAAAAGAATCTTGCCAGCAAACTTAAAGCAAACAGCGTGTTTCACAGCTTCAGAGCTCCCTCTAGTGGTAGCCCTAGTTCCAGCGTGTGCTCTCTCTTGGTCATACTGGAGCTCCAACAGACGAGCAAAAACTGAACATAAATCTATACTGGATTCATGAGCGTCAAATATGGCCTGACGTCTTAAAGTTGTCCTGTTTTTAACTCTTCAAATCAGTGTGGGTTATGTTTCAGTCACTCAAACCACTTCACCAAAAACAAAAGCACACTTCAACCTTGCAAGTGAAAAACTGTAACATTTTTATGACTTTTGAAGCTTCTATAGTACATCAGGTGTGTTATGATTCATCTGTGTTAAGTGAAAACACCAACATCTATCAGTATTACACAAGAACACCAGTGTACATTTCCACTTAGGGAGGACTATTTTTCATCAGTGTTTTGAATATTGTATTGCTTTGACCTCGTATGGTTTTAACTTTCACTTTTACTTACAGATTTATGATATCGTAGCTGATGTTGTTGCAGCCAGTAGATTTCTTTTTATCTTTTCACTGAAAAAAGCCACAAAGATCAGATTCATGCTGATCCAATGATACAATCTGTTTCACCATGGATTCATACTTGACAACAAAGGCTAGACAAAAAAAAAATTGTGCTCAATTACTTCAGCAAGAAACAGTGAAAATGCAAATGTAATTACACACTGGATTACAACCTCAATGCATTGCTTTGTTGAAGTAGATAACAGTACACCAAAATGTTGCGAAACATAAAAAAAAAATGATATGAAGTTATAAAAGAGTTAAAACAAAAAACAAAAATATGCTTGATTACTAGGGGTGTAACCAGAATTCATGGCACAAAATTGTGCGAGATGAAAAAACGCCAAAATAAGATGCATGAAATGAAACAAAGTGAAGAGAAAAACAAACAAAAAAGGCATTACTGTATAAGGCTAAAACTTTAGTGTGTGGCTTTGAACATTTCGGACACAATATTGAGTTTCTGCAAGTCTGACGCTTATAATGTAGAAAGTATAATCATACAGTAGCTCTTGAAAACTCACAGCAAAATTTTGCAAGGTCATGAGCTAAAAATTTTTCCTCACACGCTCTCACCTGTGTTCATGGGGCATAAGAGGCTACTGTCTGCTAGGAGACAATGGGACATACATTTCCATGACATACAGCTGTCATGTAGTTAGATTTGATCAAAACTTTAGCAAAGTGCCTATTTCAGCGTGTTTGCCCTGCTTTGACATGATGTCTGTATCAGAGTTTGAGAGATTGCTGAATGAATTTGCAGGACCTGGTGGCTTTTGCAAAGAAGAATGGGCAGCTTTACCACCTGGGAAAATAAAGACCCTCATCCACAACTACCACAGAAGACTTAAAGCTGTCAATGATGCTAAAGGGGGCAATACAGGCATTAAAAACTGGAGTATGTAAACTTTTGATCAGGGTCATTTTGAAAGTTTTTGTTGTCATTATAATTTAAAAAGAGTAAACAGATGTTTGTTAATAAATGGCTTCACCCTGAGTGGAAGAAGAGTTTTTTGTTATTATTTTTATTCTCTGAGAAAAGGCCAAGAAATCATGAATTCTGCTTAGGCAGGTAAACTTTTGAGCAAAACTGTATATATATATATATACATACACACACACACAAAAACACACACACACACACACACACACATATATATATATATATATATAAATATATATATATATATATATATATATATATTCCCGACTGATGACATGTTTGTAACATTGCCTATGTCTGTCCTTCTAAGTGGCAAAAGAGTTGCAGAGTGACTGGCCAATAAAAAGTGACTATCTCTGTTTCCAGGAGGAGTTGGTATGGTGCAGCAGTGAATTATTCTCTGTTTGATTCCAACAGTGAGCACAGAGCACAGTCTAACCACCCTGTTCCTTTGGAACAGAGCAAACAAGGGCGGATCACACTTTTTGCGTCATCACACTTGAAAAAAAAAAAAGCTCAAACAGATGATTGCACCCGAGGACATGAGCATAGAAGGGAAATGACGCACTGAGATCTTGATAAACTCTAACTCCAGTAAGAATGTAATTTCCAGGTCAGGGTTTGGGTGAAAAATGATCAGTTACATGACATCATTTACCACTGTAGACCTGTTGGTTTGATGGCCCCACACTCACATAATACACACAATCAGGAGGAAACAGAACACTGTGAATATGGAACCATGTCTTTTAAAATCCATGCATGATGCTGTTGTCAAAAATGTGGAGGCTGAGGTTAAAAGGCAGGACTGGAATGAAGGGGAGAAGCTTAAATCCAGGTGTACTTCCCTTCTGTCATCGGCTGAGCATGATGTGATGTTTAACACTGTGCTTGTTTGTAAACAGGTACAACAACAGCCAGTGCGAATGTAAAACCAGAACAACAGTGTGTGCCCCTGCTTCTTCTATTTGTGTGCACTTTCATTCCAATTCTGGGACTCTGAGAAAGTTTTCAACTAAAAATAAGGAGGCCAGATAAACTTTATTAAACATGTAGATGGGCAGAGAAGGTAGATCATGTTGAAAAAAATAGGAGAAATAAATTGTATGTCATTTGGAAAACCGCTAGTAATCAGTAAACTAACAGTAAGCTTTGTCTCTTTTGAACTGGTTACAAAAAAAGGCTCCAAACAGTGCCAGGCTATTGTGCAGGAAGTGAAGCCAAATGTCTGCTTGTTGTATTCAACTAAGTTAGTATGAAAGGGGTCGAAGTGGAAAGTTCTTGGTTGACTGAAAAACTTGAAAAAGTGCAATGTGCTGCGAGTTCATTGTCTGTTTTTAACATATTCCTATTAGATTTAGTTACTGTTGTGCTCTTTATTTCAACCAACTGTACTGCAGTCTTGTGTATATAATTTGGGGATTTTTTTTCAGTAATGCACAATGCAGAGTCTTTTTACATTTGTAATGACTACCTGGTCTGTTGCCATCAATGTGGAACCAAAAGACTAAATTGTGCTGAAAGGAATGAGGAAAGATTCATATCATATTTCTTTTTATACAGAGGCCCTTCACCTGCCCTGTTTCACCTGCACTCATTGTAGATGATGATGTTTTAAAACCAAAAAACTTCAAAACAGAAGACACCACTCCCTTCCAGGGCACGTGGTCTATTCAAGGTCTTCTAAGTGCATCACTGGTCACTCTTTCTTTATCCCCTGTCACTTTGTTTCCACATTTCTGTGCAACTTAGTCCCTCACAGCTGTTGAGCAGAGCTACAGCTCTCTTTCCTCAGAATTCCTTTGTAAACTGTAATGTTACAGCGTGAGGCGGAAACGTGGTTGAGCTGAGACTCTGCAGCATATTGGAAAATTAGACTGGTGGTAAAGTGACAGCCACTTGTGCGCTTCACAGCTAAAGCACGCCAGTGATACTCTGTATGACATTTTATTAAAATTAAGACTCATTCAGAATATTCTGAACAGTCTATTGCCCTGCACTGTGTGTGTGGTGCGTGTGTGTGTGTGTATGTGTGTGCATGTACTGCAGACCTTTATTTATTTTGTAAACCAAGAGGCGGTCTATATTTAGCACATCTAAATATAGCAGACTTGCGACACCAAAAAACTTTAAAGCATCCCCTACACACATCATACACATAACATATACAACCCCCCCCATCCCCACTCTGCTGGTCCCCCCATCTGCTGTTGGCCCTTTAAGGCTAAACAGCAAAGCTTGTAGAGAAGGAGGGAGATGAGGGGGGCAGATGGGCACACAATGCTCTTCCTTTAGCAAACACAAAAGCCCCCTGAGCTTGGGGCAGAACAACGGGAGGTGGGATGGGGAGGGAGCTGAAGGAGAAACCATCCTCCACCTGCCCCGCATAAGCTGAGGAAAGGCCCTGAGTTGATACTAGTAATGTTGAATCCAAAAAGGAAAAACAATCAGACTGGGGGTGATGGGTTGGTACAATACTGTGGTGGGGGGAGGCTGAAGAGGGGTGACAGGTTAAGCTTTTTTCAATCAGAAAAGCTTCTTAACCCTTAAAGAATGAAATAACAACCTAACAGAGGAGGCGTGTCTGTATCTGTGTCAATATAGCATCAAATGAAAAGACATCTGCTAGGCCTCAAAGGACCACCGCATGTATCAGGCTGTGAAAGTTTGAGTGCTAATCATCACAGAAACAAAGACATTAAGATGGCAAAAGGAGCTTCCTGTGCCCACTGCCAACAGCCCCTCACCTTGGTGCTAAATAAGGCTACAGCCAGACCATCAGACCGTTAACAGGAAGGTTGACCTGAGTATGTTTTATTGTTTATACCTCACGGTGAAGTCCTCTTTGAGTCAGTGCTGTCTGTACTTCTCCTGTTAAGTCACAATCAGAGCTTGACACAAAACCAGTTGCATCCCCAACACACGTGGACACATATCCCTTACATTGGTTCACAGTATCTACATAGCCCCGCCTCATATCTACAGCGAAAATGTACCATTTCGGGAAGTAAACCCAGAGATCAAACACACCAAAAGAGATAAACTCATGAGTTCTGAATTCGTAATGTTATTAATGCCCAAGGCACAATTTAACAATATCACAAGCAAATGAGTCACCTCCTCAATGTTACAACAGAAAGCTGGTTTTCAAGTGAGATGATCCTGGTGCACAACCCATGTTCAGAGGAAGATATAAAAGAAAGTGACATCTGTAGGACACAGCTGTCTCACTTCCTGACAGCAGGCTGACAGATCCACATGGTAAGGAAGAGGGAGATAAAGATTTGTTTTTTCAAAAGGGAACAGCAGGGGTCGTGTTGACTTTGATGGATGAAAAGACAGGTCACTGCTGAAAAGATCCGCAAGGCACACATGGAGCAGCTAACAGACCTTAGATGGCCTCTACCTGTGAGAGTCACATTGAGCTGGTTTCTCCCACTCCTCCCCTCTGTCACATTATGATTCACGGTGTGAATCCCCTTCTGTGTCTCATGCAAGAGATGGTATTTGTGGCTTCATTGTTTAAACACAAACATGAAGGTGTTTGATCACCTCGTTTAGCCACTCTGACACCAAAATGTGTAAATTTTTACACATTTTATCAATACAACCACACAACTCAACAAACAGAGCACAGTACAAAACCAAACACAGGTGACTATCAAAGTCTCCAGGAAGTTTTTGGTCCTGTGCAAGATAAATTGAAACACCTGAACCCCAATCAAACATTCCAACAACTTTTAAACTTAATGTTTTGTTCTCATCAAACAAACAAGCTAAAAAGTATTATTTATATGCTAAAGAGGCTTTTTTCCCTGAAAATGGAGTTCACATTGGTTTTCCCTATGCCCAGTTATTCTTAAGTTCAATCATTTTAGATTGAAAGCAAGATATCCATAAAGAATTCTGATGAATGAACTCAGGGAGACAGGAACCCATTTACTTCCTTTTACACTCCTTTTACAGCTGACACAGCACAGCACTTTTCAACCGCTTAGCTTCCGATTTAGAAACTCATCATGATAAAGACAAAAAAAAAAATCAGACCCCAGAAGAGCTGAATGTTGAGAAAAGGAAAAACAGCACATGTAAGTTTCACTATTACAAGAGAAATGGGTAAGCTAGAAATGATTTAGTTTCAGACAAAGTTGGCCAGACACTTTTATTTCCTTCGATTAAAACCACAACCACTTCCTTTTCAACATACTACCCCTAACAACACAAAAGGAGGCTACAAACCTGTGCGCACACACAAGCGTGTGTGTGTGTCGGAAGGAGGGGCATAACATCCAATCACAAATCATTTGAATTACAGCCCTGTAAATCACATTATGTCAAAGAAGCTTACAACACCAAGACAAATGTTTACCAGAGAAGCTTTTTTTCCTGAAACTAATCTGTTTGTTTGTGACATGCATCACAAAAATATGCAGGAAAGATAGGATCTCAAAATGTCATCACAGGCTTTCATTAAGATTTCTGAAGCAATCTGTTGCTATTGGCCAGGCCAGCATGTAAAAGCCGCAGGCATGACAACCACCAGAAATGGCGACTGCACGTCTATTGGAGAGTTCATCTTCAACAACCCGCTCATTAATTTTCTTATCAGGTTAATGCAGTTAAGAAAACTTAGAACAGAAGGACAGTTTTGTCTTTCTTTAAAATGAAACATCATTGTTGAAGTCCCCATGAAAGTAACATTATGATAGCTATTATTTCACAAACGTTGATATAAAGTTTTCCAATACTTTCATATTAATTTGTAATAGCTCAGTTTGCATCAACCCTCACCGCTTCAATGTTACTTCAGCTGTTTGTCTAGATTTGAGTTTTGGTTTGATATTATTTTTGTGTCTGAGAAATACCAGAGGATTTGACTAATTGCATTGATTGACTCAGCACAGGAATCAAACTTCACAACAATACAGCAAAAAAAAAAATCTTCCCAACCCTAACAGACAGACAGGGTGTGCATTTTCTTACTGAATAATGTGTCCAATTGACTTGAAATGTGACAGTAAAAATGCCTTGTTGACGTGTCAAAACTGCTTTTCACCTACAAGGCAGATAAAAACTGATTCTTATGGGTAAAGCTGGGAAATTTCACTCTTGCTTAATTGGTGGCTCAATGTGGATGAGTGCCATTTCTTCCACATGAGGGGAAAAGAAGGACTTCTGGAGGATAACCCTCAGAAATTAACAGTTTTTAAAAAAGAAAAGAAAATCATAGACGGACAGCAAAGAACAACTCCCTTTCTCACTACCTTCCTTCTTTTCCTGCCTTTTTCAAGCCATCTCATGACTAACACTTGGGTCAGGCACTTCCTTTGGATCTTCATCAAACCTTTATTCTGCCTCAACTGTGAATAGTGGTCATTTCAACAAAAACAAGCATTTTTAATGGCACATTAAAGAACAAAATGTCTACGTTCAGCAGTACTCAAAGAGACATATAGAGCAATCAAGACCTAATAAACAAGAACACGAAATTTCCAGCCAAATGGTGTCAGTCCCTCTTGTTTTAATAAAGCCTTGAAATCTATCCAAGTTTTGGCAAGTCAAAATAAACAAAAAACACAAGAGTGCACTTGAGCTTAATTTTGATTATCATATGTAGAAGAAAAGTGGGGAACTTACAAACTGAATTCATGTTTGTTGTTGTTGTTATTATTATCATCATCACCATCATCATCGTCATCATTTTCTGTATAGCTGTAAAACAGCAGATTTAAAAATGCATTGAAAACAACAATTTGTTTTAGAACTGAACATGTAACTTTGATTAAAGCGCTAGCACTGACAAAAATTCGCTCCAGAGCGCTCTGGACCTCAGACCAGGGCGTAGGTTCACCTTCAAACAGGCCAGCAACCCTGAGCACAGAGCCAAGATGACAAAGAAGTGGCTTCAGGATAAGTCTCAGAATGTCCTTGAGTGGCCCAGCCAGAGCCCGGACTTGAACCCGATTGAATGGGAAAGAGATGAAAATAGCTGTGCCCCATCCACCCTGACCTTAAGAGGATTTGCAAAGAAGAATGAAGGAAACTCCCCAAATCCAGGTGTGCTAAGCTTGTAGCTTCGTACTCAAGGGGACTGGAGGCGGTAATCTCTGCCAAAGACGCTTTCATAAAGTATTGAGTCAAGGTTGTCTCTGTAAAGAATGCGAGAAGTAAACAAATGGATCACAGTGTATTCGATCCTTTTACAGGATGGACAAAAAAAGACAGTGAGTCTCTATAGTGTTGGTGTGTGGACAAATCAAATTAGTGAAGTTTAAACAAGTTTGTCTCATTTCTTTGAGAAACAAAAGTAAACAACGCTTTAATTTGTCGACAATTGTAGTTTTACAGCCATCAATGAACTCTGGCTGCCTTATTCAGAACTAGTGTAACAGTGATATGGCCAAAACATTTAGTCACGTCTCTGATGAAATCAGGGCAATGACACATTCTCTGAGTAACTTTCCAAATAAGGCAAAACCCAGACGTGGAGAGTCAGTGGTGAACACCTGTTTCCAACAGAGACGAAGGAGGCTGTGAGCACAATAAAACTGTTAATGCGAGCCACTATCAATAAATCAAAGGGCCTGTCTAAAAAGGGTAAGGCCTGCGTCAATGTGATGAAACATTTTGGACCTTTCCCAAATTATGATAAGATGAGACAATCACAGGCAGAAATAATTTAAGCTTACAGTCAAATGTTGAGTGTGTGAAAATAAGAATTTTTGACAAGGTCTGCACATCTGATGGTCAATTTTAAAGTGTGGTCATTTCACTCAAGTTAAAAAAAAAAACGCAGGACCAGCTCACAAAGCTCTGAGATCAGGATGATTGGTCGGTGAACAGAGTATCCTGCAAACATTATGGGAGTTTTTGCGACACTGTGGAGAGATTTGTGATTAAATGCATGAATGTGATTTCCTGGTTGTATGTATCTATAGTCCGTCTTAACAAAGAAAGTAATATCATCACACCTTGGTAGTTATTTTAACAACTATTTTCACTCATACTACAAATGAATATTGGCTCCAAACATAGGTTATTGTCCTCTTTGACCACCAAAAATTGGTCTTGGCCCTGAAAAAACCCCAAAACATACTGATCCAACTCCAATCAATGGGTTTTTTTTGTTACTGACATTCTCCATGCTCACTGCATTCAGACAGTCTACATAATGTACAACAAAAATACTAGTATCCACTTTTCTCACTGTACAAACAAATAACAATCAAATGATAATCTACACTCCACTGTGGCTTCATTAAAAAAAACACTTTCTACTATGCAATCTTATATCACTGCCTAACAGATCCACGGTCATAATCACATAAGACATTTTCATCATCCCTATACCATGAGATTGACAGAAACATTGCATCTCTTCTAACCGAAGCTATCACATCCTTTTGTTTCTGCAGTTAAAATATATTTCATACAAATCAACAGCCTTGCATCTAGAAACTGGGTGAAAAAAAATAATCTTTAGTCAAACAAAAAAGCAAGGGATAGTCATTTAGGTTGTTGTGAGTGCATGCGGCACTGACACTGCTGTAAGACTACAAACAAATGGAGTTACAAAGAGGGAGACAAGCCTGACAAACACTAGATTTTAAGAAAGACTGTATTTCATGACTCCCAAAGTTAAAAAAAGACTACACATTCCAAATAAAACTCAAGTTAAAAAAAAGTTAAGTTGCCCTGTGGCCCTTAAAAGATTATTTCAAAGCAGCCCTGTGTATTCTTCCTTACAAGAGCAATAAATAACAACTGCCTTGAAAATCAAATAATGATATAAGACCCCTACATTGGCACAGTGAGGTCTTAACACTGAGGTTTACATCACACAGTGCGGTGCTGTCTGGCAAAGATTTTAACCTTCGCTACTCTTCAAAGTTATCTAGGAACAGAGTGTGTTGTGATCAAGTTTAGAATGGGACACCTTGCTGCATGAACTACATTATTCTTCTATTTACCACACGAACACTGAAGCAAATACAGTCAACCTCAGATGCAAATATAGCTCTCAGTTGTAACATCATGCAGTGTGTTGGCATTTTGTAGTTGCCAAACTAGTTAAGTGTGACATTGATTCTGGACTTTATGAAAGGATTTCATTTTCTTACTGGTGTGCCGTGACAACAGAGCAACAAACACTCTTGTGTTTTTTAACGCTCACCTACTTTAGGTCAGAATGTGGCCTTCACCTGATTGCTTCAGATAACACAGTTTCTGGTATGAATACAAATGTGGTCCCTGTAAAACGATATCTCAAGAAGCCTCCCACCCTCTGACAGCATGTGTGTGGCAGAGCACTATAAAGGCAGACCAATCAACACAGAGGGGCACAGCCTTGACTAAGACAAGGCACTGATATTGGTTTCCTGCTCCAGGATTTATCTAGAACAATACATTAAACAGTAGAGAAACCTAAATGGGAAACCCAAAACACAAGGGTTCCTCTGTCTCTCAGGACATTTCTACTAAATCGACAAATGATTGACCTGCATTGTGAGAATGCAAGTGCTTCAGGCAATAGCTTCAAGTTTCACAAGCCGATATCACCTTGAGCCAGCGGCTGACGGATTAAACACTGTGAACTTGATGGGTGAGATGCAGCTGAGTCAGCTGACAGCGCAGAGACAAGAACGTTTTTTTAATCTGTTCATCAATGAAGGTGAAAAATGTGTTTGGCAACAGTCAGTCACAACTACAGGAAATGTCTGTGAGCTACAGTATTACAAGCCAGCAAGTTTTTCATCAACTCAAGGGCCGTTTGAGGGACAAAATGAGGATTGCCGCCTTTTACACTCATCTCACACAATTGTCTCAAAATTATGGTTGCATATGTTTGTCACAGTTCAGAAAAGCCACAGTTTCCAACAGAATAAACTACAAAATGAAAAATAGATGATTAAGCACTAAACCACTGAAACACGAGTGAGAGTGACATTTTATTGGTGCAAATATGTCAGAATTCCTTAACTCACAGTTCCCTTCCAATCCATTTAGCGGACCATTTTATGACATGCATGAGTACATACGAGTGGTGGGCCGTAAAATTATACCACAACACTTTCATAGTTGTTTCAGCTTAGCTGTTTTATCAGTCTAAAATACATCCTCAAGCAGGGAGAACCACCAAAATAGAAACATTACTCCCTGCTGTTTGTGTCAAGTGAATCTGAGTTGAGCCAAATCAACATATGAAGGACGTTAAAGCCCCAGAAAGACCTAAAGAGAAACAGTGCAAGGAGGCACACACACTTTCAATTATCAGGGATTATCAGAAGACGTTGACTCTCAGAGAGGAGAACACAAGTGTACCTTACAACTGAGTCACTGTGCTCTTAAACTTTTAACAGTCTTGAGTCTTGTGTTTCACCTTGTCACTATATCACTGACCTCGCCATATGACACTTGTTTTGAAATAGGTATCACTAAACATAGGCCTGGGCGGTAAATCAATTTAAAAAATAATAAATTTGAGTTTCTTCCTCCCCTCACCTTTTGTCTTTAGGGGCTTCCGTAGCTTCCTCCTCCCCCTCGTCTCATTTACAAAGATCTGCTCAAACCACAGGCTATATCTAAGCACAAACACAGCAACAACATGGCTAGCACTAACAAGGAAAGGAGTTGTATCTTCCGTGATTTGGAACTGGTTTGGGATTGTAGCGACAGATGTGGAACAAGTTACTGCACACTGCAAAGTTTGTCTTTAGCCCATTGTTACAAAAGGCAGCAGCACAATAAACCTATTCCAGCATCTAAAACAGAGACATCCAGATGAATGGGAGTAGTGTCACTTATAATATGTGGGAAAATACAGCTTTTCTGTCAACTTCTAACAAGTCTGCCCAATGGTTGGGAGGATGGTCCTCAAAATCACCAGCCCTCACCATCTTTTTGCCAGTCCCAGGTGACAGGGCTTTTGGTTTGCAATTTTCACACCGTTATCCGGCCTCTTATGCTGGCAACTTGGGAGGTAGACCATTTCAGATGCTGAACCAGGGATGTGCTTGTCGGAAGAATGTCAGCATAAGACCTTCGCTTTCAAGCAAACAAGTACAGTCTTGCCTCATCAGCGATGCCAGTGGTGTTCGGCTTATTATACATGGTGATGACAAACTTCTCAAGGATGTTGAGGTTGTTCTCTTCTATGATGGCTGGGTATTGACAGAGCTTTTTGAAGACAGGGGTCATTTAAGGGAAAACTTTAAATGCTTGCTATGCACTTTTCCAGCTACTAAAAAGCTGACACATCACAGCTAGTGAAGGAGTGATGTGTCAGCATTCCACTGGATTTCTTTGGGCCTAGATTCATCGCCATAACATGAATTGGCAACCACCTAATAGACTGCCCTGGCCAAATTCAACCAAAATCATTCCTAAGCCTACATCCTGAAGAGTCACAAAAACACTGACTGCAACAACAAGAATATCTGTGCCACGTGCTTTAATCAACACAGACTTCATCTGTTGCTTGGCTGGATAAGGAGCATGTGTGAAGATTCTGGAGTCGGCTTCTTTATGGTTGCAAGGACTAATGCTTTCAAGGATAATGGGTTTGTTTGAAAGAGCCTGCTCCCCTATAGTCTATCACATTGTAGGTACAAAGGGTCACTATCCTGTCAGCTAGGAACCCAAAGAGCCCAGTCTTGTTGTCGCTGTCTTGCAGTAAGCTTCTCCAGTTGGGTGGTAGTTTGGTTGTCTGTCACTCTACATCCTTCCACTTCACCCATCTCTGACCCTGTTTCAGGCATCAGGCTTGAAGTCCAGTAAACGTCAAAAATGATGTCTGTTGGGGCGCGGATGGCCGAGTGGATATGGCTGCGCACCATGAGGCTATGTCCTCGAGCGGGCGGCCCGGGTTCGAATCCGACCTGTGGCCAATTTCCCGCATGTCACTCCCCACTCTCTCTCCCCTTTCCGACACTATCCACTGTCCTCCTCTATATAATAAAGGCACAAAAAGCCAAAAAAATAACTTAAAAAAAAAAAATGATGTCTGTTCTTTCATACATTGATGAGTATGTCTAGATCTTTGGAACTACATATGGGACAGTATATTCCTCTAACATCTTCAATGTCTTTCCAATGTGAGCAGATGTTTGGACTCTTCCTGGAAGGGATTGCCTGGTTTCTTTCATATTCATTCATGGTAATCTCACATGAGATGCCGACTTGCACTGGTTCACTAACTTGCCGACAAAAACCTAATCCAAAAACCATCCTCTGCCTCAGTGCAGATGGATCCTCAGTATCTCCAGTGGCACCACCATCACTTTGACTGCGTTGGCCTGTTCATGAGCTTGGTCACTCGTTGAGCCTGTGAACTCCCTGAGAGTGTAGTGCACCACAAATTTTTCCTGCTGAAATGCACTGAACACCTGAGGAAAAATATCCTCCCTAAAACTCTAATTTTGAGTCATGCAAAAGCTGCCATCTTGAAAACTGGCAACCAAACTGCAATTTATCTGATACCATTGAGTCCTTGGTGTCAGAATTTTTTGTTTGTTTACTCAAGTTATATTATGAAAAGCTTTTTTATTTTCCAACTTCTGATGTGGCAGCCATCTTAAAATCTAGCCACCATCTTGGTTTTTCGGCTGAAACAAGGTAATATATGTATTAAAAGTTCAGATGTGCTACTGTTGGAAATGTGACAAGAATCAAACTCTGTGAACTCAGTTTGTACCATATTTTAGTTGCCAGCTATATTTAGTAATATTCACAGTCCGGTGCGCTGAGACATATCAGTAACATGCAACCAGCGCTCACCTACCAAGCAGAGTAAACTTAACCTGGACTAGAAAGTCCTCAGGGTCCCTTTAAAGCCTGGCAGCCATCTTGAATTTTCATCTAAAATGTACTTTTCTTAAAGAATACAGTCCAGACATCCAGCCAAATTTGGTGCTTGTATCGCTACATGAAGAGTCTTCTTATGGAATATTGACTTAATCTGCTAACTATAGCCAAAATGCACTAAGACTGTACCATGATGCAACGTGAGCCTTTAGGTGACAACTCCTTGGGAAATAAAGTCATCTTTGTTCAGTGCAAATACACATATTTCTTTGAATGGAATACTAGATTTTTGTCTTGCCACATATAACGTTTTGAAGTCATGTCTAAAAACATATTAGTGCACATCTGATACAAAAGTATGATGTTAAACAAAGTTTCAATGATTAATCAATCTAACAGAACCTGGAGGATTAGTAGAAGTCCTGGGAAAACACAAGCAGTTGTAAAATATTCCAATATTAGAGGTAACATGCACAGCTTCGCAAGGCAGACCATGTAGTAAACACAAAGCTCAGAGATATGAAAGTGGTTTGCAATAGAGCGGTGTCTGAAATTTGATTACAGAAATGCAATGGAAAAAGGGGTGACCCAGTTAGTTAAAGGGCTTTTCAGTTTAAACCACCACACAGGATGTTCTCAGGCTGTCATCAAAATGAGGAAGATTATGTGCTACACTTGCTTTTAACTTACCGATGCTGTCCTTAGTTTTATGATAAATGAATAACTTAACTAGTGCTTCACTGGGTCCCCTCTAGGTCACCTGTGTGTGGATTGCTGTTGTCACGTTTGTCCTTCATCAATCATTGACCAGTGCTGGGTCAGATTTTTTTTTAGAGGAAGTACTCCTGTAGTTCAGAATCACCGTACAGCCTTTGGTAACCATTCACTAATATACAGGATACACAACAGAAGCACTTAAACCAAGTGGATTTGAAATTCATACTTAAACGATAACATACCACAGAAATGACCCAGATTGAGGGAACTTAACGTCTACGTCTGCAACTTATTGGTGGGCAGATCGATCTAAAATATTGATGCATAGATACCAACACTGGTAACAGCATTGATCAATACTTGCGTGCTGAGACTAACACTTAAAACTAACAGTAATAATTGTTGTTATCCATGAACATTTAAATGTTTTACAACAAAGCAGAAAAAAACGAAGCACATGATTATTTTTTGGTTGAGAAATTAACTCTTGACTTTCATTCATGAACAGTGATATTAGTGTAAGCGGTTGTGTGTTTTTCTTGATCAGTTTTGGCACACTTCTTATCTATGTAAGAAGTATCAATTTCAGTATTGATGTCATCAACACCGGCCCTCCATTTACTTGAAATCAGTTTGACAGTAAATTTTGCAGTATCGCACACCACTACTGTGACACATTTGATAAAAACTAGGGGTGGGTAAAAATAATCATTAATCGATGTATTAGGGTGCTGTGCAGGTTAAATAGATGGAGGCAGCAATGGACCAAACAACAACAAAATGGCAACAAAAGCAAGCAGTATCAGCAAGTAAGCCCGGTCCACCAATTTTATGGGCATGAAAATGAATATTGAGAAGTTGTCAACAGGAACTCTTACTATTTGTGTCTAGTTTTACTTACTGAATCAACACGCAGTAATTCAGCGTCAAATCACAACTTAATACTTAAAACCAAGTCAAATTGTGCAGTTCCTAACACTAACCAGCCCTTGGTTTTAGTCTGAATATCCAGTCCAACCGAAGATTTAACTGAACAGGCCTCATGTGGCGCATTAGATAAAAACCGAGACCTCACAGAACAACAAATTTAATTTAAAAAAAGCTCATATTCTTCATTCATATATCCATCAATCTGGGGATAACAGAAATATCAAAGAGCTGGAAAGCTGTTGTGCTCAGGTTGGTTATTTTGAGTCTGTGATCAGGCTATTTAGTTGTCAACATCACATCACTGGTCGATGTGAGACAACACAATGACCACCTACTCAGGCTTGAAACAGTGGCTTTAAGATATTATTTCCAAGACTTTATTATTTCTCAACTTACCTGAATTGAACAAGGTTTCAAACGCTATATATTTATATGCGTGTGTGTGTGTGTGTGTGTGTCTGTGTGCCTATTGAAAAACTGTAGTCTGGTTGCGTTACTTTTGTTGAGAAAAGTGACAGTCAAAGAAAACAATAGTTTGAGCGGAGAGACGAAGTTTCGGTATGACAGAGGGGTTTCAAAGTCATCAACGCTCTTGTATCTAACAGTTTGTTTTTCCATATTTCACCTACCTTCAGCGCGTACTTGTCTCCGGTCTTCCTCTGGTATATTTCGAGCACCTTGCCATTGATGCCCAGCCCCAGCACCAGGCTGGTCACCTTGTAGTCGTCTGTTATGGCGCTCTTCTTGATCTGTAAGCTGGGTCTGGCGTTGAACTGGCCCGGAGGGTTCTGCTGTACGGCCAGGTTCTGCTGCCCCGACGGGTTCGGGAACAGCGGCTGGTTCTGTGCGTTGGACAACATACTCTCGGTCTTTGGTGAGGGACAAACAGCCTCCTCTCACACAAAACTTATCTGGCTTCTCTTCTTGTTTCCCTTTAGTTACACTCCAAGTCGTCTTCCTGTGTTAGCTCAGGCGGCCTGTGTCGAAATGTGAAGAAGTCAGGGCCTCAGGAATAACCGGTGGTAGTTTTGACGTTACAGGTTAACAAAGTCACTTAGTTAGCCTCTTTAATGCTAAGTTAGCACACTGTTAGCATGCTAGCTTGGCTTGGACCCGGGCTTCAGGGCTAACACCACTCAGCTATCGGTTAGCTTATCCATCTCCGCCACAATCCACCGTCCGCCGGTTCCTCAAAAGGCACTTCAGGAACTTTTCTAAAACGTCCCATTAATCGGTTACGGGGCCGTTTTCTGTTATATCAACGTGAAGCCTCGCGACTAAAGTTGAAACAGCGACAACGACACTCAACGACAGACAACAGAGAAAGAGGAACTCGGAGACCACTAGCACGCCAAACACAGTTCACTTTCCGACGGACAGACACCCAAGAGGAGCAGGTTTTACTGCTCACGTCATGGTTGGGGTTTTTCTGCGCTTAAAGGAGAAGCACGGCGGAGGCAGCCACTCAGTTTATATAACAGCACATGGGTCATGGACGGCTGAGACTTTTGAAAAGGCCACTTTGAAAACACCAAAAACAAGGACATAAATTTGGCCATTTTTTAAACATTTGGAATGTAGTTTACACATTCATTTATGCAACAAACTCAATGAAGAGATTTTAGTGTTTTTAAAGTTGAATTGAAAGAACATTCTAGAAAAATAATTCACCAAGTATCAGTTACTGAATAAACTGTTTAAGAGGGACTGGCATAAAGATGTGCAGATATAACTTATTATTCACAGTTTTGGGGCAGTCATCCACATGATAACCAAAAGTGCCTGGTACATTACAGTATATATATATATATTTTTTTTTTTTAATTTAATTTTTTTTTTTAGGTTTATTTGCTAATTTGAGAGAGACTTAACCTTTCAGTTGTTTCATTGGGTGCCCCAGATATGTCTGGCTGATGAAATACTCTGTCCTTGGGGTGGTTTCAAAATTGAAGTCCCAAAGTTGTGTCCTTGATGGTCGCCCCAGATGATATGAACATATTTGGACAACTTTTTTTTTTTGTATATTATGATGGAAATATATAAGCTAATGCTTCATGATTTTGTCAGTAAATACATAACATGTTAGAAATTATGCCAAGTAGGGCAACGGATACATTCAAATTCATTTGGTGTGATTTCAAACAGAAGTTGAGGCTGCCCCCGCATGATGTTTTCAGACTTCAATTAGCAGAAAAAATGACAAATAATTATATGTATGTGGGGAAGGTATAAGACAAACATATTGTCTTTTTATGTAGTTTGAGTTTTTTTCTTTTTTCAACAGAAAACTTTAGCCAGACAGAAAAAGTAGGCTTCACGTCATTGAACCACACACAAACTGGAGGAACTCAAACCTGAAGTCACTCTATGCCATTGAAATACAGTTAAAATGAAGCACTGCAGTGTCATTTTTGATACCTCGATATTTATATCCCCTGGTACTGTCCACCCCATGGGTGTTGTGAGGGGGGGATCAAATTCACCACAGAGGTCACTGAAGTTGGCAGGATAATCCTCTGCTGTTCTGGAGACACCCTCCAACATTGTTGAGATAGGCTATGAGACAAAAATAGACCCAAACAGTCATGACTTTCAGCCTGATTTTGTCAGCAAAGTGTAAATCCATGCATTTAAAGTTGTTAGTTGATGTCTGTCATGTTCATGTGTCTGTTCTGATCTTAAAATTTCCCCTGTGATAAACTTTCCAGGAAGACACCCTTCCTTTTACTCTCTTCCTGTTTTTCCTGTCTTGAGAGAATCAACTCTGAGCTTTGCTTTGATCTCTGAAAAAAAAAATATATTTTTTTTTTCCTGTTGGTACTTTCCGTCTAGGTTTTGCCTCTGATAGTGGTGTGCAATACTGCAAAATTTGGTATCACTCTGATACCATGTTAAAATAGGGTCAGTGTTGCCAATATCTGTATTGTTATCAATATGCTTTACATAGAAAAAGCAGCTTGTCAGAAATAAGCAAGACCAACTCACAAATACAAAAACAAACATTTCTTTTCATGAATGATAGTAAATAACTCATCTATCAACCTGAAAGAATCATGTGCTTTAGTTTTTCTTGTTGTAAAATAGTACTTTTGAATATTCAATATTCAATATTCAACAATTACTGTATTCCAGCAATAAATGTATAATTTTGATCAAATGGCTTTTAGTTTAAATATTGCTGAAACAAAATAGCTTTCGTAAAATCAGCAGTTTACTGATAATTTGAATTATAATCTCGTCATGCAAGTATTGATCAAAACTGATAGAAATGTTAGAATCAATATATAGGTATTTTAGATCTATCCACCCACCAGGAGCCTCCAGTAGAAATCATGATGTGCTGTACTGCCAAAAAAATGTTCTTACTGCCACTTAGCTTTTAAGCTATAAAGATGGGATAGATACTTACCAATATTTCAGATATCAAAATAAAAATGTAACAACACTGGATGGCTTATGTGTGCAAATTTTAAAACTGTAATTATTTGTTGTGGAAATCCCTGAATCTTATTGTAACATGATCGAAATTAAATATTCCATAAAAATATTGCAAGAATTTCGCAACACCTTCGCAACACTTGCTGAGATAACAAGGTCATTCCATGAGGATCTTGTTGGCTGGTTCATGACATGTTTTGAACACCAAAATCTTACCGCAAACCCTGCCACCCATGGGACTCCAGTGTGCTGGCCAGTCAGAGGGGTGCAGGTTTGCAGAGCATGAGGGTCTTAAAGTGACAGCACGTGAAACGAAGCATTTTAAACAGGTGCTGGATGAGGGTTTTCTGAAACACCAGTGTGAGGGGGAAAAAAAAATATGAGCTGAAAATTTGAGCTGTAGATCAGGGAAAGCTACTTTGGGGGTACAAAGACAGATAGTATGATACTAACAAAGGTAGTATCCCCTCTTTTATTATATCCAATGAGAGTGCAAATGTTTGCCTAAGGAGTAAAATACACCAAAGATGGCAAAAATAATATAAGGAATGAGTCAAACCTTGTTGTTTAGGCTCTTTTTTGCACCTTTAAAGTAAATGTTTGATTTTAAAATTACTTTTAATAAAACCCACAAAATTCATGCCATTTTTTTTTTCTTTTTTCATTTGATGGACCTTTTATGCAGGAAATTTTTATACCGTTGAAAGGCATGGTTAAGAAACAGTTTGTAAGAAATCAATAAATGTGCAGTGTCAATGTGAAAAATAGAAATAAACCAATGAGAATAGTTAGTAATATTCACATTTGAAATAAAGAATGAATGATTAAGAAAAACCACAGTCACAGCCACAAAAGCCACAAAAGATGCATTTCATCGAATTCAGTTATGACTAGTATTTGCTTATATGGTTATTATAGAAAAAAAACATATGCAGCTACAATCAGAATTATTACAGGGTTTTTTTAAAAAAAAAACAGCCATGCCATGGTTTCTTTCTAATCCATTTTTATGATCTCATATTACTTCCATTCTTGATTTTCTAACTCCTTAGAAATTTTTTTTTCCATTGAACTATTCTTTGAACTAATGGCAATTTGAGTGCAGCCCCCCGTTGTAACCAGTAGATGGCAGAGCAGTCTGAGTTTTTATTAGAATGAGATTCTGGCTTTGAATGATCTTGGCCCCATTGGCCTTGTTTTTTTTAACGGTGGGTATGAAACCCTTTCAAAAAACACAAGTACAAGTCACAAGATTTATAAAGTGTTAAAACAAAAGATGTTACAGGGGTTTTTTTGCCTCACAGTACTTGAATATTATTGTCCTTCTGTAGTTTACCTGAAACACCTTGACTTTGGTCTGTATAGTGACTCAGATTAAAACCATTCTTGGCCTTGAGAGTCTTGTGTTGATTAAACTTCACAGCCTTGATGGTTTTGAGAATTCATTGCTGGAATGCCACAGTATGTAGGTTAATACCATGGCCGTGTGAGTCGAGCTGCTGCCAGCTGTATGTAGGGGGTGAAAAAAAGAAAGAAAGTCTGCCAACCTCATTTCCCAGTGATTCATATAGCTTGGGTTTGTTGTCAGCTAAGCTATGCACTTAACTAACCTCTTTTTTTTTATTTTTGCAAACAGTGGTCCCTAATCGCATTGGATTTATTGACGGGCTCAGATATGCTGCATTATGCACCAGTGAAAATGGGGACAAGAAGAAGGGAATCTAGATTTCACAAAATTAACAGAATATATAAGACCCATGACACTGTCAAAATCCACTCTGCTTTTAAGGCAAAAGGAATAGCAAATGAAATCCTATAGATGGGTCAGCAAGATCATGCCCAGCTGATGAGAACACATTCTATACGAATCATGAATATTGTTAAGTTTCATTGGATCATTACTAGTACCAGATGGAAGTTAATCGTTTTTGGAGACTTGAACAAAACGGGGAGGATCTGAATGCTGTTATGGATTACTGCGGCAATTTATTGACGAAATGTAGATAGTACAGCTCACACGATTATCACAACAGACAGGCACAGACAACGGGGACCTGGGAAGCAGGTAAAGGGCTTGTTGCTAGGTTACATTTTCGTGGTGATAAACTGGTAGAGGAAAGAACAGATTTAGAGGATATATGAGGTGAGTGGCTCATGGGGAAAGAAGTTGAGGTAAGGAGGCTGGGGGAAGGTCCGGTGAGGGGAATGAGGTGATTTCAGAGCCAAGAGGAGGGCCTAGATCCTAAAGAGGGGCAAACAAAATCCAAAGTCAAGATTGGAAAGCAAAGGACAGTAGGAGGTGGGAACAGAGCTTTGTGAATAGACCTTGAGGGTATAAATGAAATTGTAATTTTATAATACAGTAGATGTGAAATCTTGACTATGGCTAACTATGTTTTCTAAAATGAGTCCTTCAGTGTCTTTGAATTGAAAAGTTTGATCTTGTCTTCTTTAGTGCTACTCATCCATACAATTCATGGACTGACAGGTTTAGAGAAATGTGATATGATTTATGTCAAAAAGCAGATGTATTTTACCTTTATGTCCATATATTGACCAAACAACACTGGCTTACAAAATCGCACAGAGCCTATCATCTAGGAGCTCAACTCTAAGTTGAGTAATCAAATCCAACTAAATAAAGTTCCTGGAGTAAACAGAAGACATTACACAACAGTTCCCAGATAAATAAAGCGTCCAGCCATAAGTAAACTGATCTTCATGTGTAAAATTAGTGGAATGCCCCTTTACTATCTACAGACTTCTGATGTGGTAGGGATGATTAATGTGAAGACTGTGTCAGAAATACTTGCTAACATGAAAAGTTTCAGCCGCACCACAGGTTCCTCCATGAATTTGAATAATTATATGAATTAACATATTAATATCATTAAACATTTTGCAACTTCAAAAAGGAGCAATTGGTCAAAACAAAGACACTTTTTAAACCAAGTTTAAGGATGCATAAAAATGCATTTATTTACACCAATGATTAATATTATGCTTTCATAAGAAGACAAGATCTAATTAACTTATTCAGTCTTTAACTAATTCAACATTATTTCCTGGAAACATTTCAATCAGTGCCCTTTAGCTCTCTTCATGGAAGTTTACGGGAAATTGCTTCCAAGTTTGTCGACAGAATAAATAGAATAATTTAATATATAGGTGTTATGCAAGATTCCTCAAGTTGACAACCTGTAGACAAGTGGCTGGCAGAACCCGAGGAGAATGACAAGCTTGTCCTGGAGTTCAGTCCCCTTTTGGATACACATCACTGTTATTATCTGCAGTTACGTAAGAGGTGCACAACATGTCCTCACGTATCCCATATTTTATACTGGGGTACATCTTTAAAAACACTAAGACGTGTATACACATAAATGCACTATGAGAGTGCGCATGTGCGTGTGCCTGTGTGTGTGTGTGGGGGGGGTGTTGAAACTGGAACCTGTTGCCTGAGCTTTGACAGCTTTGTGCTGATAAATTAACACAAGTTACAGAGTTACAGTTACCTAGCACAGCCCCAGGCTCATGTGTGGCTCCTCTTCTGACACTTGGGTGTTCTCCCCAAGGAAAGTGTCATGGATCCATCCTCTATTCACAGAAATTGTTCACATCACACTGACTCAACATGAAAGTTTCTGTCAGTTTATGCCCCAGACAATGTCCAAAAGTTCGGCCTGCTGTACCACCACCAGCAGGAATGTGAGGCCTGTGCAGAGAGCTGCATATTTTGGCATGCTGACATTTTCCCAGTTCTCCTGCTCCTTCCCAGAATGCTCCCTTTGACACTCTCTCTTCTTTCACAAGCCTCCTTTTAACTTCCTGACAGGAAGGAAATCTTAGGGGTAAGAGGTGCATCCCCCTGCCTCTATCTCTCCCTGTGTTCTTCATTAGTGTGCGAAAAGTCAGCGCAAGTTTGGATCAGTTATTTTCAGGCTGGCCAGAACCTGTCTTTGTCGGAATAATCCTCCACGGTCGCCCAGTGACTGAAACTTTAGCCAGGCTCTTGATATAGACCCACGGTCAGCACTGGCTCTGATGTAGAATTCTAGCACCTGAGCACTCACAAGCCTCCCTCCCAACATGGGACCTGTTGAACCTGCTCACCCCTCTGATGCACGCAGACACACACATACACCCCTCTATCATCCCCTTGAATTATCCCCTACTCACTCTTGCTCTTTTCTCTTGATCTCTCTTTCGCACTCTAATTTCTATATTGAGCACCAAGAACCCAAAGCTGCACATGATCTCAGTACAACCTAATTTATCTGTATCCCTCGACCACCATTTGTTTACACATGGCCTGATCTTTAAAGGAGAGTCTGCAGAAACTAGAAACTTTGTGTCTGAGACTGTCTGTCCGTCTGCCTGTTTACCCGCCCGTCTATTTGCGTTGTGATGTGCTTGCAGCCTGGTTCACCTCAGTGAAACATGATAAAACTCTCAGAGGAGAGAGATGAAGAGAGATGAGAGGTTGTTCCCCAATTCTTGTTTCAGTGGAGCCAAATGCACGGTCCCTTTGGGATTCCAGCTCTTAACACTGGCTCTTAACTCCCTCTCCTCTCTCTCTTATTTTCACACACACAAACAAGGTCATAAAAGCTGATCAGTCACAGACTTATCAGCTTCAAGGCAATGCAGTGATGAAAAGATTTAAAGTGTGCCAAGCCTGTGTCTCTTTCAGCCTTCTCACAGGCCTCTGGAGGTGGAGTTGTACCAGGATCTACAGAGGACTGTCAGATTTTTGCACATTTGCGTGCTTGATGAGGCAGCAGGGCTGAGCTGAATATAATTTATGGATATCACTCATAAATGTTTGATTATGATTTCAGCTGTGTTATATTTCTGTTGTTCTTTCAGTATGTTTTTTTCTACTCGTACAATGCTCTTAGCTGTGCATAATTTTATCTTGCACATTTACCTGCACATGTAAAACCACACACAACAAGGTTCATGTCCTGCACAAGTTGTCTTTTACAGGAGAACAGCTCAATGGCATAGTAACCACCAAGGAAACCATAAAACTGGTGGGTGCCTGTATTGGCCTGCAGGCAGCATGTGACCAATGCTGGAATCCCCCCTTTCATCTCTGATCAGGACTCTGAACAACACAAGTCCCTTTGGAGGAATGACGACCTTCATTTTTTTGTTAAAATGGCCTTTTTTCAAGCTCATCTCAGACCTGTTGCAGGGATGAAAAGCTATGTGTTGATGAAACAGGAGTTAAACTGAAGCCGAAATTAGGCAGTCCTTCAAAACATTGCAGAAAATTGTGCAAAGCGAGTGTGAGTAATGAACCTCTGATGGCTCATTTGAGGTTAGTAGGACAACTTGTTAGCTTCTGTGAGAGCTGTTGCTCTCACGTTTTGGTCACATGGAAGGTCCTGTTCCCCCTCTTGCACCCCATTAAACAAGAGAGTGCTTGATGACAGGGGCTGCTTATTTAGCCCACTTCAGCTGCCAGCATATCTTCTGCCCTTCTCAGCTGTAAAGTATGGCCTAATTTGATTTCCTTTTTACTAATAAACAAGACATACATGCACACACGTTCACACACTTATCCTTTTCACTAGCATACTTGCAGTTCTCTGTCCATGGTTTCTTTCTCATATTTGCACGCGCGTACACGTACACGCACACACACACTCAGCTCTGATTCTGCTGACCCATGTCACTGGGTCAGGAGGATGCTCCAGTTCTCCCATACAGAGAGAATTTCTGCAGTTATTGCTGCTTTGGAGCACAGCAATAACTTCCTCATAGACACAACAATGTCACATTGCTTTTTTTTTCTCTCTGCATGATTTACTCCTGCTGCTGACCCAATGAGAGAAGATACAATCTCACGCTCATTCATGTAATCACCTGAGAGGGTCAGTTTCAGCACTTGGACAAAGTACCTCAGTTCAGTCTGAGAAGACAAATATGAATGAGCCTGATTTTTGCTTATGTGCATTGAATAGTATAAAATAGATGTATATTCATGCATGTGTGTGTAAAATGATAGTAGCCATAACCTTTGCTTTGCTCAATCTCTTTGACAGATTGAAGTATAGTTTACAGCGGATATTTATATTTGTGTATCGACTTCACTTCAGCTTCCTGTGTACATGTGTTCAATCAATATCAGTTTACATCTTGTCTTCACTTGTTATGTGCTTGCAGAATTCTCTGATTGATTTTCTGCTTTAGAATCTCTGTCTGGTGTTAAGTTAGAAAAGTGATGCTGGTAGTTGATATTCCCATGTCTGTTCGTAATACACTGCCTGTCCGAAAAAAAGATCATGCACTCTAATATTTTTTTGGACTACCTTTAGCTTTATTTTAGCATCATGTTGTTGAACCTAGACCTGACCAGTTGCATCAATCCCAGATCATAGCCCTGCCCCCACAAGCTTGTATAGTAGGCATTAGGCATGATGAGTGCATCACTTCACCTGCCTCTCTTCTTACTGCACCCATTGCTCTTGAATAGAATAAATATGGACTCATCAGACCACATGACCTTCTTCTATTTATTCAGAGTCCAATCTTTATGCTCTCTAGCAAACTGAGGGCTTTTTTTCCCCATTAGCCTTATTGATTAGTGGTTTTCTTAAGGCTACACAGCTGTTCGCTTGAGTTCCCTTTGCACTGAGCATATGATGAATGATTTGTCTCTTCATAAGGGTTTATGTTTCCAGCTGAAAGATAATCGCACATGCAGTAATTATCCAATTGGAGGCTTGTACCTATTTGTCTTGTTAAATCCAGGTTGAGGCTTTTTTTTTTGGCCAAAGCAACAGTGACAGCTTCACAAGTCTCCTTCTTTTTTTAATTTAACCTGAACCTCAAAATGTCAGCCATACTTCCTCCTTAGAAACTCAAAATTGAATCTGTACAGCTCAACCTGAGGGTCTTTGGGAACCACCGCCCAAATATTTTTTAGATTTAGCATGACTCTGTTACCCTAAACGGTTTTATGGACAGTATCTTCTCATTGGGCCTACAAAACTGGCTCCAGTGAGTTTCCAGGGGCAGAAGTACCAAACCTTGGGTTCCCTCCTTGAACTAGACCATGGGAAGAAATCTCTCTATAGAGCATCCAGAAGCCCAAAGCTCGAAAGACTTACATAGACTGGCTGACCTGAGGGAAAGGCCTTTCCCACTGGCAGGGGAAGGCCTTGGATTAAATTATTGGGTCTGGCAACCTCCGATGCTGAAGAATGATGCCAGGGGAAGTCTTTAAAACTGCAGCCTCAATTGTCCATTTGAAACTAACTTGAAAAGCAAAGGGATCCAGACTTAATGATGGATTCTTTAATTTTCTGCAAAATGCTTTGCTCTTATGAATTAAGAAAAAGATTTGGTGTGTCAGATCTCTTCTTTACTTGTACCCACTGCACAGGGCTGAATTTTATCTCAATTCAAATGTTTTGCCCAAGTTAACTGACAGAAGGGTACGTGAGCCAAGTGCCCACCTCAACTCCATTGCTCTGGGGTTTTTTTTTTTGTTTGTTTGTTTGTTTGTTTTTTGGGGCTGATTCAAAGTTACATTCCATAACCTTTTTCATAAGATAATCAGTGACCTCTTGATATGTTTTATGAGCTCCATAGTGGTTTTGTAGTGGGACTCAAGCCTTCAGTTACCTGGCATCATGGATCATCCAATGAACAGAGCAGATTTTTGATCTGGATTAAATATTAGATTTAACCTTTCAAACATAACTTTTAAAAATGTTTCTGAGCATTTTTTTAATTCTCTGGGTATAGAGCCAGGCTAGGCTGAAGTAAGTACTGCAAGCACGTGGGAAAGGTTTCAATCTCCTATTTCAACCGAGAGAAAACAAACTGGCAAATTTCCAGAATGTGTGACACTTCTTTTAAAAGGGGAGAAAAGACATGCACTGGGGATCCAAAAAGTAGTAAAAATGTGTGGCCTGTGGAGTAGTTGTGTTCTTGTCAGAAAAAAGCCCCATAAACCTTTGTTATCAAAAGGCACAAATACAGCAGGGCTGTATGACATGAGGTATCAGAGAAATACTAATATTCATGGACATCTTTTACTTCAACAAAAACCATAACATATTCTTCCTCTGTTCTCTAAACACAGAAGATCCATATTTTTTTCTGTCTGTCCGTCTCTCCTACTCGGTCCCATGTAATCCAATAATCCATCTTAATCCAAACTGAAATTACAAGAGGTGAAAGAGCCACTTTGTGTATGAGATTATCCTCCAATTGAAATCACTTTGATACTTTGTGTTCATGTGTGCACTATATTTACATAGTATGTTCACATACATTTTTGTGTGCATGTATGTATGTGTATTGTGTGTTGGTGTTGTGTGGTTGTGTTGGTGTGCTAGTCGTACATTAACGAGCAGCTGTTACTGAAGCCCTCCCCTTGCCTTCCTTATCCCTTCGCTCTGTTCAGTGCATTAGCAGAGGTCAGTTCAGTACTCTTTAATCCTACCAGTCTGATCCCCATCACGTTTCACCTCTTTCCCTCAGCCTACTGCCCCACTGCCCCTGCACGTCTGCTCGGCTCGCTTCACCACAGGAACCACATCTCTCAGTCTAGTGAGCCTTGAGGTGGCTTTTAGACAGCCGTACCTGACACACCTGTAACTTTGCCTCCTGAACTGGAGATAGCACGCTCATTTTGCATCTACTATCATTAAAAACAGATGGCTCAGATAAGAGCCCTTTAAGACTTCTCAGTTTAATCATCCCTCTCTTGTTGTCCTGTCTGTCATCACAAAGCTGAGATGAAATCCACTGTGAATTGCAATCGGACTGTTAGTCATGTGTTCCTCGAGTCCCTTGCGGTTGCAATGCTCCACTCCTCACTATTTTTAAGCTGCCCAGCTGGCACTACCACCCAGTCACTTCTCCCCCCACCCACTTGTCACAGATGCACCCTTGCATACACCCACATTGATGTGTGTGCATGTGCAGGGTTGGTATGACGGTCCTCTGCCTTCACGATGCCCTTGTATGGTTGTATGACCCACAGACCGGCATGCCCCACTGGTATGGATTTCCATTCCTGGAGCTCTCTCAAACATATATTCCCTTTCACCAATATTGTGTCCTATCACGTCTTTAGCCTAACTGTCCCACTTCTGACATTCATGTACAGTATACCCATGTGGATAGGAAACCCATACACCTGTCTACATTATATGAGATGTGAACTCGTGCCATTTTCTCACATGGGCCGTAAATAGGTGTCATAATAGACCTTGAGTCCATACTGCCCATACAGTGAACACACAACAGTGCAGTGGCTGCATCACGTTTCCAGAGTGCATTTCACCAACTGATAGGATTAGTAACATTAAGCCCTGAACTCTTGAACTCAGGACTTAATGCATTCAGAGAACACAGAGGCCGGACTGCCACTGTGTAACCCAGCAGGCCTCTCATAGCTGTTCTGTATTTCTGTTTCTTTCCTTTTATATAGTTTTTTTTTTTTTACTTTTTGTTCAGTCATGAGTATTAGTTTTCAAGTGTGTTTGTGTGCCAGCCAAGTCTGAATCTGTCTGTACACCATGCAACTGCCATGTGAAAAGTGTCCCTCACTTAAGTTCCTGGGTATTTTTATGGGTGTCACAGCAGATAGAGATCCAGCCTCTCTGGAAGCTTAAGGTCCAATATATGAATAAAACAACTTTTTGAAAAAGTACTCGTAATGCAAAATTTTCCATTTGTTTTTTCAATTTCATTTACATTACTAGGATGGGTGTTTCTCTTGGTATACATTTAAACAAAATGCAAAACTGGAAAAGTTTTCCTGGTGCTTGAACTTCATCACAGAAAAAAAGAGTGGAGCTCTCAATAGCTTCAACTCCAAGTATGTTACATTATGCTGCATTGCCTTACCGAACTCTTCATCACCCAGTGCAACAAAGCTCTATTTATTGATGTGTTATGTTAGGTCAGGTTAGGTTATGATACTTTGTATGGTTCAGTATTTCATGTATTGGCTTTTTTGTCATGTGTATTCACAGTGTTTCTTTTATGTTGATATATCTTCTGTGTCTATGGGTCCAAAGTATTTTTTATGTATAATTCGGAGTGATTCTTGTCTTGTGTGTTTTCTCTTGAGTTTCCAGTTTGTTTTGGTATTCTGCAGTTATTGCTCCCTGTGTGCCTGATTTAGTCTGACCTCCTGCAATTGTGCCCCTGCTCTTCAATTGCACTTATTAGTTTTACCTGTGTTTGTTTACTCTTTGTCTATTTAGTCTCTGTGTTTCTTCAGTTCTTTGTCTCGTTTTCTGGTCATGTCTTCTTGCCACATCTTCAAGTCATGTACTCATGTGCCAGTATGTCTTTTCTTGTGTAAGAGGTTTTGGTATGTATGTATGTATATATGTATGTATGTATGTATGTATGTATGTATGTATGTATGTATGTATGTATGTATGTATGTATGTATGTATGTATGTATGTATGTATGTATTAAGTGTTTCTAAGGGTTTGGATTTTTTGAGTTTGGATTATTTTTGTTTGATAAAAAACTCTGGATAAATCTGATTCTGGGTCCTCTCTCTCATGTTTTGACAACTCATGACAGGATAATCTGACCAGAAACTGGACCAACAGATTATTTGGATTATAATGTCCAGTTTTCTAAGATAAACTAGTTTAAAACAATATGAAGACGTACATCCATGGTTGTGGAAAGTAAGTGTGGTGGGTCAGAAGCAGGTTATTCATATTTCCTGGGACTCAAGGAGGCCGCCATCAGAGACATAGCCCACAAGGCCACACGTCTTAGACGTCTTCCACCTAAGCTGTCACCAAGCAAGCCACTGTCTCTGCAGGACATCAACCACCTCCTGTTCCTTGCTCAGAGGCCCTGCTGAGAATATTTCTTGAGACTAGATAGATTACTGCTACCCTTTAGCAGTTGATAGTCAAACTTCTGTTCCAGTTTATCAATAAAAACTTGGGCATCAGGATCCTGTATGGGTAATGCACCTGCCATTGAAATATACCTTATGCAACCCCCTGAAACAAACAAAAACACATAAAAACAACATTAAAAAAAAAAAAAAAAAGTTTGTTGATACATTTTGATGAGGTTTCACAGCAGGACAAGCCGGCTGGTTGTACAGTGCTGAATGGACAGGTATCATGGTGATATCGATATTCTCACTAACAACCACAAACCATAATAAAAAAATTATTACACAGCCCTGAAAGCAAAGAACAATCCTTAACTATTTAACTCCTCCAGCACCATCAGATTGCTTGAAAATGTTTCTCCATGACTCCAAATAATGTTGTGTTGCTTAACAAAGAGCTCAAGCTCTTAATTTAGCCACCAGTGAACTATAGACATTAACACAGAGCAGAATAAATGAATTATTGATGCCCAGCTAATGGGCACTATTCAAACATGTCCTCAAACTCTCCCAGAGTTTGTGTGGGTGCCAAACAGAAATCCAGACAAAGAGAGAGAGATAGAGAGAAAAAAAAGTCTACAGTGAAGTGTGATTACAATTTTGGCAGCCAGGAGAAACCTGTCTCCCTTCTCCCCTCCTCAGTGGGTCACTTTGTTTCCTGTCAGAAGCAGGCGGAGACTGGCACTCCAAACTGTGCCATGGAAAAAGCACTTAAGACAACAATTGACCCAACAGCTGCTGAAAAAGAGAGAAGGATGAATGAGACACAGGACATGGAAAAGAATGAGGCCAGTGGGGCTCCCCCATGCGCAAACATATAAACATAAATATAGATATCGACTGTGGATGCTTCTGGTGCCACACTGTCCTGCAGACATTAGCTTGTAATTTACTGTTGAAACCTTCTGGGAATGTTGACAAGGCCCTTTTATTCCTTTTGACACAGTGATACAGCATGTCATCTACAAACTAGATTAACCATAATCAGCGTTCAATTGACCCACCAAGTACCCACTGCTGCTGAAGTGCTGGCTGTTGTGAGAGCTCTCAAAGTACAAATGGCGTGACTGGAGCACTCTAAATTGTTGTTCCTGCATGACCAGATCAGCAGCACAAAATAGCATTTTCCCAGAATTCCTCTTTCTTGTTGAATAATGCTGCCCTATATTGGATTTTATACTTGGAAGGCAGTTTTGGTAAACGTCAAAACAAGATGTAGCATGTGACAGAAACTGATGAGTCTGTGTTTACATTGATGCAAGCATAAACACACACACAAACATGGAGAGACAGGCTTAACAGGGCATCATGCTTTTTTGACTTTTCTCTTTGAAAGCACCTCCCAGTGAAATAAAAGTTAAATAAGAAACCTGTAAAGTAGGTCAATTCATCTCAAGCAGCATCAATCTACTTTGTTTGCTCGACTGTTTGTTTGACTTGGGGGATATCAGATTTAGTTATAATATTAAAGAATATAGTAGAAAATCCAAATAGATTATTACATTAAAAAATATACCTCCTGGTCTATAATGGTTTTACAGCTTTACTGATTTATTTAACATGCTTGCTGTCATGATTTAAACAACAGCGCTACATGAATACCGATAGGTACTTACCTTGTTGCAATGTATCTGGTGGAAAATTGCCTTGAACAAAGGAAAGTGTTAAAAGAAAATCTGCTTTCCATTCATTTTTCAGAACAAATGCAAACCTTGTTAAGAGTCAGATCGACGACAGTGGAAAGTTTGTATATGAATGCTGCGGCCAAAGGTGTCGCTGCAATCCACTTCAGACAGAGAGTACTCTGTGTCCCTTAAACAGTGAACTTAAATTGGTCCTTCATTAATGTGTCCCACTGATAACTAGTATTATTGCAGACTGTAAAAAGATGCAAGTTGAACACTCCTGGTTTAAGATTTGATGAATTTTTGCTGGCTCTGGTATACGTCAAACAACCTGCTTCCATAAAGTAAACTATAAATTCAAAGCTTGTCAATAAGCTGGTTTCTGTTATTGAATGAGTTATTATAATCATCAGTTATTTAAATGGCCAGTATTTGTTTCAATGATTGAATTTCATAATTAACAGCCTTTTTGACGGATCCAAAAATATTTCGGCTACTTGCTAAGTCCCTTTCGGACATGCTGTGGTTGCACCAGTATAATACACCAGCAATCATAAAGTAGTCTTTTGACTTCAAGCTTTGGCTGAGAATGAAATCACACTGTTCAGTCCATCGGAGCAGAGCATCAAGAGCAGGACTACCAGACTGAGGAACAGCTTCTTTTCTTAAGCTGTGAGACTGTTGAACTCTGGTGGTCCCCTTTAGTGCCCCCCCGACAAATGCTCACTGCAATTTTTGCAGTGTATTATTTTATTCTGTCTATTTGTTACAAAGGCTAGTTGATTGTGTTCTTCTTTTATTCTCTTTTTTATTGTATATTTGTATATATTTATTATTCTCACCTCTATGATTGGGCTTGCTCCGGGACCAGGGTAAGCTAATTTTGTCCCACCCATGTTTTACATGGGTTGAATGACAAATAAAACTCCTTGAATCCTTGAATATGAAATCAAAGAATTGATTGAAAGCTCTTTTATAGGCTGCCGTCTCCTGTAAACAATGATGCTTTACCCAATGAACTAATGGCAATTTTTTAGATTTCTTAAGTCTATATCTTTTGTGAATTTTACTGGCAATTTGGTAATAGAAGCCATATTTTTTTCTTAGAATATTAGGCAACATACTCAGATCAAGGTGTCTGGGGTAACTGCTGAGTGAATATAGTGAACAACCCTGGGCCCCAACAACAAGTCATAAGCTAAAGCAAGCTTAGCAACAAGGAGGATCATTCCAGAAGATTCCTGGCACCCAAAGTCCAAAAATTCCCTGCTAAAGGTTGTCCTGATTTCTTCCTGAAACCTGAATCCAACCACATATATCCCATTTACCCAGCAACAGAAGGGTTGTGACATCAGCATCCTGACTGTAGGTGCCTCAGCAGACAATAGGAGTCCACAGCTTCACTGAAGATAAACTGCTGTCCCATTGTCTGAGTTATTGACAGCTGCATATCTCCCAGGACACATTTTCTCTCTCGGCAGAGATTATGTCTCAAGTAGATTGTCTTTAGTCGGCACATATTACCTAACACCTGACACATAAGGGTGGTTGGGCAGGAAAGAAACTAAACAAAATAAAAACAAAGACAGCACTTGACAAGAAGCTTGGGTTTTAAACAAACACTGACCTGAATGCTTTAAATGTGTTTAATGTTAGTATAAATAAATAAATACAAAGATTAATGCAGAAATCAACTTTTTTTCTGCAATGATTTTGTGTCTGTGAAACAACAAAGTAAGATGCTTTATAAGAATGCTTATACAGCAGTTGAAAAAACAAAATAAAAAAGGAATAGACAGTATAACACAAATAAAAAATGATCACACTTGCTTTGCCTTATAACAAGGAAACTTTTTGAGTGAAAAACTGACTGTTATGTTTTGCTCATAGTAGTTATATATCCATTCAAAATAAAAAATAACTGTGATCCAATAATTTGACATTGAAGGAAGACAAACATAATATTTGTGATTTGATAAAGTTAGAGAGAGAGAGAGAGAGAGAGAGAGAGAGAGAGAGAGAGAGAGAGAGAGAAAGAGATAGCCGTGCCCTCTGAACTTTGGTGTATGTGGGTTCACAGATATTGCAAAACTGACGCCTCCAAAGTGTCCTTGAAGCTTTTTCTCCGAGTGTTGCTATGCAAGGATTCCACTTTGAGACTATAGGAGAACTAGAAAGACGCTACCATAAAAACATCAGCAACCTTACACACACACACACACACACACATACATACAGGAAAACAGACAGTCAGATTCATCTCTGTAGACAGGGGATGAGTCATTCTCTATTCCAGTACCAACTTTGACCCAGCCAGGTCATGTAAACAAGACAGGGAAACTGAAAACCTAAATATGGGGGCTGCAAATACAGTAACTATAGAAACAGACAGGACAGGCAGCCTTGGTTTTTTAACTGGTAAGGTGAATTTAAAGGTCTCAGTGTACTACCTTCTGCCAAAAAAGAAAGAAGAAAAAAAAAAGAAATCACAGAATGTACTTTTGTGCATGCATATTGCAGCTTGTGGAGAATGCAGCTTGGTGGGTTTGTTGGGCAAATGTTCCTGGAGCAAAACCCCACCTCACCCAACGATCTGACTCTGTTCAGCCTGTGTAGACATGTGCTCAGCTGTGCATTTGTGTGAGTGACTGGTGTTCGCTCAGCTGTGAGTGTGTCATTGTGTGCATATGAGTAAGGAACAGAGGGCTGGAGTCTGCTTTTGTGCATGTGGGGACATGTGTTGTCTCTTTTTCACTGTGTGTGTTTGTGTATGTGTGTTGGTACAACAGGGGGGACTAACGCTGCATTCTCCTGCTGCTTCCATTGCTTGGTTTTGTACCTCAGCTGTCCCAGTGGACCCGAGCCAGGCGACTCACATAGCTCTGGTGTGTGTCTGCACTCTGTGACCCACGACTGTGTGTGTTTATAGTTGTATGTGTGTGACCGTATTGTCTGTTCCAAGAAAAAGGCTTGTTTAAATGAGGGAGTGGAATACAGATGACCCTGGATCACTAGTATAGCCAAAGCTTCAGTCCAGACAAGACAAAGTCCTCCGGTCGATCAAAAGAAAAAACACACCAAATAAAGACATTTCTTATGGCATTTTCACTGTGAGAACAACAAAAACATCCTTTAAGTGTTGCCAGCCCCGAGGGAAATGCTTCTAGTTCTCCAGGACACATCAGTCAGTCCGTCAAATCCCTAAATACAGGTTGAGTAAGTAAGCCGTCACAAGTAGATGTGAAAAAAAGACAAAAACTACAAAGTCTGAGTCCGGATGCTTTTAGTAGATGCTTTTGAAGCCTTTGCGGTAGCAGCAAAATACACCCTAACAAATCTTCAGCCACAGAAGTTATAATCAGGCAGACTTTTATTGTGACATGTTATGTCAAAGTAGCTTTTTGCTTCAATTTTCTTAGAAAGAAGCCTGTGAGAGCTCTCAGGAGGAAAATCAATTTAACAGACCTTTTCCAATTGGTTGCAAGAAAAACAAAGGTTTTTTTTTATTACTCTATTGCCTCTTAGTTTAAATCAAATTGAAATGCAAAAACATACAGAAGTTACTGTGGCGTATCTGAAATGTTAAGGATTCAAGAAAAACACAAAATCAGGCTAATATCACAGCCCTATCGCAAATTAATATATTATAGACTTTAGTTATGAAATATGTACACACACACCCACCCACACACTCACACACACCCACACACACTCACAAACACACACAAAGGCCTGGTTATTGATATAATCTAAACAGCATCTACTCAGATGTCATTTCAGTAAACACTGTTCTCGGTAATGTGTTTATGCAGCCAAAACTGTCCTTTCACTTTTAGTTGGTAATGTTTTCATACTTGATTCTTAAATCTGAACAGCTGGATGGATCCAACAACACTATATTATTGTCAGATTATCTGAAAACTTGGATTTATTCTTCAAACAGAAAACAAAGCTCATGTCTTTCATACTTCTTAATAACTCACTTTGAAAAAATATCTTTACAGCAGCATGGGATAGAATCCATCAAAGTTTTCAGTATAAATGCGTAAACAACCTCATGGAGGTAACAGAGTGATAAATAGAGAGATGTTTACTCTCCTCTAACATTGAGCAATAAGCAAGGTCAAGATTTCTTAACCTGCATGGTTGGTCACAGAGCTGTCATCGCCCTGCTTCACTCAGTTCATGCTTCCAATCAGAAATCCTTCTGTGCCCGCTCTGTGCTGTCCAAAGACTCAGGCTCAGAGGGAAACCCCATCTTACGTTTAACAAATACATGTCAGTGTGCCAAAGAGGATGCTGGGACATATGAGCTTTACGTGCACCATATGGTCAGAAGGTGACTGGATTGGTGTCTAATGGGATTGGTTTAATCTGCTTACATTGATAAAAAGAGAAGGGAAGAGACACACATACATGTGGATGCAGACAAACAACACACAGACATGTTGTTACCATGATCTAGAGATCGATTGACACATAAATAATATAAAGCTATTAACAGTAAATGTGCTAAATTTGACAGAGGTAAAAGAAAATGAAATCAAAGCTGTTTGAGGCTTT
Source organism: Thalassoma bifasciatum (assembly GCA_008086565.1). Classification (NCBI taxonomy): domain Eukaryota; kingdom Metazoa; phylum Chordata; class Actinopteri; order Labriformes; family Labridae; genus Thalassoma; species Thalassoma bifasciatum. The sequence goes on along the minus strand of RPOG01000045.1, from coordinate 575,728 downwards.
GGAGGTTCTGCGAGAGCATTGTAGTACTTTTATACCTCCCCCCTGAAATGAATTACCCATGAAAATCATCCCCCTATCCATCCTTCTAATCATTTTATCAATGAATGTGGAAATATTACAACTATTTTAACACTGGAAATACAGTATTACCACCATTTCAACATTTAGGGGCCTTGGCGCATATTGAGTAGAATACTGTGGGCGAGGACGCATGCATTAAGATGACAAAAAACATTTTTTCTTTCTTTTTTTTTTTTCAAACGATGTCAATAAATTAGTCACCGTTCAGCATCGTTATGTGCCCAAAGAATAAGGTCAGCTGACTACCTGATGATACTGAATGACCAGGTTACTTCATCCATAGATTTTTTTTCTCCCCTAGTAGCACGGGCATATTCCAAGATGACAATGCCAGGATTCATCGGGCTCAAATAGTGAAAGACTGGTTCAGGTAGCATGAGACATCTTTTTCCACACATGGATTGACCTTCTTTTTTGGCAACGCAGTGAATCTTCTACACTGTCACATTAGAAAAAAATGAACCTTCATTTACCTACAGTGTGTGCTGTCAGAGCCATTAGACAGGAGAAGTGTTTTGAACCTGAGGCTGTGAACATGTACATTTGTACAGTGAAAATTGCTTTGTTTTCTTTCTTTCTTTTTTTTTTTTTTTTTTTTAAGCCTGGCTTGTGGTTCACAGAGCTGGCCACAAGCAGACACTCGATGAACTGCAGTTTTTAGCACCTCTGCAATGCTGCAATTGTTGGACCAGAGGTTATCCTATTGTATTGTATTGCATCTCAATGTATTGTATCATATCCTTTCTTATCACATAGTAATGATCTTGTCACGATGTACCATGTTGTAAGGTTTGGTATGGTATGGTATGGTATGGTGTGGTATGGTGTGGTACAGTATGGTATGGTATCCTTCTGAACTCTTCGTTTATTGGCCAGGTAGATCAGAATAGTATTATTTTTGATGAAAGGTGGTTAAAAAAAAAAAACAAGAATGAAAAGTAAACAATAACTGCTTCGTCATAAAGCTGAAGGAGGCCTTAGCACAGTATAACAAAATCATCTGTCTTCTTTTTCATTGAAGCTTGTCCTCTCAACCTGATCCAAAATAAACAAACATGCTAAAAGGAAAAACTTAGCCCTGCCAAGTCTGATGACAAACAACCATACCTGCGTCATTTTACCATGCATCTTCTTTCATACTTTTGAGATCAGCTGTCATGTAACACCTGGGACAAATTCCCCAGCTCACACCCAGCCTCCCACGCTTGCAAAACCACCACCTCCTTTTTTCTCTCTCGGTCTCTTTCTCACTCATCTTCATCTGTGGGTGATGTCGCGGAACCGGTTCTTGCTCCTGTATGTGCGTTGTTGACTTTTTCTTCCCCCGAGGCACCATCCTGCGAGAGTCAACACCCGTGAGTCATCAGTGTCACAAGAGATAAATACTGGCGTTATTACCTGAGAGGCAGGGGTATGTACTCAGATGTTCAGTTACTCATACAGATGGTCATGTGAGAAGGCAAGAACAAAGATAAAGGCTGTAAAATAAAGTAACATTACAGGTAAATGATCTTAAGACTAGGGCACCGAGATCTCCTGAATTTGAATTTACACTTTAGTCACTAAAGGTGAGTCAGTTTTATAAAAGCGATTCTGGGATACAGCAGCAGTAGATATAAATGAGCAACAAAAAACGTTACGATTGCTGGCTCATTAGCTCTGCGTGAAAAAAAAAAAACCCTTCATATTTAATTCCACCAGCTGCAACACCTCTGCAAGTCACTACAATCAAATACCTGATGGTTCACTCTCTGCTTTAAATAAAAAAGCAAACTATGCTATTGACTGAGCACCTATAGATATGATGTAACTGTGAAGATGATTTCTCACATGTTTGTGACACACTTCCTTCAATCCCCTTTTTTTCATGACTCCTGTGGAAAGGCACTAGAGTAAGGCAGTGTCAGTATCACACGCTGCCTTGAAGCGGTGTTACAGGCCACTGACTCATCAGCATCCCAGTGTTTGCTGAATCTGTAATCTAATCGCAGGCTGAAATTCAATTCACTTTATGGTGATTCACTGCACCGACTGAACCAGGGGCCGTCTGGAGACACACTTTTGTTTCATAACACAAGCCCCGGGTATCAGATCTCAAAAAACAGTTTTAGCTGGTTACAAAACAGTAGCACTGCGACAAGTTCTTTTATCATTAGCTCTATCCTCTTATAACTCTGATTGTACAATCTAGGTGTGGCTCTGCCTCACATAAGACAGGCAGTTTGTTTAATCTGCTTGGTCCACATGTTCTGTCAGTATCAAAATATGAGTGTATGAAAGCAGAATTCAACCAAAAACAGCGTTTTTTGAGTTAATCATTTTTATTTTCTTTAGAAAAAGAAACTATAACAACTTCATTTGGTTATTGTACAGTTTCTCTTCTCATAGTCACTCAGTCTGATAACAGGTTGTGATTTCATGCTGGAACACCAAACACCCTCCAACTAACGCACACCATTAGTACAATATGACAGTAAACAACTTTCTTTTTCCTCGTTTTGCATTTTACATCCTCTGATATCCTGGACTGTGTAGCAATAGAAACCACTTCTATAAAAAAAATTGGAGACAGAGTAGAAATCCCTGACACTTTCACTTTGAGGGACGAGAGACAGAACTCTTTGAGTGGTGTGGTCCATACAACATGCACCTGATGTAATTCTGTGTGTGCGTTTGTGTGTGCGTTTGTCTGTGTGTGTGTGTCTGTGTGTGTGTGTGTCAGTGAGGAGGCTTTGGACAGCACCATAATTCACTTTGTACGTTTGAGTTTAAGAGGTTCCCTCCTCTACATGGGAAAAGAGTGAGAGGAGTAGGAGAGAAAGAGATGGTGGTGGTGATGGCAGGGGCGAGGAGAGAGAATCTAGGTCAGATTCTAGAGCATGCAGACCCCTTTTTACAAGAGCACGAGTATATGTGTTCTCTCACTCGCAGCAGACAGAACTGCATGCATGTTCTTCCACAGTCAGGACAGTTAGTGGAACACAGTTTACACAAGATTAAGGGATGTATCAAGTAAGTCTCCCTGAGAAACACTTTCTTCAGTACCATAAAAAAAACCTCCTTAGTCACTGGCTCATCCTGTCTTCTTGGCTCTGCATTTAATTTTTCTGCCTTCTGCAAATAATCAGAGTGGCTATTAACAAGAATAGGCAGGTGACTCAAACTCAAACCTCCCACAGCCAACCTTCCAGCCAATATGTGTGTCTGTGCCAGTGCTTGCTTGCTCCATTTGTGAATGCATATAGCCAGGCTACTGTGAAGTACTGAGTGAGGGTGACACCTTTGTGACAGCTCAAGTGGTGCTACTGTCCTCCCCAACCTGCCCTCTCTTCTCACTCTGATGAGGGGGACAAAGGCTGAAAATAGGTTGTCCTGCTGCCTCTTAATGTCTCCCACAGTAGCACTGCAAAGCTAAAAGCACACACACACATATGAGCGTCACATATTGAGCTGACATGCAAGCACCAGGGGTTTAGGAAAGGTAGAAAACAGGTGCAGTTAAAAAGGAAAAAGAAGTGAGTGCTTATTGCTGAAATTTCTCGTCCCAATTAGTCTCACCAGAATGCCATCCCACTTGTAAAGGCAGTTCTGTTGTACTTTTGAAGGACAGTTCTGTCAATGCGTGCAGGGCCTAAATACTACATGTTTCTTGTGTTAGCTGAACAAATCTTTGCATGCCATGTCTGACCTGATTATAGAAATATCTGTAGCCCTTATCAAGTTTCACTCATCAAAACACCCCCAGCATAGGATGGTATCTTCTGAGTGTTAAGAAAGAGTGTCAAGTGAGGCAAGTGACAGTGCAGTGTGCTTGAGTGTGTTTTATTAAACACGTGACGTCACACACAGGTTAAAAACCATTTGCTCATTTATCAAGCTGTCCACTCACACAAGGAAGTTTTAAAAAGCATTATCTAAATCAAAACTCACTGATGGCTGTTTACAGAAACTCCACAGCCACTCAAGAAAAACCTCTGTATAAAAACTTTTTTTTAGATTGTTTCATTTATTGTCTCTCTCTCTCTCTTGCGCTCTCTCTGCTCAGCTAATATTAAAAACCAGGAACTGGGGTGTCGACACCTTGCAGTGGAAAACAAATAAAAGAAGAACCAAACATCTTTAAAATCCTAGGCTCCACTTCCTCCTGTCCTCTGACCCCTCCTGAGGAGTGCAAAGGAGGAGGAAGTGGAAAGAGATAGAGGAGATAACAGGTCTCTCTCACGCACGCTCTAGGAGACAAGTTTGGGTAGGACTGTGCGCAGAGGTATGGCCTCCTCTGAATTTCCCATAATGTTGCTCCTCAGTTTGTTGTTGGTTGCTGTGGTGCCTAAACCAGGCCCCCCTTTGGCCAGGATAGAGGGGAAGGAGGTGCTGTGGTGCTCGGGGAGCCGTTTCACCGAGGTCCCTTGGCTCTTGTCGGTCCCTGGTAGGGGCTTGGGTAGGCGTCGATACAGCCATGGGTGTCTGAGAGCCTGACTGGGGGTGAGTCGAGACGAAGGGTCCCAGTCCAAACACTTCTTAATGAAGTCAGTAAAGGTGGGGTCTTCGCAGCCCTTGAGTGCAGCGCTCCACTCCTTGCTGCCCGGAGGACCTCTCATCTTGCCGCGCCGAGAGCGAGACCCCGTCAGCACAGTGGCCCCTGTGGGTAGGGTGCTGGCTCCGCAGTAGCGAGGGTGGCCCTTGGAGTTGATGAAGTTCTTTGCCCGTTTGGCCTGCTCCAGGACTTTCTGTGGAGGCATGCCCAGCAGCTCCATGACGCAGGCCAGCTGGTCGCCCTCATCCTCACCAGGGAACAGAGGGTAGCCGGTCAGCAGCTCAGCTAGTATGCAGCCGAAGCTCCACATGTCAATGGGAAGACCGTACCGTGAGCCGAGGATCACCTCCGGGGCTCGATAGAAACGAGACTGGATGTAGGTGTAGACCCGCTGGTGTTCAAAACAGCTGGAGCCAAAGTCGATTACCTGGCAGAGACAGCACAAAAAAATGATAAATGAGTCAACACCACGCACAGAAACCTTGTTGGGAGGTTGAATTAATCTCTTCTTCGGCATGTCTGAGGCCCTTACCTTGATGCCGCTGCGTCCCTGCTGTTTGAGCAGAATGTTTTCTGGCTTGAGGTCACAGTGGATGATTCTGTGCCGGCTCAGGGCCTCCAAGCACTGCAGGATGGAGTGAGCAAACTTCCTGACCAGCGGCAGGCTGAAGCCTTGGAACTTGTTGCGCTTGATGAGCTCATACAGGTTCATGCTCAGCAGCTCAAAAGTCATGCAGATGTGGTTGCGGAAGGTAAAGTTCTCAAGCATGTGCACGACATTCATTGTGCCATTTCGATCTTGCTTGCGCAAGTGCTCCAGGATGCGGATCTCCTCCTGAGCCTGTCGGTGGAAACGTTTTTCATTGCGCACCATTTTCAGAGCTAGATGTTGCTGCAGCTTGTGGTCGTACACCTTTGCCACCTGTCCAAAGCTACCTTTGCCAATAATCTGAGGACAAGACAGAAATTGAATTAGCCACAGAAAACTCAAAAGAAGAATCTATAAAAACTTCTTAATACAACAATGCCAGTGTCTGACCTTGAGAAACTCATAGCGGTAAGCCAAATGGTCATGAGGGACATGAATGTATCCCCCCTGCTCATCATCGTAGCCACAGTTGTTGTTGCCACCGGCAACAGCAGGCCTCTTCTTGGCATTGGGTCCCACGAAGTAGATGTCTGGGTAAGAGTGGATCTCGCTGTGCTCCAGGGAGGTGAGCTGGGATCTGTACAGTCTCAGAGCCTGGTCAGGACTGAGAGGGCCACACAGCTTCCCACTGTTCCCTCCATTCCCCACCCCATGTGGGCCAGAGGATTCACTGGAGCCTTTACTGGACTCGGTGCTGTGGCAAGAAAACAAACATGGAGATAAACAACTGAGGTGACGTCTGTTCTGCTCAGGTCCCTGTATTTACAGTGGCAACAAAAGATATTTATTGTTATCCTTCTCACCTGTCCACGCTGTGCTCCTTCGACAGGCTGGAGACGGGGGCCGGTTTACTGAGCGTCTGACCAACGGTCCCACCGTTCTGAGTGGTTGCTGTGGTGATGGCATTGATCTTTCTGTTGTTGGTGGCATCTTCATATAGATACTTGACTTTCAGCTGGCTGCCACGCACAGTTACCTGATCTTTCATCACAGCTTTGTTGCTGACAGTCTAAAAGAGGAAGGAGAGAGAAGGATAACAAGAAAAAAGAAGCAATTAGAAAAAAATTCATTTTGTGAACACATCAGTCAGTCTAAGAACAAAGTGTACGTCATGGACACCCGTTGTGTGTGAGGCCCTGAGTGGAGGAAACTTCAGAGGGGTTGTGAATGTTTTGTTTCAGAGACAGCTGATGCACAGAGCACGACAGGGGTTAGCTTTGGATTATAACCTCAGCCAAGAGGCAACTTATTGAAAATCAATAAAAATGTCTGATGATCACCCTCATTTAAATAAGTTATATGAAGCAGAGGCAACAGGTCTTTTATGTCCACACTGCAGAGATTTCACACACAGTTACTGGTTTATCTACCGATGAATTTCCAAGAATATGAATTGATTTAACAGGTAGACATAAAGTTTGTTCATGCAGGTGTACTTCAGATTTATGAGCAGTGAGGTACTTGCCAGAATGCAGAAAGCAGTAGATAAACCAGCATAACTGGAAACTCCACAGAACAAAGGGACCCACCCCCAACCATAACTTATGCAAAGTGACCCACTTCCCCACCTACTTTTTGTTTGCCTGATTTAAGCATTTATATAAAAGGTATCACTGACGCTTGTCTCAACTTGGAAAAAAGGAAAGAAACTAGTTTTGATGATGGTGCAAGTTGTGGCTGGTTACTGTCACTCAAAGTACTCAAAAGAGCAGTCCTTATCGGCATCTGCACTCACCAATCACAGAACATGGTTACTTTTTAACACATTGTTTGTCCACACAGCATAAAGTCATTTATCCACCTTTGCTTGAGAAATGTCCAGATTAGCTCTCAAGTCTGCCGGCAAGATCATTTTAAGAACCCCAGGAATTCGTTCCTCCTCTGTCTCTGTCTCGCCCTGTTTTCTCTCGCTCACCAGCGGAAAGAACGCTCCGCAAGATTATGGAGCACAAGGGAAATGACAGCCATTAAAGTTAGATTATGCTCTTAAACTATACAGGCAGGGCTGCTCTTAATAAGGCACACTGACATAAACTCAGCTATAAACAGACACACCAGAGAGGCACATGTACTGTCTCCTTCACGTGATCATTTACAGGCAGTGTGGTTTCGCCCATGAAAGCAAGAGACGGGAATCTTACTTTTAGTGTTTTATTATCTGCTATTGCTCTATTGAGCTGATTCTTGTTGTGCTCACAGCTGAGCAGGTCAGCTGATAAAGACTACACAGCAAAGAAAAGTGGATCAAAAGTGGGTGTTGACGTGTTCTTCTGAAAGAGGACTCTGCTGGGAGTGTGTTTGTGTTGTAAGTTGGAGTCCTAAAAATAGAGGAGGAATGCAGGATGGGATCCCATACATGTAACCATATAGTCTTAACTTGTTAGAATGGTCTCAGTACTGACCCAGGGTCCCATGCAGCTGTTGTCCTAAAGCTGCACCACAAACATAATGAATGGCATTGATTGAGACCCTTCACCCAGAGAGATACATAAAAATCAAAGCTTTCTGCAAGTGGAGCATGAACTATGATTGATTATTGATCGACGGGGAATGTAGAGGACAAACAGAAGAGAACAGATGAAAAAGTGACTACTGATTGAAATGAGAAACTTGTGGCTGAATATTCTCAGCCACCGAGTGATACTAAGGACGGAGAGTCCTCTGTATGCAAATCTGTACGGTGCAACAGATGGAGAAGAGCTAATCTCTTTGCTTTCAGAGAAACACGTAAGTATGATTTCTCCGGTGCACAACTCAACAAAAGTAGACCTTTGACATTGATACATCAGAAAATCATGCTGAGATTAGAGCTGGGTCACAATTTCCAAAATCAATGCATGGAGTTTTTCCCGGCAGCACTGCAGATATTTATTTTATTAGTTTGTTACCTCCTTTAACAAAGTCCAGGGACATCCAGTTTATTACTTTAATAGAGCACGAGGCAAAACTGAGAGCACTTTACAAGCCGAACTGGGGCAAGCTACTATCTGTCGCATTGGACAGAGGATATTACTTCTGTGAGCGTGACACAAAATACAAAAGAAAAGAGGCAGGACTAGAATAGAAAACTAGGCCTAACCTCAGCGCGAGCCCACTGATGGTGGATTACATGAGATAGAAGAAGGGGGCTGGAGGGAGGGGGGCGGGAGAAATGTTGATTGGTGATTTTGTTAGTGGGTCACATTTTCAAGCCCAATAAATCTTTAGAATATATCAAACCAGCCGTTTTTCCCCTCTGCATGTGTGGGAGGCTGTGGAGTGGCATTGTCTGTGCATGTGCATTTCCTGCCAAAGGGGCTTTTACAGGGAGGCAGATACAGGGGAGAGGTACCTCAGTAACGCTACAGCAGATGATTTCTTAAGGGGAACAAAAAAAATGCTCATCAAATCATGCTGCAAAAGAGCTCAAAGTAACTTTGGATCAACCTATTGAATGCAGACAAGAATCATGTTATCAAAATGAAAAAAAAAGAAGACGAATGGCCAACTTTACACAGACCTACATTAAAAAAGCTTTGACTGGCTCTTCTTCTAAGTGAAGGGGAAACTGGAGACCATACACAATTTCAACTCACTAAAATGCATAGAAGTCCACATTCTGACTCCAAGAGGTTATCAGGCTGTTTATCGCTGTTTGAACTTTGTACTGACATCAGCTGGAGACATACAGTAGCTTCAGCACAGTCAGGAAACCTGCCTGCCTCTGTATTCCCCAGACATTAAGTCAATTTACCCACATCATCCGGTTTTATTCCCACCAAAGAGTATAAAACCCAACTGACTCACAAGCATTGAAGATAAATAAAAACAAGACCTGAAATAACGGATCCAACAGCAAAGACAAACCAAGATAAAGGAGGGGTGCAAACGGGATAAATCTGAGCTGGCTGAATGTGGAATATCTCTGAGGAACAGGATGTCTGGAGACAGAGCGTTCTTCAGCACAGGAAATATGGCTTTACCGGCTAAGAGCATGTGTGTGTGAGTGAGTGTGCAGGTACTTACTGTGTGTTTGGGCATAGGGGGCATCCCAGGCGGACTGTTCGTATCAGCCTCGTCTTTCAGGATGTGGTCTGTCCTCATGTAAGAGTCATACAGGCCGTCCCCATGGCGTGCTGAAAACATAGAGATGGAAAGATTAACCGGTGTGAGTCTAGTGGAATCAAACCTGTGACTCTGATGTAGTCAAAGACAGTGATGTCCATAGGATGCAATTATATCTTTGCATGGAGAAACAATCCTGTATTTATTCAAACGTAGCTTTATCACTTCTTTTTTTACCAACCAAACCATCAGTTCAACTGACTTCACTAACTTTTTTTTTTTTTTTAGGACAAAACCAGTTCTTGGGGAAATGGTTAAAACTAGATCCTACCATGCCCACCATGGGGGAATAGATGGAAATTGTATGTGGGATCTAAATCATGGAACAGATAACATTTTCCCTCAGAGTACTACAAGAAAAATTCTATCTAATGTGGTCTAAATGGACTGAGTATGTATAACATGTAAGATCTTGATTGACTGTCTTTGTGCATTGCAAAGATAAACTCTCTGCACATAGTTTTTTTTATTCATTCATCTATTTTCTTTTTGTTTGATCTAAAAATGCTGAGCTCCCTGGTCTGTGGTTCACATGCCACAGTAAATGAATAATTTTGTCATTGGTTTTAAGAGTAAAAAAATTCTGGGAAAGCATAATGGGTAAGGACATTCAGACTTTTGCCACCATTCTTTCCAGAAAGGAAGACAAAAAAAATGATAATGGAAAATTACCTATAACAGGAGCAAGGAAGTCTGATATGGACTGAAACTTGTGTAAAGTAAAATAAAATCTGCTTTTCCAAATAAAAAGGCAATTATAAAGTGAAAAAAACAAAAGTTCTTCAGGGTAGCCTCAGCTAGACAGCAACCCAACACCCCAACCCACACGTTCTACAAGAGAGACACTATCATCATCATTAGATATCTCCTTTGTATCTATTGTGTTCAACACTTTGTATCTATGACCAGCGCTCCAACCTGACCAGCTTAGACAGGGCTTAGGGTCCCAGATCGCTAGCGCTGCAAGTGGTATTATTGGCCTAATAGGGGTAACAGATGCCTCTGTGACGACAGCATCTTTCCGTCTGCCCATCTGTCCATTTGCCCCAAGTCGTGCAGTGCACACACACCAGGTGTACTCAGAAATAGAGCTCATGTGGACGGATGCAGATGCTTGTCATTTAATAGTGCCAAGTGTGTTGGGTCTCACCTCTGTGGCACTTAGCCAAACACCTTACATTGAGATGATAGCGAGCAAGGAAAGAGAAGAGAAAAGCATGTGGGACTGTAGGAGGAGACCAGTTACTCAAATGACAAACTTCTACAGGCCGGCTGTTCAGCCTGTCAGCTGTTTGGCGTACCCACAGGTCGCTGCTACAGAAGTGGGTCTAGTGTATTAATGACTAAAGTGCGGCTGAGTAGTAGCCTGTTAGTGTAAGCCATTTACAAAGCTATTGTGCTGGGTTAGCTCATTAGTACAGAGCTTAAAACTGTAGCAGCCCCTGAGAGTGGTGTAACCATGTGCAGGTGCGTCAGAGCCTGTGTCCCCAGCTCGTCAACAAACCAGCAATGGGACAGATTAGACCTGCTGCCTGGATACTGATGCATTAGCCCTGCACAGCACAGCAAACACAAGCATTAGGTCTCCACACACACAATATTAGCAGGCACAGACCCCATTAGACGTCTGGCTGTAAACTCCTAATCACCCGGCGGGGGCTCAAGCGCTCTCTGTACCGCATCTGACGAATGTTGTCCAAGCAAACTTTCCCGGGGAAGAAAATTAAACAGAGCCCAAACTTCAATGTAACCAAACATCCGTGCTGAAATGTCCTGCTGGTGTTCAGCAACCCCCCTCTTCTCTCAGCACAGCAAAGTGCAGAGAACAAGGTTCAAGCAAACAGACAGCTGATCATGAGGCATAAAACGTGTGAGAGGGAATGGGAGTGGGGTACAGTTTTTTGTCCTTCTCTTTCTTCCTGGTTTGCAGAACAGCATGTGTCCTTACAGACAAAGGGCTCAATACACAACATAACTGACTGTGACAGCACGTTACTTTAGTAGACTTTGTACTGTACCAATAAGTTTAACTATATCTAGCTTCACAAGCACGAACGCAAACAAAGGTGAGGTCGGTGTAAAGAAACATGAATGTAAAACAACCTTAATGGTGATGTCATTGTACAAACTTTAACCTGGTCGTGAAAGCGTCGCTAATACAAACTGCAACATGATGAGAAAATCTTACAGGGAAGACGTAAAGACAGCGCAGAGCTTCCTTCTTCTTTCTCCGACACATTTGCTCACTAATGTATTGTGACTGATGTGGATTGGAAAAGCAAAACAAAACATGTTTACGTTCAGCGTCTTGTTAAATCACTAAGACGCAGCGTCTGTCTGTTGTGTTCACGGAGTGTCACGGTGTTAGACACGTTTTAAACACAATGTTTCTGCAAATGTGAGAGGCTGAAGACAGATGAAACTAATGTCTCAAGCTGCCATGTTGGCAGTTCATCCCTGTTATAACATATGACAATATTTCAACCAAAACGATGTAAAGACATGTAGTGGAACACAGTGTGACAGACTAACAGTGCTGTTATCATTACCTGTTGCTATTGGGCCCTCTGGTTTTCTGCTTATTATCATCATGATTGCAATTAATATTTGATGCCCGCATCCGAAGTCGACAAAAAAAAAACAGAACAAAAGTGATAAAAAGAAAAACAGTCACGCCGAAAAAACAAGTGTAAGCATTTAAAACTTAGTTTGGGGGAAAAAGGTACAACAACCCTGGAGTTTGTTTCGGTAAAACCAGAAACCAAACTTAGGTTCTTTTCTCTTATGGTTCAACCGCGTTTTCCTCTGATTTAACAGTGTTTCTTCTTTCTTTTTTGTTGCTGTATGAGTGTCTATTCAGCGTGCCACCCTGGCTAACGATTGCCTGGGCTGTGATATAAAAACCTGAGCAGACGGTGGGGGGTCGTTTCCCTCCGCTAGCTAGCCAGCTAGCTCGCAAAGCCACAAAAACAGTCGTCCGACCGAGAGCCGCTCCCTCTGTTAAAAATAGTTTGAGTCCAAATGTTACAGCTTGGAGGTCTGGTCCGTGTTTCCCTCGCCTGTCTCTGTCGGTAAAATGAGTCAATCCAGAGCACCATTCCCGTGCTTAGTCCCGGAGAGCCGACTTTGTAGTTAGCGGTGTTAGCACTCGTTGAACCCCCAGGATCGTGTCCTGCTGTCGGGACAGCCCGGGGCTGCTGCGCTCTTCTCCGGGGATGGTTAGCCCTCACAGGCTAACTCGCTAGCTGTACTCGAGTCCCATGTTCGCTGCACAGATGACTGCTCCCACAGAAAAGCTTCACCTGTGCTCGGAGCAACAAAGCAGCGCTGTTTAATCCGTCTTCCCGGTGGTGCGAGTATCTTATTCGACGCAGCTGTGTGTTGTTGCTAAGGGCGTCTTCACTGAGCCTGGAGTCAGCAGCACACAAGGGGAGGGAGGGAGGGAGGGGGCCGGGCGGTGCTTAGCAAGCACACAAAGGCGGAGCACCGCCTCACAGTGGTTATCCAGCGTACTGCATCCAGGCAGGACTGAACCAAAACTACAGTGCCATGCCAATTTAAAAAATCACCCGTTCTAATATTTAATTGAACCTCCTTTAACTTGAATCACAGCTCACATCCACCATGGTAATGTTTTGATAAACTTCTGCAATGTCACATTTATTTCAATCCTGTGTTGCATCAAGATCTTGTATTAATGATAGGAGAGTTTGACCACTGTGCAAAGTCTTCTCCAGCACATCCCAAAGATTCTCAATGGGGTTAAGATCTGGACTCTGTGGTGGCCAATCCATGTGTGAAAAAAAGATGTCTCATGCTCCCTGAACCACTCTTTCACCATTTGAGCCTGATGAATCCTGGCACTGTCATCTTGGAATACGCCTGTGCCATCAGGGAAGAAAAATCCATCTGGGATAACCTGGTCACTCAGTATATTCCGGTAGTCAGCTGACCTCATTCTTTGGGACATAATGTTGCTGAACCTGAGCAACTGCAGCAACCCCAGGTCATAACGCTGCCCCCACAGGCTTGGACAGTAGGCACTAGGCATGATGGGTGTATCACTTCACCTGCCTCTCTTCTTACCCTGATGTGATTGATTAATTGATTTGGCCAAAAATTTAAGTGATTGTCAGTCACGATCATTCAGGACAGCATTTCTTTGCTTAGTTACATTTCATGTGGTGACTGTTTCTTGTTTTGCCAGGCAGTGTTTATTATATAGTCTGGGAATTAAACCTACCCTTACAGTAAGTTCTGTAAATGTGCTCTTCTACAGAACCTCTGTGTAAATTATGTACCACATGGTTGAAGATATTTCTGGTCTTTATGTTATTAATTTCAAATTAATGGTTGTCAATAAAATCCAATCGTGGTTCATCCATTAATAATAACAACAACAATAATAATAATAATAACAATAATAATAATAATCATGATAATAATAGTAAATAATATGTTTATCATTGTATTATATTATACTCTATTATATTATATTATATTATATTATATTATATTATATTATATTATATTATATTATATTATATTATATCATATTATATTATATAAACTTCGAACTCAAAAGAAACAAGTTAAGTTGTTTGATCAGCAGGGAGGCTTCAATGTGAGTTCTTTTAAGTTGGTGTTGAGCTCTCTCAAATTTCTGACTCAATTAAAATTCAATGCCATAGACAAAAGAGATGATATTAAACACACTGTCAACAAACTAATACCCAGCTACAGTAATGCTTAAGTAGACTTAAGATCCTTGGGTTTTACAGTGCATGGTGGTCAGTCACTTTGCAAACCATGAAAGTTGAAAGGTGGCCTGAAACTGGAGAGTGTGTGCAGATCCATTCTAGGACCAGGACAGATATAGTTAGGGGCAGGCCAGAGGACAGACAGAGTGAGACTGGGTAGGCATGAGAAGGGGAACAGTCTAAATTCGGATAGTGATACATGCTAGGCAGAGGGTGATGCTAATCTTAGCTCTTTCTCAGAGGTGAGAAGAGGGTCTGTCTATATTTGCTGCCATAAATAAGCATACTGACACAGTTTTGGGTGGCCCTCTGGGCAGCAGCCAGCCCCTAAGACCAGCTTGGCCATGCTGAATATTCTTAGATGGTGGTGTATAGAGAGAGTAGGGTGACAATGCCTATAAACTGATCTGCTTATTGCAATTTCTTTTCAGAGGAGTTCAGGGTGTGAATGTGTAGACTCTAATCTCAACCAGTGAATTTACAACCCCAGCAAGAGATGGGACCAGGTGCAAAGCTACCTATAGGTCCTGCCAGGGGGTTGAAAGGTTCTGGCTGTTTTTGGTCTTCTAGGTTGTGACAGACACTGACACCTGCATGTTTATTGGTCTCTCACCTCATTCTGGATGCCTTTGAAAACAGAATTCCTTTATAAAACAATTTCTTGAAAAAAGTCACGTCTAATGAAATGCCAAATGTTTTACTGTCTTGGGTAAAAAAAGACAACATCACACACTTGTGCATCTGGATAAATATGGTAAAGTGTGCTTTCTGTATGAGGAATGAACACATGCAAATTAAATGGAGTGTTGCCACCTGCTGATGACTTGTGGTACTACTGGTAGTTTAGACATCAGTCATTCATGCACAACTCAAAATTTGAAAAAAAAAAAAACAAAAACAAAAAGCTGCAGGACACATTAACAGATTTCTAAAAATAATAGTAATAATAATAAACAAATCCTCTGCAAATCAAATTCATTGATTAATCATGATGTTAAGGTGTTATTTTCATCATAGCAGCAATAACAGCAAATGTGATTTCTTAACTGCAATTCTCTTTTCTTTTGTTTTGTATAGTTCACAATGCACAATCAGAAACTTGTTCGGTCGATAAAAGTAGAGAGGTAAAGATGCAAGTTTCTTTTTAAGGATAACTAAAGCAGTGAAACTTGTTTTTTTCTTTATGACTTCTAGTAAAGCTATGTGGAAGATGTATAATGAGGAAGTGGAAACGCTTCGTAAAGGGACATCCTTTTTTATTTCATCTCAATATTCTGTACAGTTCTACTATTATATTTATACACACTCATTCAAATAAAACAAAACAAATTGCAAATAAAAAGCATCAAGTCTTGTCATCATATTATCATTTAGATGAGGTGGACCATGAAATAAATATCACACAAAACAAGCTAACACCCAAACACACATTCAATCTCTCTCTCACACATACACACACACACACACACACACACACACACACACACACACACACAGATTGCTAGAAGGACATGTGTGTCACGGAGGGGCGGGGGTGGGTGTGTAGGGGCATATTCAACATCACCCAGTACACACAGATTTGCACACATGCAAAAGCACCCATCCATCTGCTCAGGCACCTGTGTGCTGAAACACACCTGAAAGACAAACACTGGGGCACATGAAACAAAAGGCACTGCCAGCAGGAATAGCTCAGGCTTTGGGTGGTGGTGATTGAAAAATGTGCTCGTGTGGATTTACTGAGGAGAAGTATGTGCTAAATTGACAACAGGCCTCAATTATCCACATGTTTAATCAGTTAGAGATTCAAAAGAAGGAAACTGCTCATACTCTTTGATAACATGCATGCCAATTACCTTGGGCAGAACCCAATAGGTTATTAACGGCAGATGTAATGTTCAACATATATGCACTAAATGCATACTTGATCGACAAATAAATGAGGCCAAATGATAGAGCGTTGATGACACACTCAATAAAAAACTCTATTCACACTGTCCTTACTGCCTCGTATGGGCATACACACACTCTCACACACACACACACACACACACACACACACAAGCCTACCAGTAGCAATGATATTGAAAGTATATTCATAATAACAACTAAGTCGGACCTTGTAACTCCTTTTTCCAGTGCCTACATTATACATATGCATTGCAAACACATCATTGGTACATCATAGCCATTATCATGATTTTTATACATTGTTTGTATTTAATAAGGGGGATGGAAGGTGAGCTGATAAAAGAAGAGCAGAAATGCATGCCCAGCCCCAGAGTTGTGGGCCATTCAGTCACCTGTATTTATATGTGCAAAAATAACAGAAGCTGGTTGAATTTTTACAAACACCACTTTAGATTTAACTAACTCTTCAAAAGGCTCTCTTCCCTTTAAAATCCCTTTAAAAAGTCAGGAGATTTGTCCCTCATTGCTTTGGTCAATAACCCCTCACATTCAAATGCAATCTGTACACAATTACAGCATAGAGATCATTTTTACAAAGGTGTGTGTATATCTGTGTGTGAACTGCCTCACTGAGTTGGGCATCAATCATGCAATGTCAGGTGGGTCAGACTTAAGGAGAAAAAACAATTTCTTAGTAGAGATCTGGGAAGTTGGTGTTTACCAAGGGGAGTGCTGACTGAGTCAGATTGAGAACTTTTCTGCACTGTATCGCTGCATGAGCCTTTCCCCATGTGCTTTATAGGAGGGAAATGGGGAAACAGTATCAAATAAAAAAGGCTGATTGTTCATAGAAGGGCTGTATTTGGTGATATTTCCACTTTACGGATTTCTCTTTAAATACATGCTCCCTGAGAAAAAAATCCATGTACACATCTTTCTAGTCTGATGCTTTTTTCAAAGACAAACCTGATCCTACACACCTCACTAAAAGATCCACACGCCGTCTATTCCAGCTTAAAAGTGGTTTATCTGATGATAACATCAATTCCAAGAAGATTTTTTTTAAAAATCAACTCAGTATGATTGTCCTTCCATCCCCATGAAATGCAGAGAAAATGAACCATGCCTTCTGTTGTAATTCTCACTATGTGCAGAGAGATGAGCTGAGAGACTCATGCATAAGTAACACTTGCAGTAGCAGCAGCAGCAGCAGTAGCAGAAGAAGACGGCATCTTTAGAAACATCAATGGTTCTTATCAGTTCCCCATTGAGTTTTCAAGTTTCAGATCTTGCTGTATGAAAACAACACTTGTCCAACCAGCAAGCAGACCACACACCCTGTTGCAAGTCACGTTCGCCGCTCTTCAGGGAGTTGATGAATAGATGACAAGGGTTTTGGGAGCAGGGGGTTGTATGTGTCCTGAGAAAGGGTTTTGCATGTGTGTATAGGTTTTACTGTATGTTTAGGTGTGTATGTGGAAGCTGGAGACAAGTTCAGCTCCAGCCTCTAAATAGATGGTGAGGGGAGTGGGGGTTAAAAGGGCCAGTGTCTTCCTGGATTTCAGTTGTAAGGTAACAAGTGAGATGGCGTCAGGGATCAAGTTGTTCCAGAGCCTGTTGTAGTTTCTGTCGGTACACAGCATATTTTTGCTCCACTGCCCGCACACGTTCTGCTTCTTCCTTCTCCAGGATTACCAGGAAGTTTTGTAGCTCAGGGACAGAGAATGCATGCCACTGTTGGAAGAAAGGGAGAGGATAATTTAAAAAAAGTCTTTGCACCACTGTAAGAAAACAAGATCAAAGTTACAGCCAATCAGGAAAAGTGTGGTCCCTCTATTTTCATGCTGATCAGCAGTGTTGTTCTCAAGACCACACTATCCAAGAACAAGGAACGACCAAGACTTTTGAGAGTCGACCAAGACCAAAAAAATGTATTTTAATGACGCGTCAAGGTTAAACAGTTAACAAGCATTCTCTCTTTCATCTATTTTCCTTTTGAAGACATTTGACAGATAAAAACAAGGTGTCTGCATATCTTTGAAACACAACATCCAAAATTCATAATCGTCACAAATTTATGTAGCTAAATTATTGCTAAATTAAATCCTTTTTTATTTAAAAGTAAATGATAAGTCCAAAATTATTCTAAACATCTAAAAATAAGATGTTTATTTATCAGGTGAATGAGGCCACAAGTAACATCTCAGATGTTTATCTGACTAAAAAAAGATGGACTGACAGAAAATCTGGCCAGTCCAAGACAAACACAAGATTAAGACCTTCAAAACTGGACAAGACTGGTCTCAAGTGTGACAACATGGCCCACCAGATTAAAATGTGTCTTACCTCCACCTCCCCAGTCTCATTTTCTTTCAGGACGAAGCTGAGCTGTTCAGGATCAGGCCCTGCTATCAACCTCAGGAGAAGAGGACGCTCACACAGAGGAAGCTTCTGGAACAGATCTGAAAGCAGAGACAAAGAATGTTAGACCCACACTCCTCTTTATCACCAACACATCTTTGAAAACAAGCTTTATAGTGGGATTTTCTTTGCGCACCCTGTCCATCCCGATGTGTCTGCCTGTACAAGGCAAACTTTCGGGGATTGTCCAACACCATGAACTTCTTCAGCAGGCCTTGGATCACCTCTCTGGTGGTGGTCAGAGAGCTGATGTGGATCTGCTTCACACAGTCACATGGTAAGTAGAAGGACGTCCTCTTTTCACTCTGTCCACAGTCTGTTCCTTCCTGACTCTCAGACGACGCCTGATTGCAGCTTCCCATCTGCCTGGACGCTCCGTCTGAGTTCACAGTCTCCACAGCAGGGACTGTGACTGGTCGACTGAGCCTCAGGTGGACCTTGATAAAGCCTGTGTAGGATCCATCTGAGGCCTGCAGATTACACAAAGAGATGCATACAAACACTTATGAGTTACAGCACCCCCATTACACAGGATTGGATTACTTTAGGAAATGATATTTTTTTAAGGAGAGAATGAGACTTTCTGTTGCATTCTAAGAGAGATGTGCACCTCAAACTTTGCAGGGACAAATTCACTGCCTGGCCAAAAAAAAAGGTCACCGCTTTGATTTACCTAAGCAAATAGGTATAACCCTACACTAGGATTATGACTGCATGGGTTATTATCTTTCAGCTGGCAACAAGTTATTTATCCCCAGCTGATGTCCAACGCGTCATATAACACTGGAAGGATGGTGGGGAATCACCATCTCCCTGGAAGAAATGAGGTCGGAAAAAATTCCTGAATGAACTTGATTGGCAATCACTTTATTGTTTGGCCGAATCAAATTAAAGAAAAACAACAGTAGAACTTAGGTGTATGTTTAATGGTGAAAGTAAGAATATTTCCACACACCTGTGAAGCCTTAAGAAAATCACTGATCAATAAAGCTAACTGAAAAAAAAGGCTTCAATTTGCCAGGGAACAAAAGGATTAGACTCTGAAAGAATGGAACTAAGTCATGTGGTCCAGATTGACCCTGTTCCTGAGTGATGGGTGCATCAGGGTGAGAAGAGAAGCAAGTGAAGGGATGCACCCATCATGCCTAGTGCCTGCTGTACAAGCCTGTGGGGGCAGTGCTATGATCTGGGGTTGCTTATCTGAGCTAATCTAATCAATGCCACAGTGAATGTGGGCTGTAATCACAGCTAAAGGCGGTTCAAGGCAGTATTGGAGTGTGTGACCTTTTTCTGGTGGTGACTTTTTTTTTTTTTTTGGCCTGGCAGTGTATCTCAAATACATTCTTAGTATTCTCACTGAAGTGTGTCTTCTACAACAGACTGGCATCCTATATTTTGTTCCTATTTTGAGAAATAATGTTTCCTACTTCTATTAATCAAAGTGAAGCATTGATAGATTTTTTTACTAGTTTGACAGAACTCACCAGTTTCATGCCATTTTCTGACACTTGAGCGTTGTACTCCTCTATCCTTCTTAGGGCCTCTTCCTCTGACAGGTCCTTTGTTCCTCCCTCTTCTTCTTCCTTTGCTTCATTCTGCTGTAATCCAGGAAGAGAAAAGGGAGTCAGTTAGAAAAGGAGAAGGCCTGAGTCTCCTGCTCACAGTATTATTGTTTATCTGAGCCAGCAGAGGGTGCTGCTCTGACTCAAGATCTGTAAAATACAAATGCTCTGCTTCCTACCCCGAATTTTATGAATAGAAATCAAGAGAAACCCTGCATCCTGTTACAAAGGGGGCTGACTGATTTGAAAACATTCGTGACGCCATGTTTTAGAATATTAAGATATGCGGTCCCCCTCTATGTGCGGTACTATCCTTCATCTTTCTCAGCCTGGAGGAAGAGAAGCGGATTTTTTTTATTGCATTCTGAGAGGGATCCTTAAACACACACGCTCTTTCCTCTACACACTGTGAACCAATCGACAGCAAAACACATAGACAGGAAATGTTGTGAATGGAGCAAATCACACATTCAGCATCAAAGCATGAAGATACTGACAGTGCTGCCTGCCCCTGACTCCAGCACATTTCCTCTTTCTCTGATAAGATGTGACAGAGTGAGAGCAAGAAGGAGAGAGAGTGAAGAAGCACAAACAGGAGGTGGAGGCAGGGAAAGACACGAGTAAGGGGTAAGGACTGATGAAAGAGTGGCTGCTGAGCCAGCCTTAGCAACACAGAGTTTGACTGGGTTATTTATAGTACGGTGGGATGCATCCTCTCTCTCTCTCCCTCTCTCTCTTTCTCTAACTATCTCACAATAGCTTTTTTTCTCCTCCTTCCCTTGTTCGTTTGCATTTTCTGGGACAGAGAGAGAATGCAGGGCAGGCATCATTTCTGTAGGGGACTCCTCAGGTTGTGCGATGAAGTCACAGTTTTCATTCAGCACAGATGCTGTGTGTGAGCGCATGAGTGTGTGTCCCTGAGTGCACACATGTGGACTCAAGCACCTTCAGTGGTAACACACAACACACACACAGCTGGTGTGGCTGGCTGACATTTCACATTAAAAGGGTTGGTAACACTGTAACATTTAATATTTCAAGGCTGATGTTGAGAGGATGCAGCAGGGACCTCATGTCTGTGCGTGTATGTGCAAATGTGTGTGTGTGTCTGAAAAAAAACCCCACAGCAAACACAGTTATCTTTTCATTCTTGTGACCAAACAGCTCATACTTTTTGTTGCAGGCTTTATCTCTTCCACATTTGTTATCAGCCACTCCACTGTGAAATCGTGGTCCTGTTTTAATGGTTCATGTCCATTCTGGCGTGAAACAGCGAACGCAGCTGAAGCCACTGTGGCCATGTCATAAATTGAATTATTCAAAGCCGTTTTAATTAGGGCATGAACCTGTTTTTCACTGTTCTGCAGATTTAAAATTATATGGACACATTCATATAAGTACATGATACAGATACTACAGCTCGATTTGCAAAATAATGTAATTGCAATTATTTTCCTCTATATTGCATTTGCAATGTATTGTAATGTTTATTTTTGCACAATAAGTCACTTTTCATTTTTATTATTATTATTATTATTTTTTTTTTTTTGCTGCTTCTGTAGCCTTTTTTCCCCTTTTTTCTGCTACTTCCTGACTATTTTCCAAGTGTTCACCTCCTTTCTTGCCCATTTCCATCCAGTTTTGCTAGTTTTGACCATTTTTGTCACCTTGAACTTATTTTTATGGCCATTTGCCTCTTCTTTTTTTCCAACTTTTCACCACTTAACCAATGTGGCCCTTTGGTTGAGCAGGGTTGAGAAACACTGGTGAAAGGCTGTAAAACATCTAATGCAAAACATTTATATCTGATATTCTGACACATTTGTGGTTGAAGAAATATTGCACTGTCTGGGATTAGAATATTGTTGCAGGCTATGTTACGCTTCTATCTAATTTTCAGATTATTGCCCCGCCCTAATAAGTATAAATATACATTCCTGCATGTGCTAAACTGTAATGGATAAATAGTTGGTATTTCCTTAAACCAGATGGAAGGAATCTGAGGAATATGTAGGAGTTGACTAGTATTTGAGATTCCTCTAAGTCAAACGAAACAAAGTGAAAAGAACATGCAGGAATTCCTGTGTTTGTATGCAAGTTGCTAAATGTATCAGAGGCAATGCCCTACCCTCCCTTTCTGCATACCAGTGAGAGTGGTCGAGGGACAATAGAGTGATTTCCGCCCTGAGAGTTTCACAGAGTCCTGGGACTCACACCGCTCCATGTGTCCCAGGTCGTAAGCTGACGACCGACAGAACACAAAAACAAAGAAAAGTGGACCCTGGAAATGTTTGCATGGTCAATGTTGTGGTCAGATAATTGTTGAGTCTCTGAAAAGTTCATTGAGTTTAGATATGAATTGTGATAACTAATACATACCCTGATTCCATCATATTCACTCTGGTGGAAATCGAATGCCATTATCAATATTAAAGAAGCATCCCACCCAAGTCATAGGCCACTTGCTTTGATATTACTAAACAAGAGAGATGTTTATGAACACTGGAGAGCAGAAGCACCAAAATAAAAGAGAAATCTGTGTGTAGCAAGTACTCTCCACTATATACCAAACCTGGGGAGCTTTCCTTTTTCCTAAATCCACATGGTTCTAACTTGAGGTTAAAGCAGGTTTATGTGAACTGTTTTTCAATGGAGCAATATGAGTAAAAAATGCCATCAGCATAAATAACATGAGCCACATTTTTGTCTTTTAATATCTAAAAATGAGACATTTTTCTGGACTTGTCAGGTAAATGTGGTTCACACTAAATCTAAAATTTTGATGCTTACTAAAAATAAGACATAAATACTCTGTTGGATTTCAGTTCTTTTTGTAGTGGTTAGTTTCATGAGCTTACCACTTCACTAGAAGAATAGAGCAAAAACTGCAAGAGTCACTGATGTGTGTTAAAAACATGTCCAGCTGAGTCACAACCAACGATGACAAGTTCAGTTTGGACAACCACAACCTAAAACCAGAAATGCCCCACAGCTTAATCAAGGAGAACCAGAGCAGCCTGGTTGGAATTTATATTTTCCACTGACTCTGTTGTCTTTAATTTACTTCATATCAAGTACCAGAAATAATACACCACTGTGATGGCAAAAAGGGCAAGGGTTCAAGCTTCCTATTGGACCTTAAACTGAACATGCAAGGTGACTTCCAGTGGTCCTACTTCAGTTTTCTCTCGCCTGCTGTTTTCACTACTTCAGTTTTCAAAACATTCACTCTCAGAAACACTTTGTTGAATAGTCCTGAAGCTAACAATGTGTCTGACAGTTGAGATGATGAAATTTGACAACTACTGTTCAAGTCAATTTTCCCAGAAAACACTGACCCCTTTCATAAAGTGCACCTCTTGGCAAAACTTCTCCTGTTATAATTACCAGACAAATATTCCAGGTGGCAGGTCCAGACAGTTTAATCCAGTTTGCTGGTGTGAGTCAGGTAGATGCAAAGCAGCTTAAGCGTGTGAGATATCCAGGCCTGTTACATAAGGGTCACACAAACAGAAATATGCGCACATGCCTTGCTGACACTCACACACACCTCAGGCTGACATGAGTTAGTGTTGATGCTCTCACCCTGATGAGATCAGACAAGAGAGGTCATCTGCTGCAGCAAAGTAGCACGAACTAAAGCAAGCCTGTCTGTGGGCATGATCTGACCACCTCCAGACTGATGACAACTTCTTCCTGACTTTATGACTTTAACCTAAAGTGTGTGAATGCGTCTGTGTTTATTCTATGGATTGACCAATCTAATCCCAGTTTCAGGTACGTGTTAGATACTGTGTCAGAGGTAGATGCACCAATTCAACTTTTTAAGTCCTGATACAAATACCAATACCTAGGCTTTGTATTGGCTGATTTTAATTGAACACTTTCTTTTCCTTGAAATGAGGATGAAACTGAGAATTGTGTTGCAGTAACTTAATGCTTTTCTAATTGTTTAGAACAAAATGAAATAAAAATATACTTAAACTGACAGCATTAGTATTTTGTGAGCTCATGAACGTGAAATGTGTGATGAGTAAATCTCCAACATTAACAGGAGATAGAACTGAACTATAAACCTCAGCAGTGGACAACTGAGGCATTAAACCTACACGTATTGCAAGTTGCCATCAGATTGGTGATGAACACTGGAGAGCATTGAAGTGACTTCAATTTATCAGCCCTAACCCTTTTGTCATGGATATTTGAAACAACCTTTTTCATTTTTATAGCACTGATCCCTGATACCAGGATCAGATATGGACATCCACGGCAAGCACTGTATCATCAGGTAGATGTGGAAATTTTGCTTGCTGAATATCCATCGTAACAGCTAGTCACAGAGATACAGTATTTTGCAGGTACATACTTCAAGCTTTTAATGTCGACCTACAGCTTCAACAGCAACTTGCAACACGCGTAAAGCTAATATTTCAGGGGACAATTGTAGCAAAGCAAAATATAACATCACATGATAAATCTAATCTCATGAGTACATGAGAAACTTAGGGATTGTGGTTTGAAAACAACAAAAATAACCAAAAGGGTTCTGGTTATCATTTTTGTGAATGACAAATAATTGCAGCTTAATGAGTCCAGTTTACCTAAGTATAAATATTTCTCTGACAACTCCCTGCTTGGGCTGAATGTATGAAGAATCCGTTGACTTCAGCTTCACCTCAGGTTCATGGAGCTCTGTTGTTTTTCTGATGTCACAATTGAGAGAAACAATAAACTAGTTGGACACAAGGTAAGGATTGTGGAAGTCATGCTCCTGTCTGTTTTGGATTATGGTGATATAATACATAGACATGCTGCAGTTTCTATTCACAAGCCCATGGACTCTGTAAATCAATCTGCTCTCAACTTCATAACTGGTGACAGGTGCAGTGTACATCATTGTATCCTATATGAGAAGGTTGAGATGGCTGGCCATCTCTTCATTAGAGAAGTAATAAACATTGGTTTTTATACATTTTCAAAGCTTTTACTGGCAAGTTACCACCTTGCCATTCAGTGGGTGTTGCTGGTGTTTTATGATGGATCCACATGACTCATTCATTACATTTACTTACTATTAAAGTCCATTGGGTCGACACTGAACCCAGTAAATCAGCATTTTCCTTTGATGCCCCCCAGTGGAATACTCTCCAAAAAATTCTAAAAAATAATAATTAATCCCTCTAACTGTAATTGTTTTAATTAATCCTTTGGCTTTGTGATTGATGAGGGTTATTTACTATTATTGATCAAACAATATGTTTCTGATTTTGATGACACTGAAAATGAGGGAAACCTTAATGTCTTTTTTGAGAATAAATAAAAGTTTGACCTGGACATAATCTACGCGTCACACAAGCTAAAATCGTTCACAGATCACACACCAGGGACTCATTTTCACCTACCATCCCTGAAATATTTGGCCGTTGGCGCATATAGTTACGTGCATGTCAGTTTGTTTGCATGTTTATATTTTCATCTCATTCCCATTTCACAAAACAATAATTTTAGATGTATTTATAACAACAATATAATTATGTTTTAGTTTGGTTTATAGAGTTCAAAGAGCCTGATGTTGCCAAAACATAATTCCAGGTCTTATTTTCACATTGAGGAATTCAGTTCATGAGTTGATATTGTTATTGGATTGGTTTTGCCACTGGTACAGTTTCGTGACTGCAAACGTTGGATAGGTGCATCTCAGGTGTGCATGCATGCTTCCTTGACATCATGATCCTCAGGTGACGCATAACACCGGGATCAGTTACAACAGGTCACAGTTAGGGACAAAGCTGCAGTCAGAGCTGAACTACACAAATATTAATGCTGGAAACATGAATTAAACACTAACACAGCAAAATGCACAGCCCCCACAAAGACACAATGCTATCGGTGCATGTCAGGCAAGTGCCTTTAGTGGGTCAAATGTTGGAGGGGAGAAGTAAGGTAGAGACCACATACTGATTCTATTTCACAGCTCAGAGATTGCTGTGTGCTACCACTGCAAGACACACTTACATAAAAATACATCAAAATACAAAAACTACAGTAAAAAATGCTCTGATCCCTCAAATATTTAATGTATTGCAAGTAACATATTTTTTCTTTCAGGTTTCTGGAAAAAATTATAAATGCAGTACTTAAATGCTGCAAGTTATATTACAAAGCAGCTTTAATCACCAAACAATTCCACAAATTCTCTTTTGGAAATGCAGGGGATCTGCTTTTGAACATTGCTCCCTGATTTCCTCTGTGAATTAGAGCTTTAAACTATTATTTAGCGAATCTATAAACGCATCACCAACAGGGGTGTAATTCATTCATTTTCACTGCATCAAAAAGCAGAACAGAATGAACTAAACATACCCCCTGCTAGCTCAGAGATGCACACATGCACACACACAACACATTAAAGCTGGCTGGTTAATCTGGAGCAAAAGGCTCAGCTCTGGAAATAATTCATAAAGAAAAGAGGATCTGAACTCCTCCTTCAGTGTTTTAATGAACCCAAGTGTCTCCCTTTGTGTCTTTGTACATAGAAACACAAATGAAAGAAAGCTGAGTTAACACAATGGCATATATAAATTGCAAGAATACACAAATGCACGATTATTTCTTATTATCCACATGACCCACATTGGTCTTTGCATATCTCATTTTCATATTTGAACACAGGAGAACAGGACTCCTCCCCTGCAGGGAAGCCTCTACCTCTGATGGAAAACATCAGACCGTGATGCTGTATTTATGTCAAACTATTTTATGTCAAACACATCTTTGTCAGACTGTTTTATGTCAGACTACTTTGCTCTAGCTGTGTCTGACATCAGACTATCAGCTGGCAGCTTCTGTAGCTCAGACAAGCCAACCCCAATATCCCTCTGTCTGCAGCAACCCTAACCCCCCCACCCACCCACACACACACACAGGCCAGCAACACAGCTGATCAATTATTCAATGATTAAACCTTCTCCAAGTCAGAAATCAAAGGCCATGCCAGGATAAAGACGGCAGGACGAGCGCTTAGTGTGTTTTACATGAATGCAAATGCCTCTGCTGTTTTAGAGAGCTTCCCTTGCAACCACAATAACCTGTCATCTCTTCTGTTTCTACCTGCAGTGCATCATGGGAGAAGCTCGGCTATCAAACAAGCAGCTCCTGACACTCCTGCAGTGCACGTTGAGCTGTGTATACTGTGGTTGGAGTGTGTGACAGGATTATGTGTGAAGTAATTGAATGTACAGTAGAGCAAAACCAATTCCTCGGAAAGTGTGCCAACTAAACCATGAGTTGCTATGGTAACTGGGAAAGTGGTTTGCTACTGTTAAGTTGTTGCTCAGGGAATGCTTACACACACTCTCACACGCATACACGTTCACACACTAACTCTAGTGCAATGGTATCAGATGTGCTTCTACAGAAACTCCCACGCGCTGTGGAAATGAAGCCACTGGTGAATCTGTAGGTTAGCATCATTAGCTCTAAACACTACAAACACATTTCCTCTGTGAGTCCAAACCACACTTCATTAAATCCTCATTCTCTGAACAGTCCCCACACTGTGATACTAAATCTATGAGAGCTGCTCTCATGATGGATGAGCTGCCAAAAAGCATCAAGGCTCATGAACAAGGCTAACAGCCGCCAGATCAATGTTACACAACAGTATGACAGAAACCCCTTCCAACCCACAACACATACACCTAAAGGCCTGAACTAAGAGTGCAAACACACCACTTCCTCTAAATACTTCTGCTTTCAGGTTGCATGTTTGTGTTATAAATGGTAATTTTCCCATCCTAACTAGAGCCAATCATTTAACCAATCTGAGTTTGTCTTACTTTTAATATCTAATCAATCAGAACGAGAAACATCTTGAGCTTTGTACCTTAGCTGTGTATTTCGGCTTGCGGAAGAACGAGGTCTTGGCTGTGAAGAAAGTGAAGTCTTCGCTCTCATCATCCAGGCTGCAGTACCCGCTGCTCATGCTGTTACTGCTGGTCATGGAGGGGGTCAGGACCGTGTTGACAGTCATGGAGAAGTCCAGGGTCTGTCTCCAGCACCAGAAGAGCACGTTGACAGCTTGAGGAAGTGGGTGTAGATCTCAAAAAACGCTTGGCTGATGTGCCACTCAGGCACAGTCAGAGTCTAAGGGAGTCTAACTGTCCTTTACTCATCCAGAAAAAGCCGCTTCTCCTCTGCTGAAGCATCCAGAGTGTTCAAGTCCCACCTGTAACGGCGAGACAGGTGAACTCGGCTTAGATTCGGCCACTTTGCGTGCCACCAGAGAGAGGACCAGGAAATCGGAGAGCGAGCACAGACTTGTCACTTCCTCCTGACGTGTGTGTGTGTGAGTGTGTGTTACTGCTCTGACGCCGGTGTCACAAACACACCGTCCTGTAGGTGCACCTGGTCTCTTGCAGTTGAACGTACACACATGTACATTTGACCCTCACGCACACATAAGCACACTCTGGTGTCATGGAGTCAGTTTACTGGCTGGTTTCAGGTTAACCCAGCTCACCTGAGAGCCCCTGTTACAACCTCAAACAAACCATCATACTTGCATGCATACAACACCACCACATCCTGCTTTCATTCTGCACCCTGTTAGCAGCTGCTGGTGGTAAAGGAATAGTTCACTTCAAGTCTCTAAAGCTCAGATATGCCAGCGTTTAAGTGCTTGAGCATCCATCCGTCCCTTGAGTCCAGAGTAAACAGCAGCAATCCTGCAGCAGCAACAAGACGCTCCCAGACTCCTTCCTCTCTCCTTCTCTCCCTCTGTTGCTTTGGCGTTACTACCAGAGAAGAGATGGATGCCTCCCACTCAGCCTTTCTCTCTCTCCCTCTCCTTGTTTTCTTGCTCTCACTCTGTCTTGTCTTTGCTCCCTCACTCTCTTGCAGCTTTGCTCTACCATCTGTGGTTATCAGCCTGCGAGCACCCTCCCCCTTCTCCCACCACTCTCTCGATTTCTCTCTCTCTCTCTCTTTCTGCTTTCCTGCAAGCGACTGCACCCTGCAGAGTATGGCCACTTCCTCTTACACAGAGAGTGAGAGAGAGGGAGACGCTGGTGAGTGAGAGATATGAAGCCTCACAGCTCCTGTTTTACATACATGAGAGCAGAAGCGACAGGAAGCAGCAGAGAGGCAGGGGGAAAATGGCTGCTGTACAGGGGAGATTCTGCTGTAACAGAGCAAAAGATGGCTTCACAGCCTCTGTAAAGTCGTGGCTATTAGATCATTATTATAAAGGGTAATGTTTCCACACCAATCCTGGATAGATACAGGCCAGGATGACAATACAAAACCCTTAGAGCTGTACTTTCATAACCATCTGAAATGTCATTTTATTTTGTGTTACTGAGGCCTTACATTGTGTTTCTCAAAGTTTTTCTTGTGTCAAGGAAGTTATTATCGCTGCCTGTACTCTCTGACCCCTTTTTTCATGTTTTCCTACATTTTATCCTTTTTATTGGCACAATTTTCCAGTTTTATTAAAATTCATCTCCCCTCTCTGAGTTTAAATGTTGTTTTTCATCTGTTTGCTCATATAAAGCACTTCAGGCAGCTTGTTTGTAATAAAGCTGCTTCATGAATAAGGTTGAGTTGATTTGACAGCCACGTTACCTCTGCTGATTTGCTGGTGGAGGGGTGGTCTCTGCGAAGCTTAGGTGAGATTAGGGCAAACAATGACTGATTGCCCTCAGCACAGAGATAACAGTGACCTCTAACCTTCCCTTGACCCTACGATCTGCCCTCTCTCTCTCGCAGTGACCCCAGCGCTACAAACAGACAATGCTTCTGCCTCTGCTGAACGATGGGGCCTGTGTGCAGCTGTCTGTACATGCCGTTTTGTTGCCTGTAATATGATTTTAAGCACCTCTGACTGAGTTATATGTAAAACTATATGCTACTGGAGGTACTGACTGTCTCTCTTTCATCAGGAATCATCCTGTGAGGTTCAAGTCAGGTGAAGACTGATTACCTGCAGCTCTGCTCTTCACTTCCATCAGTGTAATCATCACAGAAGAGGAATGCTACACACTGGGGTTGGGCAGCTCATCGCAAATTACATCTAATGGCAATATGTCCTGCTGCAACATTCATATCACAGGCAGTATAATATTTCTTTAACTTCAGCTGTATCGGGATACCAGATACAATTTTTTTGTGCAACTATTAAGAAATACCTTTGCAAGAGAAACAATCTGAGTGGTATAAAGTGACAAAAATATTAAGAGAAAACTTAGAAAGTGGTCAGAAAGTAGCAAAACATTTCAGAGGCCTGACATTTCTGTCTGAAATATCCTTTTTTTATTGATCTTATGCAATATTTAAATTTTCTGAGACACAGATTTTCAGGTTTTCATTATCTGTAAGCCATAACCAAATAAAGGCTTGAACTTATTTACACTATTTATAATGAGTATAGATAATATTTGGGTTTCACTTTCTGGAATGAGTGACCAAAAATATTTAACTTTTCATAATTTTTTCAGTTTTTTGGATGTACCTGTTTATGCAAACAGAGTGTCTTCTGTGAATTTAATTTAACTGTATTTTTTTTTTTACAGCAATTGAAATCAACAACACATGAGATGGGGAACCTAAAAATAATTGTGCAATAAATTGCAATTCTGAAATGTGGAAAAATAATCGCACTTAGATTATTTTTGTGAATCGTACAGCCCTATTACACACACACACATACACACACATACACCCACATACACACACATACACACACACATACACACACATACACACACGCCTGCATCTTGCACTACACTCCTGCTATATCGATAAAGCTTGATCATTGTGCTGCATGTGTGGGCTTATGGGGGTTAAAAAAAAGGATCAATTTCTGCTGATGCACACACAATAAGGAGGTAGAGGACGAAGATAACAACACTGTGACACACACTGCCGCAGCCATAAAACGGTGCAAAGATGGGGAAAAGGGGCTGCGGGACATAAACTGTCAGACCTCTTCTTGTGTGCAGTACTGGTGCTCTCGATGAAACAAATAATAGGTTTAGTCACTGAGTTCACATCCCTCTAAGAGATGCATCATGAACACTCCTTTAATTCAGAGATTCAGCTCATTATCTCAAACTGCAGTCATTAAACTCCGGAAGAAATGGTGGCAGGGCAAAGCTAAACATGACTAAAAGAACACAGGAAATGCCATGATTTTGCTCCTGGAGAAAATGAGCATTACTCAGGAAAACACACCCTAAACTACTGCAGATGCTGCGGGACATGTTTGTATGTCTTCCTCTATTTCTCATGGATGTTTTCTCGCTTCAACTCCTGTGACACACATTAAAATATTCAAAGATAGATGGATTGTGTTTTTTATGCTCTCTAGCACCACCTGGCATGTTACCAGAGGTCTAATTTTGTGTTTTAATCTGTCCCCTGGGAGGAGAGGAGCAGCCAACATTCTGCTGCAGGGGTTATCCAGCATGTATGTGCTCGTGTTTAGGTGTGTGTGTGTGTGTAAGTGTGTAAGTGTGTGAGGACCGCATTGCGTGGGTGACTCAGCCTGAGATGCCATGAGCTGCATGCAGGCTCACACTCTCTCTGGTTCCTGTATCACACATGTGATGACACAAAGAGTAGGTGTAGCTCTATTTGGAGGATGAATTTACATAATATCCATATCACTGGATATCCTGTGGCATGTACAGTATGAGAGTATACATGTTGAGATTTATACAGTTTGGATTTAAATATACCAAATATTTTTCAACAGCATGCACACGACTTGAGAGGGCTAAGCTAATAAAGCTTTGCTGTAACAGAGGTCCCTTCCGAACAGAGATTAACCTACTCATTTTCCAGTGTAAAACACAGTCTGAGGAAGTGAGGACATCAAGAGGAAGAAGATGAGGGAGGCCCTGAGAGCATCTGTGCATGTAGGAGAGAGGAAGGCACATCACACGCTTAGATGACGTAGCGTTTTCTGTGCAGGGAACATTCTGGGATCACAAAAGCAAATGAGTGCATAAATAAATTCATAAGTAGTTCACAGAGGATGAGGAGGACGGTGTGTTGTAAAAAGGGAGATGGTTATATAAAGTTGAGGCTTGGAGAGATGATGCCAAATGAACTCTCCTTTCATTAAATGACTCATGAACACCTCCACAAGATGACACAAGAGCTCAGTCCATCAGTCCATCCCAGATGAGTGGTTGCTCTCCAGCATTGCACCTAAAATATCACAAATACTTCCTCATTCCTCTTCTGAAGTCTTATTTTTATCATGTGAGGAGGCTTTTTCTGCACTGGGATGCTCACCTTGCGCTGCACAGCTTTGGAGTTGCAGTGGCCTCTGGGAGATGGAGTTTCTTTGGACTGTCTGTCCCTTTGGTTGCAGTCCAGCTGGACATGGCTCTCACACTCCAGATGACAGGTATAGCTGCAGTCTGATGGATATAAAATGAAGACCAAACAGAGACAAGAGGAGAGACAGGCAGTCAGAAACCAAACTCTAAATATGAGAGTACATGATCCTGTACATGATAATATTCATGCGCCTGCTGCAATATGCCACACCAAAGAGGGCTCATAACTCACCTCTAAATGTGCGAGCTTGAAATTAGGAACATGTGAAACCAAACAAGCTCTTTGCACAGATTATCAGCTCCCTCTAGTGGCCAGGCAGACAGTTACAATGTAAAATAAGAACTCAATGACCAAAGTATACTAGAAATAATTTGAATAATCAGAACTCACACACTTTATAACAGAAATGCCATCCATCCACTTGGTGTTATCACTGGTAAAAAAAAAAAAGCTAGGCAATGACCTTATGGCCTTCTGAAACTTACTGAAATAGTTGCACACTTGACAATCACTTCTATTCATTAAATTAGATGACAAGAAACCTTTAGCAAGATACAAAAATACAGATATATAATCCCCAGTTGCAGAGGGATAGCGTATTTGTGATGAACTTAAAATGTAAGGTCATGTTAGACACAAACATGGAGCAGACACACTGAATAACAATGATGGAAACACTCCAAAGCCAACAAACTTCTCTACAGAAACTCTACTCTGGTCAGCTCTCATCTGACTTCTCAGTAAAAAAAAAAGAACAGATTACGGTACTTCCCCCCGAAAACTTCCCAAAATAGCCCACTGTTCTTTCATTTTTGTGTGGTTTCACATTCAACAGTCCTGACTTGTTTATGCAGCACAGACTTTGTTGTGGCTGCCAGCTTTTCCCCCTGAGACTCACGGCTTCTTCTACTCTGTTGGTGAGATAATCCATGCTAAAGACAAATACCACTTTCAAACCACTTGGAGGAGACAGCTGCAGCGAGGGGAAACCTGAGTCAGACTCTTTTGTGGTCCTCAAGCAGGGAGGCTTCAAACAGCACGCTTACGGGCAAAACTTTTTCAACACCAGCCTGTTAGATCTCAATATTTAAATAAATGCTTGAAAACGCAGTTTTTGTTTTTTGTTGCTGTTTCCATACTTTATAAGTGAAATGAGGTATGCCTGGATGATTTGAGCCTGTATCATGCTTAGAGAGAGACACTACTGCGCCTGCAACACTCAGCATCAGCACTGTAGCCATGGCAACAAGCTTCTTGATGACCATTATAGAAAGAGAGGAGCTGTGTTTACTTAGGGTCACTGATATAGGGGTTTAAAACAATTCACTGGACATTCACACCACTTAGAGACAGACTGAGGTATTTTCTGTCAAAGATAAGAGCAGCAGAACAGGTTTTCTGAGGGTAGAAAAAGGAAAAGAGGAAAGTTCATACAAAGGCTGCTTTGCTTGTTTGTGCATTATGAGGAGGGACAGATGTCGCTATCTGTGTGTGGCAGAGACAGGTTGGCAGTGAGAAAAGTAGGGTAGGGCTGAGGTGCCTCGCTGACAGGGAGGGATGTGTCGAGGAAAGAGTAGGGTTTAGATAAGGGATGCTCTGCTGATCGCAGTTTAGAGGTCAGTGCAGAAAGACAGAAAGAAAGGAAGTGCACAAAGGAAGGGAAGAGAGAAACTCCTTTCCTTTCCTGTTCATTTCCACCATCCACCCTCTCACAGGATTAAAGACTCTGACCCCCACCCCCACATATCCGCAGGGATTTGTATTTTGGAAAAATCATTCACCTTTTTAGAGTTATTCAAAAGGAGCTTCACCACTTTACTGCCTACACTGTAACTGTACAGGATTCTACCTGCAGCTGGTTATTTTAGCTCCAAACAGCTCCTAGAAAACAAGGTCACAAAATCCACCAATTGAGCCCTAAAACAGAAAAAAAAACAAAAAAAAAACAATCATAATTTGAATTTACAAGTGTATTAATTTGATTATCCTTTAGTGCACATATCTGGTTGCATTTGCAGATAATCAAAAATTAGCAAAATGGCTAGCTAGCTTGATCCAGACCCAGAAAGCATGCCATGCATAATGTATTCAAGATATTTGAGAAACAAGATATTCAGAATAAAATCTTGTGTGAGAACAGGCTGTAAATACATTTTTGACTGAATACAAATGGTAGAACCTTGGAACAAAGTCCAACTGCCCACATTGATGGGAAAAAAACAAACATTTATATATCATTTAAACTAGGGCTGAACAATTTCCAAAAACAATCTAATTGTGATTATTTTTCCTAATAATGCGATGTGATTTATTGTGCAAATTTTTTAGGTTCCCCATCTTATATATTGTTGATATCAATTGCTATATAGACGGGTACAATATATGTTTTATTATTCCCATTTGAATAAGAAAAACACACAAGAAAGAGAAAAGAAAGAGCCCTTATTTCTTGAAATGTTATTGAAATGTTATACATATTCTTGCTTTTTTGCCACGTTTCACTACCTAGATTGTTGCTTTTGCAAAGGTAGTTTTCAAAAAGTTGGTTCTTTGGTAGAGCGGGATTGGGTAACATGGGTGTAAAGCATAAAACATTTACTGCAAAATACTTTATCAGATGTCAGGCACATTTGAGGTTAGAGAAATTTTGCACCGTCTATGATGAGAATATTGAAGCGGGTCATATTGTGATTTAATCTAATTTGCAGTTAATTGCCCATCCCTAGTTTAAATCTTCTCTATTTCCCTTTTACAGGCAAGCATTTGAGCAGTGGGTGGGGGTCTTTGAGGAACTGTTGGACTTCAGCCTGGTATGTAATCTTTAAAACAGGAATTACTGTTTGGCAAAGGAAAATGGGAGGAGCACATAGATTAAACTTTTCTTGGTCAACACCTACGCTGCCATCTGATCAAGTTGACAAGCTCGGGATTCAAATTGTTCCCACCCTGTTAAGACACATGCGCCTGCTGCTTACACGCATCAAATGAGAATTGTAGCCTTGACTAGGTCCACAAAAGTGCTGGTGCACTGTTTATCTTTGCAGACATTCAAGTTTGACACCTTGCTCTTCTACCTAAATTAACCTGAAGGATTTGGATTTAGATTTAACCTAATCTGTTAACCTAATTTTATTGTTTACAGTGAAGGTACAAGGTTGTGCCTCTAGTGGCCTCATAACCACTAAAAGTAATGTACGCCCCTCAATGTGTGCCTTCTTCATGGAGTTGCAGATACCTGTGCACTTCTTTGTGCTGCTGCACCATGCATATATAAATGCCAATAAGCAGCTGGAGAAACTGCAGCAGTCATGCAGTGACCCACAAGAGCTGTGAAGGTTATGCGAGTATGCTGACACCGGCACAATCACAGAGCTCTGTGAGGGAGGGGAGCGAAAGAGAAAGCAAGCGAAAGAGAGAGTCAGCAGCAGAGAGCGACACTTGACTTTTTATGCATCTCGATTAAATGCCAGCCATGTTTGGACTTGCAGGGGTTTCCCTTTCACTGTTGAGTGGAAAGTACAAAGTTGCACAAACTTGTAAATAAGGAAGCTGTCTTAATGTTAAGGCAGCAGAGCAGGGAGGTTTTTTAACCCCCGTGGGACTTTTGGGAGAAACTGTGCTTGGTTGTATTTACGGGAATTTGACAAAATCTATCAGCAGAGCTGTTGATGAAATCTTACACACAAAAATTCATTCACTTCTGCACTTTACAACTGAGGCTGGAAACTACCTTATGATCCCAAAGAAGCTTCCACTTTGATGTGAAGTGATGAAAGAGGAGCAAAAACTTTGTGTTGTCTGCTCCTGTTCATTTGGAAGTGTTCCTTGAAGAGCAAACTCAGAGTATTTGATGGAAATATCCCACATTTTTAGTGCATGTGACATATGTCCTTGTACGTGGTGTAATTTTCCAGTTTAAATGAAGTTGTTATATAAGAGAACCCATATTGATAGTGATCAGATGTTACTACGAGACATGTGGGAACAAGACTCCCAAGAAATGACTGTGATGAGGGTTAACCATGACACTTAGCAGCATCTGTTCCTCCTGCACAGAGCCATGGAGTCTGCAGTCTGTGTGTGTGTGTGTGTGTGTGTGTGTTGTCTCAACAAGAAAAGAGGGCTTGAGTGTCACATGTTGCCATGCTGGACTGGCCCTGGAGATGAAGTTTGCACAGCCTCCCTCTCTGTCTTTTATTTCATCATCCCAGTTGGACTACTTTCACACCAACACGGCTTCCGGACAGAGTGGGGTACAAGCAGATAGGGAGTCAGTAAGAGACAACCATAAGAAAGTACATTGGTAGAGAGGAAAGCAACGATGGGAGGATCTATATGTGGTGGCTGAGTTAACTTCCACTGCTGCACTTGGGTCGATAACAGCGAGGGAAGACAGGAAAGGGGGAGTTTGGATTGCAGCGTGTTAAATGGAGGAGAAATCTGCCCTCAAAAGAGGACATTCAAACGGCTTTGTGGACGCTGCTAAATGATTCATAGTGGTGTTTCTCCAAACATTTTGTTCCTTTCACTCCCTTTTTTGTGGAAGACCAAGCAGCTGAAAATTCATCCCTTTTTTCTGCATGATCTCCTGTAACTTCTGGAGTAATGGGGGATGTGGGTTCTTGTTTTTCCTGTACAGCGGGTGTGGGATAGACAGATTAGCAGTGTGTCTCAGGTCACGGAGGATGTCTGCATGGCACCAGATAGAGACGGGGGGAGGGACACTTTGTACTGACTCTCCGTCTGGGTGGAGAGAGGAGGTAAATTGGGTTAAGGTAGCTATAAATTAGGGGCGAGGATATTAACACAGTGGCTAATGAATCTATAAGGAGCTCTGCAGGTCTTATGAGGGAATTAGGAGCAGCTTGGGGGTCTGTTGGGGGACTTAAGTTGGTCTGATCCCATCATCGCTCATTTAGAGCAGTTATCTATCCTCTCCTACTGTGCGGATGCTTACTGAAACTACTGCCACATGTACATCCTTCATTCCATCATAACGAATCCAAATATCACACTTCTTGCTCTCACATGAACAGCTGATGAGTCAGCTTCAGGATTACACAGCAAGCATAACTAAACAAACCTCTACTAAATAAACTGAAATCTACCCCTGCTCACCTTGACATCTGTGTGTGTGTTTGTGCACAAACATCATTTCATACTTGATACTGAATCTTGTTTTATCTCCATCTCCCCCTCCCTCATTTCCTCCATCTGTCAAGCGGCAGACGCTTCTTAAATTAATCAAACAAACATGAGAGGAACCAAGCTGTCATTTTTTTTTTAGGTTTTAGAGGCTTATTCTGTCCAGTGAGACGGGAATGAAAGGATGGGATTCATTCAGAGATTACTGAGCAAAATCCAGCAGCTGAGGGAGACTCGGAGGTGTAGAAGATATGTGGGTTTTGAGATGTATAATCTATGTCTTATTTTTGTTTGTTATATGTATTATTGCAACATGTTTTGCAATATTCTTTAAAGTTTACTAATTTATTTTTTTCAGCTCAATTCTCACCGACTCCCTGAAATGATAACAGACTCTCATACAAAGCTGAATGCACACATCTAAGAGCCACTGCCTTCAACCCTAAAAGTGTTAAAAAAAAGTACCTTATGTAAAATCAAGTATAAGCAAACTATCAGCTTGTCCAAATCCCTGCATGCCCCACCCACATTCACCCCTCCCCTTCTCTCTCAGTTACTGCCCCTTACACTGCACGTCACTCTGCCTGACCCTGATAACAGCAGGTGAGATGACAGAGCACCCGGACGCTGCTCTAGCTGTGCTAGTTGTTGCATGCAATGTGGTAAAACATATAAATGGATGCTCATTTGGATGTATTAGTAATTTGACTGGGCATAAACAGGCTACATATACTTAATCAAAAGGCTCAAATATATTGGGATTTGTTACCTACCTTATGATGTGAATATTGTGCATGAGCATATTGTGATAACGTTGCTAAAATGACATATTGTGCAGCCCTCCTCATGAGGTAGTGAGATGCTGTTTTTTTACCAAAACCTTTCAAATGTTTTAAACAAAATCTTAATAACACAGTGAACTACAGTGGGCTTGATTCAAAGCGCTGAAATGAGTTATGATGGGAAAGGCTTATATTGATGTCTTTCTATGATCTGCACAGACTAACAGTGACAGGGTTGGTCATTTCATTTCAGGTTGGAAACTCTGTAGAATAAGGAAAATAACACTTCACTAATCCATATCTGACACTGGAACAAGATTAGCAAAACGATGTTCAGTTTCAATTTGTGATATTGTCTTAAAAGAAGATACTCTGCAACCCAGGCTTTGATAGACTTCCATAGACTTTGATTATGGATAAAAACAGTGAGTAATTATTATACAACCATTATGTGACTGTTTCACAGTTCAGTGAGGTCAAAAGAATTAACCTGTGTCTCCCGAATGAATCCTCTGGTGTCCCACAAGATGTCTGGATAGCACAAGGCCTGTGAGGGTAACCTTATATCAGCATGCTTTTTCAAAGCTAGTTAATACATTTAACAAGTCTAAAATCACAGCTTGCAAAGTTGTACCATAGTTTCACACAGTGTCCTTGGAGCATCATGCTTTTCTGTGAACATAATCAGAGCACAGCAAACAACATACACAGAACAACAAACAACATAACTAGGTCTGACCCTCCATGTTTGACAAATGTCTGCAATGACTTTCTTTGAGTTAGTTTAGGCTCCACCCATGTTGATATAACTTCGGCTGTACAATGAGGGTTGTTTTTATCTAGTAACTCAAACTCCGCCGGAAAAACAGAATCTATGATACTATTCATACTTTAAACTGACCACTTACTGTTTTCAAGGTTGAGATTTACTCTTCATAATGGTCAGGTTGACATAAATGTGTAAAACTAGAAAGAGTACCGTTGCACTATGACCCCACACATCAACTTCAGCATGCAATTATCACATGCAACCAAAAATATTAGAGGAGTTTTAAGACATCAACACTCCAGAGTACGACTCAGACAGATGCTTAAAATAAATGAAAGATGCAGAGGAAGAGAATCTGGGGATTCAGAGGAGTTAATTCTGACAAAGATTAACTGGGTTTCCCTTTCGGGAATACCATCCAAAAATACACTATATCTGTCCGCCCGGGCCCTGATGCTGCTGATGATGATGATGCTCATGCTTTTTAGGAGCTTTTCAGGCTGCAGCATGACGTCACTCAGGTGGTGAGCAAACGAGGAGCAGCTCCCTGAGTCATGTTTGGTCAGTGTCCTATCAAGCTTATAAAGGAGCCAAATAACTCACACAACAGACAAAGACATTCACATGAAGGGCCAGGGTTACATCTTTTTCTATTCAGCTGTGAGATCAGGGCCATGAACAGATCAATAATCCCACAGCAGCCAGCCCTTTCACTCCTGCCTTCTTATAACCCAGTCACACTTTCAGCTAATGTTACAGTAAGATCACGTCAATTCCTCAAAATAAATAAGAATAAATTGCATTAGCCTGCCATCTATTTGGAGAAAAATATGGGAAAAATCAATATCATGCAGCCCCTGTCAGACACAGTTACCTCTTGTTCCTCCTTCAAATAAAAAAGTCAATAAAGAAGAAGCCCAGGATTGTCTCATCAGTATGAAACTGTTAATGATTTTGTTTTTGTGTTTGTGTGCCTGAAGTGAAATTGTAGAGAGAAGATCCAACTGCTTTTATCTGACCTGTTTACTGGAATATTCTGCTGTTAACAACAAATCTGCTGCCCTTATCCTCACTGTACACACACAACCTTACACACAGAGACACATAGAACAAAAGCAAAGGACAGATCATCCGATAGAGAGAGAGGGGATTACTATGACAAAGAGTAACCAGGCATGAGGGCATCACAGTTCACAGATAGACACACTGATGCACACAATACCCAAATATTTTGGCCCACAGCCGGCCTCTGAGGCCAAACCAGCCCAACCAGTTGACTCATCACCTTTTCCTTTTTTCTCAAAGAACTGTCCCCTATCATCATCAAATGTTTGTTTAACTTCTTAGCCTGAAATCAGTTTTAACAACAAGTGCACTCTCTATCCTCTTCTCCATACCTGAGGTGGTGAGCAGAGATCCATTTGAGGATGATCGTCTGAGGATCCTGAGGCTGTCACTCCAGGAGCGAGATTTGGGCAGCCTCTTCAGCAGCCGCCCCAGCCGCCGTGACACCTGTCCAAAGCAGGCGCTCCCTACCTCCCCTTCTGAATCTCCCCTGACCTCCTCCGAGCCCAGCTGCACCTGGCTAAAAAATGTCCGACTCACTCCCACTCCTTCAACCTCCACCTGCCCACCAGCCTCTTCCTTCTCTTCTTGTGGCCCCGGTACAAGCGGTGTTATCTGTGCCATGGATGGAGCATGGTGGCACCATCCGGAGGGCACCGTCCTGTGCGTGTAGCCCTCGCTTGCCCTCCTCTCCTGCCCCCGACTGCCCCTGTCCCTCTGAGGACTGCCCCAGCGCCAGCCCCCCCAGTTCCCCCCTCTGCCATCCCAGCGCAGCCACTCTGCCACTGGTGCCACGCTCCGAATAAACAGCCCCCTCTCTGCTCGCTCTGCCACCCCTCCACCTGTACTCCTCACACACCTCTCTACTTGCCCGACACCTCTCTCCTCAGACGGCTCTTCCTCACACCTCAGCGTGCAGACATGAGCGCCCTGAATCTCTGCTGTACTACTTTTCCGTCCTCTAACGTTTCTCTCTTATCAATGCACCCTCATCCTCTCCCTCCCTCTCTGTCTCTGCTGCAGCACCCACACACTCTGCAGTAACAAACAGACAGCTTAAAGAGACAGAGACCCCCCTAGTCCCCTCTCTCTTCTCTTTTCACTCCCTCTGTAGCCGACTGTTCACACTTCATTCAGTAGTACAGATCATGGTGGGATCTCTAACAATAGAGCAGGAACGTCAGACCACTGCAGAGGTGGTTGCCGACTCAACCTTCTCTTTTCTCCCTCGTCTCTTCAGTGTGAAGCCCTTCAGCCTGGACGAGGGGAATGAGTCAGCCATCCTGTCCAACCCTCGAACACTTACATATCTTGCATCACCTCTGTCCTGTGTGTATGTGTGTGTGCGTGAGTGTGAGTGTGTGTGTGTGTGGGTGGGTTGAAGTGATGCGCAGTCCGGCTGTTATTAATATGCAGTGTTAGAGAGATAGAGAGACAGAGAGCTACTGGGAGAGCTCCTGTCCTACTTCTGAAGATGAAAAGTTTGGAGGAACAGGATGTGCTCACCATTTTTACCAAAACGCTATGACATAATCTCAAAGAATGACATAAGAGGTTGAGGCTCTGATGTCACCACTCACTACTTCCTTTCAGTACCACAGAAGAGTCTTTTGTGCTTTTTTAATCCACTTTTTCCAACAAGTGCCAAAGAGCTCTGTCCTTGTATTGTCCTTTCTGCCCTTGCCACCTTCCTCTGCAGTCTTAACATCACTATCCACCAAGGGCGATCTAAATATAGCCTGGTTGAAAATCCCTACAGATCTGCCACACATACATGCAGACGAGCCATAGTGCACAAAGAGGTGGAGAAAGTCAAAGCACAATGCAGGTACGACCATAAAAATGAAATCCTACTCCCCCTCATTTTCTTTTTTATCAAGGTAAAAGATGTAAATTAGTATGCTGACCCTGTGTTTGCTTCAAAGAAACTGAACAAAAGAGCTGAAGCATGGCAATTAACATTTGGTCAAAAGCTTTCAATGCAGCTTCGTCAATCTGATTTTTGTCCAATACATACGAGCCCCACAGGAATGTTTTGGCTGTAGTCTAGTTAAAACTATATCCATTGCAGGTCTGGCAGAGCAGCAGCTCTGGTATGCCGGGAAAAGAAGGTTATGAGCCATTTAACACAACCCTCCATCCATGTTTTCTTCTTCCACAGTGAAAGGAGCTTTGAGAGCACCAATGTGACACAGCTGAAAGGATCTGGAAGACAAAGTCTGCACTGTGTAGACGAGGGGAAGAGGTGAAATGAGGAGAAGACAGAGTTAAGGAAAAATATATCCTCTAGGGAGAGATTGGGAATGCCATGGGGCACAAAGACTACACTGGGAAGGTTACTTTGAAGGTTGCTGCCACATGCGTGTATGCATGTGGGGCTTCCTGGCAGCCATGTGTCAGTTTGAGTATCCCTCCTTGTCTCTGCTGTGACCAGCACACGACCCCACATCTGCACTCTAACAACAACAGACTCCACTCTTCTTGCAATTATTTAAGCCCAAATACTTAACAGAGGATTTTAGGAAATTCTAAGAACTGTGACAGCTGATGTCGCTCACATGAAAAGCCCAAAGAGGCTGCTTTTCTTGTTGTGAAATCTTGTTTGGAGGAGCTCTGGTCTCTAGAGCGTTCACCTCGTGTTCAGCAAACAGGACTACTTCAAACAGTCCTTTCAGTACTTTTTAAAAGTTATTACAAAATAAGGTGATTGTAGATATTTAGTAGAGAAAGTTCATTGAATTTAAATTTAAATTTTGATTTACTGATAATTAATGAATCAAAAAGGCCAAGATCCTCCTGATTCCAGTACATTTAAGCTAAGAAACTGTCTATTCTTTCTGTTTTACATCCTCTACAATAATGGTGGGGAAAAAAGGCAAGATATGATACAGTATACTATTTAATATTTATATATAATATTTTGTGATTACTGGGCAATTGTAAGAACATCCAGTGATGATGCATCCCCCTCTGATGACCATAACTAAAGAATAGAGACATCCTGTTTATCACTGTTGCTAAAATGAATCTAGCCTTTATTTTTTGTTAAATTTTGTTTTGCTTTATATCTCTGTATGTTTGTTGACTCATATGTAGGTAATAATTTTTTTT
Organism: Thalassoma bifasciatum; assembly: GCA_008086565.1. NCBI lineage: Eukaryota > Metazoa > Chordata > Actinopteri > Labriformes > Labridae > Thalassoma > Thalassoma bifasciatum. Next base: position 532,486 of record RPOG01000045.1, on the reverse strand, counting down.
TCACAAATACAAATAGTGAACTTGAAACTAAAACTTCTCCTACTAATGTTGGATGGTGGACAAATATGCTGAAAATTCTTATCTTTATGGAGAATTCAATACAGACTTACACTTTGACTTGAGTATTTGCCAGCACCTGATACCTTGCTAGTATTAGTGGGATGAAAAACTATACAAAACATTTGTAGAGCATTGACGTCTAATATTTTGCTTATTTTGCCAAACAGGCTTTCTGATGGCACCAATCTGTTATTTTATTTTATTTTTTACTACTGTTAAATTAAGATAAAGGCTTATTGTTACAAAAACTTGGTGTATGCTGCAACTACTACTGCAAAAAACTCTGATGATACAATTGGGCTGCTCATCAATAGATACTAATATTTGTTTACATTTGCTAAAAACTACATTATAATGTGATACTGTCCTACATACCAAGGATAGACGGCTGTCAGCTGTTATATGAGCCCAATTTTGCCTTTTTTGCTTGTATCATCATCTGTGGGTTGGCAGCTTTGCGATGCTGGGAAACACCACAGTCCCCATGCAGACCATGCCTTGCTCCTCCCCTGCTTGCAGACTGCAGAGTGGAGCAACTTCAAAACTATATAAAAATATCTGTTTAACAAAGTTGAACTAAGCTGAAGCTGTTCCTGCTGATGACAACATATAGTTCTATAAATGTTCCATATTTTAAAATTGAGACCTGTAACATTTGTTATCATTGTGTCATTTCTATGCTTTAAATTGAGGGAGCAACAAGTAGTGTCGGTCATCCGCTAAGAGTGATAAAAAAATATTACTCGTCCATAAATGTTAAATCAAAGTGAGTTCACTGCCATCTAAGTTAGATTCACAGTAAGAAGACCAAACCCATTATATCCATGTACTGGAACTGCTGGTATGCTAACAGCATGACTCCCTGAGAGCTTTAATTAAATATTAATCTGATGTCTGACTGTCTGCAAGTCTGTAATCCCAACCTCTCTATCCCTGAGACCAAATCCCAGTCCAGGGACACCCAGAGCTGGGATTAAGGAGGCAGCCATTACTCCCTGCCTCCTTCCAGCCTTGTCTGACCAACAGCACAGAACAAAGAGATGGCCTATCAGGTTGTGGTACTGAATCAATACTGAAAAATGGGATGTAACACAAATGTGCAGTACAGATTTAGAAAAATTGGAATGAAATTTTCTCCGTGTACACAATATTTTCTGTGTAATGGTGCTGATGGGTGCTTTCCTGTGCATATATACAGAAACAAGGGAGAAAACATTGGAGTGTGCTCCCTTTATGGTTCAGAGTAGTCAATAAAGCAGACACACTGTCCTAATAGATGTCTGGATTGACACTTATGTTGTCATGCTGGTAATATGCTTATTTTTATGCACTATTAGGGCTGAATAAACAAATCCCTCCCCACTGTGTGTGTGTGTGTATTTATGCATCATAGGAAGGGGGTTGCTTTATAGTAATGTCATGCTACAAATCATACATCCATCCAGCTCCCATGAGGAGCAATAAAGATTAGGAAAAAAGCAGAACCCGGGCCAAAAGTCAGCAGTGCAAGTCCATGCAGAGGATTACACAACAGCAGCAGACGATGAGACTGGGAGCTCTGGCTTTTAGATTGATAGATTCTACTGCAGGGCAAGGCCACATCACAACAGCCCCACCAGCTCTCCACCATCCCAGGAGGATACAGAGCTGAGTCTGTGTTTCAATAAGCCTCAGATGTAACAAAGCAAACACAGAGAGGGTGATAAATGAAAGACAGACAGAGGGAACGAAGCATACAGCAAGACAAAGATGCAGACTGATTTGTTGTTTACAGCTGCAAGGCCTCCGTCTCTCACTCCCTGTCATTTGCTGGGTGTAGTTGAAAGAAGCGCATGTGTGTGTGCGTGTGTGCTGTTTCTATTTAAGCAGTTATGGTTGTGTTTCTACCCACAAAAATACTCTGACATGCCTAAATTTGTGTTGCTTGTCATAAATGTCCTGGTGACCCCCATGACTGCATACCACGTTCACTTCTGATGCTTTCTGGGAGGAAGAAAAGCATAAAAGTCTTCAAGAGGACAGCTACTGGTGGGGGAAAACTTCCGCTTCAGACTGGTCCAAAAAGAGACTACTTAGGACACAAAAACTTGGAAACTCATGACTAAGTGTGCGTGTGTTTCACTGTGGGAGTGAATAGTGTTCTAGCAATCTCCGCTCGCGCTCCGCTGAGCTCTTGCTGATAGCACACTAAATCAGACAGCTCTGCAGTGCTGGACAAACTCTCGCTCTTTTCCCCTATCCCTCACTCCCAATGGCTTCCTTTTCTTCCCATCACTGTTGTTATAGACCCTGTCTCACCTCATTTCTATCACTTTCTGCTTCTCCTCCTGCTCCTTCCACTCTTCATTCCTGAGTCCAACTACTTTTAATCCTTTCAGCTCTCTTTATCTTTCTTTTTTCTGTCCCTTCCTCCACTTACTTCTTTGCAATTGCTTTAGCTCAGACTTCCCTGCAGCAGAATCAGAGTTTTGCTGACACACACAAACTCAGCAGCAGCTCACACACACACACATTGAATACACACAACAAGCATGCATGTACAGTAGTGTGGAAAACAGCAACCGCACAAATTCTCAGGTGTGTGATTGGTGCACTGATATGCTAGATTAAACACATATTCAGCTGCCAGGTTAAATTGGCTTTGTCTGAAGTCTCTTTATCCCAGAGCTGCACAGGTGGGAGTGACATCAGAGCAGTCCAGTATTTATAGTCAGAACAGTCAGGTATGTGACTCTAGAGATTAACTTCACGGGTAATCAAAAAAGACCTCAAATGCCTTTTGAAAGCACTTCATGAAAAAAATGCTGTGAAATTCCACTGATTTTTCACATGCTTGCTCAAATTACCAACATTAGTTTACAGAGGCTCACAAACAAGAGTGAGTTTACACATTTTCTACAGTCAACTATTGAATTCCTCTATCACTCCCAGCAGAGGCCACAAATCAAAGAGAGTGAACTCGTGAGGCAGAGCTGGCAGGACAAGATAATGTGCTTTCCATTAAAGGATTTTTGGCTTTGTCTGCGTGAAAATGTCCTTCCCCTGTCATATTGGCTCACTCACAAAGTCACATGCTCACTTTCTTTTGTGTGAAAATACACCACCACCAGTGTGGGAGAGTGAAGCAGGGGGTCTTTTCATGAAATAACCCACAATATTAACAGAAAAGAGCTGCTACTTCCTCACTTTATCAAATGTTGTCATTACACAAAGAAAACTGAAAGATATATCATCAGCATATTTTGGAAGCGATGATAAGCTGTTGAACTGTCTGCTGCAAATATATTTTTTCCCTATGAATGAAAATGACAAGGGAAACAAGGTACAGTTGGAAATCACTACAACTTACTTTGACACTTGAGTGCCTGTGAAGTGATCTGACGGCTGCACGCGTCACACCAGTCCTGCGTAACGGGCTTGGCTTCGAACCGGTGCCCTTCTCCACTCTCGATCCTCACCCTTGGGTCCAAACTCCGGGGAAAGATGGACCAGGCCTCCCTGCGGTGAGGCTCCGTACGGGCCAGCTTGACCACGCCTGTCCTGCCTTGTGTGAGCCTCTCCAGGTGGAGGCTGCCGCCGACTCCTGCCGCCGGTATGCGGCAGGAGACGCTCCGGTGTCCGCTGTCTCGTCTCCTGGGTGGCGCGTCCCGGTGCCGGTACGCTCCTTTGTGTCCGTTCGTACTTGATCCGCCTGGCATGACATTGCAAGACCTCCTGAGCGAAGTCCCTTTGCGACCACCTGTGTTAAGATTTGGGTCGCAGCTGACGTTGCAGTTACAGTCACTGGCTGTGTCCACAGTCCGTCTGTCGTCCGCGATGCGTTCACCTCCGTCCTGGTCCAGGCTACGTGGCGCAGCAGGGGCGACCGGAGCTCCGCATCCTTCACTGGGCATCTTCCCTCCTCTCAGCGCCGTTTCGCCTGGACCGCGAGCCAAAGCGTGATCTCCGGCTTCTCCTTCCACTGACACGGAGCCGCACTCTCCACTGCTCCCTGCGCTTCTCCTGAACATCATCTTCTCCCAGGACGACTTCCTCGGCAGAGTGATTTTCTTTCTGCCGGACAGCTTCATGAACAGCAGCTGAGGCTCCGTGTCCAGCCTGTGCGGACCCGGGTGCTGACCCACCACACTCGCGGACGCCATAACCCTGTCTGTCACACTCTAACTCGTGTGTGTGTTTGGTCCTCAAGGGTGTGTAGAAGTGCGTGTTTTCACTCCGTGCTGTGAATGTAAACTTCACGCCCGCGACATCATCGTGTAGTAGTGACGCAATGACTGGTTTAAATGTCGCGAGCGCGCCTCCTGTAGAACGGCGAGGGGCGCGCGCTAATCCCTGGTTCATACTCTAGATTTGATTGGGCAGAATGAATTATTAAACTCCAATTAACTGGACAACAACACTTAAACTCGTCCTGAAAACTCGGTGTAATATGATAGCTGGTCAATGCTGTTTCTATAAGACATGTCCTTTATATTTTACTGATAGCTGCCTCACAAGTATCTGAAAACACAAAATAAAATGGGCAGTGCCAATACCCAAATTAACCATCGGAGAGCTACCAACGTTTGGATTAAGGCACGCGGGCACTAAGAATAGCCCAATGATGAGGATTACAATACTATTTTGAATCTGGAATCCCTTAAATCCAACCTAGATCTAAAAGGGTGACCATATTCTAAAAGCCCAAAAAGAGGACCCTCTTCCCGCCTTCGTAGAGAGAATATCCAAAAATACTCGAACTGGCAGTGTTGTTTTTTTATAGCACATATAAAGTCCGAATTTTGCGATCAAAAGGTAAAAAATTCAACCTTTTCTCAGAATATCGAGATTTTAACTTTTAATCCCATAAATTTGACTTGATCATCCCCAAATGCTGACTTCTTACCTAATAACTTTGACTTTCTTGCTAAACATTTAGTCTTTTTTCTCAAAATTTTGATCTTTTGTCCCAAAACTTTGACTTTTTATTCCAAACTTTGACTTTTTATCAACATTTTTTGAACTTTTTCTCATAACTCTCTCTTTTTTCTCAAAATTTCAACTTCTTATCTACAATTTTGACTTCATGGGCCCAAAAAAATTCTAAATACCAGTTGAAAAGAGGGTTACTACCATACATCTGTAGCTCTTCCTTGTAAGTGCATGTCCACTTCATCATTTTCTGTCTGAGAGAGCATCAAGCAGTCATAGCAACCTGGACATTTTGGGGAATTTTTTAAATTCCCCCTGGACTTAATTGTACAACCAAAAAAGAGGACATGTCCAGGCAAAAGAGGAAATTTGATCAACCTTATCTACTAACACAATATGATAAAATACAATAGGGTAATGGTGATGACGTGGTACAGCTTGTTTTTTTTTATCAATGACTTGTGAATACCCCATTCTTTTTCATGCTTGTTTATGCATTGCAGAACACAAAAAGCTATCATTTTTTGTCAAAGAAATTGATAGCTTTAACAATAATCTCAATTACAAACCAAAAAAAAAAAACCCTGATGGGGCATGTAGGTTGGACCAAAATTAAAGCCTTTAAATGAGTCCTAAATCTGTGTATAAGTAGTATGAGAAGGGCAGAGTGATGAAAACATAATGTGGCATGTTTTTGTGTAGGCTAAGAGCATGAAAGTTCATGAATCTCCCACTGTGCCGAGAGCACGTCATATGAGCTTCGTAAGCCACCAAAGCAGTTGAATTTGTCACCCTGAAAGCCCCCGAAGACACCCACTGCACTCCCACACAGACTGAGTGAGAAAATCTCACTTCTCTACTTTGCAGCGTCAAAACAGCTAACATGACTTCTTAAGTGTCTGAGTTTTTCCGTGTTTGTGACTCAAACACACCCACATGTAAGGTTTAGGTCTCACTTATTTGAATACAGACTATAAGTGTACGGCTGTGAACTTTTAATATTTAGGGATGTTAATCTTCTCTATTGATGCATGTTGAAAATGAAAGCATGGAAAAAAACATGAAATTATTTTTACTTTCACTTTCATGCACATCAGCTGACGTTATAAAATGTCCAGGGTTAAAACATAAGATTTAGGATATGAAAGCAGAATATATTAAACTATTTTCCTCACTGCTTGCATGTAACAAATAAATACTGGGATTTCCCCTCCTAAACACCACAATGGCTGCTATCATTTCAGATATTTAAATTGCCTTACTGTCATCAACCTTTGTTTGTGTTTTGGTCACGAGAAGACAATGTGGTGAGCTCTGAGTTTCCCCAATTCTGTCACTTCTCTGAAACCAACCAGTGAAAAATGCTTGAGTATCATAAAAGTTAAAAATCAACAGGGAACAGACATCAATACTAACATTGAGGGACTATTACTAATGTAATCAACCAGTATTTCTAAAGATACACTTTGAGTCAACATGAAGTCACATGAAACTATTCCATGATCAAAAACACTGCAGGCATCTCTCTCCCTCTCACACAAACACACACAGACAGAGAGATAAAGTGAGTCAGACTGAATTAATCATTCAAAGTTCCTCAAAGTACAGCAGCGCTTTTTTTCTGTGGAACAGAAAAACAGGGCCTCAGGTACACACACACACACGGAAGCTGACTTGGCATTCACCCTGACAGTCCATCACCACTGCAGCCTATTAGAAATACAATAACACCTAAGTCATTAATGAGGTTTGTATTGAACTTCTTTATTCAGTACTCCTATAAACACAAAAACACCAGAGAAAAATCCATCCATTGCATTTCCTCCCTCATCATCGTGTTTATCTCTTTCTAAATTGAGCTCAATGTTTAATTGATTGTCTCTGGCTGCTTCTTCCTTGCTGCAGCTTGTCCTTGAGAGAGCACAGTCCAGGAGCAGTTATGATTAAGGTGCTCATCGGTGAAAGTAAGAGAGAGTGTGAGTACAAGTTTTGTGTGTAAAAGCAAAGATGCTTCTTTTATGTCACAGAGTTGATGGTCTGGCCAGGCCGGGATCCAGAGCTGCGGTTGAGTTCACAGCTCCCAGACTACAGAACATTAAAAAGTGCAAACTATTAATTCTCATTTCCCACTCATTGCTTATGACTGTGGGTTTCCACTGAAATGTGTGTGTGTGTAGGGGGGGGGGCTCACCTCTCAATAACACTGTTATTAAACTGCAGCTCCCGCACCAAAATCTCCATTTCCTCTTTCAGATGATGCATCCTAGGACAAAGGAAAACATGTCAAAGGAAACTTTCTTTATCCTTCATGCATACACTTAAAGGGACACACACCTGGAGACCATCTGGTCCTTGTCTCTGGTTGTGACTCCAGGATGTTGTGCTGCTCTACCAGCCTGCAGATTGGATAGTATTCTGTCCAGAGTCTGAGGAGGACAAAACATTACATCATTCCATCATTAAGATGCTACGCCAGTTACATCACCAACACAACCTCTAAATATACTCACAAATCTAAAACAGTTCTTTGGAAGTTTGACCATGCAAGTGCAAACCATTATGTAACAACAATGATCAGTGAGAGTGACATAATGACCTTATTTTGGCGTTGATTACTCATCTCCAGGTCTGCTAATAAGCCAGTAGAGAAAGAGCCAAAGTCCTGCAGGCGGGTTTGCATCTCCAGTAAAACACTGAACAGTAAAACAGAAACACACTTTAGCAAGCCAGAGTGACTGTCTTTATAAAATATTTGGCCCAAAAAGAAAAGAAAAAAAGTAAGGATAAAAAAATTAAATTCATACTGACACCAGTTCATAAACTCAGAATAACAACTTTGACAAGCAAATGAACTCCATATTGTTTTTGGTTTTTTTTGTTACTTAGATCTCAGTTAGGAATATTCATTGGTGTCCACACCATAATAGAACTAAACCTAAATTCCTTCTTCAATTTAAGATAAAAATGAAGTTGAATCTACCTCATCATCATGCCAAGTAAATACTCAACATGACATTTGAAATGTAAAAACTGATTGTAGCTGATATCATTATTGTCTAATTACAGATATGGAGCAAAGTGTGCTTCAATCCAAAGCCACATACTGTCAAACAAGTGTTACTAATTTTTAATTCAAACTAATTTTTTCATGTTCATTTGTTATCTATTTGTTTTTCTTTAAGTAAGTTTTTTTATCATCTGAACCAATGGTACTCAAACCAAAACCACAGGTATCTCTATGTAAATAGGCAGGAGTAGATAGAGGATAAGGCTGCTGAGGTGAATCTGCTCCAAAGTCCAACTCTACTTGTTGAAAATGCTTGAGAGTCTGCTCTGACCTGCTCCATGTCCTGGTTGAGGTCAGCAGCTCTTTGTATTTCTGCACACAGTCCTCTCTAAAGAGAGATTTCACCCTCTTAATGTGAGACGACAGGTGGATTCTGGCAAGGGAGAGTGACAGCCAGATTAAAGGAGAGCTCAGAATAACAACTTCACAGGCCAGGTGAGGAGAACAGGAGCTGACACTCACTTCTCAAACTTGTGGATTTGCTCATCATTGTATGCCAACTCTGGTGAAAATCAAATGATGCTACGTCAGTAAGAACTTATGCATGAATATGAGGACTAATAAGTCAAAGTCCACAGCTGAGTTAAACAAAGAAAAGTACATACTGCCATTTAGTCTATCTTTTCGATACTGCTGATTGATTACTGTTATCTTCTGCAGCAGCATCTCCATCTTCTGGCAGCTAAGGGAAGTTAAGATATCACAGATTAGACATCATACATCTGTGAGGCTGCGTCATTATTTTAAGTGCTGGGTCACCTCTTGTCACTGGCAAGTGTTTCTGCTAGTTTGGCCTGCTCTATGTGCAGATGGTCCAAGCGGTTCTGAAACTCTTGGATGCCTGAAGCGTATTTTGGTAGATGCTGGTGGACCTGCAAAAACAGTAGCCACAGACAGATTTAGTCCATTTGAAAATGGCAATTTTAAGATGGTGTCATTATGTTAACAAAAAAAGTAACTAAAAATCTAAGGGTATTTGCACCAGAATAATAATTCAGTATCTTTAGTTTGGTTCTTGTATGAAAACAAAACAAAGCATTAGTTCATAAGCACTGTCCAGAATGCTGTGATATCAAAAAATGGCACTAAATATGTGGTCAATTTCTACAACAACAACAACAAAAACGATCTATCCCTAATGTCTCTTACCAGCTGCAGCTTTTGATTGCTGCCACCTGAAACCTGATTTTCCGAAGTGTGGTGGCCTCTGAGAAAAGAAAGTTGCAATAGACATTGGAGTAGATATACGCATACTGATTACATGGCAATCCATTTATTGTAGGAGCAATTCAGAGTTGGAAAATGTTACCAGGAAAAGTAACAGCTCCTTTTCTTCTGATGCCATGGATCATGAATCATGCTAAACCATCATGTGCAATTAAAAAGCGATAACAAAAAAACTCACAGTGACTGAAGCCTGTGTTCCACATTGAGACAAGACTGCAGCCTCACAGTGATCATTGCAATACTGTGCATTGCCTCTCCACACTCTCTGCGCAGCCTCATCCTGAGGAACAAGAGGAGTTTGTGAGAGGGAGAAGTGGAGTAGAAAACATTAGATAAGGTTCATTACCTAGATGTACATTACTCAGTGCAGTGAAACAAATGATCCTTGTTGAAACGTGTCTCACATGTAGCTGTAGTATCCTTGTAGAAGCAGCTCTCTGTGTGAGTGCAGCAGATGTGTTATCCTGAGATACTGATGGACTACACCAACTATTACCTTCACAGAAGGAAAATGTGCAAAGAGGCAACAAATGATGAGTCGGAGACATAAAACTCAAATAAAAATTGAGGAAATCATTAACATCAATGATGCACCTTGGAGAAATTGTAGTCTGCTACGGCGTCAAATTTGGATGGAATGACAGGGGTCTCTGCTACAAAGAAGTAATAAAACAAAACCATTAAATTATGACTTAAGCAAACACTGTGCATGTGTATGATTTGCACTAACAGAAAAATGATACAACATAACTAGTAGAGGAAATACCAGTGAGTGGATTGACAAAGATATTTATGTGGTTACTAAGTGTGATGTTGGAATACACCTCATAAAAAGACTCTTTCATAACTCCCTCAGGGAAACAGCTCAGAATAAAGAAGAGGAATCCTGAGGACTTCACAGGAACATGTGAAACATTTTCATGTCTTTGATTGTCTTACGTTCTCTGAAGGGAAAGCTGCTGTTTGCTTCAGGCCCACAGCTGAGCAGAATCAGAGGCTCGGCTCTTGAAGTGTTGGGGAGGTTGACCACCTTCATGTTGCCTTCCAGAGGGAGGTCGTGACCCAGGTAAAGCAGATGCTGCAGCTGAACTCCAATACCAGTCTGAGACGCCACCTCTTCAAAGAACACTGACACCCTGAAGGATAAAAGGGAGAAAGCACGTTTTGGTAAGCCTCTTACATTTACTGGCTTTGCCACATTGACAGTAATAAACTCTTTTCTCTGCACAATGCTCTCAGAATGCCTCATATTTTGGTTTACTTTTGCATTCATTGACTGAATGAGTCATGCTGTTTCACCATCTTAACCTTGACTAAGGTTTAGACGTCCCACCTTTAACCACTGCATATACATAAATTCACTTTGTTCCAAACCCCACGAGGTCATGCTGGGAAGTAAACAAAAACATAGCAGAGCAGGCATATCTAAAGGTCAGCTCAGGAAAACGCAATCTACACAGCTCAACATGAAACAATCTATGTGCCATCAGCCATAAAAAAACAGTCCTTTTGAAACGAAAATTAAAATTTGGGGAAAATATTGGTTTAATGTCAAGTTTGTAATCCCCTCCATCCTTTCTGCAGGCTTTACTGCACTTGCAACTTGTTTAACTGGAAACATGTTAGAGGTTAATGGAAAAAATCTTTAATGATGCATGTCAGAGTAACATTTGATGTTTTTTTGTGAATTTTTGGGGTGCTTCCATTGTTCTAATCTGATATGAGATAGAACAGTGGATAGAGCAGGAAACAGGGTGAGATGAGGAGTGACAAGAGAAAGATGCCACAGGCAAGATTTCGAACCTGGGTCACCCATCCAAGGGCAAACCTCATGGAGCGCGACCTGGACCACTAGGCCATCTGTGCTCCTAATTCAATGTTTTTTTAAACACTTAAAGACATTTCTTGCATCTTTTTTCTACTATAGCCAGCCCCAGAGGACATCAAAGGGGTTAAAAATAAATTGTAGATAGAAACTACAAATTAAAAGTCACCTAATTCCATGTTCATATCTGCTATTTAACTTAAATATAGTAAAACAAGAACATCAAAAATGTTTTATTTCTGTTGATTAATGATACATCCTTATTTCCTTGTAGAAAAAAATGACATAAAGGGTTTTATCATTACTCAAAACAAACCACAGTGTTGATTTTGGCAGCATTTTTAAAAGTAATCTCAGTCTCTTCACAAAAATGCCGATGAGGTTATGGAGACAAAAGAGTAAATGCAGCTCAAAGTCTTCTGTATCTGTCTCCTAAAGGTGTTTTTTTTTTTTTTTTTTGATGGTTCAAGCTTGTTGTGCTCATTCTCCTTGTGACAGGGTGGCTGCCTGAGCGAGAAGTGATGAGTCAGAAAAAGAACACTCCAAGGCACACTGTGTAAAACTAAAACACCTTTAATTTAATATGGTGAAATACTTTGAGACTCTTGATTTGTTTATGTTTTCATATACATGTAACTGTGATCTTAATTTGCATCAAAAAAAGCGAGATATTTTGCCTTAGTTTGTTGCGGTGCCAAAAACAGAACTTCGTACAAACAACAAATTTCATCATCTCTATATTTATCATTACATTATTCATATTATTGTTCCAGTTAGTGACTAACTGAAAGAATTTCAATAAAAACTTTGCAAAAATTTGCCATTAATTATTTTTGTGTGAAATCTGAAGCTGATCAGGCCACATCAAAAGCTTCCCTCTGACCCAGGGGTAATGTCATGCTGCCAGCTTTGTTTATGTTTGAACAGGATATTATTATGCATGGTATGTTTTTGATGAGGACACAGGTCTAGACGTGGGGGATGAGTGGCTCCTGAAGACGGTTAGCTGCAGGGAGTGTCAGGATATGTTCCTGTTCACCACCAGGGAATGCTCTGGGCTCAGGGGCAAAACATCTTTAAACAGTGGTACCAAGCTGATAACTCCACAGCTGACCAAAGCAGGCCCCTGTAGAGGTGCAGCAGGCCGAGAGCCATGCAAAGAAAATATCTACCTGTAAAACAAATGTGCAAACTTACGTGCTATGGTGGTGTATATAGATACAATGTGCCTGGGCCTGTTGCAGTGAGAAAAGGTGAATTGGCTGCCGCTGCAGGATGTCTGTTGTGGCTGTGAAGAACTGGTCAAAACCCCAACACCTCTCCTGATCCGCCTCCAGTATACCTGCTAATACTGGAACCAGCTGTCCTGTCAGACCTCTGTAGACAGGAAAAAGAAGGAGAGGGAAAGAGCAACTATTAGTGAGAATTTAGTATGGAATTACACCATATTAATTAAGAAGTCAGTACAGTATGTATCCACGTGCTCTTTATGATGTGATTTACTGTGAGAGTTGACAGCTGTGAGGTAGATCATAACTCCACTCTATAGGTCCATCTGCAACACGCTGCACTCCGGCTATGGCCCCCATCGGCTTCTCTGTAGTTATTTTGAACCTGCATAACAGCACAGAGATGGACTGTTTAGATACTGAAGTTCTGGCAGAACCTCAGGGTTCCCCGATGAAACAAAATGCAGTACATCTACTTCTACAAACATCTCAAAGGGTCATTTGTTTTACTCAATGTGGTATGCAAGGAAAAAATATTAATTGAGTGGTGATGGCACTTCATTCTAAGTTAAATGTGTTGATCAACTACGTTCAAAATGCAAAAGATGGCTTTTTTATCATCGGATGAAGATCTAATTCTTTCACAAAAGTAGTCAGTACTAGGGATGGGTACTTTTATTGGTACTTTTATTGTTACCACCCTAATCTAGTCAGTAGTACTAAATACTGATTTATGTAAAATCAAATGGCTCCTTGTTTCAATACTTACAGACATCCTTGTGACTGTGAGAGAGAGGAAGAATAGGTGATGCTGTACATGGGTATGGAGTATGTAAAGCTGGGTTTTAATTTGTGCATAAGTTACAAAAAACATTGTTTTGTCAATTTGTCAATTGTCAATTTATTAAGGTAGAGTTAGTTTTAGTGGATTTTCATCTTACTATGCTATGTTACAGTGCAAACAGTTGAATGTTGTTTTGATTTATTTGTTAGAGTTAAGAGAAATAAATATTGAAAAATTGAAATATTTTGAGATCTTATTATTACACCGTTTACCAATTATTACCGCATAAACACACACAAAAGTACTGAAAAATTTGTGTTGGTTACTGGTACCGATTGTACCGCATCGGTTTAACTGTGAAAGTTACCCATTCTTAGTCAGTGCATTTATTTTTGAAATGAGAGTTTTGACTTATTACATGGTGGGTTTGTTCCTGCGAGGTCCTCCAAATGGTATGAAGGGGAGACTCCCGGTGGCAGCGTGGTAAAATGTCACACCAATACTCCACAGGTCTACATTCACACCGTAGGATTTCAGATGGGGCTTGCGCAGCACAGCACGTTCATACATGTCTGGATGCTGCATGCAAAACACAAACATACACACTGTCAAGTCTCTAAAGAAAGAAACATAAATATGTTTGTCTGTATGGATTCAGAATAAAGACACGTTGTCTTAAAAACATCTAGAAAGAATGTTGTCAATTGCTGAAGTAGGTTTAAGAATTCGTGGAGCTTATTGAAAATCCTGTCATGTATTAAGTAAAGCTAAGGTTTCTTTTCAAAGATTAAAAAAAAAAGACAAGGTGGACGGCCAGAAAACAACTTGAGATTTTTCACTAGGTTTGTCCACTAGAGGGCAACCTTGTTATGACAACAAGAGTTACATTAAGGACTGATATCAGGCCTCAAATTTCCTAGACCATTCTGACAAGACCAATCTGTCTCTATCAGAAAAACAATGCAGGATATGAATGATTTTCTCTTTATGAAGAGGCAGATTTATATGCATGTGTGGTCACAAAAAATGCATCATTTACTTGCATAAAATGGAAATTTTCAACAAAAATGTCTTATGAGTTCTAATGAAGTGGGCAAAAACATGTGCATAAGCTCTACTGAATACTTTTGAAATTCTTTTGAAACTCACCAAATAAGATGTAAGAAGTTATATCTGTGGGATACTTTATTTTCATATAAACCCAGAAAACTAAAGGTTTTTGAACTTTAATGGCCTGGCAGAGACATACACACTTAACCTTCTGAGAGTCACTTTATCCAAAGCAAACCTCTATTTTAGATTGTGTGTTCCTAGATAGCACAAAAATAGTTTGTTATCTTACCAGATACTCTTCAGTTCCATAAATGGACACAAACTTCTCATCATCCTCCAGCTCTCTTGCTGCTCCAAAATCCGTCAGTTTATAAACAGACTTCCCATCCTCTCCCACCTGCCGCATTATGTTCCCAGGCTTGATGTCCCGGTGTACCACGCCATTTTCTCGCAAGTGGTTCATCCCCTGTACTTTAGTCAAGAAAAACAGGCACACTTCAGGTTTGCGCAGTAAAATTATCTGGAGAACGCAGAGAGATTTACCCACCAACACACTGTAAAACTGTGAGGAACTCTGTCTCGGGCAGGCCAAAGGAATTTTCAGGCTCCTCGAGCAGGCTGAGCAGACTCCCTCCTGAACAATACTCCATCACCAGCACCTTCTGTTTAGTGGGCAGCTGGAGAGGGTGAGAGAGGTGAAGTGAACAAAAAATATCCCTGGATGGATGGATGGGCTGAGGGTAAGCCAAGGCTCAACTTAAGCTAAAATAAACTTCAGCAGGACTTAATACAAAACATCTGCTGAGAAAAAGATTGTTGCATACAAAAGCTATCTGATGTCTTTTTTTCCTGGAAGTTAAAGTGTTACTTACAAAAGCCCTGTTTGAGCCCAATGTGTAAATATGACCCAAAATGTAACAGCAAACCAAAATGTAAAAAAAAAAAAATGAATTGTAATAATTGATCAATAATGTAACAACAGCGCTGAACCCAAAATGTAATAAAAAGTGTAGTAAAACCCAAAATGTTATAACTGACCCAAAACGTAACAAATTATTACATTTTGGGCAAAAAGTTAATATGCTTTATGCTCAGCATCTGTCACATCATCAACCAGTTATTACACTTTGGGTTTTACAACATTTTTGACTTTTTTATTATTTCTTTGAAACACTAACATAGTGCATTTATAACATCTTCCTGTTCTAAATATCATTTTACCGCAGAGAGGAACAATCTGCCCTCACTGCTCAGGTGCACAAAATGCTCTCCTGTTATATGACTAATTGGTTAATGGAAGAAAGCTTCCATGGTAATTTTACCTCTTCGACAGTAAAAAGCTTGACAATATTGCTGTGGTTCAGCTTCCTCAGCATCTCGAACTCTCTCATTTGGACTTCATGGGGACGCTGATAGCTCACAGCATTGAACACCTTAACGGCGACCAGCTCACCCGATCTCTGTGCACATAGATATGGACACACAAACACACAACAAAGCATCATTTGATGTCATCAACTCCATCAGAAGTACAACCACAACCTTTTCTTCTTATCACACATCCTGCTCTTGCTTTGAGTCAAAATGTAGGTTGAAACTTTCAAGTAATCGAAGCAGTGATGTAAATAAGCCCACAGTGAAAACAACCTCCCAGTGCAATTATGTTAACAAAATCCCCCACAGTAGGGTTTGACACCTTGTTGCGAGCCTTGTAGACACTGGCAGTGGCTCCTTGACCCAGGACATCTTGTATGGACCACAGGTAGTTTGTTGTACTGGCTGTGATCCCTGACATGCTGGAGGGAAAGAGACAGAAAACACTAACAAACAAAGAGAAAGTTAACTATGAAAGGAAACTTTCCAGCTCCAAAAATTAGTCGATTAAGGCATAAAGAAACTAAGTTGGTATCTAGTATCAAGTAGTTAGTTGTTGGGTATCTTACATGTTATTCGAGTTGACACAAACTCTTTAATAACATACTTTGGCAATGCTGCTGCAACGTCAGCTCACTGCCTGTTCACTCGTAAACAGCTACTCGTGTAACACAAATATTATAATAAACCTGTTGATTCTTTCGTTAGGTCATAAAAAGCAACCTATCTACAAACCATGCATGTTATTGCTTACCCTAAAATGTCAGCTGAGTCTTACCTTAATGGCAGCAGCAGAAGCAGCAGCAGTCAGCCGTGTTGCAGCTGTGCTGGTCACTTTGTCTTATTTCCTAATGTGCAGGATGTTATTAATCCGTCAAAGCCACAACTTTCTACAGAAACTGACGCATTAACGCTATGACTTTACTGTAAACCCTATCCGTCGGTAAACACAAACGCCTACGTCGGAAAAACGTCTTCCGTGTCTAGAAAGAGCAGGCAGCATACCTGCGTCAAAGTAGCCTCCAGAGCAGGTAGGGCACGAGGACTCAGGAAACCTGTGAACAGGTTAATAAGTTTCTTTTTTCAGTCCTGAATTCATGTGTCTCCTCAGAGGAAGCAGCTGGCAGAAGTGCATTGCGGAATGTTTCGGGAAGTGTTATTTTCAGTCACCACGGGGCGGTGTTTGAGTTAGATAAGGCGGAAATAAACTTAAGTGCTAACTGTACAGCTTTTCAACAAACAGCGTGTGCACGCGCCTACATAGACGCTGTAAGTACGACGTATAGGTTTGTGGACGTACAAGATTACAGCACCCTCTACTGCTCTACCACCATTTTCATTGCATGCAGATCTCCAGAATCCATAATTCATACATAAGAGAATACGGACAACATAGCAAATATTCAAACTACAAAGTTGCACCATCATGAGGAAGAAACGGGGTTGATGCAGGGGCGCAGATGGGATTTTTGAACCAGGGGGACCAAGCTTTACACATCATCTCAATTGTGTTTTTTCCGCTCCATGCATGAATCAAAATATGCCTTATTTTATTTAAACATTTCCATATGAACTGTAAACAGCAAATATTTACATGAATAAAAATAAGTTCTTGCTCTCTTCATGAAATACACATTTTACAGAGGCAGCACCAGAGCCGGCCCAAGCCTCCATGGGGCCCTAAGCAAAATTTGATTCGGGGCCCTCTACTTCTGCCAATAATATTAATACTACTGTACACTCATTGCAGCTCTTGTAGTGTTGTTTACATTATTCCATTGCCACCTTGAAATATCTTTAAACATTTAAAGGGATAGCTTAGTTCATAGCATAACTAGTATCAATGCACAATAATGCATAATAATACAAATAATACTGATGAATGATGTCCAGAGTGGTCTTTAATCTCTAAATGTGGCACATTCAGCAACAAGACCGGCCCACGGTTGATTAATTTACACAGCAGCAGTCACTCTTTTGACATAAATTTGTATTTTTGTACAATAGATTATGACCATATAAAATTTATAACTGAAACATGAAAGAAAAAAAACGAAAGAAAAAATATTTTGTGGATTGCTTTCGGGCCCCCCCCCAAGTGGCAGCGGGGCCCTAAGCAGGCGCTTAGTTGGCTTATGCCTTGGATCGGCTCTGGGTAGCACCATGAAAAAATCCCAGTAGAACAGCCAAAGCAAATTCACAGCAGACAAAATAAGGGACCCAAGTCTTTTCCTCATTTCATCACCATGAAAATACTGCTGGGAGATTTCTTGTCTGTCCAGTCTGTCTAGCCTCTAACCTTTAGCTTAATGTTAACATTTTGTAATATGTCATAACTTCACTGAACAGATTATTAAAATAACATTATGCATAAAAATAAACAACATTAAAGCTATTCAGCTACAGCCTAGAAGGCTTCTATTTTGTATCTAGCCTAATTCAGGCAAGAGACTCGTCTAGATACTGAGTAAAATTCAGGCTGGTATGGTTGATGGGGATACTAATAGAGGACAGAAGCTGATTTAAATACTTAACATCATTGTCATGCAATCATTATTTTATTTGAACGTTTATTGCAATTTTATGTTTTGTGGTCATGAAAAAACTGACAAATTCAAGACTCTTTATAGCAAGCAATGTTTATTAAAAAACAGATGTACTACAAGAACTACACATAGAATTATATAAGGCCTATTTGATTAAACTACTATTGCTATTACTGTACAATATTGTACCAAAAAAGAGTGTACCTCTGCAATGTACAACATTGTATATACAAAGTACATCTGAACACAGGATTCTCCAGTAATACAGAGACAACTATAAATAGATTTGACGTTACAGTCTTTTTTTAGTTCTGCTTTTGTTTCAAATGGACACAAAAATGCATATTTAACAATATTCAAATCCAACAAATCATCCCCACACAATTAGTCCACACCCAAGCCAAGTTGTTCAAGTGCACAATGATTGATTTGAGATCTTAGAGGGTCCCAGCTCCCCTTAACAGCACAGCCAGAACAAAATACACCATACAACCCCCTGCATGTGTGTGTGTGTGTGTGTGTTTTCCCTCCAGTTGTCACAATGAGGTAAGAGCAAACTCAAATACACCTGGTAATACAAAAAAGTATACAGAGATTAAAAAAGCACATTATAGTTCATTACCTGCTGGAGAGCACAAAGGAATGCAGTATGTGCTGTGTGTCTGGGTGACTGGGAGAGGCATGGTGCAGGGTATTATGAGGATAGTTCAATTCTATTTTCAAGATGGTGAAGTTTATCCAAAGGCTTCATTCAGTTCACCCAGAACATCATGCATCAGTGTTTGCAAAACTATTCACATATTCCTAAGTTCATCAACAGATCTAATTTTGTAAAGGTTTATAATGGCAGAAAGAGCAAAATTGTAGTCCTTGGATTTGGTTTCCTCTTTCTACTTAAAGCTGATCTGCCACCAAAGTTGTAACAGTAGTGACTGGAGACAAGACATTTAATGTATCCCTGCAGGCTTTTTTATCTGCTCACATGTACACAGTGCATATTTACTCACTCAAGAACATGGGAGATGTGTTTTTTTTTCCTGCATGTCTGCCCACTAATGCTGTGGGGTTCATCCCTTTTTTGAAATGTGGCAAGTGGCTGGGCTAATGTGCAAACATACTGTACATCCATGCATGCTCACACACATGCACACACCCAAACAGCTACACAGTTTGACACTTAACCATTACTGAAGCAGAGTATTGATAAACAACAAGGAAAGAATAATAAAAACAAGAGCAAACTTTGCTTAAGAACGCATTGGATGAGGTGGTTGGTTGTGCTTCGATCTAAACACACTTTAGTGGATCCCCAGCTCCTTGCTTCCAGTTATCATAATTTGACATACATACACACCATTAGATAATAACACCCTTTTTTCTGATAAGTCTTGAGTATATAATTAAAGGAGCAAGCTGTAATGTTGGTTAAGTTTGTTTTGTAGCTTGTACTGCAGGTAAAGACACTGATGCAACCAGCAAGCTTGCTGTGTATGGCCCCAGCATGCAAGGAAAACCTGAACGGCGTTTAGCTGCCACAAAACACCACCACACACACATTCAGAGAAAATGTTTGTGTAAGTGTGTTTATAGTCCAACATCAGAATGCTGGGTTTCAGTGGTCCTCTACATACATAATAAAGCTGCAGGAGAGAAGCAGCCTCATGCCTAAAACTACCAGCTTTCATGCTGACTTTTATTGCTATGTTTAGATTTAAATTTACCATCTGCCATGTATGGTGTAGGAAAACACCTCCCCCGCAATGCTCCTGTTGTGGTGCTAGTACTGAACAGCAATATTAAAAAAAAAAAAAAACACCAACATATCAAACACTGGAAGAAAAGGGAAAATAAAGCTCTTGATCACATGACTTACACTGATATTTGGCCCAGTTTTCTCTCTTTCCAACATCCCACTTCTCAACCTTTATCTCTACTCATCTTCTTCCTGTGAAGCAGCAAGTCAGCAAGTTTCTTTTTTACAGAGCTTGGAATTTCACAGTCTATTGTCAGGAATCAAACGCTCCTTTCTTCCAGTCCGTAAGTCATGGGTCATAAAAAACACAAAGGCAGAAAACAAAACTTGTCATGTCTGCTATACAAAATCAAACAGTGCTTTTTGTTCCACACTTAGATCTATTTGTAAAGGCAAGTAACACTCTTGCAAGCCCATTCAAACACAATTTCAAACATCAGAAACTAATGTGTAAGCTGTGTTTTTGTAAGTGTCCATCTCAGGCTCTGTTCCCTTGTGATACATCGGAAAATCCAGGGAATCCTGGAATCTCTGAGGTGGCAAAAAAAAGAGTCTTTGAAGGGTATTTTCACTGATCTACACCCTTTGATAGTTAACTTGTAGGAAGCAGAGCTGCCAGGAGAGGGCAGAAATTACTGTTGACAGTCTCAGAGGAATATGGCGCATCAAGAAACCCGCCCGGTAAGGAGTGAATGCTACACACGAGTAGTGGGTTAGAATCAGGTGAAGTGCTCTTTGCACTTGGTCGAAGAGCTATAAGAATCAAAGAGTTTGTAAGAATCAGATTGGAGTTGAAGATCCTAAGCAGGACAGGATTTGTCATTAGACTGGGGTGGAGGTGGGGGAGGAGGGGTGTGAGGGAGAGAGTGTGTGTGGCCTGTAGGAGGAAGAGGAGGTGTAGGTGGAACCGTGGAGGTTGGAGAACCCATGGCCGGGCTCCCACTTCCTCCTCCGCCCTTTGGGAACACCACTGGCTTGGGCCTCGTTGCTGGGGGTCGCAGCTCCCTAAAGGACGGTACAGATGAAGAAAGTGAGGAGGAGGAGAGGGAGGGGGAGGTGGCAGAGGGCAGGGGGCTACGTGGCTGGCTCTTTGACTGGCGGAAGGAGGAAGGCACGTCACTAGCAGAGGAAGCACTGCGCTGTAGTGGGTGCACATGGGCTGAACCCCCCTCGCTGTCCCTCAGCAGGCGGGAGTGGAGTGGGCTGGAGGGCTCTGATGCTCCCCCTCCTCCACCTCCACACACTCCTTTCAGCTGCTCCAGTGTGTCCAGCACCACATCTGGGGTGTGTTTGGAGGTGCTCTGTCTCTCCAGCTTACTGATCTCACCCAGCCCTGGGCTCACTGAAGCCTCAGTGTCCTGCAACACAAATCACACACAAGGTAGATGTTAGTTTGTGGCAAAAAGACAGTGAAAGTAGCAGCAGGAGGAGGTGATTTTGAGCTGTGCTATACCTGACAGAAAACCTCTGGGTCTAACGGTCTGTGGTTGCTGAAGCTCTTAGAGCGTCCTGCTGTTGGTGCTTTGCGCAGCTGTGGACTCTCCACCTAAATTTTAACAATAACATTAGTTTAGTTCCTGGAAGGTTAAATGAAAGCAGGTGGTGCTGAGGATGAGGCATTACAGTACCTTTGTCTTCAAAGAAGAGTGGCGGGTGACAGAGTTGAGGATACTATGAGCGCTAACAGGCCGTTTGTCTCCAGTTTCTTTGACCAGGGCTCCTCCAACAGGAAGAGAAGCCGTTCTCACTCCTCCTCCTCCTCCTCCTCCTCCACTGGTTCCTGGACTGGTGCTTTCGCTCTCTGATCCCCGGAACGTCCTCCGGATGCCACTGGACTCTGGACGTTTCCTCAACCTGAACGAGAAAAATATACCACGTTTACTTTTCTATCACTGTGTCACTTATGTCAAGTTCAAACAAAGTACTTTTCGATTACAGAAACGTATGTACAGGAAACAAGAGTTACAGATACAAATAATGTGAACTGAGTATTCTGTAAATAATCAAAACACTGACTGTGTGTTTGTATTGCACAATGTCTCTATGTTCTATACTTGTTTCTTTTTTAATCTCCTGCTAAAATTCCCTTGCAGTAGGAGTGCTGCTGCTTATTAACTTTATACTTCTCATACTACTTTTGTGCACATAGTTCTACTTTGACATACTTGTTCAGATTGGCCAGGTAGATATCAGCCACATGAGCCCCAGTCGGAGAGGCAGCGCTGCCTCTAGTAGACACCCTCTCCTCCAGCAGGTCCCTGCTGTCCACATCAGGTTTGGGACTCCCTCTGCCCCCATCTGGCCTGAAATATTCAAGCAATACTGTTAAGCTTCAATACCACAACAATAAAACAACAATAACAACAATAAAAAGATGCCAATATGGCAACAAAATCAGTTATGTTGACCATCTGTTCTCCTGGATATACAATAGACTCTTATAACTTATGACAAACTTATCTCCATGGAGGAAGCAACAGCACCTTTGACAGAAAATCTAGTACGTCAGCCTCAGTCACTATATTTCTTTTCAATTTGATGTATTATATGCCTGAATCAACAACTTTTGAGGTTGGTTGACAAGGAAATGGTCGCATTACAAGCTTTGAATTACTTATCATAGTGGGTCATCTTAGCAGCGGGGATTTCCAGTGAATGAATTTCTATATTAACTTTTTGTCACACAAGAGAAAGCATCATGCTTTTAGTAAGTGTATCTGTGTGCAGCAGTGCTAATGGCCAGAACATGAGACTAAAATACATGAAGACAGTTAAATAATCAAAGAAGATTCTTATTTTGTTGTTCTGTCCTTTACCCATATTTGTTTGAGACTGTTGATACAAATGTGACCTACATGTCTTGAACCACGATATACTGGTGTGGGACCAGTCCATCCACTCCATTGTGACGCCCCTCCCACCAGTCATCAGACGCTCTCTGGTACAGGAGCAGAGAAGCCCCTTTCTTGAATGAAAGCTCCCGAGGGCTCCTGCCTGAGTAGTCGAACCGAGCGATGGCTTCGATGGGGTCGGACTCTGAAACAGCCAAGGAGCCTGAGATTCAGAGGAGGGTGGACAGACACAGGAAGTAACAAAGAAGGGAAGAGGGGGAGGTGAAGAAAGGGAAGCTGTGTTAGTGCTTCGCAGGTTAGTGCTGCTGTGTTAAGTGAATGCATGAGTGTTGAAAGCAAAAGGTGTAAAAAAGCAGCATGGTTAACGGGTTACTCAGAGCAAGACGTGAGCTGTTTTTTATTATCAGAGCTGGAAAAAGTAACCGGTGAGACAGAGGGACGAGAGCTCATAAAACGTGTTACAAGGGAAAACTAGCATTAATGTGTCTTGTTTTTAAAGCAAAAGCACTGCAAGTTTTCAGCTGTGCGTCCAATACCATCTTCGCTGTTGTTGCGGACAGAGACGGTGTCTGGTGCAGGCTCTTCCACTAGGGGGGGCTCACAGTGTGGGCTGTCACTACAGTGGACACAAAGACAACAGAAAAGGTTACAGAAGACAAATTCAAAAATCTCAGCACTGCAACACGTGATGAGGCTTCTCACCCTGATTACATTTTTGTCAAGTAAATCACATAAGATCACACTGTGAGCATCACAACACAGTTTAAGTAAACTTGGCACACAATTCTTCTATCTTATTCACTTATTTGTACTTCTATTTGTACGTCTGTGAATCCTGTAAGTCAGAATGTATTCAGGCAGTGAATCCAAAAGGTCAGGTAGGGAGTCCTCTTTGTGGGTTTTTAGAATATGGTCACCCTAACTTGGCTCAAGGCTTTTCTGCATAAAGACTCAAAACATCCTATTCCCAAGAGGTACAGTATCTAAGTGATCCTTGTCAAACAAACGCATCCCCGTTAGCCCGCCTGCTATATGCCAGAGAGGTCATTTCAAGAAACCCCAATATACTGCTCGAGACACTGCATTTGTTGTGAGTAACGATAAAGACCAGAGGTGTCAGTACAGTTAAGTTGAAAGTTGACCTTGGGTGCTTTGCTTTATTGTGTACGACTGTCTTCATACTTCCTCCACTGTTATCTCCAAATCCCCTCTTGAAAGATAATAATTAGACATGACTCTCCCTGCTGAGCCACCAGCTTGAGCAATTTAAATTTATTCAACCTGAACTCAAACTCCCAGGGATCTTTTCTCACCAAAAGTCATCTCCTGCTCCAGGAATGGTGTAGATGGGGCCCTGCAGGTCCTGCGGCCCGGGGAAAATGGTGTCATGGTGTATGATGATGGTTTTAATAAGCTCGTTGACGTGAGCCTGGCAGGAGACTTGATCGTGACCCTCGGGGACAGACATCAGTGTGGGGCCAAAACAGATGGCCAGGTTGTAGGGGTCCATCATGTTGTCCTCACTGTACTGGGACAGACTGCGAGGCAGACAGAAGGGTCAGAGTTCACAGGGTGTTACAGTGCGGACATTTCTCTTACACATTATTAACACAAACCTAACCATGCCCACAAACAGTTTAGACATGTCATCAATCTCCTACAGGTATCTAAAAGTGACATCTCAAAAATCCCACACTGACATATCACTTCATTTGTACGCTGCCATAACAGTGATGGATGCTCTAATGATGTGTGTGTTTCTGTGTTTGAGAAAAAGCAGAAGGATCCTGGAGATTATAAATCACTCAAGTAAAAGAAGAAGCCCCCCTTCTGTCTGGCAGCACTTGGTTTACCCAGGAGTCTCAAATATCACATTTCACACACCAAATTTCTTCTAGTTTTTCACCCCCTTGTTGCTATCTCCTTCTACTGACAGAGTTTGTCTTGGATTTTAAAGATGGACAGTGCAGAAAATGTGTAAGAATATGTATTGTAACCTAAGATTCTGGAAAATCTGTGTAAATTACCACCAAGTTTCACAAATGTACCCCTTAAACTCTTTCTAAAAAATGCATCAGTGAATTCCTTTTGCAAGCTTTTTGTTTGTTTTTTTCTTTTGAAAAGCCTAAATCCATGACTTCAATTGACACTGTCTGCAAGGCCACACAAATAAACTTGACTTCAAGTAAAAATATGAATCAGCCTTCAAGACTAAGAGCAAATAGTTTCCCCCTCTTAAAAGATTGAACTATTCTGCACACTCAAGAATTTCATTAGGGTCCACACTTGACATTGTAGGAGGATAACAGGATGTTTATATTCTGGAAGAGAAGGCTGAATGAAAGCCTCTTACCCCCATTCTAGTGTTTATTTGAGTGCTCGTTGTTTATGGGGGACTTAAGAGGATTGGGAGAGCTGTTAAATATAGTGAATTTGATTTTTAAAAAGCTGTCCTTCAGTTTAAGAGAAAGTTGTTTTATAGTTTTTGTTTTCTTAATTTGTTTTAAACAGTTGATGTGTTGTTCTTGAAATACTCACTAATAAAATACATTTTAAGCAAACATCAAATTACATCTTAAGTTCTTGACAATGATACCTGTGGAAAGTTGAAACACCTCAAGCACTAATAGATTGTATAAGGCAAGACTCTTTTTTAAAAAAGAGTCAGATTCATGGTGCTTTTCGTCGATTTGTGAAAAATTGCACACAAATACAAAGGTAATACACAACGAAAAAGGGATTTCAAAACATTTGTGCTCATCAAGTACTTCAAGATTGTAAACACTTAAGTTTTAGCCACCACGAGGGAAGAGCTGGTAAGAAACTGCCTTGTTTCTTATTTCCAGTGGCTCTCTGGCTGGAAATAAGAAACAACCTTGACTCTGGTGTACCTGAAAAAGCGCCCTAAGACACCGAGTCAGAAGAGTAAAGATTTCCTTTGTTTTTCTCCTTACACCTGAATGAAAATCTAGAAAAAGTTGACAGCTAACTTAAATGTCCCACAGCACACCCTGTTATATGGATAAAATGCTAAGTGTAGACTTGTCACAGTCTTAGATGAATCCTGAAGTAAAACAGTGCGAATTAAAGAAGTTTTAGCTCCTGAAAAATACTGACAGGAACTTGTAATTGTTTAATAAACTTCTTTTGATGAACTTCCTGTCCTAGGCTATCTAATGAGTGATGTTTCTAGGCACAAGCTTTTGATGCTAAGCTGATACTGTATTATTTTCCATCAAACCTTGTTCCTGAGTTTGATTAATTCTCACACTGAGCAGCAGAATTTCTTCACACCAGTGGAGACTAAGCATGTGTTACATTCGTGTTCTCACAGTTTCTGAAACTACAACAAGGAATCATTTAGCCTTGTTTGAACTGTAAGCCTGATGTATTGTGAAACTCAGTTGTTGAAATTCTGATTCTCACATCTTCTTTTTTGAGTAATACTTCTACAGGAGGTTTTGTCATGAGAGGTTCTTAAATTATTTGTAATTATAACCATTTTTGCATTACTCTGGATATAATGTGCATGTTTAGGCTCATGTGTTTGTTTGTAGGTGTATGTGTGTTGAAGCGGAGGCACTCACTGGTTGAGAAAGGCAAACAAGTATCTCATGACGATGAGTGTTTTGCTCGGCAGAGACTGCAGACCTTTCTTGATGTGGACTGCTCTCTCTTGTAGACTCTCCATCGCTGGAAAACAAAAACAACTATGACGCCCTCCAGATAGCACATACAATCAGGCACATAAATACACACTTACTCCCAAAGAGACAAAAGGTTGGATGAGACACTCACAGACGCAGGATATGAGGTCATGGAAGACTTCCTTGGGAAAGAGGGCTTGGTCCAGGCCCCTGAAGTAAAGCTTCAGAACCCCAGCGATGGAGTCCATGTCGTGGTCATTCTGGTCCCCTGCCAGAGGGTCCTCACCTACATCCGAACAGGAAGTAAGAGAGAAGAGGCAGGAAAGGGACAGGGACAGAGAGATAATAAAGCACTGGAAAACTGAAGCATGTTTTATAATGTTTGAGTTCCTTTCATTTATAATGTTTGAGTTATACCTCTCTCAAAGGCATTCTTGATGTCATTGACCTCCACCTGAGAGCCTGAAACTCTGAAGATGCCCTCATGCTGCAGACCTTCACACATAAACACACAGTTTCTTATTTGAGGATCTTTAAGTCCCAGCATTTTTTTTATATTTGAGCTATGGAAAGTCAATTTCAAGTAGAATCCTAAAGTTCACCTCGTCCAGTAAAAACACACCACAGCTTAAACAATGCAACAAGTTTACATACAGAAATAGGCTAATGCTCCCATGGAAAATATCCCTCACCATGTCGACTGATGAAGCGGATGCAGCTCTCCACCATCAGGGGGATGTCTTCAGCAGAGTCCTGAAACAAAGGAGGAGAAATAGTCCCCACACAAGACAGAGCAGGACATCAGACCAGCATGGAAACGAAACACAGCTTTTTGTTGGGAGGATTTCCGCGCACACATTTGCACATAAACCAGTGCACACATTAGCAAGGTGGGGAAAGGTTGGGCACAGTACCGAGCAGTTGCTAGGAGACAGCGTTTTTTTTCTGTTTCCTTTGTTTGTTTGGGATTTCCAGAAACCTCCTGGAGTAGGGTAATAAGTGTTGGATGATGTGCATCCCTCATTATGTGGGGCTCACTGTTGTTATTGGGTTAATAATCAGATTATCAGTTAAAATCTTAAAATTGACTAACATGGTGTATCTATATAAGAGGTGATAATGGCTATAACACAATCTGGCCACAGAGGGGAGCCCTGAACATGGGATTCCCCAATAAAGGTTGATTTTTCCAGATGTGTTGCATCAGTTTGCATATCTTTGTAACATCAGACTTCATAGTTTTAACGAAAGATATAAATGTTTATATCTGTGTGTCCTGTTAGAAGTGAAAATAACCTAACTGCTGTAAAACTCAGGCTGTGAGAAAACATGTGGTTTGAGTTAAAACTACAAAGCTATGGCACTCTTACTGACAAGCTGACAGCCACTCAGAGACAAACACACAGAGACACTTCTGACAGATAATTACCTGCTTCCGTACTGACGAGTTTCTCCGTCCACTAAACAGAGGAAGAGGGGGAAAGAGAGAGAAAACAGCACTCTGTCATTATGTCTCCAGAGAAAGTCTATTTATACTCACAACTTTGGTAACGTTCTATTTGTACACACAGACACATATGCACATGTGTTGAGAATATCTATAAACAGCCAAGGGGAAAATAATAGCCCTGGCTGCCAAGATATCAGGCTTAAACTTCACTACAGTATATGTGCGTACGTGTGTGTGCATATGTGTGTGTGTGTGCGAGTGTGAGCACATTTCCTTCCTTCACCACACCTACCTGGCAAGGCAACAGTCAGTCTTCTGACCTAAAAGAAGGAGAAACAGGAAGAGGGGGAGGGGAGAAGAGTGATAGATGGTTATAGTAGCAGAGGGACACGTGAGGAAGCAGCTTCAGATGGACAGAAACAGGGAAAAGGGCTTCAACTCATATGAAGGACATAATGCAAGTTCCTCTTACTTTCTCCCAGGGTCTTCTCAATCAGGTCGTGCTTGGCCTCCAGCTTTGTGATAAGGTTTCTGCCCTCAAGAAACTCCTTCAGCTTCTACAAAACACATCCAACACACACAACACAGTCAGGTGTGCTCATATTGTGCTCGTTGCATTACAGGATTACTCCTGAGTGTCAAGGCTCACGCTTACCGTAAAGTAGAACTGCTCCGTCTCCTGCTGATTGGCTCTTCGTTTGGCGAGGCTTGGCTTACTGAGGTAAGATTCGCTGAAAGTGGACTTTACCGACTCCATGCTGTTGCTGTGGTGGAAGCAATCTGACACATCATAGTCCTCCACGGTCACCATGTCCTGGATGGTGGACAGGGTGGCCTCCATAGTCTTCTTCACCTAGTTGGGACCAAGAGAGAAAAGCTGTGGTTAGCACATGGATGAACCAGACTGATGAGTCGTATCTGAGGAATTACACAGCTGTCTGACCTCCTCATTCTCAATCTTGAGCGTGGAAAGGCGGGACTGCAGCTGCTGACACCTCTGGATTAGCTCGCCTTCCACAGGCTGTTGGGCACACATCACTCCCATCTTTCACCGTCACAAACATAAGAATACAGATATGAGATATGTAAGAGTTTCCTTCACAACACAACCTGGATCAGCTCTTCCTCTGTCTGGAGCTTTAAAAGGATTGACATGATAATGCCTGACGCCCTATAAGTCTACCGTGTCTCCCATGTGGGACTGGAAGTCAAAGCGAGCTGGGGGACAGAAGACGTTGTTGTAGGTCTCCATCAGCTTCTGTTTGTCCCCGTTGGGCTCCAGGCTCTCTGCTGCTCCGTCCAGTGTTTCCAGGCCTGAGTGTTTAGACGTCTCTACGTTCTGGTCTGCAGACAGGTAGGTCCTCAGGGCACGGTGCAGGCTGGAATGGTAGCCTAGATCACAGCACTGTCACACACATACACAAAAAATATATGAACACACACAGCCTGGTAGGCAAATACAAACCATAGACATGGAAAATCAGGTCAGTGGTCCAAAGTAGTCATGACAGCATTTCATTTACCTGATCTTGTGGTTATAGGAAAGTACGACTCCAAAATAATTAATTACAGATGGCTATGTATTAAGTATTGATCTCTCAATATTCAAGGGTCCAACTCAGGTCAAACCCTCTGTAAAATATGAGCAAGTACACACAGAAAATCAATGCTTTAGGACCTTTTTAGACGTTTACATTGGATCAAAAAGTATTTCAAATATGTCGTCTATCCCAGAAATATTGTGAATATGTAGAAGTAGTAGTGGAAGTAGTCTTAATGATAGAGCTGTTGTATTGAGTTGTTTCAGATTGCACAGGTGGTCATAATATGGCTGATCAGTGGAAACAAACCCCTCTCTTTTACTTGAGTCAGCTAAAGAACTTCCTAGAGACAACTATTTTCATGCAATACAGAAATTCCCAGGGACTTACCCTTTTTTAATAGATGTAATTTTGTGAGCTTTGACCTAAATTTCATCCAAATGCAGTATTATACAGCACTGTTCTTTTCTTTCACCATGTGTTTAATGACCTGAATTCAATACTTTACATCCACCACTATTATACTGTAACTCTCAACAGGAGCTATGATACATGGAAGGAAGCAGCACTTGGCACATATAGATTACACCACTGTTGTTTAGCAACTTCACATGTGAAAAGATGGGCAATTCAAGCAAAAATACTATTCAAAAGTCACTGTTACCCATTTCCTGATTGTTGATTAGTAGTAAGTAGTTCCCTGTGCACACATAAAGAGATAGAGATCTATTTGATGACAAAGTTATTGTAGAGAAGTTAAATAATATGAAGGTATCCATGTCCACAGTCTTCTACTTCATTTTTTGTCGGCATTTCTGGTCAAAGTTCCTCCCTGAACTGTTTCAGGGGTATAAATCATGGTATGGACTGGCCTAAAAAACAAGCACACATGTTGTCACAGCAACTCCAGGTTGTACGCCTTTTAAAAGTTTTGTCATTTTTGTGGTTCCTGCAAGCTCAGCAGCACTTCAACATGGTTATCAGTTACATTGAAAACTGCTGCACAGCAAATCTCACCAGCATGAAAACAGTAATGGCTCAGATATCACAGAGGCACTTCTTATGGAACAAGTGCTCAACTTTGATCATCATAAGTTAAATACTTTTATCTATAGCAGTTTGCCAAAAGAGTGAAAAAGTGTTGCAGTGAAAAATAACACTTTTTTAAAATCTTACATCCTTTGCAAGGTAGAATTATTACATTTTCTTTATACTCGATAAATTGCCATTTATAGTCACACCCTGATGTGTTTGGTTTCTGAAGCAGTTGGACTTAAAGGGACATTGCATTTATTATGTATGAAACTGATGATATTCCCGTCTAAACCCCTCCAGGCTAATACCCCCACTGTGTCAGGGTTAGATCAGGTTGAATTCACAGAGCAACATCCCTGCTCTGATGTGCCGAGTGTTCAGAGGCAGAGAAACAAAGAAGGGAAAGCATGCAGAGAGGGGGACCACTCCACTGCCTTCATTAGCAGCTCTGACGCTAATGTGAACAGACATACAGAGGGGCCACCACTGGCTAAGACACAGGGACACAAAAATACACAATAAGGTCCAGAATATGTCGGAGAAATTTGACCTACAAACAGAGTGTTTTTAGACTCACATCAATGATGTCGGAGAGGTCGTGGATGTAATATTTGAAGACACAGCTGTTGGTGGCCTCCAGTGCCAGCAGGTACTCATTCCTGGCTTTGATGGCCTTCAGCCTGTTCTCTGTGTACTTTGCTTGTCTCTGAGAGTGTGGGAGAGAGAGAGAGAGAGAGTGTCAATCATTCAAATAAAGGAGAAAACAGGGGGAGAGAGGAGAGAAAGGGATGGGGTTGAGGGTAATTGGCTTCAGAGTGAAACACCTCAGTATTGATTATGGATAATGAAACAAAGTGCAGAACCATGTTTGTGTGACAGGCCCCAGCTGTGGCAGACACAGTTAGCAATAAGCCAGCCGTGCACTTGTAAATCATTCATGAGAGACACACACTGTAAGTCAGTCTGACAACAGGTGAGACAGCATTCCCCCTCCTTCTCCCAGCCTATCCTTCCTCCCCCAACCCCTCCTCCTCCTCTTCCTCTTCCTTCTCTTTCTTTTTCAAATCATTCTCACCTTCTCCTTCATCTTCTCAATCTTTTTGACGCTGGAGCGCCTAACAGGTTTCTCGTCCGTCTTGATGCTGGCTAAGGTGTCGGGGGAGCGTGGCGTCTGGCGGTCAGAGCGTCCCATCTGCTTCTCCTCCTGCTTCTCCGCCTCCTTCAGCTTGGACTCAGCATTGATGCTGTCAGTGTTGTACATGTGGTATGTCTTCATCACCTGGGAACAGGGGATGAGATATGCAGGGAAATAATTCAGCTTGTGCTGTTCCATTGTGTTTCTACTCCAATTACTTGGCTTGGAGTCATAAAAGGGATTACACCCAGTCACACAATGAGGAGAGAAATGAGGCTTAGAGGACCCACACATATATTTAAGAATTTCAGAAATATTTCTGTCATTTCTCGCATTGAGCTACACGTTCTTCTCCTGTAAAAAACTCCAGCACTTTATCATGGTGGCATAAGTTTGACATGAAAAGTTAAACACATGAAACTAATGAGTGAGTGCACTGTCAGCCTTATTACCCTGACCACCACCACAGTCACCATTGAACTGCTCTAACCTCTCCACAGCACTGAAGAAAGACACACGCTGCTCTGTGTATGAGTATGCATGTGAGCATGTGCGCGTCACTCAAACCAGATCTATTTCTGCCTCTTACTATATGCTATAATTACAGTATAAGACCTGCTTTTATGGGCCTGGCCGAGCTGAGGCCATGAAGCTTGCTCATAGTCAGAGATGTGCTGCGGGAGGAAACTTTGCCCCCCCCACACACACATACACACACAAACAACAGACAGTGAAATGCACTCTGATCGCCTCAGTCTATTTGGCAGTATTATGGCAATGTGTAACCAGACATTATGATGCCACCGACAGCGTGAGAAGACCAAAACAACAGACAGTTGCAATGATGTCTGAAACATGAGCAATCAAATGAGGCTTTCTGTTTGGGTAAGTGGCTTACATAAGCATGAGTGTGCAGGATATTTTAAGTGACATTCAGCTTCGCTTGGTAAAACATATTTTCATCAACATGAGTCTAAGACTAGCGAAGCAGCTCTGTAAGGTCGTACTTAGGCACTGTAGCACTTTTACCTCAGGGCTGAGGTCAACCAGTAAGCTGACACACTGATAAGGACAATGCCATTAAAGTACTATCATGTACGCTTACTTTTATCTTTCTTGGTATGATTCAAATGTAAATGCAGCTGATGTTGATAGGACTGACTTGTTCTGCTGTATGAACAGTCAAGAATGAAAGAGTTAGAAATGCACAAATTCTGACACGCTGTAACTTGAAATCTAAAAGAGTCACACTTCATATTAAAGTGATTTTAAATGCATTAAATTTAGAGCTGTAGGGAATTTGCATCATACCTCAAATGTTTACCAAATGGTAGCACATAGAGAAATATAAATGGGTTAGACCTATGAATAAGATCTGATAAAGAATGATTCAACCTCTTGGGCACAACAATTTTGGATTTAGGTTTTTAAGGGAAGCCATCAAAAAGTTGGATTTTGTGTGTTTGAACAAAGCAGACAGGCTGAGCGACAGCTATTATATTGAACAAAGCTGCTGCTGTGGCTGATAATCCTTAATCCTCAATGATTGTAGACAAATTGCCTCCCTAATCTTCATGTAAGGTTTATGTATTTGTCGACAACACTTTCTCAGCAATCTCAGTTGTCAGATTATGTTCTTTAAAATGTATTTGTAACATGTACAAAGTTAGCTCTCGACAGTCATTTTCTCTGCACTTACTGTTGTAACCTGCACAGTCAAAAAAGTGAAGAGCAATTTTATTAAAATTTTCCTACTCCTTACTTTAACAGCAAAGGTGTGATGATCCACTGAGCTCCACAAGGTGCAAAAGTTCACAACACATAATTATAGAGCCACATAATGAGGTTACAATGTCAGTGGTTTCTCTTACCGTGTAAAGCTCATTAAGAACTTTCAGCAGGTCTTCTTGCAGCTGTACACAGACCTCTTTGCTCTAAACAGAACGAGAGAAAAAAAGATTAATGTGAATAAAGAGACTTAACCATTAACTCAGAGTCATTACTTGCAGGTCCCATATCTCCCATCTGTCAAAACAGTCTTCCCTGTCAAGTACAGACAGCAAAACACACTCTGTCATGTGGCAAACAGATTCATCCGTCAAGATGAGGTTTTCTGGCTAATAGGAGCGGAGGAGTCGCTGGCACAGATAAACGAGCAGGACAGTAATGGAATCGACGGATGTGGAGTTTAGGGAGGGCGCAATAGATTCCAATCTTTACGTGTTGGCAGGGGAGAAAAAAGGGCAAGACAAAGAGGAAGAGAGGACGGCAGAGGGAAGGTAGAGGGCAGGATGATGAAGCTGCAAAAGATAAAGACGAGACAGAGGAGGAAGGACAAGTGGAAATAGAGACTCTGCCAGTGCAGACAGTGTCCAATAAATGATGATTCACACCAACACAGAGAACAGAAAACACCATCAGAAGAAATCAGTTGAAAGAAAATTCAGTGCAAAATAATTCTACATCTGTGAAGGAGGATCTTTTTTACTGTTTCGTTATTGTTTTTTTTTTTTTTAAACCAACCATTACCTCTCCTTATTCCAGCAAGGTCATTTTTTTTGTATACATGTTTCTGTATTTTTAGCCTGTGCTAAAGAAAAGGCAAAACAAAACAAAAAAGACACATACTCAGACAAGTGTTTATTCATTACACAACGATGCACACAGCTGATCTTACGAGTGAGATCAAAAATAATGAGACTCTATAAACATGTAAAGGACTCATCTGAGACTAAATTTAAATACTGAAGCAAGAGAAGCCTGCTCTAGCTCCAAAGGGACCATGAAAGTACGCAAAGCCTCTCAGAAAAAGAACTGGCTTCACTTGAAAGCAGTAAGGTAAGAGACAGCCAAGGGGGATGCCAAAAGAGAAGAAAAAAAGAGGAGGTACAAAAATAGTGATGGGAGTCAGACCTAAAAAATGTTATGGCATGCAAAACAAAAACAAGAAAAATTTTTTTTTGGGGGGGGGTAAATGTTGACCATCTGTTTTATAAGAGATAAGAACCAAGAATGAATAGAGGTTGCGGTGAGGGTAAAAAGGTAAGGCAGGACTGTAATAGAAGGGCTGTAAATAAGGTTGAAAGGCTTCTTTCGGTGGGGTAATAAACTGTTGTTAAAAAAGAAAACAATCATATCATATTACTCAATATGGGAAAATTTAGGAGTGCAGGGAAGTCAGGAGGGTGGTGATTCTTGCAGAAGGAGGAAGGTAATGTCAGAGGGGAGATTTACCATGGTGCAGTATAGGACTGAGGGAACAGGATAAATGAGTCTGTCCCGCCCTTACGCTTTAAATTAAAATAATCGCAACACCTGTCATGACTACGACAAAAAAAGGGTTTTACCATATCTCTGAAGTCTTTCTGTAAAAGTGCATGTCCACTTCAGCATTTTTTGTCTGAGAGCTTAGTGCAAACCTGGAAATTTGGGGTCCTTATCACCAAAAATGAGGACATTTCTGGGCAAAAGAGGATCTTTGCTCACCCTAACTTACACCAAGTACACAATGTACACTGTGTACTTAGGAGTGTACAGTACAAATTTCACAGGGTAGTGTTGTCTCAAATCAAATACTGCTGATTCACACTTGCTGGACGCATTCACAAGTGTTCTTCCATTGTGTGATCTGTTTTAGCCCGTTACGCTACGTAGTGATGGTGGCAACCATGAGGGTGAGAAGTGTCCAGCTTTTTATTTTTTGACCATTTAGAGTGCACTGAGCTGAAAAATATAAGTGCACTTCATTTTTCCATACTGTCAGTGTGAGCCCACTTATCCACCCAAAATGGTAAGTGTTAATGCAGAAGTGGGCGATTTGAGACACAACTAAGGTTAAGACTGTGGGCTATTCAAAACAGTTTGACTCCTTACTGCATCCTGTCTCTGCGATGAAATCTGCTAGCAATGTAATTCTGCATGAGCCTCCACACTGGCTGTGATGAATGTGTGAACGTCTTTAATATGAGCTGTATCGTCCATCTCCAGGAGCTTTGTGTGTGTGCGTGTTTGTGTGTGTCATAGCCCGTGGCACAACTAGCATTCATGGCACTGACTGGAAATGTTGTAAATGGACTAATTATCTACTTAATTAGCCATCGAAGCGCCCTCTCTCTTTCCCTCTCTGTATGTGTGCTGCCTGTTTACGGCCCACACTTGATGGAAGCCACCCGCACGCCAAAGAACATCCAGTGTGATAAAAATGGAAATCAATGCCCATGACTCAACAAAGCTGGAGAAAAGGATGTAAGCATAAGAGCTTGTTTGTTTGTTTGTTGGTGTGTACATTCTCACAGCGTGAGACCAGACTATAAATGAGGCTTAAGGATAGCCTATCAGTTTTTCAATCAGCAGTATTTGCCATGAAATTACAGCTGCAGAATGCTTTTCTTTGCCTTCCTTTGTACAAACTCTGCAAGTCTTTCTTCTTATACCTATCCCAATGTCTTTAAACACTATAAACTCTCTACTCGGCATCTAATCCAAAGACAAAAAGTAATGGCTCGCATTATGTAACGGTTTTTAAAAACCAAACACAACATTTCTCTCTGTATCTCTGGGTGATCTCCATTTTCCTTCTCTCTTATCTTTCCTCTTCTCTTCACTCTCAGTTTCTTTTTTCTCTCTGTTTTCTGCTCTCCCTTCACATCTAATTTTTCTTACTTTTTTTCTTTATCTTATTTTGTCACTCAGACAGACAGGGTGGAGATCAGGGTGTGCCGGTACAAAGCTTCTGTATGAAAAACAAACTCAAATGGCCCTGAGGTCTAGCCGACACGCAGTCGGTCAATAAATCAGACATGACAGGAAAAAGATGCGACACGGACAAGACAGAGTAAACACATGACACGGATTCAGCTTCTCTTCAGACTTCAGCTACAACTGTGATGTTGCAAACAGACATTATAAATGTCAACATACCTCATTTACCCCCTGATTACTTATTCAGATGTAAAGATCAAATCCCATTACCATCACTCCACTGTAATCTTAAATGTCATTCAAACTCAAGGTATACAACAAATCCCTATCACCCCAATGCTCCTAACTGCAGGTCAATAAACAAAAGCTTAAGACTTAATCTCAAGGTTAGACAACAATTTTTGATATTTGTTGTCAGAGATGAAGTTGAAGTAAATTTTACCCCAGAACTTATCGAATAATGAGTAATTTGGGACAATCCTCATTAGTTAAGCTTTAATATCAACAACAAACGTACAAGACACAGTATAAAAAATCTTCACAGGTGTGACAATAGAGGATACAAAACATAATTCAATTTGACTCTGTAAAACAAAAAACGTCAAAAAGTTGGAATCCAAGCAAATTGTCTCACCAGACTTAATGAGTCACATTTTCCTACCAAGCTGAGAAAAATGTCTTATGTTATGATATTAAAAAACAAAAATGACACCTGAATTGCCTGTTAAGGAAAATGAACTTGTTCAGTAACTTGTATTAAGAAACTACTCATATTTCAAGAAACTCCTAAAAATAATGCACAGGAACATGCTTCAATTCAGTTTTTGTAGTGAAAGCAACGAATTGAATGATGATGAATGATCCCAGTCAGGATCAAGTTTGGGTCTTGCAGGTAAGAGGAATAACATAACCATTTTCTGCCTTTCCTTTTATGTTGTTGAACAATTACAGAAGCTAATTTGAAGCTTATGTAACTGTAAGCTAGCACAAAACTTAAAAACACTAGTTTGTGTTCAACTATGTCCTTCATTTGACAAAATGAACAGTTGTACATTTCTTATCTTCAGCCTCATAGTTGAAAAAGTCCATTCTGCTTTATGGTTGTTACTTCTGTTGTCACAGTAGTTTTAAGTTAAAAAATGGTAGAAATTTACTTGAATGATCACAGTCTTTTAAGGTATAGCACGTAACTGTGGCTCTAAGCATCATTTAAGTTTACATCTTTAAGATGGGTGTTTGAGTTTTAAAGAGGCATAAGACATCGATTTTGTAATGTGAGAAGAAATCAGTTGCTAAAAGCCTTGATCCATACTGTCAGTCTGTCTTATGGTACTTGTTAATCGGTCATTTGACTCTTAAAGCATCCCTTCAACTATGAATGAAACAATATGATGTGAAGAGATGGAACTACTTCACAGTTTCATTGTATCACTTTGTGTGTGTGTGCGTTACCTTCTTGAAGAGGCGTCCTGAGTCCTCGCTGATCTGAGCGAAGCGGGGGATGATATTATTGAGGTAGAGGTCAGACAGGGTGGCATGGTCGCGGCTCTCCCTCTTCACCTGCAGCAGCAGCAGGTTCCAGCAGTTCACAGGGGACAAAATGCTCTGCTCCTTCCTGGACACACAAAGACAAGCAGGGGTTCTCAAATGTATTCAGGCACCTTGGAGCTTATCTTTTAGATAAATTAATGTTATAATAAAGTTGCTTTCATTGTTGGATTCTTCCTTTTCATCCTGCTGATAGATAGCTACAAACACACACACAGGTCAGCTGTGTTTACTGAGAGGAGACAGGCATGCTTAGAAAAAAAAACACTTTTTAAACCACAGTATATTCAGGAGGATGGCACAGGGCTCCAGGATGAGAGACAGGGGAAGCAGTAATGCCCTAAAAGATTTATGCATAAAACAGCATCCTTTGCTCTCTCTTACTCACACACACACGTACACACACAAATGCACACATACACACAGGGTCAGCAAGCCAGCCCAAACAGGGGATTCAGCCAGGGTACAAAACCCAGCAGGAGGAGGTAAGACACCCCCCACAGGCACAGCTGTCGCACACAGGAATAAAAGGAGAAAGGTTAGATGGAGGAGAAAAAGAAAGATTTAAAGACTGGAATGATTCCACTAACAGTCTAATGGCTCAATACTGTTTCTTTGTCTTTGCTTCAAGTGCCCATAAAGCCACTACACACATACCCTCTCAATGCCCTGCTCACAACACAAAACAAGCCCTTTGAGAGTGTGTGCGCACAATGTGTCACTGTGTGTGTGCGTGTGTGTGTGTGTGTGTGTACAGTATGTGTTATGGATGATCCATGGATGATCTAGTGGGTAAAATGGATTATGAGTGAGTGAAAGTGGATGAAAGACAGTCTTTGTGCTGTTAAGAGGAGTCTTAACTGGATAGAGACAGCAAAGAGCTGCAAGGCATTTACATCACTAACACACAAACACACACAAATACACATACACACACACACACAGATGGGGTCAGGAAAAGTAGAACAGTGACCCAAGCATACACAAGGTCAGACAGACAGAGAAAGTCTTTGACCGAGGGGGATAGGGTGGGGTGGTGACTATGGGGAGATGCGTGTGTGTAACTCCTGCGTATGCGTGTGCATGTGTGTTTGTGTGGGAAAGTATGGTCTGATGAGATGAGTCATCTGCAGTGATGTGATATGCTGGTACAGGCTGTCACTGGTCAGATGGTCAGATGACTAACTGAGTAAAAACAATGATTTCAAGGAAAAGACAAATGAGTCCACCTCCTACCTCATTTTGAGAGGCCTTCATGTCCAAGCTAAAGTTAACAATGACCACGTGCACACTCGTGTTTATATTACTTCTTCCTGCTGTCTGTTTCCTTTCCTGCTTGTCTGCCTTGACCAATTTCACAATGTTTCCCTTCAACCAAAAACAGCTATACAGTTCCTCTATTTGCTCAAACCTGCAGTCTTTTCTTCTTGTGTGCAACATAAAACCCTCAGCAGTGCACAGCATAGAGTAAGCACCAGATGGACTATCAGCTAAGTCTCCCCCTGACCCCTGAGCTATCACAAGGTAAACACTGAAATGTCACTAGCTCTCTGAAAGTTACAAAGTGCATGCTGGGAATAGGGACCTAGTGACTCACATTAAAGGGAAATGCTAAATGGTCATTTACATTCAGGATCAAAAAGCACAGCATTAAACAGGGCGTCACTGCTGGCTGTTTTGTAAAAGTGACAGACTGAACTGTTTAAAGCTGAAACTCAGCTGAAGATTAGGTCCAGGCAGTGGAGCATACACCAGATGTTTGAACATGGCTTTTATCAGTTGAATAACACCAAGTTCAGAGAGGACACATATTTGTAGTCATTATCAAGAACAAGGAATTAAGAGGTGGAATAATTTGTCTTATTTTAACTTTTAATTGTATGAGTGGTATAAAGTTATATCCTCGAGGGACTTTCTGAATGATTTTGAAACAGTCCCATTTCTAGATTTATGTCTGATCATAATCCACAACTTAAAATTAAATTATCAGTGTCAAAATAGTTTACTCTGAAATGCTATTTTTCAGCTTCCCTATCAGGTCGGACGCGTACAGCTTGATTTACGGAACGTTGGAGAGTCTATAAATAAAATGAAGAGCCAGGCTATGATTGTTTTGCTTGGTGAGGCTGTAGTTGGTAGATGAGCACCAGATTTCACTCACATTACAAGTTTCAGACACAAGTGAGTAACACTAAATATAGTCAGGTACACATAGCTACAGTGCAATATGAGTTTTCCAAGTTTGCTTGTTGTCAAGGGTTACGAAACTACAGATAATTACGTTACGTCTTTGCTTTGTATCTGGTAAAAAGTTGTCTTGAACAAAGACAAATAGTATGGAAAAAGAGGATCTGCTCTCTATTTGCTTGCTTCAAACAAACAAATATACGCCTTGGTAAGAGTCACGTCCTCATGACAGAGGGTGCAAGTGCTCAAGTGTGAATTTATCCTGGGAAAACACTACCTTTTCCAGATAGTCCTCACAGCCCATCTTGGAGCCTGACATGTAAAAGTGACCAGAGATGTAACAATAAAAATGTAGTAAAATCCAAATTTTCTGGAACCTCATGCTTAAAATCCAAAAAGTTAGAGTTCAAAACATAATAAATTTTGCCAAAAAATGTAACAACTTGTCAATGTTAATATTAGGCTCTGACAAGCCCCTTTAATATTTTATACATACTACAGCTTAGTTTGGTCTAATATTATCCTGAAATTCAGATGAAAAGTTGTAATATCTATACCATTATGTAGGACAAATGAATGATGAAAAGGTGGTTTAGCAAAACAGAACCCTGACAGGGTGAGCATGACCTCGACACAAAGCAGAGTAGCTCCTCTGGATGTTCTTGGATCAGTCATAACAAAACCAGCCTGAGATGAACA
Source organism: Thalassoma bifasciatum (assembly GCA_008086565.1). Lineage (NCBI taxonomy): Eukaryota > Metazoa > Chordata > Actinopteri > Labriformes > Labridae > Thalassoma > Thalassoma bifasciatum. The sequence continues at coordinate 491,862 of RPOG01000045.1, read as the reverse complement.
TCTTCATCATAATGTGAACTGATTTAAAATGCAAACATTTTTGCCACAGTGTCAACAGGCAGAGGTTAAATATGCCAGACTCCTTTCCATAGAGTGCTTTGATATTAGTGTGTGATCGGGCTGTTTCTGGTGTTTCTTTCAAAATCCTAGATTAAAAATTGTCGTTAAGGGGCTGTGACCAATCAGAGTTAAATATTTTAAACAGCTGGGAAGCAGCAGTGAAGAAGAGTTTTAAGAATATTTTACCAGTTTCATTCAGTTCAGATGGTGATTCTCTCCAATTCTGTTTCTTGTTGAGTTTTGGTTCAACTTTCTGGTACATTACTTAATCATAATCGAAACCAAAGCTTGTAGAAAGAAAACAGACATTGATATTATTAGGTTAAGGATGTTAAGAAACAGCAGTTTGTCAGATGCGTTTTTGTGAGTTTTATTTCCAGTCTAAGAGTCGAAAAAAAATCTTGGCCCCTCTCCAAGCTCTTTTGATGAAAATCAATCATTTCAGCTTTTAGTTGTGGCTTGAGCTAAGGTTAAACAACTAGAGTCATGTACAGGTTGCTTTATGCTCATCATTATAACTTTACAATGCAGCGAAACTGCAATCTGCAACAGAGACTTCCTTCTTACGTGGAATATGTTTTATCACTGACAATAATTAACTGTTTTAATACTATTTTAAGTATGACTTTTTCCCAGTGAACCTTAAACTGTTGCACTCTTTAACAGTAATTTCCTGATTTTCATGACGCAAGAGACTCAAATCAGATGACCAAGAAAGACGCAAATAGCAGTTTTCAGTTCACATGTGGTCAAAGGTCCGTGTGATCAGATCCTAAAAACTGCGCCGAACTAATATTCTGACATACTCATATGTTGTAAAAGATCTCATTAGCAGAAACACTGACCCAGTATTTAGCATTAGGACATGCTTTCAATTACAGTACAACTTGTGAGGGCTTCTCCATGTGACCAATCAGCCTATCAGCCTCAGGGCACACTCACAATTATACACACACACACACACACACACATACACAAACAAGCGCACAATACAGTTAAACCGTGTACCCCCACCACCACTGCAATGCACAGTCTGCCAAATAGTGGGAATACCAGGGGTCTCCACGGGATCAACACACACATGCACACACTCAGACAGAAAAGTACACACACATAACCGGAAAATAGCTGAAATTCCAACGTGGCACCCGTGCTGAGTAGCAGCAGATGCAGGCAGAGACTGTTGGATGCACAGATGTTGGATGAGAGGTAAATCAAAAAGAGAAACTGGGAGAACGAGGGAGAAGACTAAAGAAGTAACGTCTGAACTCTTATCAGACAGCAAATAAAAAATTCATATTACTTGACTGGTTATGAAGAGAGCATTCCTGCTAAAGCTGCAGCAGAAACTGACCTGATCAACTACACATTTTATTCTCCGCCCTCCATCCTCCCTTCTCCTTCGGCCTCTCCCCTGATGCGAAAAACAACACACACTATCTGCAACTGTCTCGGTATTGATCTAAGCTGGAGGCTGTGTGCTTGTGTGTGTGTGTGTGTGTGTGTGTGTGTGTGTGTGTGTGAGTTGGGAGTATGTCCTCTAGGTTAGGATTGGGTTTCATTTGGTGAACCTATTGATCCATTTTAGTCTGTGCCTGTGCATATGTTCGTGTGTAGGGGAGAGGGGGGGCATAGTTTTGGGTTTGCCCCTTAGCAAAGAAATAAATGCTTTTGTAAATAGTGTGTGATGCATAACAAAAGAGAACAAGGAGAGTTCAAGGGTAAACTATGGAAGGTGGGTGTAAAGGAGGTCATGGGGGACGGGAAGACTGAGGAAGAGAGAACAAGCAGGCCTTATAAGGTTGGGACTCTTTTGAAAATAAAGAGCCACTAAAAACATCAAGAACATTAATTAGGGAAAGGACATTTTGAAATTAACTTTTTTTTTCAATTAAAAGAAAAAAATCTGTGCTTTAAACTTAAATCATAGAACAAATTTGCAAATGAAATGATGCCACAGTTCTTTGATGAGTTGTGATTCAACTTAACAGTTTCCAGGTTTTGTCTTGTTTTGTTAGATGTATGAAGAATCACATCAAGACAAACATAAAACTTCAATTATTGTCACTTAGATGTGAAAAAAGTAAAAACATTCAAAAAATGGTTGGTGCACCTTGGCAATGGAAGGTGCATGATAGCTGCAGCATATCAACACAAAAGGGTCCCTTTTAATCTCTATAGAAATAAGTAATAAGCAATGCACAGCTGTGCTACAAATCCTGACACACTCGCTGCTGCTGCTCCTGTCCTCATGGGTTCTTCGAGAAATCTGAGAACTGCAGTAATGATGTATTAATGATCCTGCAATAATGATCACAGAGACTCACAGTCCCTTAAGATCAGCAGGACATATTAATCACTAAACATCTTTCCATCGAAAGGGTGTTGCCTGCTTTTTCAACACTGCTCTGCACAGCAACACCTCTGTTTTCTTACACAAAGATTCCTCACAAGACACCACCCTTCTCTACCACTCCTCTAATGTTTGTGAAGATGGTGGATCTTGGATGCTCACAAAAAGCAAAGGGGCAAGGACACATTTGCAGTATTAGCTAAAACACAAGTACCCTGCGGCTTAATTTACAATATGTGTGTTGTGTCTGATTAGCTTAGCAAGCAGTTCAAAGAATCTTTACCCACAGAGAGATAGGCTGCTCTCTCAAAGTACACAAAAAGTGGATAAATTATACAAGAACACATCCTGCCGATGAGCTACGTTGTGTTCTATGTTTGCATGAGATGCATCAGTAAAGGAAAAAGAAACATACAGATTGAAAGATAGAAAGAGAAAGAGATATAGTGAGAGAGAGAGATTGACCATCTTAGGGGAAAGATAGAGAATCCCTATTCGGGTAAGGTTACACACCCAGCAAGTCGAGGCAAAGTAGTCTGAGCACAAAATCGCCACCTGTCCTTCCTGGCAGAATATGCACACACGCTCATGTACACGCACGAACCATAGACTGTATAAAACAGGCACGAACACACACACACGCACGCACACACACAAAACTGGACAGAAGACCTTCCTCGAGTAGTTAGAGCCATATACAAGAGGATTTTCCAACTGATCAAATGGCAAAGAAATGGTTAATTTAAGGCTGGGTTTTATTTTCAAGAAAAGAAAATAGAGCAGATTATCAAAAAAAAGGAAAAAATTGGCACACTAAATCTGTCATAATCAATCACAACCCTTCTCCTGTTTCATTTCTTTACAAGTTTCTACTTCTCTTTTCTCAGAAGTAACAACAGAACCCTCTGAATCCCAAGCAGTTTTTGGTCATTTTTTGCTCCCGTCACATTGACCATATAGATATTTTGCTAACATTAGTCATGATACATTCAGGCGCCATTGGAAACTTGAGAATCCGACAATTGAGTCGTTTTTTCAGTGCTGGATTGAACAAATAGTTTATAAATGCCAGTCATTTAAAATTAAGTGTTTTTTTGCTCTCAGGGGTGGGTTTGGGATTCAGAGGGTTAAAGCACAGGAAACTTTCAAAAGGCCACTACAGGACTTTTCTCTGTCATAATCAAGAATGTCCTTCAAATCAGAAACTAAAGCTACTCAGATATAATCTCTCCTGTCATATCAACATGCTGCCTTTTGTTTTGATGCTTCTGTGTGTATGTGAGCAGCTGTGTGTCTCTCATACTTCAGTAGGTGGTCCTTGGTGCTGCGTGTCTTGGTGAGGAACCGCTCCGCCAGCTTCTCCAGGTTGCGGCTGTAGTCCACTTCGATTTCTGCCTTCTTCCTGAAGAAGTCCTGCAGATCCTGCAGCAGCTGCACCCTCAGCTCACACTGCTGGTCCAGACACTTGAGCTGCTCCACCAGCTGGGCTCGGATCTCTGCAGGGGAACACAAAGAGGAGACAGAGTTCAGTCAAACGTCTTTGCTAACTTAATCATCCTGAGAGCGAGCCAAGTGTAATTAGTGACCGAGAGTCAGAAAGGAACTACACAGCCTACACTTCTTAAATCAAAGGCACATTTACAAAAAAACACCGCGAGGAACATGCAATTAATTGCATACATTAGTGCTGACAGCGCAGTGCTGTCCTAAAGAGGCGTTCCACAGTAATGTGTAAGAAAGGCCAGAGAGGCAGATGTGGATGGAGTCCAGATCAAGTGAAACACCTGGCAGAGCTCAAACACTTCAGCTTGAAGAATTGGATGAAATCCATCCCCACTCCCACCAGACTGTACAGTGCGAACTGCGTCTGCATGCGTGAGTCATATTATCAATAGCGTGTTTCTCCTTTTTCACACACATCCAAGACATCTCAAGAGGCAGTCATTTATCCCCGCTTATCACTTTTCATTTTCCTCCAGCCTTCTTCCTCCTCTCTCCCTCCATGCTGTTCTCCAGTCTGGCCTCAAATTAATAGAGTGCACTCAGCGCAGACACACTCACAAACCACATTCAATCACCGACTACAAGAAAGTCCTCTGGAGAGTCCGAGCTCAATGCAGTTACTTTAGGCTTGGGCTCACATTTTTTACATAGCCAAGCACACACACGCGCGCACGCATACATACACACAAGCGCACAATGATGATAAGCTGGATCCGTGCAGACAGCTGACAGATTAATGCTATGCTCTCATAGCTGCCTGTCAATGCAGGGTAGGCTGCATGTGCATCCTTTTGCAGAGTTGACAAACAACACACACACTTCCTTTGTTGCTGTCCTACCTTTACAGCGCTGTCCATACAAAAAACGGATGGTTTTGTCCTCCATTCTGGCCTTACAATCATTCAAACACACACTCTTAGACAGGCAGCGACTCACAACCGTCCGTCCAGCCAGCTGACAGCGACTGTTGATGCTGCCTTTGTGTTCAACAGCTGAGAGAGCAGTTTCTCATCACCACAAAGAGAAGTGGGATATCTAAATCCGTCTATGACCCCCCCGCTCATCGTCTCCCACTTCTCTCTCTCTTGCTCGTAAACACAGACCTAAACAATTTGCCACTAGCGAGCGGCTGCATGCAATCACAGTCATTCTTCACAAATTAAAAGGCCAGAGCGGCAGAGGAGGAGTTCTGTGGCATTATGACAGTACAGCACAAACACTCGCATACGCAACAAATACATGCATGCATACACACACACACACACACACACACACACACACAGAGCCTTTGTTTGTGCCAATGACCTGGTGTGAGTATTTGCTTTGACAACATGTGCTTTTGACTCGTGTTTTTGAGGATGTGCATATGTGTGTGTGTGATTTCCTCATCCCCCAGTGCAATCAGGGGAAAACACAGGCAAGTGAGACAGCATCCCAACGTTAAGACTGCGATGTGCAACCTCAAGATGGCAGCTCTCTGTAATTACTCAACAAATTACACACACCACACACACACACACACACACTATTGGCAGACTAAAATCACCCATGAGGAGTTTATGAGGGTGACATAAAACGTAGGGTGGTGTGTAATGTGGCAGTCCGACAACTATGTCCCGCTGGTGGCCCCAATATTAGGGAAAAATTTCAATCAAGCTTTCCACCATATCCACATGGCTACCATTTCCCTCTGTTGTCGTGCTAAATTCTTATAGTGCCAAACTGTTGTGTTCATTGTTGCAACAGTGTTACAGTTGGTCCCTATCACATATCAGCTAATGTTTTCTTATCTACTCATGATAAGCTAGCTCACAGGCTTAAAGATTTTTTCAGGCTGTTAAACATTTATGGGTCTTTTTTTTAAAATTATCACTTTAATATGTGCTTATATGGGTCTTTGTGGCCTTTAGAGTCTCAGCCTCAAGTGGTCACATAAAGAACTTCAGTTTTTTGTTCCTCCATTCTAGCTTCATCTTTCAATGGCAGAGGTTGGCCTGTTCGAGCCTGATATGCAACAATCACCAAAAATGTAACAGTGAACTGTAATGTAATTTTAGAAAATGTAATAAAACCCTTAATGTAACAACTGCTCAATAATGTAACAGAACTGCTGAGCCTGAAATGCAATTTTTAAAAAACGTAGTAAAAGCCAAAAATGTAATAACCCTGTCAAAATGTTACAAGTTGTTAATTTTTGGGCAAAAATGGTCATTATGTTTCTGTTCATCTGTTACATTATCGACCAATTACTATATTGGGGGGATGTGTTTGAGTTCTTTCAACTGAGACTTTTTTTAAGGCACACTGTTAACAGAGTGCTGTGAGGTTTCTCTCAGAGTACCTTAAAAATCATAGGCCACTTTTCAATAGACGCAAGAAACTCAAGACTCTCTATGTTCTTCATTATTAATAGGTTCAGATAATTACAATAATCAATCAGCAAGCAAGCTAACTTTGTGCAAATTTACTTAAAAGCTGTTGACAACTTTTGATAATATTTCAGGGTGCTAAGGAATTTTATCACGTCATAACAGAAAATTTCACCACCAACCATTGCAACTCTGCTTGAGAAGGACTAAAAAACAAAGGATGGGATGGATGGACAGGATAGATTGCAGGAGTTTTATTAACAACATGCTACACTTCAAAGCAATTTAAGAGCCCCTTATCCTGCTATACTTTGTTGTGCTTTGTTGATACTGGAATATTACTGAATTCATGTAAAATGGGGGGAGTGTTTTCTATGAGACAAAAATTTGGGAGAACCCCCCAGAGAGATTGATGCTGGTCTTTCCTTAGGCCTCATCCCTCTGTAACGCTCATCATCCCATCGAGCCAGCATTGTGTGGGATATGAACTTAGAGGTCACGCCTCCAAGCTCACCCTCCTCTAGACCAGTCACATTTTCCAGGCGGATGACAGCAGGTCTTGTAATCTGGCTCTGGGATTCTACTTTTCTGATGTTCTCGTTCCTTTTTCATCCTCCTCCTCCTCCTACTCTGTCTGTGGAGCAGAGCACTGTCTGGCTCTGTCTGCACAAGCCTTTCCCATGCACTTCTTACTTGCAGTCTTCCTTTTTTTCCTTCAGAGCAACCTGTCTGCCTTTGATTCTGATAATCTGTTTCTTCAAGATGTTTGTTTCTCTCTTGTTTCAACTCTACCCAGGTTAATGACCCACCTGTTGGAGTGTTTTGGCACGTCACACATATGCGTAGGTGGAATAAAGTGTGCACATGTACCCTCGTTATGTCTGGCTCCCTGCATAGACAAAATATGAAACTGAAATGGCAGACTTTCAAGGAGTCCTGCATCTTTGTCTGTTTCAAAATATTTCAACCATACCTGCCCTCTTCAGCATCCATTATTGATTAGTTTACTTTGTCTGACCCAGAAACGAAAGACAAAAACAGAGATGGGTGTTTGATGGAGACAGCCTATAATGGTAACACCACCTTGATCAATGCCTGTAGTTAATTCAGCTGCAGGCAAAGGCTGAAGACAGGGTCGTACTGAGGCGTGCTGGTGCATACAGATGTGTGTTTGGATGCTCAGGAGGGAATAAAACTAGAGCGGGAAATAAAAAATGCAGCAAAACACCATCAGCTTTGGTCTGTTTGGCTGGAAGCTGACAGAAGTGATTGTTGCCCTGGATGCTGGCCTAGATACAACAACCACACGTACGGCTGTGAGCGCTTACTATACCTGGAAACACCCCGGGCAATGGGCACAAGACACACACATGCACACACACACGCACAGACAGTCCTGTGACACCCATGAGTCCAGGCTGTCACCCTGAGCTGTTTTGACGGCAGCTATCCAGCTTGGCGCTGAAATGCCCCACCCCATATCTGTCCTCCCCAATAAAGAGACACGCTTTGGAAGATATGCGCACACACACTCTTACACACACATGGCAAATGTTCACAAGTAGATGTGATGGGTGTTGGAGACAAGGTCTGAACTGGCTGGGGAGGGGAGGGTCGAGGTGAGGAACAAATAGGATAGAAAATGTAAAGGGTAATTCTGGTGTTAAGACTTATTTCACAGGTGTTGACTCTGGTGCTTGTTGAAACATGGTAAGACTCTAAAACACATTAACTGATGGTGGTAAACTGAGCTCTCAAACTTACCTACAATCTAATGTCCAACGTCAACCCTGTCCTTTAATTTGTGACTTTAATTGGTCAGTGGAGTCAGTTGTGACGACCATTTTCTTTATTCGAATGGGCAAATAAAATAGAAGAGTGGAAATGTGTAGAAAAGAGAAAACACTATGATAACAGATGTAAAATAGAAGAATTAATGATGTGAGGTACACCTAAATGACGGTGTAATCTTTAACACAAAGTAAACATTAACACACTGACGGCAGAGGATGCTCTGTACAGTGCCCATCAGCATTAATTAAACACATCCATATGCATTCACACATGGCTTACTGCAACATCATGAGAAATTTGGGGTACAGAGAAGGGCTGGGCGATAATGGCAAAAATCAAAATCATGGTGAACTGAACCTTCGACCTCAATTTGGATTAATGCCCCATCATCCCACTCTGCTTAGTTTATCCTGTTCATAATTGGAAACATGATGGTGCTCCAAGTATTGAAAAAAATTAGATGTGTTACTTTTGGACACAGAAACTACTTTTGCACAGTGTTTGCACCCAGGGTGTAACAAAATAGTCAACTCATAATATAATATAAAATACAATATTGGGCTCATGATACCAAATACTCACAATACAATAGGAGGTTTTTTTCATGGTATCATAGGAACAGATTCACATACAAAAAACAGCAGCTTTTTTTACCTAATGTTCCTCTTTTCACTACTTACTCAAAGAATTGATTCTTACAACCGACTGACATAACTTTAAACATGGTCTTTGAGAATAATACAGTTATTAATATTTGGATTTATATTATATTAATTACATGATAACACAATACACAGTGTAGAGTTTCTGCTGGTTTTCTGGTATTCTTTGTGCTCCGTGACACCTCGTTGCTTGTCCAGTGGTGTGTTTTAAGGGGACGGACTTGTAGAGAGAGAGAATTACAAGAGGGGGAAAAAATGAATTAGCCGAAACTGCCGTTTTTCATTGGTTAATAGCTCAAAATGTTGGTTTTGATGATTCTTCAATTACTTGCCCAACCCTTGTTCAGTGTCTGCATTAACTTTGGCCTTTAGGCTGGGATGGAACCAGCTACCTTGAAGTAATAGTAATAAAGTGTAAATAAAGTATTTCTGATTCTGAGACACTCCACCTCTGAGGGTTAGTCTTAGAATGAGGGGTTAGGGCTCCCCACTCAAATCTATAGGTGAGAAAGGATGAATGATTAAATACATCTGTTATCATAGTGTTTTCTCTTTTCTACCCATTTCCACTAAATGTTTTGTTGATCATTTTGTTACGCTGTAGGTAAAAGTGTAATTACTCGTAACTCTGGGGCTCCTACTTTGGTTTTGCCTCCAGATGAGATGGTTTGTATAGTTCAGATCGCCCAAAAACGTGTTTCTCAAATTATGTAACAAACGTTTGCCAATGTCAAAGTCCAAAAATCACAAGTTATAAGGATAAATACAGTCTAATCAAGCAGACTAGTCCAAAAGGAGATTGTTTGATGCTGCTTACTGGGTCATAGTGAACAACAATCAAGGCCACATCTAGGACGTCTCACGAGCTCCTATAGACGATATGTTTGATTTTCTTGAGATAGCACTCACCCAAGTCACATTTAGTTATGATTCTGTTCTCCTATCTAGGCATCCCACATTTGTTTCAGGCTCTGTGATCACCTAATCTGACGGAGACTGTTGTGACATTTTCTTTTTTCAGAAGTGATAGTAACAGTGGTCAAAACCGGGCACATGAGAACCTGCTTGTTAAAAAAAAAAAAGACATGCTAATCTCTAAAAGCACGCCTCTCTGCCAGCGTTAGCTGTGAGCTTCCACAACCTGTGCCAGGTAATCATCAAAAACAGCATGACCAGACACACAAAGCCTCTGTCAACAGTTAACTCGTTCTAAGAATCATAGACATCCAGGCAGGAGATGTAGCTACCGGCGAGGTCGACTATTACCTGTTCTGTTTGTGTTTCTGTGTGTGTGTTTGAGCAGGCATGCACACTGTGTTTATGCAGTGAGGCCTGGTCTTTGTTGCTCCAGGGGCTGATACTGCAGCGCAGAGTGGGGGGGGGTCGGGAGGGTAATGGTTTTGAGTTGTACCACTGTGAGCTCATACTATTGTCCTCAGAAGAATGAAAGAAGAAAGGAGTAGAAAGAAAAGAACAGAAAGCAGTTTATAGAGAAGGGGTGTGTGTGTGTGTGTGTGTGGGGGGGGGGGGGGGGGGGGGGGGGGGGGGGGGGGGGGGGGGGGGGGGGGGGCACTGCGTCACAGTGAATAATATGTCCATTCATCCCAACACACAGGAAAAGAGGACACAGAGACAGGAAGTCAGTCAGGCCGGTTCACTGCCAGTAGGGAGCACACGGGAGGGGAGGGTCATACTAAAACAACCACAGGAAGCACATGTGTGAGTATAAAGACTCACTGCAGCAGGATGGGGGGTTGGACGAAGGTGTGTGTGTGTGTGTGTGTGTGTGTGAGTTTGAGTACAACAGAAGGGCCTGAGGAAAAACAGGCAGGTCTCAGGGTTTCAGTGATACAACCCTCCAAACCTGAAACCAGGCAGAAAAAGAAGGAAGAGAGACTGACAGCCAAAAAGACTGGGCCAAGGGTTGCAGGTTCTTGTGTATGTGCGTGTGTGAGTGTATGAGTGTGTGTGTGTGTGTGTGTGTGTGTGTGTGTGTGTGTGTGTGTGTGCGTGAGTGAGTAAGTGAGTGTTCAACAGACGGCAGAGCTGAAAGAGTGATTTTTAAGGCCACTGAATGGGGTAGTCCACAGGTTGAAGGTAGTGTATCCTAATGAGATTCTTTGGCAGGGTGGATTCTATTAGTTCCAGACATGCTTAATACTACTTCACAGAACACACACACAGACACACACTGACACACAGACACACACAGACACACGCAGACACACGCAGACACACACACAGACACACACACACACACAAACGTGCAGAGGCAACAGATAGAATTACAGTACAGTAAGTGTTGGAGGGAAAACTATTGCAGGAATGGAAAGATTCCAGTCAATGTCTTTTCCTTGGGTCTAGACTTTCCTGTAAAAACAAACACACACACACACTCATGAGGACACACACTTAGACCTATAGAAGCATTTCCTTTTTTTACCCACTTTTTGAAACCTTTAGGAAAAGCAGTGTCATCCTAAAGAGCAAGTTAACAAGCTTAGTGACTTTTAGACATGGAAAAGACAACTAGAGCCAAACCTCTGCAGACCTGCACTGTGAGGCTTGTGAGAGCAGAGAGACAGGCAGACAGACAGGCAGACAGACAGGCAGAGAGCAGAGGACGGGGAGGGGGTAAAAGCTACCTTAAGCTGGACTGGAGCATGAATAAATAAAGAACAGGAGGAGATTTTAGGAGTTGAAAGTTGTTTGTATCTCTTTGGTACACCATTAATTTCACTTTGGGCCTAGCTTTGTCACGAAGAGCTGAGTACTGAAGGACGATCACCTAACCTCTCCGCTTCTCTTACAAACGTATACACGCACAAACAAACAAATCTGAACTCAAGCACTCTGAATGCAGCAACTACAGCACAAATGACTCAGGAAACACAAAAATGGGTTACAAAAATAGGACTCTTTGACACAAAGGACCAAAATTAGCATTTTCATTGAGCATCTAGAGTCAAATTGTGCAAACACATCACAAACAATGACTTACACTTTCCACAAGAATGCAATCCTACTAAAATGGAGTTGTTGATATATCCTGGTTATTCACTCTCAATTCCAGAGATAGTTAAAAGAGGAGAGTTTGACTTTGAACATATTTTTAGAGGATAAGCAACTGATAAAACTGATGGTACTTGGCTACATGGATGATGCACATCCTTCAGTTGTACAAAAGTGATGCCAAAATAGCCCCCATAGTGATGACTTAAAATGCTAGCAGTTTTGTTGTTTTGCCCTTTAGCTTAAAATGAAGTGATGTAACATAAAGTTATGAATGAAGTGTAAGCTGTATCTTGCATTGGTTATTTCCTCAGCCCAGAAAGCTCCAAAGCTCTGAAATAAGCAAGTCAAGGCTTCGTTTTCCTTGATTTAAATCTGAATAAAAAAACTGAAAATTGTGGGGTTGTGAGCAAGGACCCAAGGCATTTCCTAAAAAGTGGTATTCATCTTTGATAACCCTTGACAACAACAAGGTCGAAAACTGTGTATCTTCACAGGTAAAAGAACTCCTTTATAACTTAATACATATAACAAAGAGAATGGACATCTCATTTCTCGTATTGCATCTGTTTTCTTCCAGTGATACATGGTACTGATGATCAAAGTGGTTGTGAGGGAGTCATAAATGAACAAGAGGGAGAAAGTAGGTGATATGTAGGTGGAGGGGAGAGTTACTCAGCGGGGGTAAATTCCTCTGCATTACTCCTCAGATTAGAAAGTCATTAACCCTTTATTTGCCAGCGAGAAGCTTTATCTGCAGTGACAGAAAAGAGGGAGGGAGGGTTCTCTTCCATGAAAAGTGAGTGGATTTGAGTGTGCTGAATTGTCTATGGTCCTCGGTCTGAGCCATGCGGGCTCCCGTCAGGGTTCCTTATACTCCCTGAGCTGAAAAGTGCAGGTCATGGGTCATAGGTCACACAGCTACTGGAGAGAAGTCAGTCTCCCATGTCAACCAACTGGTGAAAAACACCTATGCAGAGCTGGACTATCAATTTCACTCTTAACTAAAGGTAAAGTAGCTCAAACAAACCCTGCATCTGATTCTGAACTTTAAACAACATGCGCAATATTTTCAGGATTGTACTTTTAGTCTCTGTTGTAGCACATTCTGCTTCTGACACCAACAGCCCTCTGCAGCCATCACATGCTCTGATTCCTGTCTTGACTTCACAGGGGGTTTGCATGGTTTTAGATCGGGGGCTGGGAGTCTCTATGCATAATGAAAGAGGCTGCTTATCAAAAGTTAACTAGCTTTTTGCCCATTTACAGCCCCTGCCTGCTCTACTAACCCAGTCTGGAAAAGGAACTGAGGCACAGACTGTGGGTTAAATAAGGGTGGGGGTATGTCTCACAAGGATGCAGGGAACGAAAACAGATGAAGGGACTTCAATGAGACAACCAAAGACTGTTTTAATGATGTATTGATCTGAAGACAAGGCTTGATCAATCGCTTCATTTGTTGAAGATCTGAATCAGTTAGAAGAAAAATCAACATTTTGGTGTTTGATTAGACATCAGAGAAGTTCTTCAAGCAAAAGTACCATTTTTTCCCTGTTTTTTTTTTGCCTCAAAGCTAAAGGAACTTGCTGTTCTCCTTTATGTCTTAAATAGGGATGAGGGTATTAAATTCTATTTGAGAGTGATACCATTGTAGACTCTTCAACATTCAGAGTTAACGATTATCAATATTTTTGTTATTTGGTTTTCCAGTTTTTGAAAAGCTATCCCTCATGCCTTGCTTTGCATCTTTATTGATCAGTCCTTGATAAACTACCGATCCTTTTCCTTGAAACCTGGCCTTTGGTTGATGTCAGCAGGGACTAAGGAGATATCAGTATAATGGATGGATGGTAAATGCGACAAACAGTTAACCATCATATTTTAAAGAACAGTAGCACTGAAGTTTGACAAATCAATCCAAAGTTGTTGAATATTTTTCAAAATTTTTGATTTAAATTTGGTTTATCAATACATTGCCCAACAGCCACAGTCTTGATAACAATTCATCAATCTACATAATTTGTGACAGGCCTTGAGGCTAACTGTTTCATGCATGTGCCCAAGTGTGTGTTTGTGTGTGTGTGTGTGTGTGTGTGTGTGAGTTTCTGTGATTGTGCTTCACCCTCAAGGGTAGCATCCACCTGGTGTCACCTCTATTTCCTGTCCCTGCCGGACACAGCCATCTGGGCCTCAGTCTGTTCCAGCAGCCTTCATCTCCTTTTCCATCTCCCTCTTTCTCTCCAGCCCTCCACCATTCAGTCTCTCTCTCTTTCCTTCTCTTGCAACACACACGCGCGCACACACACACGCACACACACACACACACACACACACACACACACACTGAGCTGTAGGGATGCAAACCACCAGAGTGTAATGTTCTCCACCATCTGTCTGAAGAGGTATGGATATCAGACAAAACCATGCAGACATATTTCACCCTCCTGGACAAGCAGGATAGACAATTTTTAAGCTGAGATGTCCCAGTGTGTATATATGTGTGTGTTAGTATTATTAATGTGTGGGTGTGTGTGGCATTCACTCTTTCCAGTGTTTCTAAATGACCAGTCCATAATACGCCCGTAATCAGCTTAGCAGCCAGTCAGGGGATTTGACTAATCCACAACACAAGCATGGGAAGGAGCCTGCTGAGTGTGAGTCTGTGTGTCTGTCTGCACAAGTGAGCAGTCTGTCTGACAGCGTGTGCAGCAGCTGAAATCAACCTCAACAATCTAAAGCATCACTCTCTTTCTTGGGGTAGGAAGCATTACAATAATAACAGAGGATGGGGGGCTAGTTCTAAATTTCACTGGTTGGGCGTGGATTTCTTTCATGTGCAGACACATCATCAGGCACGTTCAGAGGTTTAACCCTATCTCTATTAGCAGGTTACCACTCGTCATAATTCCTGTGGATGAGTGACGGTGTGTAATGAGTCTCTGCTTTTAGCTTAAAATGTCATCAATCGTGGTCACCTTTCTTCATCCTCTTTCCGCTCCTCTGTCAAAGTAAGTCTGGTCAGCCTTGGTAATTCACAAGGACCTTGACAGCTTTGTGTGCATGTGGGATGCATTCAAAGACAGCCCCCTGAGGGAAGTATCAGCGCTTTGAAGCCTAACACAGTGTGTAATAGCCACCCTCTGTCAGTTCATAGTCGTGCCTGACAGCCTCTGTCGCACGGCACACACACAAAGAAACCAGTGAGAGAAAGCTGCATGACACTCCATGTGTACATGACGTGTGTGTGTATGTCCTGACTCAGCAAATGTTTATCACCACATTCCAAGACGCACACCAGCAGCATGCTGAAAATGTCTGTAGGAGAAAATGGTAGAGATGGAAGATAAAGTGAGAGTCAAGAGGAGAGGGCGGGCAGCGGCACCGAGAGCTAAAGGCTTTATCTGCTGATGGCTGTCGATCCTTATCTAAGTGCCAGTGGAAGGCAGCGGCAAGAGCAGAGGGGATATGTTCCATCAGACAAAGGATGAGAACAGAAGTCGATAACACAATATTATCACCGCATCCACCTTGAGGTCAGATCACAGCTCTTACTATCACTAACTACAGCTACAACCTTCTCCCAACACAGAACAGAGGAAAGGGGGAGCTTTTTTAAAGGTCTCTGGTTTTGTCTGCTTGAATACTTGTCATTTAATAACATCTTCTGCCACCTCCAGCTTGTGGGCGATACATGATGAATACTACAGTTATTACTGAAGCTTTCTGTTGTCAGAGAAAAAAATATGCTAAATGTACTGGTAGGTCATTAAAGGGAGCGTGAGGACTTTTTAAGTGATCTTGAAAAAGTCTCACATCGTGATATATGCCTGATCATAATCCACAACTCAAAATGAGATTATCAGTGCTAAAATAGGTTATTTCTAAATGCTAATTGCTAGCTTCCTGATCGGGCAACACTAGATTGATACGAGGCATATATCAAAGACTCTATAACAACGCCACGCGGCTGAAGAAAATTAGCAGGTGTGGCAGAGAATTTTGTCTCTGCCGAAAAACGATGTCTTAGATTTTTTCCTACCAATAATCGACCTGTAAGAGATCAATTTAAAAATGGTCATATCGGCCCTCGTGCAGCTGCGCCTCTCTGTCTACAGTCACTACTCTCGCTCCAGCATTGTCCCTTTAATAAACATGTGCTTAACAAAGTTAAGTGTTGGAGTTTGTAATATTCAAAATTTTGACACCAATATTTTCACTTTTACTGCAAATGAATATCGGCTTCCTTGACTACTAAGGAAGCCTCCAGCTGAAAGTTTGTCCTCGAGCTGAAAGCTTCGCTGCGATTCGCTTTACACAGATTCCCCGCACAGCAACTTTAATTTCAAATATTTGCTGCAAAGTCTCATTTTGACGCAGAATACAAGGCATCAGGGAATTTCCTCTGAAAAAAAGTTATTCTGATTGATGTTTTAATCAAGTGAATATAAAGTTTGCAGAGTGGATAAATACACATCCTTATTCACAGTAGCAGCCCTAAACAGTTTAAATAAATAACAAGGGAGGAGTTGTGTTTGAAAGCCATGGAAGCTGGAGGTATTTTGAGGTAAAATCTGTAGGTCATACTCAGGGACAATGTGTGAGTCAGGGACACTAAGGGCCGGTTTCCCGCTCAGGGTTTAAATAAAGCCAGGACTAAGCTAATCTGGTCTAACTTAATCCCCACTAATCCCATTGCTTTCTTAGTTGCGACTTAACTTCAGATTAACTAGTTCTAGACTATGGAGTGTGTGACCAAGGTAATCAAGGACTAGTCAGATCATGTGTTGGAAGCCAGATTAGATTAACAATCTGCACATGGTGCAAAGGTGGGGTTGCTCCGAAAACCCGAGGTGGAATTTTCCTACTATAAATTTAGCAATCTGTGTACGGAACAGGAGCCTGATGTCTGATTGCACATGGACTAAGGAAAAAGAAAGCAGTCCAAAAACTTCAGTGAAAGTGAGAAGATGCTTCTGAAGGAAATAATTTCAAAACATTCTATAATTGAAGATAAACATCATGATTCAACCACAGAACTCAAAAAACAAAATGCATGGACTGCAATTGTGAATGAATACAACTCAAATGAAAGAGTAACCAGCAGGACCACCCAACAACTTCAGGTAAGACTAAATTATATTATTTATGGTGGTCTAATTGAACTAATCAGAACATATGAAAAGTATGTTCGCTCACACACACTGTTAACTATATTTAGTTGACTTTACTTTAAAAAAATACGTAAACTTGCTGCCTTACAAAAAGTAATTTATGTTAACTTACATAAAGTAGATTTGATTAACTTATTTTTTGTTTTTGCAGTACTCAAATGAACTTAAATAAATTCTATCAGAGTAACTTATATATGCAAAATCATTCCTCAGGTTGACCATGAGTGAGGAGGGCAGGGAGTGAATATAAGACCCTGCTGTACATGGTTACATCACATAGGTGACACAGGCTGTCTTTGCCCTGGTATAGACTGATTGTCTAGGCTCCATGGCTTATTCCAGCTGTCAACAGCAAAGACTGGATGACGAGGACATCAATGAATTTCATTTTCTTCAGAAAAATTATGGGTGAAAATTCCTGTGAATGCTGGGCATTGGCCTCTAATTCAAACAGGCATTTTCATTTGCCCACTCAAGCTGCCAATCATGTACTCAGCCAGTCAATGCCACAGAGCATCGACAGCCAGTCGGTCGGTGCCTTGGTGCACAGACAGTCTGTCTACACCACTGAGCACAGGCAGCTCGTGTGTGAATCACCCATGTACAGAGTCATGTGTTGAACCGCTCCAACGTGCAACAATGTTTGAGAACTGCATAGTGGGAGTACAAACACCTTGAACATTTATTGAGAACCAGTTTTTACGATTCCTGTACAGCTCAGCATCTTCTGTTGAGGGGCACTTAATGGGAATATGACATCCATCAATGCAACCAACAACTCCAGGAAAGTTCCCATATTCATAGAACTGCATCTTGTAGATGGCCTGATCAACAGCAGCTGGGAACTTGATGTAATCCTTTCTCAGTTCACATAGAGCTTTGCAGACTTTGTGCACTATTTTGCAGACAGTGGACTCACTCACACCACTCAAATCTGCTGTTTCACGATGGAAAGTTCCACATGCCAAAAACCTCAAGGTCACAAGTACTTGTAAAAAAGGAGGTATAGAACTTCCTCTTGCTGAGTTACATGAGATCTTTGTCTGAAGCAAACAAATTATTTCAGCTGCATCATTTTTGCACATACGGAAACAATCACAGAAACATATATCATCAAATTCATTTAGAAGGTTACATCTGTCTCTGAGAAATCTTCTTTCTGGTCTTGGTGGTGGTCTTCCAGCATCATTGATGTAGTCAAGATAATCCATGTTGACCATGCACAGTGGAGCATCCAGCCTTTAATCTGAAGTTAAACCTGCCCCTGGCCAGGTTTAAATAAAGCTGCCATTTAGACCTGGATTACCTCTAGTCTTCCTTCAAGAAAGGAGATTATTTAACTCAATACTAAGACAAGTCTGAGACTATTTTAATCCATGTCTCAGAAAGCTGTTTTGGTAAATCCTGGTTTAAAACATGATTTAATCTTAGACTAGGCTTAATCCCTGAACGGGAAACCGGCCCTAAGTGTTTGGCTCTCATTCCTTAATCACCAAAGGGACAAAAAGAAGCTGAATCAGGTTTGGCCTATGCAGCAAAAGCAATCACAACACCCTTCATCCCTTCCCTCTGTTCCCTGCATCCATTTTACACCTCTGTCCAACCTGCTGCTCCATTAGATGTATAACTCATTCCCACACCCGCTTATGTGTGTATGTGGGCCCATATAGGCATATGTGTGTGTGTGTGTGTGTGTGTGTTTAAGCGGCCTTGCTGTGTAATGAGTCCTGCAGAGGCACGGCTCTCAGAGAGCCAGCAATGCCAGCAGGAACAGGTCACACTGTGAAATATGGCCACCATTTCTATCAGGCGGGAATCTGTCACAACAAACCCCTGCAGATATCAGACAGATGAGAGCCACACCCAGACCTATACCCCAAAAACATTAAGAGCGAAGCACTGCGGTACACTTCTCACTATCACTTACAAACAGGAGCCATGGGATAGATTTTATGGCTACTGTGCAGTTTAGTCATCGCCTTAAATCCACTGTGAAGATCACATTCAGCCACCTAGTAAAATTTCTCCTCCCTTACATTCCCACCCGCTCAAAGGCGTACCCACCCAAGCATTTGTCTGAGTGCTGCAGAGACATTTGGGGGGGGGGAGAAAGAGAGAAAGTGGGCCAAGCAGCATGTAGAGGTTCCAAGGGAAGAGGACGACTCAACACCTCAGCAAAACAAACCGCCGCAGCAGAATTTAGTCGAACAGTGTGAGAGTGGCACAGGAGATTTCACAGAGAAAAAGAGACTCTTTTCCTCTCTCATTCTGCAGCTTTCTTTGGTCTTTCCCTGGTTAACATGCAGTTTCTTTCATGATCACACACAACAACTCTGCTCCCTTGAGGTAGATTCATATGAGTTGCAAGGAAAAATGAACAAAGTTTCTCATGCTGGTTCTCTTTTGATTTATGTGGTGTGTGTTTCTAAAAACGTCATCCCCAGGAGAGCCACGCCGAGACGAGGGCCAGTCTAATGATGGAGGGAAAAGATGACGGGGAATGCTTAAATTAACAGGGGATCACAATCTTACCATTATAAGAGGAAAAAGGAACCCTTCAATTCTTATTAAGTCTTGAAATTTATATCATTTTAATGATGAAAAGTGATTATTACAAAGCTCTAACTTACTTAATCTGACTCCATAGTTTAACTGTTTAAGTACAATGAGGTTTTTACAGCATCAAGTGTATTGGGCCAAAAAAAAAAAATCTCTTTTTTCAGGCAGCTACGACTACAATCATTCTATTGCTTTGGTTTGGGGCTACTTTGATAGGGGGGCTGCAGTTTCTGTCTTAGTCATAACCTCCTTTTATTTGAAATGCCACCACTGGAGCCTTTGTCTCGACAGAGGGGTCTTAATGTGGTAAGATTTAACCATTCAGGGAGGATCACATTAATCCTCACACAAAAATAGTTGCTTAGAAAGTGTCTACAGCTGGAGGTGTAGTTGTGACCCGTGTTCTATCATCCTCCTGTTTAGCTTTCATCTGCTCTTCTGTCCTTTTTCTGTCAGACAGTCCAGCTCCAGTGTTCACTATTGCTACTAAATAAATCACAAAAGTCATTTTTAGCAGATCACTTAAAAGCTCTCACAGTCTCTTCAAGACAAAGTAGGAAAATCAGATGATAGAAAATGCCAAAGACTGATAAACATGAAGTAGATTATTCCAGCCTAGATGCCATGCTGCTTCCACACACTCGTCATTATACTGAATGATTACCTGCATCTAAATTAGACAATAAAACAGAAGCTATATTCTAGCTAAGAATGTGCATGTGAAATAGTTGTTTAAAACTGACAAAACTATTCTGGGGTCCAACACATCAGCAGTGTGAGGGCAGCAGGGTGTCATTTTAGAGCACCGCAGTGTTTTCTAATTCCTCTCACAGGATGAATTGCAGCACAGAGACAGTCCATTAAACTTTACTGGATTGTATCAGACATAGATTAGTCCTTCGCTGAGCAGCTGGAAATAATTGAAAGGACAAAGCTTGTAGCAACTCTGACAACTGGGAAGTTGGTGAAAAAATGCAAAGATTTTTTCAGTTTAACTGCTTTACTGTTACCTATTGGTACCAGTGTAGTAATACTCAAGTCCAGATATGTAGGACTAGTGACTTGGCACACACTCACGCACTGATGACTGGGACTTGTACTTAGGCTCCAGCTCTGGCTGCATTTATGTACATTTAGAGTAAGTTATTGTTTGGAGCAGCCCTTCACCAAGTATTCTGACAACTTCAGTTTGATTGAGAGGACTATATTTTTAAAGCACTGCTGTGAAAAACACTCACCTGAGGTCAGCCCAGGGACACTTTCTCACACAATGAACTCAGCCTTTGTGCTGCTCAAACACACAACCACATAACTGCTATTGTTTTGTTGGGTCACACTTGGCCACATGATTGTCACTATGGCTCAAATNCAATATTTTCACTTTTACTGCAAATGAATATCGGCTTCCTTGACTACTAAGGAAGCCTCCAGCTGAAAGTTTGTCCTCGAGCTGAAAGCTTCGCTGCGATTCGCTTTACACAGATTCCCCGCACAGCAACTTTAATTTCAAATATTTGCTGCAAAGTCTCATTTTGACGCAGAATACAAGGCATCAGGGAATTTCCTCTGAAAAAAAGTTATTCTGATTGATGTTTTAATCAAGTGAATATAAAGTTTGCAGAGTGGATAAATACACATCCTTATTCACAGTAGCAGCCCTAAGCAGTTTAAATAAATAACAAGGGAGGAGTTGTGTTTGAAAGCCATGGAAGCTGGAGGTATTTTGAGGTAAAATCTGTAGGTCATACTCAGGGACAATGTGTGAGTCAGGGACACTAAGTGTTTGGCTCTCATTCCTTAATCACCAAAGGGACAAAAAGAAGCTGAATCAGGTTTGGCCTATGCAGCAAAAGCAATCACAACACCCTTCATCCCTTCCCTCTGTTCCCTGCATCCATTTTACACCTCTGTCCAACCTGCTGCTCCATTAGATGTATAACTCATTCCCACACCCGCTTATGTGTGTATGTGGGCCCATATAGGCATATGTGTGTGTGTGTGTGTGTGTGTGTGTGTGTGTGTGTGTGTTTAAGCGGCCTTGCTGTGTAATGAGTCCTGCAGAGGCACGGCTCTCAGAGAGCCAGCAATGCCAGCAGGAACAGGTTACACTCTGAAATATGGCCACCATTTCTATCAGGCGGGAATCTGTCACAACAAACCCCTGCAGATATCAGACAGATGAGAGCCACACCCAGACCTATACCCCAAAAACATTAAGAGCGAAGCACTGCGGTACACTTCTCACTATCACTTACAAACAGGAGCCATGGGATAGATTTTATGGCTACTGTGCAGTTTAGTCATCGCCTTAAATCCACTGTGAAGATCACATTCAGCCACCTGGTAAAATTTCTCCTCCCTTACATTCCCACCCGCTCAAAGGCGTACCCACCCAAGCATTTGTCTGAGTGCTGCAGAGACATTTGGGGGGGGGGGGGGGGAGAGAAAGTGGGCCAAGCAGCATGTAGAGGTTCCAAGGGAAGAGGACGACTCAACACCTCAGCAAAACAAACCGCCGCAGCAGAATTTAGTCGAACAGTGTGAGAGTGGCACAGAAGATTTCACAGAGAAAAAGAGACTCTTTTCCTCTCTCATTCTGCAGCTTTCTTTTGTCTTTCCCTGGTTAACATGCAGTTTCTTTCATGATCACACACAACAACTCTGCTCCCTTGAGGTAGATTCATATGAGTTGCAAGGAAAAATGAACAAAGTTTCTCATGCTGGTTCTCTTTTGATTTATGTGGTGTGTGTTTCTAAAAACGTCATCCCCAGGAGAGCCATGCCGAGACGAGGGCCAGTCTAATGATGGAGGGAAAAGATGACGGGGAATGCTTAAATTAACAGGAGATCACAATCTTACCATTATAAGAGGAAAAAGGAACCCTTCAATTCTTATTAAGTCTTGAAATTTATATCATTTTAATGATGAAAAGTGATTATTACAAAGCTCTAACCTACTTAATCTGACTCCATAGTTGAACTGTTTAAGTACAATGAGGTTTTTACAGCATCAAGTGTATTGGGCCAAAAAAAAAAATCTCTTTTTTCAGGCAGCTACGACTACAATCATTCTATTGCTTTGGTTTGGGGCTACTTTGATAGGAGGGCTGCAGTTTCTGTCTTAGTCATAACCTCCTTTTATTTGAAATGCCACCACTGGAGCCTTTGTCTCGACAGAGGGGTCTTAATCTGGTAAGATTTAACCATTCAGGGAGGATCACATTAATCCTCACACAAAAATAGTTGCTTAGAAAGTGTCTACAGCTGGAGGTGTAGTTGTGACCCGTGTTCTATCATCCTCCTGTTTAGCTTTCTTCTGCTCTTCTGTCCTTTTTCTGTCAGACAGTCCAGCTCCAGTGTTCACTATTGCTACTAAATAAATCACAAAAGTCATTTTTAGCAGATCACTTAAAAGCTCTCACAGTCTCTTCAAGACAAAGTAGGAAAATCAGATGATAGAAAATGCCAAAGACTGATAAACATGAAGTAGATTATTCCAGCCTAGATGCCATGCTGCTTCCACACACTCGTCATTATACTGAATGATTACCTGCATCTAAATTAGACAACAAAACAGAAGCTATATTCTAGCTAAGAATGTGCATGTGAAATAGTTGTTTAAAACTGACAAAACTATTCTGGGGTCCAACACATCAGCAGTGTGAGGGCAGCAGGGTGTCATTTTAGAGCACCGCAGTGTTTTCTAATTCCTCTCACAGGATGAATTGCAGCACAGAGACAGTCCATTAAACTTTACTGGATTGTATCAGACATAGATTAGTCCTTCGCTGAGCAGCTGGAAATAATTGAAAGGACAAAGCTTGTAGCATGAAATGAGTAAAGGGAACTCTGACAACTGGTAAGTTGGTGAAAAAATGCAAAGATTTTTTCAGTTTAACTGCTTTACTGTTACCTATTGGTACCAGTGTAGTAATACTCAAGTCCAGATATGTAGGACTAGTGACTTGGCACACACTCGGCGTGACTACTGACCCTGAACATGAATCCGAGGTCGAGACCGACGTAAATACATGTAAATCTCATTCAATAACAAACCTCGTCGGGAAGTGGTTCATAAGACTGTTGAAGTCAAACTAACTCTCCTGATATAAAAATTTCGTGACGACACTTTTTGTGAGTGGACTCCAGTCGGGTCCCTGTGAAAGAGTGTGTTACTTCTCAGCCTTTGTGCTGCTCAAACACACAACCACATAACTGCTATTGTTTTGTTGGGTCACACTTGGCCACATGATTGTCACTATGGCTCAAATATCACCATCTCATGGTTCCTAACAAGCATCCTGACAGCCAAATGGTCACCACAGCTAGCTAAGGACAGACTGTCAGCTATACTTTTAACTGCCTGGCTCAAAGTTCAGACAAACATAACTCAGCAGCACACTGCAATCCAATTATCATAACTTGTAGCACTGTGCCAATTCTGCCATTATCTGTGTCTCCTTTGCTTGTGGAGAAAAGAAATACTGGGCCCTTGATTGATTTCTAGCTTTAAATCCTTCCTTAAAAGGGAACCTGATGAGTGAAAGTAGTGTTTTGGCATCCAGTACGCCTGAAAAGTCATAGATGTATTATTCAAGCTGGACTTCCTGCTTCATATTTCATCTTCTCCACAGTACCTGCAACAACACACTCACTCCCATGCAGCCTTTTAAACTCATTTGATGCAGTGCTATCATCAGTTTGAACTGTTTAAATAATTACAAAGACACTGAGGAAGCCAGCCTCACTTCACTCAGTGATAGCAAGCAAGTCTCTTGTAATGTTAATAAGTGAGATGTTGACCAGAGAGTTGACCTCTCTGAGCTCTGAGAGCTCAATTGATGCAGCCAACTTCAGGACATTTTCAGGACAAAACTTCCCCCTCCTACATTAAAATGTACCACATAATCTTGATGCCTTGCATATTGCAAAAGCCATTGTTGCATTTTTAATCAATTATTGCTAAAATGCTACAACTTTTCTCCCTTTCACTTATGTCATGTATACTGCCATCACATCAATCCAAAATTAAATGAAAACAGATCTTTCTGTATCATCCATATATTTTTATCCACATTAATATAGTGATAATTATGTAAAAAGCAAATAAATGTTGCCCTAACATCCGTAGCTTGTTTTTATTTTTAAATTTACATGATAAAATGTTGTTGATATTAATAAAGGTACCAGAACAGCTTGGAAAAACGGAAGTTCCAGTGTTGGGATGCTTAAATTTACCTAGTTTAAGAGAATAAACAGAAATAAACCAGTTGTTTAACCAGTAGATGTGGTTGAGCTCTGGGATATAGATGTGCCAAGCACCAGCTCCTCAGTTGATGAAAAGGAAATGCTGAGAAATATTAGCCTATAGCCATTTTAATGAAAGCTACCTTACTTACCTTTGAGGTGAGTCAAGAAACCATCTCTTCAAACTGGTGGGGTAAATGCATTCTGGCCATAAAAGTTAAATATCTCACCTCACTCTTTTTTTTTCCTATCAAAGTGTGGTTGCTGTGTTCACACTGGCCAAAACTACTTGGGCAAAAGTGGTGGATGCCTCCTGTTGGAAAAAAATTCTCCAAACCATCCATGTGTAAAAGCACCCTTTGACTGTAGTATGTGTATAATCCACCATGAGCAAACATTTTGCAACAGTATGCCAAACTTCATTTTAACGAGACAAAATTTCCAGCAGAACCAGACCTACTCTTAAACTGCCACTAGTTGAGTTAAAAAATTAGGCTAGGTTTTTACTTCTGTGCACTCCAAAGTGGTTCATGCAGAAAACATCACCACAAACAGGGTGCTCCTTGTGTGTTGGGATGTCCGTGATGCTCTGCAAACACCTTAAGGCCGCCATTCCCCGTCCAGCTGTGTTATCCGCTTACTGTTTCACAATGATTAGGAGTGTATTGTGTTTTGGAGCCAATACATGTTGTTGCTGATGATGCATCCGTTTTGAAAGAAACAAAGAGTGGAAACTCCAGAGAAGATGGAATAGTTAGTTGAAAATTTAAAGTCCATGATCAGATTTAGAAAATATTGAAAATGCCAGAAACATGCCTCCCCTCGGACCTATCAGTGGGGTGTAACTACATTGGGAAGAAGCCACACATCAGGCTTCGTGCACAGGCTTTTGTATTAGAAAAGGGTTACTATTTTTGAGCCTCCAGAAAGAATGAATTTGCGGAAGAACAAGAAGATTTTCTCACAAATATCAAATTCTGGGTCAGTTTGGTGGATAGCGCAGTGAATGAACCACATTTTCCGCATAATCGAAGCTAACTCGGACACTGGGGTCAAAATCTGATTGGCTCCACTCCAATCAACTTTATGATACAAGTTAGTGGTTCAAGTCTTTTTTCTGTGTTTTCCTGACCTTTGACACCATGGGAGCCTGGCGCCTAACAGACCTCAGGACACATCATGGAAAACAAAGCTATCTCCACTTAGGACCAGAGAGTCTGTGATACCAGGGGAAAACTCCTCTCCAATCAGAGGAGAGCATACAAAGGGTCAGTAACACCACACAGCGTGTGTCCTGTTTTGCCAATAATGTGTGTGTGTGTGTCAGTGAAAAGGACATGTCAGTATCAGAACAACACAATAAAGTGCTGCAGTGTGGGCGGCCACACCCTTTCCTCCCCTCCACAGCCTCCTCCCCAGCCCCTCAAAAGTAAAGATTAAAAAAAGAAAAGAACAGAGAAGGGAAGGAGGGAGTGGACGTACAGGCGGCCCAGGAATGCCTGATAGGAGAATGAGAGTAAAGAAAACAGAAGGGATGAAGAAAAATAGACACTAATGAATGCAAGAAAATGTGAGAGGTTTGACAGTTTCTCAGCTTTAAGAGGGGAAACATGACAAGAAAAAGGAGACAGAAAGTGGGCAGGAGTGAACGACTGGGGGAGGGGGAAAGAGAAACAAAAAGGGGGCATAAAAACAGTCAAACAGGAGACGGATAAATACTGAGGAAATCTGGAAGGAGGATAGGAGAGAGACAGGATTGCAGTGTGTAGAGTTGTGTTCTGCTATGTGTTGCTGAATTATTGATGCTGCCTCAGTGTTGAAGGGCGAGAAGAGGGAGCACTTTCACACACAGTGTAATCTCTGCAGCATAAACATGCATCGCACACAAACACAGAGCTGTCAGGCTGTGGAGAATTTTCATGTGCAACCATCACCCAGCCCAAGAGGCTCATGCGTGTCCCCTGAGAGTGTCTGTGGCCGGCAGGGAAGAGATGAGGTCAAAGGTCACGGCAGACCAGGGAGAGACATCTGGTTCACACCTGTTCTTAACTTGCTGCAGTAGACTCACACACAGATCATCACAAATGCCAGGCACAAGGTAAAACGAGACAGTCATTAGTTTGTAGTCTCTCTTTGGTTTGAAAGACTACAAAGAGCCCCCTTCTTGCTTTGCTTCTTCCCTCCCCTGCCTGTGTTCTTCTCTCTCTTACTGCCTGGCTCCCTTTCTTATCCGCAGAGGAAACCTGTTTGATGTAGCTGAGTCCTGCTGTTTCAAATCTTTGGCAACCAGATTTCATGCATACACTCCTTTCTCTCCCTCCCTTTCTTTCTCTTCCCCATCTTTCTTCACACAAACACACCAGAAAATAACAGACCTCCCCTCTCCTTGGTAGAAATCAGACACATTCTGACCATTGTATCGAAAACAACACAATAGTTCATCAGTTCAAAATGGCCTCAGTGCAATGAAGGCTGTGCTGAAGCCAGCTGTGCTGTGTGCATATGGACAGCGTGGAATGTAATCCATGACGGTGATGCATCTCACGCGGTGGACAGTGGCAACCATTGTCATCTCCAGTGAGTGCAGGACACAATGGAGAGGGATACAGCCAGGGACCTGACTCACACATACTGTAAGCCTTCCTGGGCATTATGGGTAACAAAAGCAGGGAAAACAATGGGCATTAAGTTTCAGTGTGCTGTATGGGGACACAATGGCTGCATTAATAAAACACTCTCGTGCCAAAATTTTGCTGCAATATAACTTTTCTTGGTCTTACTGGGATTTTGAGTCTTTTTACACCTCATTGCCTGTTGACCTCTGTTTCTGTATATTTAGGAGCACTTTCAAAATTTTTTGACTGCTCACAATCCAATAAAAGATGCCCTTAAACCACCAGATGAGACGCTGAGGACAGTCAAGAGACATGCATGAATCTCAGCGCAAGGTAAGTTTTTATTTAGACAATCTATTAATCTGTGTCATTTTTCAGCTATGAACATGCTATGCATTAGTGATCTATCATCGTGAGTAGTTTCCATGGTTACTTGAATCTGCCATTCCCCTCAAGTTCCAGATCAACCAATCCTACATCTCACCGGCTCACCCTCCTCAGTTACCGCTGCTAGGTCACACATGGCTGTCAAAAAAGAGACACAGCATGTCTTCTGGGATTTTCTAGGGATGCTGTCCCAGTCTGTGGTCCTTTCTGTCAGCTTCTTTAAGTGATATTTCCTGATGTGATACACACTGCGGCAGCTCCACAGAGCGAGGATCGCCGCATTTCTTTGTGGGCTATTTAAGAAAGAGGAAACACAACCCCCTCCAAGCAGTCAGGGTATCAATGGTTGGTTTCACAGGTCCACAGCAAAATCAGGAGACTGTTTCAAAATCTGACTCTCTTTTATGCATAGAAAAGTCAAGCACAATGTTGAGCATAAGGCTGTAGCCAAGAATGAAGAGAGAGAAACTGACAGAGGTTTTGCAAAGCTTCCTATCATTGAGGATCTGAGCGGACAAACTGTATGCAGGGATTGTCAAATTCTAACTCATTACAGACCCCAAAGAAACAATCACATAATGGTTTATAGAAGTGATGGAAATGACAGATGTCAGCACATGATAAATATCACAATAAACAACCCCATCCTAATTTGTTGGTTGTTTAGGTCATAAGTGTTTTCTAATTACTTATTGGTCTTATCTACTTTTCTCCCTTTTAATGCTAAATAAAGGGTTTGAGACATTTATGTGTAACAATAATGTACCCCATGATGTCACTCTTTGCTCCAGTGAAGTGCTGATGTATTTTTCACATTAAGAATGATCAGTTATAGATAGAGGATTTTCTATTCAATAGTTGTTAGACTTGACTTGACACTTGCCTACAACTGATTCTTCTGAGACACTAATTCCATTCATACTTTTATCCAGCAGTGGGAATCCAGCACTCCAGACTGGGAAATTCTCTCCTCCACATTCCTGGGAGGGAATACCATCAGCACATGACAAGAGCCCCACTCACACTTAGCCGCTTAGCCTGCTGCCTCCCACTGCAACCTTTTCACACAGAGAATGCCTGTGTAGATGCGTATGTGTCATAGACAGCAACCTCTAACATACCAAAGGGACCTTGGACAAAGAGGAATCACACAGAGGACGAGAGTGGAAGAGGCCAGATTTGGGGGGGGGCAGAGGAAGTCAGAGAGAGTGATGGGGGGCACCAGAACATGCCTGTGTCATGGTGCTATGCTACAAATGTGATGAAATGATTGATGGAAGGTTTTTGCTAAAAGAAATTCCTTCTCTCACACCTTCCTCTCTTTGTCAACTCCTCCATCACCCGGGTACCCAGAACTCATCTCTTTTCTTCCAAGAAATGCCACTTGATCTTTCTCAACTTTCAGCTCAGCACAAGCCTAGGCAGAGGTCTGCTTCCTAACAAAGTGACTCAACAGAGTGTAGCATGCTGTGTATAATCTATGGGGAACGCACCAATCAGCTTCACAACAACTTGTGTCCTGCATGGGCCACTGCACAACAGGAATGTATATGTGTGTGTGTGCATGTTATAGGGAGAGGGATGTTCCCATTTCTACTCTGTTTGGAGCACATGGACTGAGTCGGAATGTGGAAAAGAAGGGGGAGTAGAGGGAGGGAGAGGTGGGAGGCGGAGGCAGTAATATGAGAGGGGTATCCCACAGAGCACAGCAGCACATGGTCTATACTCTACTATGGTCTCAAAGCACAGGAAGAGAGAGAAAAGATTTCCCTTTCAATTGGCCTGAAAAGTGAAACACGATAGTACTCTGGGGGCGTTGCCACATCAAAATTTACTACTGACAATGCTACTTGGACAACAATATCACTGTATGACAGTGTCACTGCTGGGGATGGGAAAAAATAAATGTAAGGTTGTATTAACCTGTATGACACAATTTTTAGTGGGACTGGGCAATTAATTGCTAATTAGATTAAATCGCAGTATGGCCTGCTGCAATATTCTAAGTACAGACAGAGAAATATTTCTTTTACCTGAAATATGTTAGAATACCATATACATTTTTTGCAGTAGATTTTCCATGCTCTACATCAATGTTACTCAACCCTGCTAAACCAAACAGCCTAATTATTGGAAACTACCTTTGTAAGAGCAACAATCTAAAAGAGGAAAAGGGGGGAAAAAAACAACAAGATGTAGCAATGGTAAAAGTTTGATGAAGCAAAAAACGGTCATAAAGCAAGAAAAAGTGGCAGGAAAACTGGGAGAAAATTTGGAAAGTAGTTAGAAAGTAGCAAAACATGGTACAAAGGTGGCAAAAAAGAGTGAAAAGTAACTTAAATGTGCAAAAAGTTCTCATGAGTTGCAAATAAAATATTTCATGGGTTGTTGTCATGCTGTAATTAATGTCAATGTTCATTTCCAAAAGTGTTCTTGCTTGACAACACATAACACAAGAAAACTCAAAAACAATTGAACAATGAATTGCGAACCCAAAATAGGGAAGAATAATTGCAATGGGATTATTTTTGCAAATGTTCAGCCCTAACTGTTAAGCAGGGATCATGTATGTATAAAGATATGACTTGGTACAAGTCTTTGGTGGTTTCCCTGCCAATCTAAGTTGAGGGAAATCAAGGGTAACGTTAAAACAGTGATGCTTTAACCGCTGCCATTTAACTGACGGCGAGTGAAAAAAGCAGCCCTGTAAACTATGAGCAAGTGTGATATATGACACCTGCAGGGATGCACGTATGACGGGGGTTTAACTGAAAGCTCAAGAGGAATGTAAGCAGACTGAAAAAGTGTTACATAAGTTTGACTTTTTCGCTACCCTTCATCTAATTCACACACTAAAGTTCTCAAGTCCAAATGTCAGACTGAATGTCTCCAATGCTTCATGTCTCCACATACCAGCTTAGTTCTCTTCTATCTTGCCACGTCTTGTTTGGGTTGAATAAAAAAATACTTGGCTACAATTTGGCAACACTAAAATATCTCACTGATCTGTTCTGTAAGTTCTGTGCAAACACAGTTGATACCAGCTTACACAAAATTTGCCATAGTACCATCATGGCTGGCTTGTTTCTGTGCACACACCTCTTGCATAGAATCCAAAAGCTGGCATCTGCTCAAAGATTCAATCTTTCTGAGTACTTTTGTGCTGCATGACTTTAAGTTGCAACTGCATCCAGTTTACTGTGTGTGCATGGATCTTGAACAGCAAAACTCTACACACCTCCTGTCTACTGAGTTTGACAGATTCAGAGACCATGACAGTTCATATTCTGCAGCCTCGGGACATGCTTAAACATGCATGAGTGAAGAGCACATATCAGCATGTTCTTGACACACACATACACACATATACATACACCACTGCCTCCTGGCCATGCTCACCAAAAGGCAGAGCAAGAGAGAGAGAAAAAGTCGGCTAACAGACGCCTTCAAAAGAACAGTGAGATAGATATCTGGCCTTAAGTATGTGCTGCTGCCTTCAAACGGCTGGGGCACAATTTCTGCTAGAGGTAAACAACTTTTTCAACTAAGTTCTTCCACACCCAGCATGATCCCAGCACTGACATGTCAACACAGCAAACACGTAGACATTTAAATGGGTTTAAAAGTACAAGCAATCACTCACACTTTCACACCCACACCTTCAAACTTGCTCTGGAAAAAGTCTTGAATTGATGCTCTGACCATGTTCACAAGAAACAGTTCTAACCTAAACCTAGCCCATCTTCAAAGATTTTTCCATACATGTTTGGGATATCACACATCTTAACTGAGGATTTTTCACTTGTATTGGAATCAACTGATATATGGGTGGGCTCGCTGATATATTTTCCCCTGGCATAATTTACAGACAGGCATCCACCGGCAGCTCTGTGTTGCTAGAAGACACTACAGTCCACATGCCTTGCTCCTCCCCTGCTTGCAGACTGCAGAGAGAGGCAATTTCAAAACAACATCAAAATATGTTTGATAAAGTTAAACAAAGATTAAACTATACCTGCTGTTTACAACATAATCTAACTCACTCTTCTCTAGCTTGTTTTAGTATTAAATAAAGTTCAAATGTTCATATCTTAAAATTGAGACCTATAGCATTTGTTATCATTGTGTCGTTTTTATGATGCAAATTGAGGGAGAAAAAGGCAGTATTGGTCCAAGGAAATCAGCGGCCTGTATTTGTCATCGGTTAAGAGTGATACAAAAATGGTATCACCATCAGTCCTCAAAAAATCTGTACTGATTGGTCCCTAATCTTAACCACATGAGTGAAAAATCCGATGTGTGAGTTTAAATTGCTAAATTTTGATGTATTTTGTGGGGGGCAGGAATTGTTATGCCTGTCTAATTACACATTTTTTTTATTCTAGGCTGAATGTTTACAACTGTCTTGGGGTCGTAGGTTTGGGGGCTGCTACTGTTCCCTTTTGCCATGCCTAAGACTTCAAATTTACCCACCATATACATCTACCAAAACATCTGTTATATGGATCCTAAAGGTACACCATATCAGACTGCAGTGCTTTTAACTCATGACAAAGAAATACACCAATGTGTCAGGTAGCAACTGGCATGTCTTGCTTTTGACCTGATACTGCACACATTTGCTTGTTCCTCATACACAGCAGGGGGCTTCCCACCACAGTCTGACCCACATGGACAACCAGAGGAAGTTTGTTGTCTACTTCCTCTCCCTGCCGCTCCATAACTGTTTGACAATGACCTCAGTATAACCTCCAGCTGAGGTCAACACATAACACCAAACAGTGCAGACATGCTCTTAAAACTGGTGTGTTTGGTTGGGTGTGCATCTGGTTCGAGTGTGAAGTAAGGGGGCCTGAGGCGGGGAAAGAAGGGCTGACTCTTCTTTTTCTTTCAGGATCAGAGAGGAGAGGATGCTTCTTTCCAGTTCCCCAGCTTCCAATGCAGGAATGTGAGCATTTTTTAATCATCCAAAGATTGTGTGTGTGAGTTTACTGTGGGAAAGAAAACTACTGTATTCCCACACTGAAAGTCGGTTCCAGATAGGCACAGATTCAGCACTTTAAAAAGCCTTCATAAGCCTGCATATGTGCTGCAAAATAACAGAAAACTCCACCAGAGCAGCTTTGATGCTGGGAACAACGAATACAGCAGACTGGTGCATTCACATAGCAACTAGGGGGGGAAGAACACCATGTCCTCACACACATTCACCCAAGAGAAAAGAGGGTAGAGCAAGAGTGCGAGTGTGTGTGTGTGTGTGGTAGTAAGTGCATCAGATTCAGCTGAGAAGAGGTGATGAATGGCTTCATTAAAACAGCATTAGCTGAGGTGTGAAGCCGGAATGGTGAGTGAGTGTAATTTTGCAGTGATTGTCTGCTTCCTACCCACACACACACACACAACTTTGTCACAACACTAAAATTCTCCCTTTGATAGCAGCACATCCCGCCCACCCACCCGTCTCTGAACTTACAGAAGTTCCTACAACTCATTCACAGTGTTTGATGTCAACACAAGTTCAAAATGCATCCCCGGGCTTTCATAAATATCGAGTTTAAAACATCACTGACAAGCAAAATTATTCTCAAGAAACAACAGCACAGATTCAGAATTTCCTCTAATCAAAACTGCATCGCCCTTCATCTCACACGGAGTAAAGCAGCCCACAGCCGGAGGGAGATGAGGAAACAGCAGTGACACCATGGAAAAACCCGGAGGAAGAAAGAAAGGAATAAAGGAGACAGAGTAGGAAAGCAAATTAGAAGAACCAGAGAGCTAGAGAGAGAGAGAGAAAGGAGAGAACAAACCTGAAAAGAAAAAGGTCCAAAGGTTGAAAATGAAATCTAAGTGTTTGTGTGTGTGTAGTAACCTGATTAGCCAGACCCTACAGGGGAGACAAATCTACATTATTCTTCCTCATTTTCCCTCTGCTCCTCACAAACCCAGAAAAATGGGGGCAATTCAGTAACCCTAGCAACCAAGTCTGCCTACGTGCAGGGAGAAGCTGCTGATTGAGGGGGAAGGAGAGAGGAAGAGGGAGAAGATGGGGAAGGAAAAAGGATAACACAAGTGCATACTCACATACAGACTGAATAGAGCAGATGGATGGCACAGTGAATTTTAAGTAGGGTTTCAATTAATTTGTGCTTCCTATTGCACATTTTCTGAAACTCTCTCTCAATGGTCCTTGTTTTTCTCTCTTCCTGCTCTCTGGCCACGTATGAGAACTGTTCAAACACAACCTGTTTCCTCTGGCATCCCTGGGGAGTGGTATTCAACCTTTCTGCTGTTGTGGTTTCTCTCCTTCCCTCCTTTTCTTTCTCCCTTCTATTTATTTACAGCTGGATGTCTATCCTCCTATTGATCCTTTTACAGAGGATATGAGTGTGCTTTGTCTCTGCCCTGCCTGGGCTTTGTATGGGGCCCCCTGTTCTTAACCATGTTCTTACCAACACACACTCAGACAAACATCCTCTCAGATGCTGTGAGTCAGTGTCCGGTGGAGGAGCAGCTCACACATGCAGGCAAAATATGTGTCACACATGTTTAGATCATGGAGTGATGATCATTGGTGTAAGCAGCTGTAAGACGCGTGTCGAAAATGTGTGTGTCACATTTCATCTTGCATGAGAAAAGCCATCAGGGAAAAGAGGGAGAGAGAAGGAGACAGAAGAAGAAGGAGTGAGGAAAACAAGAGTGTGCTTTTCACAAAGGTCAGATTGTTCATTGGCTGTAGGTTGACAGAGAGAGAAAAAAGATAGAAAAGAGGGGAGAGGGGAGTAGTTTGACAGACAGAGTATGTGTGTGTATGGGGGTTGGCTGGAGCATGGCTCTGCCCTCAACATTTTTACACACTCTCACCGGTTGCTCTGCTGTTGCTCTGTGTGTGGGTGTGTGTGTGTGTCAGATAAAGAAAGTGAAGTTTGAATGAGGCACCCTAACAGGGGTCAAGGCCCCTGTATCAACTCTTAGCTCAGGTCACAATCACACACACACACACACACACACACACACACAGAAGCATAGGCTTAGGCAATGAAGCCACTCTGAGGCTGAAACCATAAAAAAAAATTTTAATCAACAATTTTGTCCTGAGAAAAAGGGAAAATCTGTTGTGTCTCATCATTTTTCAATCTGTAAGTTGAATGTTTTTTGTGACAGTGTCGGTGCATGTTGATTAAAGGTTCCTCAGAGCTATTTTCTTATCATTAAAACAAAGTACTAAGTTGAAAAAAAATGATCAAATGATCACATACCAAAAAGAATACTTGTAACAATCTTAATTGACTGAAACTGAGACTTAAAAAAGAGAAACACTTCCCCCCTAATTTCTCTGCTCATACCCGTTTCCAGAATTTTGATATTTTTTTAAACTTAATGAACTAGTTCAAGAATGTAAGCATTTACTTTACTGTCCAATTACAATAAAGAGCATGTCCAATCCTCTTTCTGAAAGAGTCATATTTCAATTTCTGCAAAAATCTCAGTTGTATGATTGAGCACTGATCAACATGACACCATTAACTTCCCACATGCACACACACACACACACATTTATGGCCAAGTACACTCCCCACCACTACACTGCTTAATCATGTGATCAAGAACAACTGTGTTCATATAATGGCACAGTACACAGTATGCAAATATACCCACAGTAACTGTCAAGAGTCTGCCAGGCTAAAGAGCCGACTGTGTTTGTGTGTGTGTGTGTGTGTGTGTGTGTATGTGTGTGTGTGTGTATGTGTGTGTGTGTGTATGTGTGTGTGTTATGCATAAATTATTATGACACCAGCTTCATCTTTCATCAAAAAGGTCACCATGTGAGACCACCTGTTGATTGGGAATAATCACACACACCCACACTGACGTCTTCTTTCTGACAACAGCAACACCTGAGAAACTGGAGTGAAGATTCCAACCAATCCCCCCCAGCTTAAGACCTGGAGAGGGGGCGGCAACCTCCAAAGAGTTGGGATAAGCCAACCAGGGCAAACTGAACATCTGTTACCCAATCAAAGCATCCAGAACATCTGGCACGAGTGAAGAGCAGTCATCTCACAGCTGAACTCTGACCTTTGCTTCGAAGACGGCCTTGTTTATCTTTTTAGTTTGTCATCTTGCAGTCCTCTAACTGTGTTCCTTTACCTTCAGTGAGCGGGTAGCTTATAATCTGATACACCAGTCTGTATCAGTTCAAAAGCATCTCACGGTCATAGCAGACATTCTTCTTTTGTCTGTGAGCCATCGACTGAATCCAGACTGTTGGAGGAGGACGGTTGGCAGTCATTCCAATACAAATCGCAACAACACACCCACTATCTTGTAAACAGGCTCTGTTGATGTCTGTGGGTTGTGTTGATGTTAGTAAATTTAACACTGTGTTTTCTATAAAGTGCAGCAGCAGTGTGAGCTAAAATGAAGCTGTATTTATTTGCTTTGAAATTGTATTTTTCCTACTTGAAAATTCAACTTTATTCCTTAAATTTAAAAATATCACCAATATGGTTATTTTCTTGTTGCATTACTTGAGTACAGGACTCAATAACTGTGGCTGTAGAAATCCATGCTAAAGTGAGGACGTGTCATTAATTTGGACAGAATAAGCGGATAAACTTTTCTGGAAGTTAACGTCACTGTTGATAAATGAACAGTTAACTTTCTTAAATATCTGTGCCTCACTGACAGAAATTGTGCCATCTCTGGGTGCAGGGGAGTTGAACATTTGCCAACAGGCAAAACATACATCTGCAGATTCTAACCAAGGAAAGATGGGGCGAGACAGAGGGACACCCTGCAGCAGTCACAGAAAGAGGTGTGTGTCCAGCGTCCTGTGACATGGAGCTTTTAAGGCGAGAAAGAGAGGGGGAGGTGCTCAATGTGTTTTACTTTTGGGTGCATTGAGATAAAAAATGAGCCGTTTTTGCAGACTTGTTGTTGGAGCAAAACAGATACAGGGTGCAAAACACTCAACACTTCCATACCCTGGGATGGTATAATGCCTGTCAATGAGGCACAGATAGTAAAGCTAGTTAACTGTGTTGTTTATTAATCAACTACAAAGTTAACTTCCGGAAAAGTTGATCTGCTTGTTCTGTTTTAAATTAATGACACACACCCCCACCTTAGCACAGATTTATACTGCTACAGTTATTAAGCCCTGAACTTAATTCATGGTACACGTAAACAACGATGTCAGAAAAGAAGTTAAATTAGTACAAAACATGTAAAGGATCACCATGAATCTATGCTCAGTTATGCTACCTCTCAGGTGCAGGTAACAATGGTTGTGCCAAGCTGAACTGACAATGAATTTAAAAATTGGATCTGAGTTTTGGGATTTGAAATTGAATATTACATTTTTGAATTTTAGGAATACAGAGAATTGAATTTTCAAGTAGGTTAAATACAATTTCACAATTTATAAACTAAATTTCAAAACATTAAATTCGACATCAGCTTATGCTTTTCGAATTCAATACATCAATTCAAATTCAACTTCCAGTGGCACAAACCTCCGCTACAGCAGTAGCAGTGCCATTGTAAATTGTGATATTGAATTCCTGAGGCAACAAATAGGTAGAACAGGATAAAAAAATCAATGATTATTTTCAGCCGTCGTGTCAGGTGCTGACACAGCAGAAGGAGACTGCCACTGCACACACACACACACACACACACACACACAGACACACACACACACACCATGGGGACAGTGAGACCCAGATATGGAACACGCTGTTCTATTGTGACTCATCAGAGAGGAGAGAGGATTTTCACCCTCTACCTGCAGTTTGTCTTCAGCTTCTTTTTACGTCCAAAGTGCTGACTGCTAATCTGAAAATCCTAACACAAAACACAAAAGCTGTGTGTGTGTGTGTGTGTGTGTGTGTGTGTGTGTGTGTGTGTGTGAGTGTGTGTGTGTGTGTGTGTGTGTGTGTGTGTGTGTGTGTGTGTGTGTGTGTGTGTGTGTGTTGTGAAAGGCAGTCCACTCCTGTGCTAGGACACAAAGCCATGGGTCCAAACAGGAAGCTTCACACACTCCCCTGTACGATCTGTGTTTGTGTGCAGGAACCCTGAACCTGAGCCTCACACAAACATTCTTCCTTCCTGGCTGATTATTTTTGGCTCAATTTGCATTTTTATTTCAGCTTACGATACTAAAACAAACGTTCAGTTTTGGCTCAGGGAATCAGTGTTTTCCAAAGCTCAAGTCAATATCCTTGAAGGGGCTATTTTAACACAACTCATATAGTTTGATGGAGAGGTAAAAAAAACCAACATGTGAAATGGGTCATGTTAGAAAAGCTAGAAGCCCATGATTTAGCTCTATTGGCCATGTAAGTCATGTAACTGATGATTAATTGCTCCTCAAAATGCCAACACACTTGCAAACAACTTTTCAATCCCCCTGCTTTAAGGTGATTTCTTACTATAAATGAATGAAACATTGAGTAAAATTCATGTCAAACAACTCCTCTGTGACACCCCTACTCCTGATAATCAAAAACACATCAATCATCCATGACACACAAACAGCCACAGTGCAAAATTTAACACATACATGAACCTATAGTCCTGCTTGACGTGTCACCACCTCCTTTCCCTATTGTGTGCATAGTGAAAGTAACAATTTATCCTAAATCATATTTTGTCTTGGCTGCCTCGTCAACAAGCAGCTTAGTAACGAATGTGTAGGCAGGCAGACACATCATTTTGGTTTACAGCCGCAGGCGTTCATCATCTCTCCTTATGGGGATAGAAGAACATCATACCTGCAAGACTGAGTGAGTTTATTCACCAGAACAGGAAATTCTAACAATCTACAAGAGCTTGGAGTAACAGCATATCACTTACACACCTTTTTTTTGGAAGTAAATGTTGTGGAGCACATAATTACGGTAGACTGGAAATACTTATACCTCTCTGTATTCCCTTACAGACTCCAAAAATGCTGTGATCAATAGTGTTATCAGTCACAGTGGTGGTAGCCACTTATTAGCATTCCCAGATGTTTAAAACCCTGACAGATGCTGACTCCCTGAGCCAAAATGTCACTGGAAATGAAACATCTGTCAGACGTATTAAAAACTCAGCAATCCCTAATTTTCCACTCAAATGTTTCCCCTTCCCTGAATTAAAGCTTTCCATTTAAATATTATGTCATCCTCTCTAACTGAGAGGCTGTGATTGCTGCTAGATGTGTGTTGAATGGATAAATCCAACAGAGCTTGTAATAGTGACACAGCTCAGAGCAGTTTGGAGTATTTAGGGTAAAGTAGCTTTCCAGAGAAGAACTCTGTGAACCACCAATGGTAGGCGATAAGCTCATTCCTTAACTCCATCTCAACGCCGTGTATAACTATTCGCATCTGTGTTAGAGCATTCCTATCCTTGTTGAAATGTGTCTGTCTCACTTCTGCTGGCTATATTTCTTTTCCACCCCTCGCTTTCTGTCTTTCTTTCACTTTGTCTCTCATGCACACAAACACACACACACACACACACACACACACACACACACACACACAAGCACACACACACACACACACACACACAAGCACACACACACATTCATGCTGTCAAACACACTCTTTCACACACACCCATTCTGAGGCAGTAGGAACATTCCTGCTTGCATCAGCCAGAATCCCATATTAGAGCATCAGCAGCACCCGGTTTGTATGAGAAACGTTGACTAAGTTTGTGTGAATGCATGTGTGAGCATTGAAAGAGCATCATCACCCTACATTTTTTTTTATTGATCACATGGCTGAGCTAAAAACTTGATTCTTATCAGTCAAAACTTCCTGACACGATATTAACTCTAAATAGAAAAGGGGACCATATGAACAACCTGGTAAAACACATCACACCTATCATACTGGAAAAGAGTTCCAGTATGATAGATGTGCACAGTTAAAAAAAAACTTCCTCTTCCTGTTGACAGAGTGACAAAAACATTACATTCTGATGGCATTGGTGTACAGAATGAAGAATGAGTGAGGAGAAGGTGTCAACAGAAAAGTCACAGGGAATACAAGCTTTTACAGGTGGTGGCACTGCTGCTACGTTATTTTTTAAGAGCAGCAAAAGAAAAAAAAAGTGTGAATGTTAGACTTAACCATGAATAAAGCATCAAATCATTCCACGAATAAGGAGAAGGTTGATCAGAACACTGGTGCCATTGAGAGACTACCAAAACCAAGGGATTTCTTTCTTACCTTTATAAATGAATTATTGTTACATCAATGATGTGATCCTTAGATCAACACTTTGCCTTAATTTGATTGCTAGCCAGGTAACCTAGCCGGTTATTATGCAAAAGCAACCCTCTTGTTTGGGACCCTATTTGGCATGACCTGACTAAACACTGTACTGTGCCTAAACAGTAATTTTATGTGCTGAAATATCATTTGAATAAATGCAATGCTGTTTTAATTGAAGAACAATAAGGCTGCTTTGATGCTCCAGTGATCAATCTGTGGTCAAAGTACATGTGAAATAACAGTGATTTCATAGGAAAACATCTTCAGAGTTATTAAAAACATGCACACATCAATTACTGGAGTACTTTTTCATATTTTCGTTCAATGTGGATTTCTATGTGGATCATG
Source organism: Thalassoma bifasciatum (assembly GCA_008086565.1). Classification (NCBI taxonomy): domain Eukaryota; kingdom Metazoa; phylum Chordata; class Actinopteri; order Labriformes; family Labridae; genus Thalassoma; species Thalassoma bifasciatum. The sequence goes on along the minus strand of RPOG01000045.1, from coordinate 451,513 downwards.
CATCTGCAGGGATTTCTGAATTTATGCCATGGGAGGATTTACATTTATTTCCCCCATGATGCTGTTGTGTAGCTGCAGCATGAAACTACCTCTCCCATTGCCCATTCAAAGCAAAGACTCTCTGGTTTGATTTCACAGCCACATAGAATGGTATTGAAGATCTGTATCAGATCCAGTGAAATGATACAGACCTGTATTTGTAAACACAGAGCACCAGAGAACCAACCTGTGAGTGATCAAGTGCTGCTGCTTGATACCATTCATTAGAGAATCCCTAACAGCAGTGCACAGGGTAATGACAGACTGGCTGTGTCACCCTGGGAGGATAAACTGCTGGGAATGTCACAGTACCTGGAGGACGCCTCTAAAAACATACGGGAGCTCACAAACACACGCCTCAAAAAGCTATGTGGATGCACAGGTTTATCCTTTCATGAGGAAATTTCAGTTTGGGAAAAGTATTGATGGTATGTGAACAACATGGAGACAGAAAGTCGAGGAAAAAACTCGACACAGCTGGTCACCAGGGAGCAGTGAAGTAACTGACAGGAGGAATTGATGCAGAGGGTCGATGGACAAACACCAAGTCCACAAGCTGACAAACACAGCAGACAGTGCTCACAATGCAGCACGGACATAAAACCTGTACAAGGGCTGCCAAGCAGAAACAGACAGTCTACCGGGACAGTGAAAGAACAACGCTGATAATGTCACTGTGGTGACAGCTGAAGGAGTTAGCAGAGAGGCAGGTAAACACGAGGAAGTGACAAATAAGAGGAGGTAAACATGTACAGACAAGTGGCAAATTAAAGGGAGAATAGGATGAAGTGAGAGGACAGCAAGTACAGATAAGTTTTGCATGATGTGCTGAAAACCTGTGATGGAGGAAAACATTGTTCAAAACTGCACTGATTATAAACAAACATATACGCTCATAAACTATAATGAAGTGTACCTATCAATATGTAGTCATTTTCAACTATATTTTCCTTGATCTTTTCTGTTTCCGGTGGTTGTTTGGTTACTTCATATCTAACAACATTTATCTGAGGTTAGGTGACAACAAGCCAGGCAGTGATAATGATAGCGTGAGTTGAAAAAATGTTCATGTTAGCATATCAACTGTAATGATCTTCAGTAACAGAAGGCCTGTGTCAGTTCCTTTTTCTCACTCTTTTTCTCTTTTCAGCCTCTTTTCATGTTAACTAATTTTAGAGCCTCCTCCAAATGGTCTTAATCTCTGAGGTCGGCTGATAGCAAGGAAGGAGCTTCATTTTTGTTGAATGCATGGCTTTATTTTTTTTTATTCATTTACTGTACAGGTACTACTTGAAATGACTGTATAACTAATTAAGATGCTTCCATTTCAAAAATACACCAACTGGAAGAATATGAAGGGATACAGTAATCTACTTAAATAGAAGCCAGTTATTTTTGGTGACTTTTGAGGGGTCAAAAACTGATAAAGACATTAATGTGTTTTTTGTTCCATTATCTCTGTTAATCACAGCAAGCTGCATACTCCTCCGCCCATCCAGAAAACTCTCCTGTACATGAATGTTTTTGTGTTAGGAGACGGGGGGAATGGTGATTGCGCATTCTGTCAGTTGCAGGGTGTGAGTTGTTTGGCTTGAGTTCTGGAGTGTAGATGCTTATTTGGACTTGCTTAGCTGCCTGTATGATCCTTGCCTGATTCTCTCCAAAAAATTATGCGACAACGTGTACTTTTCAGTTTCGTTGGGTTTTTTTTCTTTTTTTTCCAACTTAAGTTCATATTATTTTCAAAGTGATATTGGTTCTCATGGTTTTATTTGGAAGTCTATTAACACAGTCATATGATACATTCAACCAGATGAATAGATATGAGTTAATTATTTTACTAAACTAAAAATATGTAACAACATGAAGTTTGATTTGGAATAAAAGGTTTGTTTAACTTAACCTGATTTTGATTTTCCCCTTTTGCTGAAAATTTTAGAAATCCAACTGAAAAGCCTGCTTAAATCATAATACCGGCGTCATTTTATGCATCAAAGGGTTGAATTGAGCATTTGTATAGAGGGAAATCAGAATATCGAGATATACTCTTAAGGCCGTATCGTGCAGCCCCAAACTCAAGTTTGCGAATGCAGCTTATTTTAGGACAGTGCTCTCAGATCTACAGAAGCCTAGATGGGCCAAGAGAGGGCCAATTTTGGAGACAAAGCTGGGACAATGGTATGGCTGATCTTACATATATGTGAGAGACTGGTATGATGAAGCAGCCTGTTTTATCAGGTGATCTAGTTCTGCAGCAGCAGTGGAAACATGCTGTTCACCAGGAAGGCAATATCCTGTCTTCTCTCCTTTGCACATCCCTCTCCCACCCCCCTTTCCTGCCAACTCTGTTTCCCCTCTCTGACTCTATATGGCTAGCCTATAGATCTGATAAACAGCCACTGTCACTGTGATGACACCGGCTGCATCAATACTAAGAGCCAACAAGCACGCACATACACACATATCAGCCAAGCCATCAAACAGTTAACATCCAAGCGCCCCTCTGTAACCATTACAATCTGCTCTCCCACCCCTGCTGCTGCTGCTCTCTCCTGTCCTTGATCATCAGCAGAAGCTAACACCAATGAGCTGTGAGCAATGGACAAGCTTCTGCACAAATTGATCACTTAATTGCTATCAGCGTTCAGGTCATACACACAGGGAGAGACGCGCGCACACACAGATTTGCAGCATTTTTGCAGTGCACACCAGCAGTGAGCAGCACAGACACACAGGAGACAGAGGGGGAGAGAAAACGCCCTGCCTTGTTCCATGTCGAAACCCCAGCCCTGTGGGTAGTCTACTCACACACTCACACACGCGCACACACACACACATGCATACATACATACACTACCTTGATAAAAACGCATGTCAAGAGGGCATATAGAAGCACCATCTGGACACAGACACAGTTTTTTTAAATGGTTTGTCTTTGTTGAATGTGGTTCTGCGTGCGTATCTGCGTTAAAGGAGAATGATCACAAGCTTCACAAGCTTAAAGCACAACGATTATGAGGTTCAAGTTAAGCCTGTACATATGGATGATCTCCTGTGCCTGCATAATGATAATCAAGCCTCATAAAAGACTGAGGAAATACAACGGTGAGCGAACCCTGTCAGGAGAGGTGAGGGCACAGGAAAAACCCTGCAATCAACCACGTCAGGAGAAACACACACACACACACACACTGTGGTCAGAAAGCACCAAAATCGTGAAACGTAGCTTTAGCGTATTTCATGTTTGAACACGAGGAGAGCTTTAAAAAAGTTTTACCTTTCACTTGGGTTTCATATTCGGCCACTATCTCCTTGTCCTTTCGGAATTTCGCTGGAGACGTCATGGCTGAGTTTGGGGACCAAATCACTTGCCCTCGTAGTGAAGTCAGTTTTACCTCGATCAATCAAACAAGCAGCCGCAGAAAGGGGAAATGCCACACTGGAACAGGATTTAAAAAGTAGTGATGAGTGATTGCAGCTCCTCCTCAGTGAACCCTCGGATCTTTATTGTCTCCCTGCCTGTGTTCACTCGGGGCGCATTGTGAGTTTGGCGCTGCTGCTCCTGCTGTTGCTGTGTGTTCCCATCCGCCGCCGCCGCGCCTCACCGCCTCCTCAAAACCGGTTATGGAGCAAACAACTTCAAGTGGAGGAAGATTCATTCCCACCTGAGAAAAAAAACATAGGCAGGGATAGCTATTCAGCAGCACTCCCCAAAGTTTTTTTTTTCCTTTCCTCAATATGTGCCCTTTACGTGGAGGTCTGTCTGACTGCAGCCTATCCGCCTGTCCGAACTCAACTACTCTCCTCCTCTTCACCCCCAAAGTGAGGGAGAGGAGGAACCAAGTGGAGATTGAGGAGCTGGCTGCTGAGCCCCAGTGCGCAGGACAAGGCAGGCGTGGATGAACGCATGGCTTCAAATCACTCTATTATAAGACGTCAAGAATTTTTGATTTACAAATGTTCTCTATTTTGAAAAGAAAACCCAAAAAGTACATTTTCTGGTAAAGTGAGTCAAATTGCTCCTTTACTATCTTTTCAGTATCTAAAACTGTCACCACTTTAAAAAAGTGAAATATCGATTAAAAGGCCAAAAATCTAACCTTATTGAACACTGGCTGTCTGTTTACTAACGGGAGTTAATAGATATTTTATTTCTTTCACCTACAGCCCCACACCTCCATATCAAACCCATTAAAGCCCATTTCCGCCTTTTTTTTTTTTTTTAAAAAAAAGTCCAATTTTCATAAGAAATGAAAACATGGCTTTGTTGAATAGTTTTTTTTTTTGGTTTTTTTTTGCTCATAATAAGTCAGAGTTTTGAGATTTAAAAGTCAAAATCTTGGGATAGAAGTCAAATTAATAAAAGAAAATCGAGATAAAAAGCCACATTTCTGAGATGAAAAGCTGACTTTTTTTAACTGACAGAAATAGGGTTGTATATATAAACAAATGTCTCAATTTTTCATAACTGCACTATTTTTTTCCATACTAACTCATAAAGAGCCCCGCCTAAATTTAGGACAGGGAGCTTTGTACTTCCCACTCCGCAGTTGGCTAAATGCTTTTTGAATGGCACTGTGATGCACCTATCGGTTGCCAGCATCTATGTGTCTGGGCGTTTCCTATCTCAATTATGACCAATCAAATTTATTCTTTTGGGCAAATGTGGCCTATAGCAGCGGTTACTATGGAGTGTAACCAATCAGACTCCGACTCAGGGTCTTTTAAAGATACTTTAAGGAAGTACCGTTAGATACCAGGAAGTTGTAAACAAAGCTGACAGCTATTAAGTTAGCAGATGATGACATCTGAATGAACGCTGAACGACTGGTTGCAAACCCCGTGAAGGCTAGTTTCTCGTCGGTATCGTTTCTTTGCAAAGGATTCACATTCTACTTCTTTCTCTCTCCATTTAAGAATCGCATCGCGGGGAAACTGAACCTTCCGTGCGTTTTTTTTTCAACGAGCTAACGTTAGCTGCCCTCCGCTGTGTGGCTCAGAAAAACGCTAACGTTCACAGAAGGGCGTTTGAAATAGCGTTAACGACAGCGGAGTCAACGTAAAATCCAAAACAAACACCTGAGCTGGACAGATAGTGAGCTGAATCGATATTTGAACCTTTGTTTTTCTGCTGCGTTTGTTTTCTGGAGGGAGGAAAGGCGAGAGTGTTCGTCCATTTTAGCAGGACAACAATGTCTACATCCAACGCTAATTTCAAGAACAAATGTGTGACCCAAGTAAATTGTATATTCTGTGACAGCCTCCTATGCACGAGAGGCATGAAGGCAGTGCTTCTCGCAGACACTGAGGTTGAACTTTTTTCGACTGACATACCTCCCAATAGGTAAGTGCTGTTGTGGTTAGCATTGCTGCTAGCTTTTGTTTATGTCTCCTGCCGTTGTTAGGACAAGGTGTCTGACACCTCTGTGCTAACTTCACTCAAACATGTTTTTAATCAGAGAAAGAGGGATACATTTTAAATTCATACCCATGACTTCGTAGGTTATGTGCTACATAACATGAATTCAATCTTTGTGACGGTTACTAATGTTCATGTTTGTTTGTCATTACACGCACCCTCCCCCAAGAACTGTTGACTTTGTGGCCAGCTGCTACTCCACTGAAAGCTGCAAATGCAAACTGAGAGACATCGCATGTCTCAAGTGGTATGTAAAGCTCCTTCATAGCCTACAGGGTTTGCTTTAGGTAGACCATCTGCTTTTGTGAGATGTGCATTCAAAGAACAGCCACCACATGGCAAACAAGTATGCCCTGTCCATATTGCTGTTCAAAGTACACATCTGTAGAGCAGCAACCTGTTTTTCTCTAAATTGTGTCTTCTTTTTGAAATAATGATTATCCAATTCTCTAATGATTTGGTTTATTCAACATTAGTAAATGATGGTACTTGCTTGTTCAAATTTATCAGATGATGTTTTCTGTCCATCCAGCATTCCAAAATATTGTATTAACAATTATGCAATGTAAAACTATAAATATGACAAAGAATCTAACTTTTGAAAAGCCAGAAAAACCAATTATTTGGTGTTTGAACTCCAAAATACCTAAAAACATTTATCAATGAGTAGTCCCCTGATAACTGATCAATCATTGAATGTTTTTTCAGGGGTTATATTTTAGTCATTTAGCATTTCTGTGTGATATTAATCTCATAGAGAAGTCTGTTGTTCTAGTTTGGTATTGTGGGGCCTCTTTTGTGTTTCCAGTCTTTTGTTGTGGTATGCAGAGTAAAAACAAACAACTGTTAGATAATGGACAGTCACTAGTGGAGCTAGCAGTTTTCAGAAGTGCCCCCAGTAAAGTGCTGACACACGTTTCTTCTTTATTCTCTCCACCTCCCTCACTCAGTGGTAATGTTGTGGGCTATCATGTTGTGGCCCCCTGTAAACCCTGCCTGCTCTCCTGTAACAACGGCCATTTCTGGATGTTCAATAGTGATGCTGTTTCAACTCTCAACAGACTGGATGCAACAGGTCAGTATCACCCTGCACTCTGTAACAGTCCAGTTCTTTAATGTTTTGTTTTCTGCTGTCAAATCTGCATTTATATAGGCTTTTTTTTCATCTGATCTGTTTTCAGGTTTGAATCTGCTCCTGTGGGGGGATCTCCCAGAGCTGGATGACAGTGAGAATGAAGAATCAGAAAGCCCATCAGAGGAGGAGTGTATTAGGTAGAGAGGTGAATGGACAATGTGGGAGACAGAATGCCATCTTTTAAGAGGCAGAGCCAAAAGAGTGTACAAACCATGCTTGAGACAAGAGAGAAATATAGAAGCCTTAAAGGGTAATTTAATACTGACTCAAATGTGACACAGAGGTGCTTTTGTGCTTCTTCAGAGTTCAAAACTCAAACCCTGCACAACTAGTATAAACTCAATTAGCAGCAGGTGATTTTCCCTGACAACTGCTAGAGAACACCTCCTGTGGGATTACTGGCCACAGCATCGGCCAAAACAGAGTATGCACCAAATTTCAGATCCAGCAGATAGTACAAAAGTCTCTTTTCCCCTTCGCAATTAAGAGTTAAATTACCCTTTAAGCTGTAACCATGCCTTTCCCCCACCAGTTTTCACTGTTTAAAGCACAGACATGCACACTTCACATCTTACTTTTGCTCTCTATTTTTCTCATTTGTGCTCATATTCATGTGGTTGACATAGTCTGAAAATGACAACTAGACTACTTAATCTAGTGCTTTCTGCTTAATATTTGGTTAGCCCCATGAGCATTTGGTAGTGTGACAGTGGAACCTGCCATCGACTGCTGTGCATTTTCAAGCTGTTTACGTTTCATTTTCTGTTAAGACAACCACAGTTTGCCTACCTTCTTTTCAAATGGTGGTTATAAACAGAACATCATGTATGCTGTATAAAAAGTCATCCCCCACAAAAAGTCATGTCTTAAAAGCTAATACTCTGTGTGGCTGGGTGCTGACTTAAAGTTGGAGTGCTTTTAGAAACCTATGTGTTGGAGAAATAGCACAATTATTGAATGATATATCTATGAGTATATTGCTTTTTGAGGGCATGTTTGATTTAGGCAACTTGCAATCTGGCATTTTTGTGATACATTTTTGATATGCTAACACAGTGTTTGTTGCACACAAAGCAGCTGTAGTATTTATTAACACCCAGATGAATCTGACTGTAGCAGTATCTGATACTAACTTACTAACTTAAATATAGGGTGTGCTTTCATAAAGGCCCAAAACAGCTCACTGTCAGGTTTTAAGAGTTCAATTGAAGAAACAAGTCCCCAGATTGATGATATGGGAAAGACATAATTGGAACCAAATGATATTATACGTATATAAAATTTATTGAGAAAAATAATCTCAATCAACAGTGTCAGTGTTCTGTTTTAGTTACTGTTCAGTTTTATGTAGCAGCACAATTGTAGCACCTAAAAGTAGGATAAATTCAGCTCCAAAAAGTCAATGGAAATTTCAATTTTGAGCTTCCATATTGGCTCCCCTTTTGAAATGGACAGTCATCGTTATGTCACAAAGGGCCAGTTTCCACGAAACTCACGATTTTCAGTGTTCTGTTGGCCTTACTTATGCTATGTCCCTAAAGATTGAAAAGGACTTGAGATTGATGCCGTGTGTTAGTTGATTGTTACGAACTGAGGGATCCGTCTCCTCTGACCGTTTCTGGCCATGCCATCCTTCTTTTCTTGTTTTCGTCTCACTGCTGTACTCAGCAGAGATGCAATGATTTTGTCTTTTAGTAAAAGTGACTCAGAGAGAGAACACAATTTGTCTGTAATGTTGAAGAAGCTACCTGAGAATGTCACCTCTTACCTAAAGGAAAAGGACACAGGAAGAAGGTGTTTTTTACTCTCTATTTATCAATGCTATAGCTTTCAGTTGTGGAAAAATGCACACAAAAATGGAAGAATATGTCCAGATTTTCACATTTTTCACCTCAAAGGTATAACTGACAGTCTGCTACACTTGCACACCAAATACTGTCTATGTGGTAAACTGATATAATATAGTGCATCAGCTATAGGTATTTATTAAAACCACAAACCAAATGTCTATAACCACATACTTCCTTTTTTGTTTACAGGCTTTGTTTACAAATGCATCAGGTTGTGTGTGCTACAGTACTTTTATGTTTTTTGTTCGTGTATTTAATATTTCATTTGTGACGTAGTGCTTTGTTTGTATGTGATGAGACTGGATGTGTACAGTTTTACCTCATGGAGGTATCACTTGCGAGCTTCCTCTGGCTAGGACAATTGTCAAAAGATAATCAGAAAATTATTTAAATGTCTGTTTCTGATGTGAATAACTTTGATTAACATGCCCTGCTGAAAAAATGTATATTTTGGAATTGCACTGAAAATGTATTGGTAGTTTGAAAAGATGATTTGTTGTTTTGTATGCTTGTTAAATTAATAAACTTTTTTTTCAAGAACATCTTAAATGCTGAGTGGTTTTGTTATGATTGTGTTCTCCTTAAGCCCAGATCCATATGTCTAACCTGCTCTTATCAGTCTAATCTGCTCCTCTGGGCCTCAGGGAAGAGCTTCAGAAGACAAAAAGCAAGCTACATGTCCCTGACACTTTGATTGACAATCATACTTTCCTACAGTTTTGCACAATTGTTGTAAGAGCCTGAGTTCTCTCTGGTGTGTACAGAAAAGTGCAAAATCTGATTATAAATTTATTAAAAAGGATGAGTCAGTTTTATTTATAGCCATGAACAAACCACAAGCATGTTCTGGATTGGCTTCACAGGGAACAATATGAGTGACTCCTGAGTTAACCAGGGAAAAACAAGCTCTTATTACAGGGAACAAAATGAAGATAGAACATGCTACGACATCTGAGAAAACAGGAATCAACTAGAAAGCCACCTCATTATTATAAAATTTACAATGAATTAACACGTTTCATCCTAAGGGCACAAGATCAAGGCATCCACAGTAGCATGTTAAATGTGCCTTTTTCAGGCATATGACGCACTTTAGAAAATGAACAACCCCCTTACCTAAAAGATTTGGAAGCTATCAAAAGTATAAATGGAAACAGAATGTGATGATTTGCATAACGTTTATATACTGAAAATGCCATTATTTTTGTACATTTACATCCATGTTATGTATTGTAAGAGTGACATGATTACCACTCTTCTGCGCCCCCTTTCTGATCGCACGGTTTTCGAACTGAGGAGACCGATTGCTTCTTGTATCATAATGCACCAAGCATTTTTCAGGGATGACAAGTTGTGACTGCAAGCACACCATTTTGGCATCAGGACTCTTCTTCTTCAGAGCTATGCTGCTGTTTTATCTGAAAAATGTGGTTTGACCATGACCTGTTTAGTATTTCTGGTGCCATTACACAAATACATAAAGCACATGTGCTCTAAAGCATCCCTTTACTGTCACAAATCTGGGTTCATTTCAGTCCATTCTTGATGGTCTCAGGCTCAGAAAATGTATTTCCCCTGGTTTCCTCTTTGCATAGCATTCTAACTGGCATTTGTTAATGGAGCAGTTAGCACTGGTCTCAAATATTAGTTTTTGTGAGTGTCCCTATTCCCATCACTTTAAGTGCCCCACAAAATCTGTACGACTTCAAGTGCTGTCTGACAAAGGAGGAGCCACAAAGTATTAGTTATTGGTCATAGTATTATGAATTGAATAGTTTTATTGCCTCCCTGTAAGAGAGTTCCCGGTTTAAATTCATGCCTTTCTATGTGAAGTTTGTATATTCCCCCATATACATAGGTTATCTCTGGGCACTCTGCCCCCCCCCCATAGTCCAAAAACATGCTCATTTGGCACTTTAATGGATAGATGTAAGTGCGTAGTTAAATAGTTGTCTGTCTCTATATTAACCTTGCGATAGACAAGGTACCTGTGCAGGGTGTAACCAACTTTGTGCTGAATAAACTCCAGTCCTCCTATGACCCCAGAAGGGAAAAGCAGTAAAGATTGTCATTACTGACAGTTGAGTATTAGACAGCAGCTGTGCCTCTAAGTAAAATATGGTTGGGTGTCGGTTAATATTATTCACACTTCTCCACTGTGATTTTGTATATTGTGTTCTTTAAAAAATAAGTTTGTAGTTTTTAACCTCCAGGCATGCCCAGAGAAAGTATATTGTTGGACTGGTCCGACTGTGCTTAGGTAAAAATTTTTGCATAACTCTTTCTCAAGAATTCCCTACTGCTGTTGTTTGAACATGTGCAGGGCAATTTAAGTAGAGATGGCAAGAAAATTCTAAGTAGTTGTGGCTTGTCCTGTTTTTACATGTTTCTGAAGCATCCGCCCAAATTACAAATCATGTCTTCAAAACAACAGATCTATGGTTGTGTTTAATCCTACAGCAACACCTTGTGAGCTTTGTTAGCTTTTTGTTTTCTGTGGGATTCAGGAATCTTCTCACGGAAATGCAAAGGTCAGTGTCAGGAGAAAAATCTCTGTTTGAAGGTCCTCTGTTTCCCACATCAAGTCTCACCCTGCTTTAATATGAGGGGGCTTCATTTTAAAAAGAAAGGAAAAGTTTGTTGGAAGAAAATGTTGGCCTTGCATTTTACAGAGAAAACAAGGTTTGAATCTTGGTGTACTGCTTCCTTTTTCCAGTGGAAGACAAGCTGGTTAATCAGGCAGGGACTCTTATTATAGAACAACATGCTAATACAAGCCCAACAGATCATATCCTGTCACACCAACCCTGGGTCACGCAAATAAACAACACAGGGAAATGTGATCATGTAACTGGGATAAAGTAGGCCTGTTGATTTCATTACGCACAACATAGCCATACCTGTACAAAACTACTGTCTTTATTTATTCAGTCTCCTGCATTTGTGACTGAAGTCTTAATGGAATCATAAAGCAAATGTTATGGGTTCCTCAGCTAAAGATGAGGTCTGGATCTTGTATGGAAATCGCCAATATTCTTTTCCGTCTATCCATTTCATTTTTTAAAGTCTGTAATTTTTCAATGTTAAGTTCCACCTGATTGGTTGTTGAATATTTCACCAAAAATAAAGAACAGGTTGACTTTATGCCAAACAGGAAACCAGGCAGACAAAAGCATGGAGCTAATTTGGCAGCTGTTTGAGTCAAGTGAGTGTAAACGAAGAGCAGGTGTTTGTGGAACGTATTGCAGCTACAAGAAGGCAGGTGTTAAACTGTTAAACACAGACAACTGCCAGGTGGATGAACACAAAGCCATGACAAGGTGCTCTTCAGTGCAGTACAAAACTTAGTTCAGTTTTTTTTTCTTTTGAAGGTTTGCTGATGGAAAATACTTTGAACTTCCTTTCTGAAATGATAAATGTTTGATTATACTCTTTAATTCATTGATTATCTTGTGATTAGTCATAAAACACAGGTGCAGTTTGTTCGGTATACAGCTGGCTGTAAGCTGGAATAAACTGTAAATGTAATCACTGACAACACCTGTGCTTTCCGTGCATGGTACCACACCAATCAAACATCAAGTGCTTTTGAGAACAGGGGAAAAAAAAGGAGGGTTAATGAGTCCAAAATGTCTGAAAATAGATTCAAACAAATAAAATATAATCCAACTTTCAAAAAAGAATAAAAGGGAAAATAAGATAATTTTTATTCAATCAAAAGAATCATTCAAAGCTTCTAAAGTGAAAGCAAAAAACAAAACAAAAAACCCTTGGAATAATCATTCAAAAGATCAAGTGTGCAGTTCGGGAACTGCAGTGTGTTTGGTAAATTCTAAAAAGAAGACTCTGGTGCACCCTGATGGATATAAGGTGTAGTGACAACCAAAAGTGTAAAACGTAATCTCTTAGTGTCTCTGGAAGAATCTCTTTCAAAGACAGAACTTAATGAAGAATAAGATTTAAAATGAAAGAAGAAAATGCATCACAATTCATCCTCATACACGTTTTGGAGTGTGTGCTGTAATCAGTTGTGTTTAATTGGCTATTTGGGTGCATTCCCATTATTTGCAATCTGCCAAGCTGATACTTAGGGTAGAGGAGTTGAACCCCACACATTGTTTTGTTAAAGTTCAGGTGACAGCACTGGAAAAATTAAGATGCTTTGATCAAATCATGATTATATTATCTTAGTTGACCTGTGGCAGCCTGTGACTGCGTTGTTACCTGGGACAAAATGATTGAGATGAAAACTCATGTGCTTTGTGGCAGCAAAAGTGATTAAAAGTATGAGGGGAACTGAAATCAATGTATAGAAGAGTAAGATATTATTTATTTTGTGCAGTTAAGTGTCCATGTGACTTGAGTTAGGATATCAGTAGTATTGATTTAATAAGGCGTGAGCAGTGCTGGCAGATTATCAGATGAAGCTTAGTTTATCTTCGTAAACTATGGATAAAAGGCCAATTACTAAACAAGAAAATAAAATACATTTAATACGGGAAGGCCTGAGGCTGCCACATGTTATCTGCAGAAGGACAACAATATGTGATTTTCTAAAAAAGAAGCTAATTTCTCAGGTTTCTTCTTGCTGATTTTATATTTCTGTGGTTTTGAAGCAATTCAATGTTTCAGGCCAGAAGAGCCCTGCTTAACATTTCATTATATGACATTCACAGGGAATGAAACAACTGACCAAAAAAAGCACCTTCTGCATACTTGATGAAATATATCAATAATTATTTTTGATTTGAATTGTTTGTTTGTATCTTTAGATGTAATGAATGGAAAGGTAATAACGTATAGTTAATCACAAGGACATTATATCTCAAGCAAAAGTGAAATATGCTCTTTATTCAATTTGACATTATCACTCTAAGATAATAGCATTACTTTAATGTGTTAAACAATGAGAGGTTTTTAAGGGTGCTAAAAGTTTCAGTTTGGGCTCTGACTGAACTTCTACCATCACCAAAATGTCTCCTAAAATGTTCTTGGAGTGAGTGATGAGGAATAAGGTGAACTTAGAGCATCTACTTTTCAAAATATTAGTCAATATAAAGTCTACATCATATGTGATAATTAATTTATTTGTTCATTTTCTGATGCTTATCCTGTTCAGGGTCAAGGGTGGCAGGACTAGTTGTCAGTCAATAATGGAGCTGACACACAGAGACATACAATCTTCCTCGCAATTTAGAATCATCAGCTAACCTGTTGAGCATGTATTTGGACTGTTGGAAGAGCTGTAGTACCCAGCGAGAACAGGGGGAACGTGTTAACTCCACACAGCAAGGCCCACCTTGTCCAAACCAAGATTGAACCGGCGTCCTTCTTGTGCCATCCTGCAGCCCCATGTACAGTTAATTAAGCTTATACATATTTGCAACATATATGCATAAACACAGTACAAGGAAAATGGCTCCACAAAAATAAAACAGGTTGCTGCCAGCACTTCTTTTTCGCTGTTATACACTGCTATTGAAACAGTGCTTTTCAAAGTGGGGGGTTGGGGGGGCACTGACAATGAGGTCACAGATGCCTTAAAATATCAAAACTATGCATGCATGCAAACTATGCATATGACATTCATGCTTGTAAAAACATGAACAAAAATAGAAGTTTAATGATTAAAAAAAACATGAACAGAACAGTTTTTAGTGTTTTTTTCCTCACAATCCCTTCTTGCCACAAAAGCTCTGAGAATGCAGGATGAATATGGTTGTTAGGTTTCTACATCTTAAGCAAAAAAAATGTAGACAGACTTCTGAAACTTTATATTTGTAAAAAGCTAACTGGAGGTCATCCACATTTTAGAAAATATAATGTGGAATGAACACTGGCTAAAATAAAAGCTTTCTTTTTTTTCTATTAGGGAGAATTTTCTTTCTTTTAAACTGTATTTCAGACTTTTATTTACATCGAAAAAGAGGAATAATAAATTCCCTATATGAATTCTTCATTGCACAACAAATGCAACATCCACTTCCTTAAAACTTCTGCTTGTAGATTATCTTAGTTTTCTTATCACTAGATGGTGCTGTAGCTCTATATATAGAAGCAACCATTTCACAATCTTGGGAGCGTTTCTTCTTCTGAATACAGAACCTCAGCGTCCAAGAATCTTTCAGAAAATACAATAGCCAAGGTACTGAGGAAAAAGGTTCAGTTGTATTTCTAGAGTCGCTGTAAGCTGCACATTATTTTGAGATGACAAAAAGTCACTGATGAAAACAAGTTGTTTGAACAAAAGTGTCTGAAAGGGTTTCAGAAAAAAAAAAAATTCAAGATGTTTTCCTGTGACACCAGCCATGTTAAAGGATTTGTGTAAGTATTTTTTTTGCTGTTAAATATATATTTCAACACAGTCAGTGTTACAATGCAAAAAGTGTCTTTATTGTACCTGCCAGTAAAGATGAAGAAGATTGCCATCAAATTAGCAGTCACCTTGACTACGAGAGGGAACCGAATATTTTATAAGAAATATAAGAAGGTTCATAAAAGCTCTGCAGTCTGTCATGGTCATCTCCTGATGATAGATCTAAAAGACTAGGCTAATGTCCAGCTTTTCCTGATTATGCATATTAATGACACGTCAAGTATTCATCGCAAAAATCTTTTTTTTTTTTTTTTTTTTTTCAGCAGGTGAGGAGGGCAAACGGTAATAAACGGCTGAATTTATTCACTTTAGGTATAATCCCTTTAATCACGCAGACTGAACTGTCATGAGACTGGTGGGCCGAGCTGCTTGGATTCTTTCGATTTCCTAAATCAGTTTTATATGTAATATAATCACTTAACCACAGAAGAACAACAAATCCTTTCGGAGCTGATGAGCCTAAAAGCTGAAGAACATTAGCTCCATCATTAAAAGATAATAAAAACAAATGCTTTTCCACGCTCACTCAGGGGAAACAGAACAGCAGGTGCCATATGCAGCAGTGCAGGTTTGCACAGACTGGGGCTGCCTGCCCACCGGCCCAGCGTTATACTCTGAGGCAAGCTGCAGTGGGCTTTTGTTGAAGTGCTCGGGATAACACAAAGAGAACTTCAAACAGGCTTCTTATTGTGCTCTATTCTTCTGGGCAAGCTGATTACAGTTAAGGATAAAAGTTGTTCCTATACAGTAAACTAATGCGGGGAATCAGAGAGCACTAATTAAGTCATGGGGGGATCCGAGACGGTCGGCATGGCTGTGTTCCCCAACAACCCGCACCAATGGGGGTTTTAGTGAGAACTTTACAGCCCAACAGCAGTCAGCATCAAACGTGTTTACTGTCAGCTGAATGTCCGGCTCAGGCATGAACTGCTGGATCCGCAAAGCCACCTGGGAATTAAAGCAGAAGCTCTTAGTCTGAGTACTGATAGGTCTTTCTTCTCCCACTGTTTTTCCTCCTCTTTCTTTCTCACTGCCCTTAGCAGAACTCATAAAGTTACCCCAAATGCCAGTACTGTCCAAAGAAAACCCAGACATCTTCTCTGTATCAAAGTAGTATTTCAGTTTTTTTTTCAACATTGTATCAAATCGTATTCACAGAAATGCCTGTCCCAAAAGAGGAGTGATCTCAAGTAGGTCCTTAAACAATGTAAATACATGTTAGCAAAATGTGAGAAAAGTGAGAATGAATACTGAGTTAAATTTTTAACCTTTGAACCGACTTTTATCTTGAAGGGTACAAAAAAATCTCAGTCCAGTTAAATTTTTCTTTTTTAATCTTTTCTCGGAGCAGTGAAAATAGACCTTTACTCTTAGAAAATACTCTGTAGAATCAGACAAATTGTCAAACAATAAGACTTGTCGCTCAGGTCAGTGTCAAAGCATTGTGTTTGATCTTCAAATACCAACCGCTGGAGTCTGAACAGAATGAATAAAGGTGACTTGGTTAAAAGCAGGGGGCAGATAACTTTGGAGAAAACACTAAAAGTAAGCCAAAAACTGAAGAAAAAACACCTGACAATACAAATGCCACAGCCAAAAGTCATAGAGAGCAGACTCTTTTTATACCATTTGAAAAGTGATTATTGTCGGAATGTAAAGAGACTTTTAACTAATACAACAAAAAATGTGAGTTGGAGCCACTGCATACTTTGTGACAATAGCTCCAAAAAGCCTTGACTAAAGCATCATAACTTTTATATTTTGGATTAAAAAATAAATATATAATGGTTAATTCATGTATGTGTGTGTGTTGTGAGATAAATGGAATAAGTAATATATGTGTATTGGTGTGAATTTTGCATCTTTTACATTTTTGGATCCCAAAATAAAAACAGTTCAGCTTGTGCAATGTCATGTCACTAAAAGCAGTCACCTGGCATCCCCATTGCTTTTATCTCACTGTTTTTTGAGATTTTCCATGTGCTACCTGACCTTAATTAGCTCTTAAGTCCTGTGCATCCATCATTCAAACATATTTATTGAATTTAGAAAATCTGCCTTTTTTTTCTTTTTTTGCCATATTTGCCTGAAAGGCTTAAACTGTCTGTTTATCTAAAAATCCATTCTGCAGAATGAATAATCGCTCTACATAATTGTGCTAAAGCTGTTGCTTGTTTCCTTTTTCTGACCTTGTTTATCTAATCCATATCGCTCATCTTTGTAGATATATATCAATGAGAATTCCTCATCGCCAGATATATGTAGTAAACTATGTATGTATATATGTATGAGCAGCCTCTGGAGGAAAGAGGGAAGTCTGCTGGGAGGTTATTAACAACAATTTAAACTGAATCTTTCTGTGTTTTTATGTCTTGTAAGATTTTGCGGTTTTGTTGTATTGCACATACGTATAATCACACACATACAAAATATAAGTGCACACACACACACAAGTAGACTAAGACTTGTCTTACTTGTTATTAAGAAGGCCTGTCCTGCCGCTTGTAGCCACCTGCAAATTACAATTTAGTACTCCAAGAGTTAAGACTGTGTTCTTTCAACCTATTGTGTGTGTGTGTGTGTGTGTGTGTGTGTGTGTGTGTGTGTTTGTGTGTTTGTATGTGTGTGTGTGTTTGTATGTGTGCGAATGTGTGTGTGTGGGTGGGTGTGTTGGGGGAGGGGTAGAGAGAGTCTGGTAGAAAACCTTTAATCCGGGTGCTGTCAGGCCCAAACCCGGCTTGACGTCCCATTGATGTGGAACAGAACAAAACACAGGGCCCCTTGCTAAGCTCCCACTCACTCTAACACACACACACACACACACACACACACACACACACACACACACACACACACACACACACAAACAGGGCCCCTCACTAAAGCCCCTTGCCTGGGCCCCTGCTCCCTAACTAGGGAGGGCATTCCTCAGCCCATGAATGCGCATGTGCATAGACAAACTACTGCTCACACACACACACACATACACACATACAAACATACACACACACACACACACACACACACACACACACACACACACTGGACCACGCCATCTTAACTCTTTAAGTACTGTGCTGTAATTTGCAGGTGGTTAGGGCGTGAAGGTCCATCCCCTTTTCTTATGGGTGTGTGTCCATTTAGTTCCATACAGGAGCCTGGGAGTGTATATGAGTGTGAGGTGGAGGGAGGTTATGGATGCAGAGGTTTCAGAGTGCTTCAGCCAATTCAGACACTCATACACATGACCTCCTATATTTGCTTGTGAGATGCTTGGATACAGTTAACAGAGGCCAGATGCTCCTCTATGTGTTGCTGTGTATCCTTGGTGACAACAAACAGTTAGCATTGTCCTCCTGTTTGGACAGCTCCCAGTCTGCAGCATCTCTGCTGACCATTAAGTTTAAGAAGAAGAGAAACAGAGAAGGAGACAGAAAGCAGGGACAAAGAAAGAAAGTGGCAGATGAATGTTCGAGCAGATTCAAAAAACAACTTGCATTAGAACAGACATGTTTTGGCTGCAGGTCGAGTGTGTCTGGGATATTTATGTGTATTTGACTTGTGCTTTCTTATCAGCCAGCAGGTGGGAGTGTTGGCAGCAGTCAGCAGGGCAGATCATCTGCTCAAACTTTGACTCCACTATGGCCTCGTGGTTGAAGGATTTTGCCCCATCAGTTCTGCCCCCCCCCCTAGAACTAAGGCGGTCTTAAGTGTTTCATTTGAAGTTTTGCTTAAAACAACTTCCAAGGCTGCCTACTGTCTGAAAAAAATTCACACCTGTGACCATGCACACCCACTCACACCTATGTGATCTTCATACCCTCACCAGGACTTGATTTCCACTTAAAACTTCAGACATCTTTATGTTTCCCTCCCTATTCTCTGGCACTGGAATCCTGCTGCTTCCGTTTTGGAAATCTCAGAGTTTGGAGTGAGCCATTTGTTTGGGCCTGGCCGCACTCCAGAGAGGCCTGAGTGAAGTCCCAACCAAAATGTTTTTATTGACGGGGGAAAGCAGTCAGGCCGACAGCACCGATTGGCTGTAATTGGTCGGCAAATCCATGGTGTGTTTGAAATACCCTATGTAAAGTGGCAGCCTTTAAAAAGCACACACACACACTCACACACACACACACACATACACACTCACTCACACACATGCACACACTCAGACATACGCCCACCCCTGTTTCTCCCCTCCTGATGCTTAAGAGAAGCCAGATGTGCCACGGGGAAGCAATCACCCCTCTATTTGTCTTGGTGCTGATCAGGTTAGAGAAGTGTTCGCAGGCCTGGCCAGGAGTCTACACAGTGCTGCGTGTTGTCCCTGAAGCCAACTGGCCCGGTCAGACCACTCTGGGACCGTCTATAAAGCCTTACAGTGAGAGTAGAGAAATCCTCTATCATCAGCAGAAGGCCATAAGGGGCAGGAATAATAATGCTTGTATGTTACTGTCTCATTGCAGATGTTAAAAATAAGACCAGGTTCAGATGTAAACCACTCTCTACTTTACCAGAAGTGAAGAGCCTGCTGAGCTAATGTCTAAATCTGAGGGTCCCCATAGAAGCTATTAGCTAACATCTATCATCTGATGTTATGGACACCACCGTTTAAGCCCCAGTCAATGGATGGGAGACATGGAGGCAGCTGTAGTAGGTTTGTATGTATGTATGTATGTGCACGCTTGCCTATTTTATTTTATTTTTCTGTATATGTGTGTGTGTGTGTGTGTGTGTGTGTGTGTGTGTGTGTGTGTGTGTGTGTGTGTGTGTGTGTGTGTGTGTGTGTGCATTCCAGCCGCTGAACACACAGATGGTTTGGTTTAAAGCAATGAAATGCGCACCAGACACAGAGCAGTGACAGTGAACGAAAGCCTCAATGATGCTCACACACACACACACACACACACACACACACACACACACACACACACACACACACACACACACACACACACACACACACACACAGCCCTTACTGTGCTGGTTAATGGAGTGACGGAATCTAGAAGGAATTTACTCAAGGACTCGGGGAGTGAACTGTTAGGTAGCCTCTAAACTGCCCTGCAGGAACTCCTAAGACTGCTCGCTTTTTTATTTAATTGATCACCATTAAATTGTCATACGATATTGATGAGAGCAAAAGAAATTCACAAGGATGGAGAAGGCATTGAAACAATAGGAAGAAATTGGACCATGGTTAGCAAAATGAAAAAGAAAGCTGATCAGTGATGAAAATATTGAAGCATTAAGACATTAGGGAGAAATTCACCTTGGCGGAGTCCTCGAAACCTGATCCCTCGCAGACTTCACTGCCCCCTGATTGGCTGGCCCTCTTCTGAACCCTGACCCTTGACTTTGTCTGGGGCTTGTGACCTTGCATGAAGAGCATTGTGTCTCCTCCCAGACTCTCTCTTTTCTCTCTCTTCTTGCTTTTTCTCCCCGCCCATCCGTCTTCAGTAAGCGAGGGTCGTCGGGGAGGATATGGAGAGAAGAAATGTCAGCGAGACATTAAACAGAGTGCGTCTGTGTGTGCTCTCATAGTCCAGCCTGTCTTATCCACCCTCCTCGATTCCTCCCCCTCTTCCTCCACCTATTCACATCTCCTCCACGCTTCTCTGAAGAGCAATAAATTCATCCTCGGTTCTCCAAATCTCCAAATCTCTTTGTCTTTTTTGCCCTGTCAATACCCTTATCACTTTTTTCCTGTTGATGCTTTCCGGGTCCCTTTGCACTTTTGTGGTTTATTACACTTCTGGTCTAGTCTAATTGCACCAGTATATCATGGTACTGTTTTTTTTCTTTGAAATAGTTTGACTTTAAGTTTAACATTAACCACACAACACACTCCTTTTTTATTTACGGGTATGTTGACTTGAGAGAGTCAAGTAATAAGCATGTAAGTTTTACCTGATGAACAATCACAAACTGGTTCATTGGGATACACCATGATACAATGCAGTACAATATGATGTGATACAATATGGTTCAATATAATGTGGTACAAACAATGCAAAAAAAAGTGATATTATGAAAAGGTTTGAAAAAAAAACAAAACAGGAGAGACAAATATAAATAAACATATTCAAAAAATACAATATAAAACTAAACAATAAGATATGGTACCATATGATGTGACGTAACACAATGATGTCAGCTGCATAGCATGCATCCTTTATGGTTAAAAAATGCAATACATACGCAGAAAAGGTCAGGACATTATAAAGCTGCAACAAAACCCCTTCAATCACAAATAAAAAAGCTGCTTTTAGTTACTAATAAAGTTTTTTTATCATTGCAAAAAGAAACAGAAGGTGTAGGCATATAAAAATCATGCTTGTTGAAGGGACCAACATTTGAATTCAAAGCATCTACAAAGGCATGCCACAAACTCATAAGAAGATCAAGGTTCTTTTCCAATGTTCAAATGTCTTAAGGCTTTTCACAATGTTGTGGTATGAAGAAAATCTTTCATTAAATGAGTTTGAAAAAAGAAAATTTTAGGAACTATCCTCTCATTCTTCCGTGCTGGTGTAAGATAAAATAATCATATTAAACACATTTCTCTTTCAGTTTTAAAACAGAAAATAACTTGACTGGGACCTCCAGCCATCTTGAGTTTTCTTTCCAATAAGTTAGGATAACTTTTTTCAAAAGCTCTCTTGACCTGACAGAAGTGCTGACCTCATCATTTACAAATATGAGTGACAGCAATGGCCACATTTATGCCTGTGCAAGAAAGATGATTGGTGTATTCCCCTACAACGGATCCTGAAGTTTTTTGTGTCCCTATAAATAAGCTGCAAATGAACTGTTGAAATTTTATCTACATGATGTGTGCCCCTACATGTAAAGGAAACCCCTTGCTCTTTTTCTCCTTTTCTTTCCTTTCCCACCTGTGGATACACATGTAACCACATACAGTGTTGGCAGAAGCACACAGGAGCCTCTGTGCTGCCGTCCCAGCACAGAACATGGCAGCAGAGTGCAGCAGAGTGCAGCAGAGCACAGCCCAGCCGTGTTTATTTTATTGGATGTTTATTTCGCTGTGTAAAACACGCCACTCAGGGACCTTGTGGAACGATGTACTCAACCTCACCCCCCTTCTCTTTCTGAGTGTAAACAGTGTGTATATTGGGAGTGTTTCCTTCACTTGTCTGTGTAGAAGTGTAATCCATCCAGTCAGACATTGTAAACAACATTTCTACATGTTTATAAATACTGCCCGACCACTCTAATGAATTTATGGTAATGCCTTGTTCGACTGCTTCTGCTGTGTGTACATGTGTGTGTATGTGAGTGAATGCTTATCTGTGTAAGTTTGCAAGTATTACAACTCTGCAGAGTGCAACACACATTTTACTGGTTTTTGATGTTTCTGGGGGGGAGTTTTATTTCCTGGTGTGTACTGACTGGTTAAAAGCTTCAAACCTGTGACAGCAGCCAGCAGTGACTGACTGATATATACCAATGTGCCACAGTACGAAGTCCATTAGCAACCAACTCAGTTTTAATCCATTAACTTTACTTCAGCTCACCAAAGCAAGCCTTCATAATGAAGCATGTGTGTTAATTTTTGTTGAAGTTTGTTCCATTGAGGTTGACTATGATGATTTTTTAAACACATGGTGCTGGCACTGCAACTGTGTACCCATTATGGAACTTGCCATTAACACGTTGGAATCTTTTTTACACCACTTTTTTATTTGTAATAAACTTGGCAGACATTAAGCTTAATTTCTAGCATTGGAAGCTTGCTGGATAAGTGGTGGTAAATTATCTTATTTTTTGTCCCTCAGTGATTCATTTTATGAAATAACTATTTGTGCCACAGAATGATCTTTTTTTTTTCCAGTGTCTGAATTCATGAAATGAAGATACACTCCAGCTGAATATGATGCTACTCCATCTCTGCTGTGAAAATTAATTAATTTACTAAAAAAAACTGAAGCAAAATAGCACTGTTATTGTTGGTTTCACTGGGCATTTCTTCATTTTTGGTTTGATATCAGCGACGAGCCCATGGTCCATGTTCTGCATATTTCAGTCCCTTAAAATAGGGAGAAACAGCGCCCCCTGGCAAACAAACAGGAGTACATGTCAACACCATGTCAAAATGTCAGTGAACTACCTCTGTGTAAATCTTCGATAGGAGAAAATTCCTCTTCACAAAAAGAATAACTGTTTTCTTTTTAGTGTATTTATAGTGAAACTATTAAGTGACTGAAAGTGAATCCGCCCTCACGGAAAAAGTGGCCTGTGTCAGGTCAAACAATCAGAAAGTGACATGAGACAAACGAAGTAAGAGTTAGCTTGGTTTTAAATTGAGCTAATGCTGTGAACTTCAGTGACTAAGCTAGCAAAAGGGACATTTACACAGAAGGAAAAAAAACAAACAAACAAAAACAACAACACATGTATGCAACTACTGCAGAAGGAAACTAAAAGGTTATACTTTAATTTTGGAAAATTCATCTTCACGAAAGGCAAAAGAATCACATCAAAAAAGGTGAGTAAATCGCTCATTAGCTATATTCTTTGTATTTAAGCACGTGGTGAGACATTATTATGGGAGCCCATTTCCGCCAGTTAAAAAAAATGAAGATGAAATCTTGGCTTTGTTGAAATGTTTTGAACTTGAGATAAAAGATGAAATTTTGAGATAAAAATTCAAAATTCTAAGATAAAAGCAGAAAAAAATAGGTAAAAAGTCAAAATTGTAGGATAACAAAGTAAAAGTTTTGAGAAAAAGTCCAAATTATGAGAAAAAGCAGAATTTTGACTTAATATGAGAAAATTAAAATCTCAACAAAGCCAGTTTTTCATTTAAAAGATAAGTTCTTTCACTCAGGCGCAATTGGCTTTTTTGCATTATTTATTTTTACATAACATAAATGTTTACTTCATCAGACAATGAGTGTTTTAAGTAATTTTAGAGGTTTGGATGGTTAATCTACTTTGTGTTAATCTACTTTCTTTGAGTGTATTTGGGTATTTTTGCAGTTTCTCCAAGAGGGGAGAGTAGGGGTCCTCTTTTTGGGATTTTAGAATATCGTCATCCTGACTTTAGAGCAAAAATTCCTGCTTCTAGTGATGCATCAATTCCATCTTTTATTGTGTTTTTGGAGTGTGCATTTCAAGCCCTGACCTGTAAATGACTCAGTTTTTTTTGTTTTGCTTTTCTTCAATAAGATTGATTATTTCAATCTTGATGAAATATGTCACAAGTCACAACCATCAATAGAGATGCTGAAAAAAAATCGTAGGTTGAGAGTACAGTGTATGAGGAATCTATCCTCATGAGGTCACTCGCTCTGGCGTACTCACCTGTAAACACAGGTCACAAAGCCGTGTTTTTTTTAAATAGCCCCATATTTTGAAGTGCAGACAAAAAATGATTTCTAAATGGCTTCATTCAGACTTTAGATTCTGTATAGTCTTGTTATGATTGAGTTTTTATTTAACATTCACAAACATAATTTCTACAGAGTATTGCTTAGAGTGCAAACAAGGAGCAAGTGATCTGATCTCAAAGTTCCCCAAAGTGCAGCCGTGAAAGACCCCATCATGTAATGTCTAAAATGTATAGCCAGATATCACAGCACACTTTTAAGGGTCTTGTATCTCATCAGGTCAAGGTTGTTCTTGCCGAAGCCTGGAGAAAGGCGGCTTACACAACATGGACAGTCATAGTCACAATAGCACAATAGCATTGTTTGGAGGTGCTTTTTTTTATTTGCTTTTTTTAAAATCCAACCTTTATATTGAGTGGTGCAAACAGCAAAATTTATCTCAGGGCAGTTTTGAAAATCATAATGTTATTAATAGTTCTCACATTCCTCTTTTATTTTCCTACTAGCTGATAAGGCACAACTTACAGTATGAGAGAGAAAGTTTCAGTAAGTCATAAAAGTAGAATCACACTGGGGCTGGGCAATTAACTGCAAATTAGTTGCAATATGGCCTGCAGCATATTCTAATTGCAGACAGTGCAATATTTCTTTAACCTGAATGGAGTCAGAATACCCTGCACAACTTTTTGCAGTATTTTAGATATACCTGTATATACAAAAAAAAATCCATAAAATATTTTTTGTACCAAAAATCCTTCTATTCTCCCTCATGTGTGTGTTTTTCTTGTACAAAACAAGAATGAAAAAAAAGAAAAAACATCTCCGACAACATAGAAACTAATATAAGATTTGCCATATGAATCAAAATAGCTCTTCATTTTCCAGAAGTTATTTATTCCTAGTTGTTTTTATCTCTTTTAGTGAGAAGTGGTTTACTGCTTGTGTTTGTTTAACAACAAATAAGATGGGAAACCTCTAAAATGATCACACAGTAAAATGCACCAAAGACCCAACTATGATGGCTCCTTAACAACCACTCCCTCTCTTAAACCCAAGTGAATCCTACTTTTATGTACTAGTCCTCAACTATGAGTTAGTAGAATTTTTGCGACTTTTTTTTTTTTCATGTCAGTTGCATTAGTAATATTACTTTTAGTTCGTGCAAGCACACATGCACTGCTCAGTGTGTGCGTGTGTCAGCTGCTCTCAGACTAAGCCATCATGGCTCTGCCATCATCAGGCCCGACAGGTGTTATTACATTGAAATGAGAGCAGTGATGTATGCATCTGTAATGTGGACCTGTCCTCTTCTGCTTGATGGAAACTGACGCGTCTCATTATTGTGACGCGTCTGAGAAAAGAACAAAGTAGCAACACTTTGCCTGAAGTGCTACTCAAAAGACATTACGAAGCGTCATGAGCACATTTTACAAAGACAATGACAGAAAATGACACATCACATTTTAAAAATCTTCTAAAATGCTAACAAAGCTAATGTCAGCTCTATTTAGGGCAGATAAATGATGTTTCTTTTGCAATTTGTACTCGGACTCAGGATGTGAGAGCTAAATGATGATGGCAAAATAATTATTTAGTTTTGATTTTGAAAACAGTGTCACCAGATGCTTATTTTAGCTGAAGCATTTCTAAACAAAAGAGACTGGTTAACACATACATTATTGATTTAATAATGGTACTTTACAACAGCCCTATTAAAATAAAAAGTAAATCATCCGCCACTTGATGGAAACATTTGCAGCATCTCTGCTCTTCCCTCAGAGAATTATCTTTGCTTCATCTAATGCTGTTTCCAGAGTCTGTTACCAAAACAGCAGCTCCCACCTTCAGACTTTGTCTTTAAATATTACCTTGAGACATCCCTTTGTCAATCAGTCAAAGCTTTCCTTGGTTACTGATTTGTATAAGCCACATCAATCTTTTGTGTTCTTATATGCTAATTAATAAATTGTTTTTTGTCCACAATTGCTGCTGTGTCACAGAGGCACAAGATTGAGTGATTTCACACCACGGACACAGCGTAGCAGCAAATATGACTGCTTTGCCACGCACAATGAGCTGTGATATAATGAAAGACAAAGACACAGTCACCTTTTGTTGTAAAAAGCACGGAAAAAGAGAGAGAATAAAAAAAGGGCAAAAAAGAAAAATCCGACTCTATACAGAGAATACTGATCTTTTTTTTTTTTTTTCCAGTGGTGATATATCGTTGTTCTTCTTTGCGGTAACCTATGGATAGAAGCATTTTTCAGAGGCACCTGTGTACTAACTCTGTACAAATTAACTTTATATTTAGCAGAATCCCAGATTTACCTTCAAACTTGCTCATAGATGTCTTCAGGCAGAGGTGCCAACTAAAATTAATTCTGGCGAAACTTCTCCTCTATGGTGTCGTATCACAGACTGTTTAATATCTGTGACATCATCCATCTGTTTCTGGTAGAGTATTTCAAATCTTATCTTCCACATTGGTCATATTACAAATCAAACCATGCCCTTACATGGACAAAATGTTCACATTTAAAAACTTCCCAACCAATAAGATTAAAAATAATAATACTCACCCCCATTTAGTTTGTGCAGAGAAATTAGCTATCCAATTCAAAACCATTTTGAGCAGGCTATGAAATTTTGTTTTTTTTTCGAAGTCAAATGTATTTTTCATAGTTGGTGTATATGTGGTCTACAGTGTTTCCACAGCTAGCCTTGAAAAACTACAGGTTGTAACACTTTTGCACAGGCTTCATATTTTTGGACCAGAGGTTGCGTCTCACATCAAACTTTCAATCAGAGACTGAATCAGCATGCATGCTCTGACACTGTTACCACATGTGAACATGTGACCACAACTATGTTCATCTCTCTCTAAACATTTGCTCATAAAATCATTCTAAGTCACAGTTTGTCTGTCACATGAAATCAACAGTTTCTGTAAATCACGTCCTGCCCCTGGGGTCAATCAAATGCCTGAGGTCCATTTTGATACAACCCCCAGCATTTGTTTTTCACTGTATTGACTATAATGCTGAAATACACCATGTTCTAAATTATATGTACATTCACATTTTCTGTCAATTCCACCAAACTATAGCAAAGTGTATCAGGCAACTTCTCACAAAACCATATTTGGACTAAGCATTGGCTCCAAGTGGAAATCTAAAGCTCTTTACATTCTATAGAAACTCAAGAACTTCATGGTCTTAAATAAATGTATTTATCATAATGTGAAAATCTGCTTTATCAAAAACACAATGGAGGACACAAAACTAGATTTAAGTGATGAAATTATGCAAAAAAGTAAAATGGTGCTCAAAAGTGCAGGAGGAGAAACATTTTGGGTTAGTGCTGTTTGTGGGTGAAAATATTCTTAAAAACATAATGAAAAACAATCATGATGAAATCCAGTTCCAGATTGCACCTGTTTACTAAGCCTAAATTATAATCACTTGCAAAATTTCCACCTTTGTTTGCAATTCAATGTAACATTGAAGGAAAGGTGATCTAATGTTGCAGGTTATTTACAGAGTAACAGTCTGTCAACCCAACTTGGCTCCCCTTCGCTGCAGATTTGGTTCCTTTTTTATATTTTAATTAAATCTTATTGAAATAAATCAGCAAAATTTTGACTGCCAGGTTTTTCTTCATGAACAAAATTTGAACAGTGGAACATTCACAAAAGTTGGTGCTGGTGTGAGTGCTCTCTGGTTTTCATGTCTGACCTTTCCTATCCGGCTCTCTTTAAATGCTCTCCATAGAGATGTGTTTTTTCTCTTTGTGCCTGCCTGTCTCCTCTACTCCCATGATACAAACACATCAAGCCACTTTCATTTTGGAACAAGGCCACCTGAGTAACCCTGCAAAGGGGTGGATGCCAGCTTGCTTCATCCTTTTCTTTTGGGAATTAAGAGCTGAACCTGCAAGTTAGCACAGTCAGCCCTTTATCAAAACTTCCTCAGGGATTTCAGAAAATGAAAAAGCTGATTTAAATCAATTGGTTGAACATTTCGGTGTGTCACTCACACTGCTTAGCTTATCATGTCATTGTTTCACTCAGAAGAAATTATAAAATTATAACTGTGCAGGTGTTACAAACACTCCAGTGAGAAACATACTCAAACACTATTACATGTGACCTGAGCGTTGTTGCTGTGGAGTCATTTATGTTCACCCTGCTGTCATTTACAACATTGTAATCTTATTCACAGCAGGCTCAGCACTCAGCTTCAGTAATCATATGTTTTATAATGATCACTTGTCAAACCACTATTTTCATGTACTTGCTTTACCATCATACAACCAAGCCCGTAGACTGTTAAAATTCACTTCTTTCTGTTGTAGCTACTTAAATATGTTCTAGATATAACCATGGCTGTCTGATCGAATATTGATATAGGTTATCAGCAAAAAATGGAATATCGGAACATTTCAGCCTGCATCTAAAATCTCTGATTTTAGCACTCCGATACATCCAGACTCCACTTCAGCACTTCGAACCAGCAGCGCCCTGATCCAGCATGCAGAGCTCACATGATCACAGCAACAGCGTGTGCTAAGGTGCTAACACAGTAGCAAGAAGTAGGACTGATGTTGGCCATGTGGCAGGATTTTTCATTAAAAATCCGAAAAAGACTTTGCAGCTAAGTGCAAAACTTGTCATGCAGGAGTTTCCAGTTTGTACACAAATGGTTTAAGTTTATACGTTTAGACTTCAAACTCCCCCCCAGGCTTAAGCAGGCTTTTAAAAATGATAATAATAGTAATAAAATTAGCTGGCTCAAATACATTGTTGTTAAATCTTAAAAACTTTCTCATGTACATTTTCTGGGGAAATATAACTCCTGATGTAGTATGTAGACATTGTCATCATGCAGCATTTTCATTGGTGTTAAAAAGTGAAGTGAAAATTGCAAAAATTGGCAACATTGCAGGATTGTAATGATAATTAAGTCAAACAATCAAAGAAGAAGAAAAGTACATCATCCCAGCCCTAGTTTTTTTATATGATCTGATATTCTTTCAATGCTCGAGGTGTCTGTTTTTTTAGGATCAAAGCCAAGTTCAATCCATCCATCCATTTTCTTAACTGTCTATCCTGTTCAGGGTCACGGGTGGCTGGAGCCTATCCCAGCTGTCATTGGGTGAGAGGCGGGGTACACCCTGGACTGGTCACCCGTCAATCGCAGGGCCATCAAAGCCAACTTGTTTTATAAGATTCAAAAAGTCCTTCCCCCTTAAGTTCTCTCTGGTCATAAACTGAATGAGTAGTTTAGATTGAGTCAATAACATGTAGTCCTGGTGAACTGCAGCAACATTTTAAAATTCTTCAGGGGTTGATAAGGTTAAGTAAACATTTCAAGCAACACTCTGAGTAAATTTTTCTTGTTGTGTTCAGGCCTTCAGTCTGGTAGTACTTTGTGAACGTGCTGCTATTTCCCTCAGACATAGCTCGGGTGAATTGTATGAAAGGACAGCTCAAGTGTATTAGCGAATCAAGTACACACATTTTATTACCCTTCATCCCTTTATCTGTGGATGTGAAAGGGTCTATTCACTCGGCTGGGCTTATGCAGTGCACGAACAAGCATCCAGTCCCGCGTGTGCTGCCTGAGTTTGTCCGTGTTCGCTCCAACAATTGAGAGGGACAAAGGTGAACCAACTGATTTGTTGCAGTCGCTAAAATAATAGGGCAATTTCTTTCCTTAATGCTCGTGGTCTGCTGTTGACTCACACATGGACACACACACACACACAATCACAGGCACACGCGCTGACGGCCAGGTCTGCTGAGAACAGGCTGTTCGCTCAAATCGTCCTCAAACAATGAAGTGCTGAACAGATCACATCAATCTCTCTCAAGAGAAATATTAGTTTCCCCCACCTCCCTTCCACCCCCACCCCCACCCACACACACTGGAGGAGGCTGGAAGTGGGCTTGTGTTTTTGTGACCGTGCTCGTATGTGTATATGAAATCTGTGAATGTTTATGACAGTGTGTTGGAAATGAGATACATTCTCAGCTAGTCTTGAATCTACCTTCAAGTCCCCTGAGAAATTTACACCACTGGTGAAAAATAGTCTGCGAGGTTTGACTGCTATGACCAAATAGAGAAGACACAAAAAAACATCTGAACCGCAGCCAAGTGGACATCAATCTCACCTTTCCTTTTTTGATCAAGAAATATCTACAGAAGTCTTGTTGTCATTGCAGTTTAAAAGTAGACAGTGTGTAATGATACGGTAAATATGTGTGCAGTGAGGCCAAAAAGGGTGTTTCATAGGTGCCTTTTGTTGATAAAGACTCTCATGCTGCTTTTGATATCAAAAAGTTTTATGAGTAAATAAACATTGAATAAGGAATGTTCCAATACCATTTTTTCCCTCCCAGTGCTGAGTCCAATACTTGTGCTGTGGATTTCGGCCGATACTGAGTAACATCATTATCATTGTGGCAAGGCCTGGTGCAGGTTAAACCAGTTGTAAAAGATTATATTACAGGAAATTAAGGCCATTTATTTTAACTTTTTTTTTCAAATAAAACTGTGTCCGGCATGAATTATTGCCACACCGCCAACATGATTGCGCTAGTTAGCTTAGCCCTAAGTCTCGCATCAACGGGTGTATCTGTTGAGTCTGTGTCACGTGATCAAGCAGGCTGCAGGTTGCAGCACGGCGCTACTGTTTTAAGAGTAGTGAGGAAGACTGTGCCAGAGTTTAACGGAGCTCAACATTAGATTTCTAATTTAATGAATTATGTGGTATTGGAATGGTGTCTGGACTCCAGTAGTCGCTGATACCGATGTATTTCAAACAGCAAGGAGAAATGAAAATGCTCACCAAATGAAAGCTCTGGTCTCAGAATGATAACAAGTGTTCCTCTCAGCACTTTGCTCTCCACTGTGCTCATTGTGATAAATATCAAGAAGCGAATTTGTTCCTTGGAAACAAATTTTATTGACTTTCATTGACATGATTATTGAACATTTACTCTAAATAGCACAGTCTTTACCTGCTGTTGCCAGACCCTCAACTCAGTAACAGATATATATGACATATTAATGCCTGAAAAACAAGGCAAAAGCAGACGGTGCCCTCTGCTATTAAAAAAACTAAAATGCTAAAAAAAAGGATACTGCAAAAATATTTTTACATTTTTACATTTGATGATTCAGTTATGTCTTTTGATTTCAAACTCTCCCGTAAAGTACCATTACTTTCCAAATTCTACCACTGGTGAAGCCCAGTAGTTTATATTTTTGCCTGGTTTAATTGCAGCCACTTTCATAAATTGAACTCAGCATTTAAGTACAACATGCACTTTCTCTGTTAAATCCTGCTTTTGTACGCAGGGTAGTACATGAGAAGTTTTCAATATCAGAATTGGAAATTAGTTTTGGAATTCTGAAAGCAAGGTGAAAGGAAACTGGCTGATAAGGCAGGTGGGTTTATAAAAAGGTTTTAAAAAAGTTTCCCTATTTCATGCAGTTTCTTGCCCCATCTCTGTCTCCCAGCCCCCTCGCTAATCTCTGCATATTAGCTCTCAGGAAGGGAAAGCTCAGTCAGTGTGCTCTGGCTGTTTTAATATCTGTCAGCTTCATCCTGTGCTCCATCCCTCTGCTTCCTCCTCTCTTATTTTGGTTCTCTGTTTCCTCCCGTCTTCATATTTCACTCCTTTGTTTGACTCCTCTGTCCCCTTCTGCGTTCACTTCATCAGTCCTTGTCAGCGAGCAACAGCGGACAAGTCTATGTGCGAAAGTTCGTGCGTACTCATTTAGTGACGGATGATAAGGTCTACTCCTTTTAGTGTGTTGTCTTGGCATTCCTCTTTTCACCCAGTACTTTTTGTCACAGAGACTCAGGATTTCTGACAGCCTGTATAAACACACTGATTACAGCTCAAGCTATTGGACCAGCGTGTGTGTGCGTGTGTGCGTGTGACAGTTTGTGCGCATGTGTTTATAGGTATGTGTGTGTGAGGCTGATGCCTGGCGTGCACCTGTGTTTCAGGGTTACCCCAAAAGCAACATATTTCTGCAGGCCATCAATTCAATTACATATGTTTTAAAACATCTGTTGTACAGAGATGCATTTTTTTCCGAGTTAAATTTCAAGAATGTCTAATTAACTTAGAGACCACATAAAACGCACGCAGCAGTGTTTAACATTTTGATATCCCCTACTGTTAAAACTGAATTGAAAATGTGCCCTTGGAACATGGAGGGGTTGGCAGCGTACTGAAACATTCTTTCATCTATTGAATCAAATATTTCTCCAAATAAAGTCAATTCTATGTAATTCAGAAGATGTCAGCTTAACTACGGATACTTTTTGGCCTCTTAATTCAAATGAAAATACATTTTGCAAAGGGCCATTCTGTGAGCAGTGTGATCATGGTGTTTAGTTTTATTCTTCTACAATGCTAACCCATTATTCAAAGTGGCAATGGAATGTTGGTACAATAATATTTTGATATAAAACAAACATATATGAGAGTCCATTTGTTATAAATTTGTTTTTATTGATTTGCCATCAAATAGTCTGTTGTCATCTAAATAAAAGGGCATTATTATTTCAGAATAATTCATCAAAAGACAAATAAAAACTCTTCTGAACAGTATGAGAAAAAAATAGATTCATTTCTACAACAAAGTGCAACCAAGACATAGTGACTAGTTGTCCGGAAAACCAAAGAATATAACACTTTTTTGATAATTCCCTCTTGTTTAAGGTGATTCAGTCTGCGGAAAGATCATCACATCCTGATTAATTGATTTCCGTGGCAACAACTAGTACAAGCTACACTCGTCTTTTTGACAGTTTTTTATCAGCAGGCTGAGTGTGTAGGTGCATAGTCTAAACTTA
Source organism: Thalassoma bifasciatum (assembly GCA_008086565.1). NCBI lineage: Eukaryota > Metazoa > Chordata > Actinopteri > Labriformes > Labridae > Thalassoma > Thalassoma bifasciatum. The sequence goes on along the minus strand of RPOG01000045.1, from coordinate 418,464 downwards.
ACTTTTTCCTTGAGCAACTTTGAAATTAGTGCTCCTGGACAGAAGATGGAACTTTTGAATTGACTACATCTGGTTGAGGATCAGGCATAAAAAAGGCAAACAAATGCTAAAGAATAGTCTCTCTCAGGAGGAAACACCCCTATAGTTGATTCTGTAATGATACAATTTTGGGAGCAAATACCTCTAAGATATTGTAAACCTACTGAGTTGTTGAAGTCAGTACAGAGAGCAAAAATAAAGACACATTTTCTCTTGGATAGTTACCAATGCAATTTATGAATGTGTTATTTGTGAGGCACATGTACATGTTGCATGGTTTTCTCAAAGCAGGCATGTTACCTGTAGGATCTGCTAATCGGAAAACTGTCCTCTTCATTCAGGAATATTTATATTTTTAACATTTTTCGGCTTTCAATATTTGTTTACTTAAAGTTTCTAGTCAAATACTATAGGTCATGCTAAGTACGAGGGTATTCAAACAATTATTCAAATACTTTTGTTTATGTGCTTTATAGTCTCAGAGCAGGGTGTGTTAGTGAAAGATCTCGCTGCCATGGATAATTTGAAACTCTTTTTCCTCACTGACAGACAGACAAAGAGGACGCTGACCACTCCCATTAGAGCATCCCTCTCAAAAGCTCATAGGCCATTGATGGTGAGTCTGCAAGGATTCAGCCAGAGGCTCTGAGTAACCAGTGAAACAAATATTTTGTTGCTAAGGTGGTTGGCAAGAGATAAATGCTGTCACATCTTGCTGTTGATTATATACACTAAGAATGTATGATTTTAGAGAATTAAACACATTGTTCTTCTGCACCAAAACCCAAACAGGAAGACGAGAAAGTTTGACCTGCAGAGAACCTCAGAGGAAACATCTTCTTGTCTTGTAAAACAGACAGAGGAGAAGAAAAAGGAGAGGACGAAAGATGGAGCGCTCCCCAAAATGGGTATGTTGTCTCATAGAGACACTCACACCTTTAATAAATGGTTGAAAAGTACAGCACAACTTGAACAAATTCACAGATATTAAAGTAGAAAGCATTATGGCAGCCCCATTCAGCCAATTGTGTGGGTTGCAGAGCCGAAAAGCTACAACTTCAAGTGATTAATACCGAAAAAAATCTAGTCTAGTATGTTGTTATTTTTTTAGTGATCTGTCTTTGGTCAAAGTAAGTAATAAGCACTTTTCTTTGATAATAAGATCCCTCTCTTTGAACATCTGGAGCTAATTTTAGCATGCTCTCATGATGCAATACACTTATTTATTTATTTTCAACTTTTACAATAAAAAGTAATTTCTTAACATTGTTTGCAGGTATAATATGACAAACAAATGTCATTAAAAGGGCTGAACCAAGTTTTGTACACTTGACTGAGAAACTGTAAGATGTAAATTTGAGCTATTAATTCAGCTATTGGGTCTGTTTATGAATTCACTGACACATAAATACCTTGAGCTGTCTTCTCTTAATACAATTTCAATAAAAATCCAAGACTAAGATAGCACAAACTGATACTGATAGAGCAACCAACTGCACAAAACTTGCAAAACAATGGTACAAGAGTCTGTTTTGACACAGGACATCACACTTTGACTGAAGGACTTCTCACACTGATTGCAGGCAGCAGACCATGTGTCAGGAGCTGCAGGTCATGAGACAGAAGAGCGGGGAGTGACAAAGAACAAATATATCATTTATGATGAATGGATTCTTACACAGGTTAATGAAAGAAAATGAACAAATGGTCAGCAAGTAAACTGGGGCATTTGAAAATATACTTTGAGTGACCTGCTGATTTGTTATCTGTGACAAAGACAAAGGGAATGGAGACAAAAATGAAATTGTGATGATAAGGATTAAAGGAATTCAATAACAATCCAGTCCAATGTTGGGGTCTGCAGTAAACCCTGTTAATATTGTGCAACCTCTCTCAGGTTTTTTGCCTATTACTGTTGCCATCTGATAATGAGGCTCTGTTTTTTGCCAAACAGTTATATAAACTAACAGCAAATTTTCCTTTACCTTTATCAGATTATTACTTGTCTAAATGACCAACAAAAACCCTTTATATGATTCATCAGATGCTGAGGATCTTGGAAAATAGGCTTGTTTCAAACTTAATAAAGCAGTTTTGTGATAATCCGTTGTGCTTTGCAGGATTTCCATGAGCCTGAGTGGTGGGGGAATCCTCTTTTGAGACAAGAAAGCAGGTAATCCTTCAAGTTTATTAAACACATATGAAACACCATACTTGGAAAAAGCTGAATCTAACTGGAAAGCGATGATACCTTACTGTAAAGTGATCGCTGTGTCTCCTTCCACATGGATATTTTGAGAGGGATTGTGGGATTTTTTTTTTCTCTAAAAGCTTTTTTTTGTGTAATGGCCTTAATGATAAAACTAAATACAGAAAACATTAAATATTTTCAGTGAAGGAATGTATCTACATTCTACGCATTTTAAAAGAGTTTGTAAATACCTCTTTCAAAATGTAATTATCATTCATTCGTTCCTGCCAGAACATTTCGAGGTAGCACATTTTCTATAAATCAGGGACAGCTGCAATCTGAAAGTGTTTGCATTTAATTCATGCTTGATGATATCCGTCAACACCATCTAACCTTCTCCAAACTAAAGGCTATGACTATGAGGACTTTATAGCGATCTTGAAATAGTGTCATGTTTGTAGAATTGCCTATTCATTGTCCTGAATTGAAAACAAGGTTATCATTGCCAGAATTGGTTGTGACTTCGCAAAAGAGACAATTGTCACAGCACCTCAGAGGTGTCTGATTTTATTTTTGTCTGCCTTTTTATATATGCTTAGACCAATGATGCTGTAAGTAGATACTTGCACTTTAACTATAAACACTAACAGTTTATGATGAGTGAGAACCTCTGTACAAGACTGAGATGATTGTCCTTGTTTACTGTCAGCACAGACACTGAGTTAACTTGACTCAGGACCTTAAACAGCTTGTCGTTCTCTTTTACCCAGTATCCTTAAGTGTGGAGCTGTGATGGATTTTTTTATTGAAATGATTAATTTTCAAACTGGTACTTACCACTTTAAACTCTAAAAAGCTGATTATGCAACCATTAGTCAGCTTAATGTTTTGGTGCATCTACTGAACCCTGTTTATCACCTCCAACCTTTATTCAGCACTCCACAAGTTGCTTGTGATGTTTCAGCTTCAGCCAACAATAGAAACTTTTGCTTGAATTGGCGATACTCAAAGCCCATTGTCCACTCTGCATATCTCTAGCGACTTGTGCGCTCTCTTTAAAAATTCAGAGTGTGTTTCTGTCTCTGATGGTGATTCCTAAAAGGCCAGAGTGGAACTAATTCTTTCAGGCTTGTTAGTGGAGGCTGTCGTTCTGTTTGTCTGCTCCTGAAATGCAACTCCACCTTCACGAAGCCTGCCTGTTCTCATTTCTCTATTTGCTTTTATGTCTCAAGTACATTATTTTGTTATTATTATTAACCAAAAAAGCCTGGCTCGCTTCCTCTCCCTCGCTTCCAGGAGTGCAGAAATTGAATATTGCATTTAAAAGTCAATTTCCTCGATGGGATTACGCAAATCAGCCTCTCCCTGTTCCACTCTTTTGCCTCCATTCATCTCTCATTCATCCTCCTCCACCTTGATGCATCTCTTCATTTGCTGCGGTTTACTCTTTTCATTTGAAGACATCTTTTTTCACGCTCAACAGCCTAACACATGTTTTTCCACTTTGCATTGTTACATTGCCCCTGGCCAACCTGTGTGTGTCTGTGAGTCTGTGTGTGTCTTGTGCATATACAAATATTCCATCTAGACCTTTTTAAGTGCAAAGAAATGATGAAAAAAATCCCCTAAAAGCTATTACTCCTCTTAAATTTAATGTTTTTGGTCAATGCAATTTATCTATTAGAAGTGAGGGTTATTTATTTCTATATTGAAAGCAGGGGAATTGTTGAAATTGTGCCTGGGAAGTGAATTTAGAGAAAAAGACTGGGATGAACAAAGGCACATTTTAATACATTACAACCTCACCCTTACCCTGAGTCAACTTGTCTGTCAGTCTTTCCGCATAAGTAAAACATACTCTACAAAATATTGTGAAAGAATCACTCTCTGGTATGGCTAAATTTCTTGATCAAAGAGAAGAAATGTTCGGTGCAGGAGCATAAAAAAATGTTGAAATACTATGTTAGCATCAATTCATTTGTACTAGGATTATCTCTAAAACACAAATGAACTATAACAGTCTGACTGGCTGCCTACTGTTATCTTACCCTTAGGCAAATTTAAAAAAAGACAAAACAAACAAACAAAAAAAAAAAAAACCCTGACCTGACAAGACAGACTCATTTAGGCCTTTGAAGGTAATGTCTGTCAAAAAGACATTACCAGGATATATGTTCCAGAATAGATTGAGAACCAGGGGATTGCTCAGTGGTACAATTATAATAAAAAATGCTATTACCACTTCGAATACATCCACATTGGAGTCACTTTTGGTGTTTGACAGGGGTCTACAGCTACACCCCAACAAGTCAGAGACACAGCAAACTGTGTTGCACTTTGTGGTCCAACTCCTGTTTGTACCAGCTTTGACTTTTTGACATGGTGCTGTCACACAACTGACCAGAAACTTCCCACTTGAAGAGATGGTTTTAACCATTCAATTTGCCATCAGAATTTGACCCTTGTTAAAACACTTGCATCCTTACACTTGCCCTTTTTTTACTGTTCCCAATACTTGAAAGTTAAGGACAGAGCAGTTACAGACTGCAAGAAGACTTCACTTGTCAGTAGTTTTAGTGTTTTGGCTGATTAGTGATTATCCAACTATAATAGAGGAAGTAATTTACCTCAGAGAGACTTGTTTTTAATTCATCTGATTGTGTGCCTGAGAAGGTGTGCATGATTCTCAGAGAAAGAACAGGGTTCTCCAGACTTCTGATGGAGACATTCATTATTGTAGTCTTCCATGCTTTTGGCAAGTGCTTTGGTCAGTAACAAGAAGGTGGGGGTCTTGTTGTTCTAGTAATGTAAAGCTGTAGCTAACGCCCTGCACACCAGGCACATTTAATCAACACTCACGCATGCACACACACATGTCCTGCAGAGAAAAGAAGAAATCTCGAAACTGTTTTGAAACAGGATTTTAGTGCATTAAGTGCTGGATGTGCATTGGTTTAAGTATTTAGTGCATTGGTACTTGAGAGTATCAAAGCAATAAAAAAATACAGATGTTTGATACCACTCTTTTCAGACAGATACCAGTATGATTACTCCTTCTTGAGTGTTCACTGATATCAAGTACCAATACCACTAGCACTTTTGATACATTAAGTTTTTACATTGACAGATCATTTCAAACAAAGGCAGCACAGTCACTCTGAGTCAATTATAAAACACATACAACACTCTCTGTGTTTAAGATATGTAATAAATTTACAAAGTGGAAAATAAAACACAAACAACTTTCTTCAAGTTTAACTCAGTTTAACTGTCTCTGTGAATTTTGCTCAAAGGTGCAAATTAGAACAAAGCTTTAACCTTGAGGCTGCTTAATTGCCTAATTGTCATCTAAAGGTGAAAAGCAAAGTGACAGGTTCTTATTGAGCAACAGAAGCTTCCCTGTATCTTCAGCAAAGAGCCTTTTTCTTGTGTCATCAAGAATGTAAGCTACTGCTACAGCTAAAGAGCTGTTCACTTGCTGCACTGCTGCATTGTGCTTTGGGGTATTTTCTAACTACCTTGGCTGGAGAAGAAGATTTTTCTTTCTCTTCAGTCCAGTACATGAGTGGATTGGCATCACGTCCAAGCAAGTTTTCTGCAAGGATTAGTTCTTTGAACAGTTCCAAAAGCTTGATTGTCTTCTTGAAAAAAGTCTACTGGTTCACACTAAGGCTTTTAGGAAGCTTGTTTTCTGCCCCACCAACTCCAGCGGCCCACTTTTGTTCATTGATAAAGCACATCGTATACAACAGATTGGTATGTTCTGTGCCAGTCTTTATACTAGCTTGTTCCTGTCCATTTGGATGCCTTAAAGCTTAAAGTAAGCCAGTGGGGTAAGTTGGAAATGGCTATTTTTTGTCCTGTGGCCACAGCATCTAATACAGCGTCCCGAGCAAGCAGGCCTTCATTCACAGCCATATGGAGTGTGTACGCAACACACAGGCTGGGAACATCCGTGCCTTTCATCATGTTCTTTGCATTGTCTCACAACACAATGTAAATAGCTTCTTTGGGAATATTCCATGTGTCAAGCATCTCTTCAAACTTAACTACAATTGCGTATCCAGTGTATCCAGTGCAACTCTTTTGCATGCAGCATTACACCATGAAGTTGGAAATCATTATCCATCCACCGTGCAGTCTGGCTGATGAAAGACACTGGACTTACGCTGCTGTTTCAATTATCTTTGGTGAAGCTAATGACCTGAGAGCTACACAAACTGCTGATATGTTTTTTAACAGAGTCATATACCTGTGGCATCACAGTCCTCACAATTGTGGCCCCAAAGGGAACTTTATACTTCGGCTCCACAACATTCATGAACTGCCGGAATCCCACATTCTCCACAAATGGGAGGGGTAAGTTGGCGAGTGCAAGCATTTCTGCGAGTGCTTGTGTTACATGCACAGCCCTCAGAATGGTGCTCTTCAACATCTCTTTCTTCTGTAGGGTTTGCCATAAAGTTGGCTGCAGGAGTTTCTTCTTTTCCAGGACAAACGTATCAACCTCTTTTTGCTTGTGCTCATGCTTTACCCTGAGGTGTTTTAGCAAATTACTAGTATTAAAAGAACTGCCTTTTGTAACTCCTTTTGCAATCTTGCAATCTATTCTGTAGGGTTTACATTCTGCAAAGCTTGGATTTTATTTGCTTATCAAAAAATTTCGAAATCAGCAAAGTTTTGGGAAGAGAAGCAGCCATGTTTGCAGGTTCATTTATTGTCTGAACAGGACCTGACGCACATTGTGATTTGTGGTGGTGTCAACCACGGCAGTGTAGCGCTAACTACTGGCAAGGAGGACCTACTCGATGGAACATTTTTTGCCTTGAGTATCAGTGGCAGGCATTTGCTGCTTTGACAAGTATCCAACACTGTAGAGTAAAGCTGGTATCAGCTCTACACTGAGACCTTACGTCTGTACTCATCCATTCCTGATAAAAAAGTAAAAGATAGTTGATTATCAGTTAAAACTTCTAAGAGTCAATGGCCATTGACTGTGGTGTATTCAGAAATCCTGAGCAAAAAAGCGTGAGGTCAGTGAGGTTGTGAGCCGGTCCCATGTTCTTTGAATTGTAAATAGAAGGCTTTGAAAATATCAACCTTCAAGCTTACGCTCTCTGACCTTTGAACTTTTATCTGTAAACCCTTGTCTGAACTTGACGTACAAATTGAAAAAAGGTATACTTTTTAAAGCAAGTACTTTAGCTTGAATCCATAAAATCACCCACCTGTATCAGGGTTTCTCAGATTCACTACATCAGAGCTGTTAGACTACATTAGACTACATGTTCTGGGCCAGACTTGGAGAACAAGACACACAAGAGGTTCTCAGCATCATTTGTGTCCTTTTTTTCTTTCTTTGATTAGAGAAAACTTAAAGTAATTGCAGTTTATCACAGTACAATCCCAAAAATATTTATTGTTTCACTTTGATGCACTTTTTGTCACAGCTCTGGTAGCGGCACATTGAAGTGCTTGAACATTATTAAACCAGTAATCAGTGCTATCATTGCATCAATTCATACATGCATTCTCTCATTGCACAGAGTTTGTGAATGGCTGATTCTTCTTTGTCAAGAACATGTAGCCCACAAAGAAAAGCCATTATGGTCATCAGGGCTGTGCTGGACTGCACCTGGGTTTTAGATTGTACATCTTTTTTCACAAGCTGCAGAAAAACCCTGCATGTTATCTCCCCTTAACTTTTTTCTTCAGTGAAAATTGTTTAGAAAGTGAGGTGGTTTTTAAAGAGATGCCTTGTTAGTTGTTATCTCTAACTAATGGACTTTGGTAGTTGTAAAGGTGACATTTTGATTTTGCTGTTTGAGTCGCAGGAGTAAGACAGGGACCCTTGAATATTGATAACCCTCGAAAAAGATGAGAATGACTCCCTTGCAAACTACCATCATGCATACTGCTTGTGCTGTTTTATTATTATTTTTAATTTGAGCTCATGCATGCTGGTCTGGTTGGAGGCACTCATAGATTATCTGCTAGCAATATTTGACTGGCTTCTGCAAATTGAATATCATGGAATATAGAGGATGTTGGTGTATGCGTGAAGACCTGGACCATGTATGAATGAAACATTTTGATATACTTAGAAATACATGAAATATCTGCTCCTGGAATAATTTAACTCTGACCCTCCTAGCCCTCTGCCAACCATTCCTGCCTTTCTCATTTTCTGCACCTCTCCAGACAGCATCTCTCACCCGCTCCACTTTCCTCACTGCTTGTTTACAGTAAGCAGGTCCGAGCAGGATGGTTTTACCTTTTATGGCCATTCTTTATCCACGGTAAAAGTGCACTAATACAACGGTATGTTACCCAACTCCCCCCTCCCGGTTCTGACCTCCTGGATAAGTTGCCATGAATGGGTGGATTCTGTGTGTGTGCATGGTACGGACTGGCTTCACATGTCTTTGAGGTGTTGGGTTTCTGATGTGCGGTAAAAGCACCTTTTTTAAAAGGTCTCACTTGTCACCACTGACAGATATTGGCTGAAGGTATGTGTTTGTTTTGAATGTCTGAAAAGTATAAAATCTCTTCTTGCAAGTGTTTAGGTAAGACTGGGAGTTCCTATGTCTCACAAATGCAGGCAGCACACACACACACACACACACACACACACACACACACACACACTTACCAGAAATAGAAAGGTGTTACTGAGTCCTGCTTCAAAAGCATCACAAAATTTTCAGGGGTGAGAAAGGGGGGATAGAAAAAGACAGTGGGTACAGACAGATGTAGTATTGTTTAGTCTAAGTGGGCATGGATGGGAAATGTAGTTTTCCAAGGATGGAACACCTGTCAAACTAGGAAATTCTAAAAATGTCTATTTAATTTTTTCCCCAACGTGTTCTCTGTAATGTGAATAAATGTGAATTCAATGGGAATGATTTGATGGAAAGATGGTTGACCAACAACAGTTAACAGCTCTGTTGATGAACAGGCTCCTGCTGGGAGTAATGGTGAGATAATGCGTTTGAGTCAACTGTCATTAAACCTAACATTATAATGTATGCCCTGATCTCTTCTCCTTATACTGTGGCTTCAATATGTTATCAATACAGAACCTTTGCTCCTTATTCATATATCGTCAATGGGTGTGTGTGTTTGTGTGATGGAGAGAGAAACACATCTGTCGGTTGTTTTTATTGGTATTTTGTGTGCCCCTTTGTGTTTGGGGCCTATGTGCACAGCAGGGACTTAAGCTAGCCACAGGGTGTACACTGGGACCTGACCTCGGCTGGTTATGAAATGTCAACATGTATGTGTGTGTGCGCATGTTTGTGTAATTGTGTGTGTGAGTGTGGGACTCAGGAATGCCAGTGTCAGGGGCCTGAGAAACAGCCATGTACAAACAAACATAGGCTCGTCTTTCCCTGTTGCCCCCCTCTGGTCCCTATCACTCACATGAAAACGCACACTCACACACACTCACACACACTCACATACAGGGGTTGCATGGGAGCGGTGTTTATTGTCTCAGTGTTAACTATCGTTGCTGCCATATCTGGCCTCTGTAATTAGATTTACCTTTCCTTGTTTTTCTTTCCTTTCATTCAGCGCTTTCCTGCCTTTTGCTTTCTCTTTCTCCATCAAAGATGTTTTTCTTCCATGAGCGGTCCTTGCAGGGGGAAGGGGAGAGGGAAAGGAAACAAGGAGAGGAGGATCCAAGCTCCACCTCTCTTTCCTTTGCTTACTTACCATCCTGTTATCTGCAGGGGATTTTTACTGTTTCCTCCCTCGACTCGTCACCTGTCCCCTGATTTCTGTGGGTACAGCTAATACAGCAGCACTCTTGTGTTCCTCTGAGAGCATTGCCAGTGGGATTCATTGCTCCTTTTGCCCCTCAGCACCCTCACCTTACCTGGAGGGATAGCATACCTTGCTGTGGGGCTCAAACACAAAAAAATAAATCCCTGAAGCGCAAACATCCACTTACATTTAAGGCTCTCCATGGGTCTCCCTCAGTCCCAGCTGGGAGTGTGATGCCTCTTGTGCTGTTCAAAGAGTGTGTGTTAGTGTATATTCCCCCCACAGAGCTGAGGTTGCATCTGTCAGGGGATGTGTTGTGATCTCTCCATTGTTGTTCTGCCTTTTAATGCCTTCCATGATGTCTTTCTCCTCATCAGCCAGTTTCGAATGCTTTGGGATGGGAAATAAACACACACTGAGAAACAAAGTCACACACTTCCAGAAAGTGCTTTCAGAAACATATACAGAGCTGTTATAAAAGTTTATTTAATACTAATTATCCTATGACACAAACTCAGGAGGGAATGTTTTCTCAAGGTTTTGTTTAAAGTAAGCCATAATGCTTTACTCTCCCTTAATGTGTGTGTGTTTGTGTGCGTAGGCAGCTGATTTTAGCAACACTCTTTTCCAGTCTCTGGTTCTGTTTTGGAAAGAAAACCTAAAAATGTCCCACTCCTTGGTGGAAGTGACCCTGCAGTGCCCACTGTAAACTCCTCTTATGGTAGTGTTATGGTCATGTGTACAGTTCTCCGTGTGTGTACATCTACTTTGTTTTCCCCCTTGGGATTTAAAGCCTTACATGGAGACAAACAGACAGCAGCGGCTACGTGGAAGTTTCCTAGACAGGTTTTTGTTGTGTGTGCACATACATGCATGAGTGTGTGTGACCCTCTGTCTGTGTGTACCTCAGAGGCCAATGGGTGAAGGCTACCATATCAAAGGTTTAGTGAGCAGGGATTAAATATCACGCCCTCGCAAAGAAGTTTGGTTCTGTTTAGAAGAGACAACAATAGGTGGCAAAACATTAGACTGTCACTGGAGGGCTGAAACCCTGCCTCATATGCCCTGAAGTACCTGGTTTATGATCACTCCAGCTTAAATCTGATGAATCCATTATAACAACCATAAAACCTTTTTTCATGTTGTTTCCACCTGCCCTCATCTTGTTTAGCATAAGTCTTTGAATGCTGAGACATGTCTGCAGTAACCAAGATGAAGGACAGGAGAGTGCAGGGGGAATAAAAAGCTGCTCAACTGCCCCCCTTCTCTCACTCTGTCCCGCCCTCCAATCCCCCCATCCTCGTCCTCTTCAGCCCCCCTCCCCTCTAGGGAATGTTTTTGGGGCCCAGCTCATATTTTGTTTGCACAATGCATTCCTGCAGGCTCTTTATTTATGTCAATCTTCCTTTTGATCAGAGTCCGGTTACCACCGGTTACCCACTTGCGGCCCTTGTGAGTGAAGGAACCCACCTGTGATCCAGAAATCTGTGTGTGTGTGTGTGTGTGTGTGTGTGTGTGTGTGTGGGTCTGTCTGTGTCTGTGTCTGTGTCTGTGTGTGCAGGAGCATGGGGCCTTCATTCCAGGGCAAGTTTACCGTCAATTAATATGGCTAAATGATTCCCTCACATGGTAGAGCATTTATGTAAGGTGATCTGGCTGATGGCGTAGCCTGGGACATCTGGCTGTGATCTATACCACAGATGGCTCTACCTGCTCACACACACACACACACTCTCAAACACACACACACATAGTCTGGAGGCAGAGAGGTGAGGTAGATGTTTTGTGTGTGCGTGTAAGTGTAAGCGTGGTGAACTCTGTGTGTGTGTAGTGCAGTTTAGGCTTTAGTGCCCAACTGCTGCTGCTAAAATACTGAAGTGAAGTGAAGTGAAGCCTTTGAATGGGAGCACACACTGCTGAGGGAAGAGGTCATGCATGCTTGACTTCTGGGCTTGGTTAGGAGAAGTTAGAGCTGTGAGTTAGCATCTGGACAAAGTGCACACACCACACACACACACAAACAGCTCTTAAAAAAGTCAGCTTTCAAATAAACAAATGGATCCATTTTTATTTGCATGCATTTGAACTCTACATATTCACTTAAACTTCTTGAACATTCATATAGTTTTTTTATCATCTTTGATATGGAAGTTTTCAGACTGCTTAATGCATTAAGTTGATTGTAAGAAACCCAGCACTCAGTGGTTTCATTTGCTCAATTTACAGCTCATAAGAATGCATATATCCTCATATGGTGCTGAACCAATGTTGATGTCAGTTGTCATTTTACCATGCACGTTCATATACTGATTCAGCCTTTTAAAATGCCATTGATGTTGCTTGTCATTGATTCTTTTCATTCACCAAAGATTTTGAAAGTGCCATCTCATACACAGAACAAAACAACAACACATTTCAATCAAAGTGGTGTGTGGCCTGACAGTATCTTTTTTATTTTTTTATTTTGACCATCAGCAGTGTGATGTGAAAAAAACAAGGCTTGAGTTTTCTGCTTTAAGCCATGCTCACAACAGGACGAATGTTTACTGGAGGTAATCAGTCAAAGTTGATATGAGCTTCTATTGCAACCATTCTCTTCGAGACTGATTTATAGAGTTAGCAACAGACTCATAGGCTCAATTTTGGACTTGTAAAGAAGTTTTGCAGTTTTTAAAATATTTTCTATATGTGAGAGGCAAACACATTGTACTATTTCAAGATAATCCCTACCACAATAGAAGAGACATGATATAAAACACAGGGATAGCTAAAATATTAGCATATGAAGGAAAAGTTGATTTTTCAAAATGGAATCAAAACAGTACACTTTCATATATTCCTTGCGTCTTGCATACTCTTTTCATGTAGTGTAAAATATTGAAAGCTCATGAAAATCAGAATCCAGTAGCTCACATTATGAGAATATACTTCATAAGATCAGTTTAAAAGAAAGTATTTTAAAATACAGAAATGTCAAATGTATGTTCATTTCATAATTTGAATATAGCATTTGCCAGGCCTGCATTTATCACTTCATCAGCCCTGACCCAAAAATACAAATAAGTCGAAGGCTGCTATCAGAGCAAGTTGAACTTCAATAACACCCCAGCAGAGTAAAAAGCTTATATCCTCTATGTGGTGTCACATGTTACAGTAATTTGTGGTAAAGGAGCACAAATCAAATATCAAACCTTCAATGAGAATTTTTAAATTCCTGAAATCTGAGGAGAGTTAAAAGTTTTTGCTATTTCCAAATAAATCATCACCGTTCAGAGGTGACAAAGTGTTTGTAGATAGGTTGTAGTCTCTACACTAAGGTCAACATCACGTCTCTTATGATTTTTTGTCCTCTCTCCTCATTTTGTGTTTATGTTTCAGTGGCTTAAGGAAGGAAACATGCCAGTGAATCCTTTCTTGAATCCAGCCTTCTTCTTCTTACAACTCTCTCATTTTCCCTTCCTCTCCATCACTCCATCCTGCAAGAGCCCTCAAGAGATGTGTGTACCCTCTCGCCGCCCGTATCCAAATAATTAATCCAAAGCAATTACTCTCCTCCTTCATCTGTCCGTCGGCCCGCTAACAAAACATTTCGACACGTGTCCTCATCACTCCCCTTTAATTAAGGCAGCACTATTTATCACTCCCCTTTAATTATCCTAGCCTGTTTATCAGTCCGCCTTTAATGGAATAGGAACCACAGAGATACTCGTACAAAACACACCCGCTACGCTTTTCCTCGCTTCTGCCAGTTTTGAACTCAAGCAGAAGAAAAAAAACAACACAAAACAATTAGTCAGGGAAAGAAAAGCAGAGAATAAAAAGAGGGAAAGGGGAGAAACTCGGAGCGCAGACAGGAGATAGAAGTTGTTGTTTTTGTTTCCTCTCTTGGCAATCAGGGTGATGGCCACACTCACACACGCCGCTGTGCTTTTGTTCCCCTCCTCGCAGAAAGCTTCCGCAGACTCCATGTGGTTCACACTGAGTTCAAACACACACACACATACACGCACGCACACACAAACTAAGATCAAACACACCTCCACAATGGTTCTTTTGTGTTCTGTAACCATGGTTTCTGTCAGGTTTAATGCCTAGCAACATGTGTCACGGGGCAACCACTCACTGAGAAGGGGAGGGCCTCTGGTACACTTCATCACAGCACAAGTGTTTGACCATGAAACAAATTTTACTACTGTGGCACTTGCTTAGGGGAGCTGAGTTTAAACATAGCAGTAAGAGTTTGTTTTTTTAGTGTGTATGTACACACGGTAAGAGTGTGAGTACAGTATACCTCTGTGTGTGTGTGTGTGTGTGTGTGAGGGAGAGAAACCGTTTTGCTCTCCACACACATTAACAAAGTTGTCCATCAGCCTTAAACGAGCTCAGACAGAAGAGAAACCCACAGGGAAAGGGAAGCAGCTCCAAAATCACACCCAGATCTGCTGCTCCTCCCCTGGATCCACAACTCCCAGCCCTGGTGAAGGCTGGTCTGGCCTGGCAGCAATTAGGTGAATGTAAAATGTAACCGCAGAAGAGTTGGACAACTAGTAGGGTCTCACACACAGATGAATGCACACATACACACTCAAAATACAAGCTGCTGGTAGGGTCAGAAGTCTGGGTGTCACACCCTGTCATTGCAGATTAAGTTATGCAAAGTGAGGTGGTCGGGCAGCCAACCCCTAGGGCTTAACAAGCAGGAAACACTAATTGGGTCGGCTTGCTGATTGCCATAATTGCTACTGTGTGTGTGTGTGTGCGTGTGTGTCTGCACTGCACATGTCTGACTAATAGAGGAAGGCTGAACAACCTGCAAGGTAACATGGCAGCTTTCAACATGGACCACTGCTCTCTGAGGAGAAGTGGAAGAAGATAAAGGAGATTGAGAGAGGAGAGATAAACAAGGGATTAAAATTATCACAGGTCAGGTATTATATAGAAATTAAAAATAAACAATGAAAACTTAATGTGAGGTTTTTACTGTAAAACCTTGGATCAAAGATAATTCAAAGTTATTCACAAAAGAGAATTATTCTCAAATATTATAACATTTTATGTGCCAGGAAAGCCCATTGAAGGCTTTTATTCTTATACAAAGTACTGCTTATTCAGGTACGTAATGACTATGTATAGGTCTATTTTCATACAATTCTGTGAAAAAGACTGCATTTCACTTTTAACACAAGCTGAGGAGGAAAGCAGAACAAGACTTATGGTAACAGTTGTGCTCAGTAAGTTTGATTTAGTGTTTCATTTTGATGATGATTGAATGGGAGTTGTTAGACTCAATAAATGCAGCACAGTTTTGAGTCAAACTGTGGATCTATGTGTTATGGATATTAGTTTCTTTGTTTTGTTTTGTCTTTTTTTGTTTGTTTTAAGCAGGAGATCCAGTCTTCTGTGTGGTCATTTTAATTCAGAGTTGTAACACTGGGACCTCGGGATGCTGATACCACGCTTAGGTACTTGTACTCGTAAAAGTACACCAGATACTAAAACAAGCCAACTTGCCATTGGCGCCCAGATAGAGGCTGTTGACTGTTAAAATGTCAGCAACATGTGCAGGTGCATCATGGTCTTCATTTCATTTGTTAAAATGAGAGAGTGAGGGAATAAAAGATCTTCAAAGTCACATTTGAGTGACAGTAATGTGGTTAAGTATTTGAATTGGTTTTCATTAACGGTAAGTACTCAAATGTAAGTACTTGTGCTTGTAGTTGGTTTGATAAAAAGCGATATGCATCCCTACAGTGACCATGCGTGCTTCATGTAATCAGACAAAAGTTTAATATCAATCCATCTCTGTGATGATGATGCTCCGCAGCACTGCTGATTTTTTAACCCGTGTATGTGTGAGAGAGAGCGCTGTCTTCACCCTGCACCTGCAAATAAGTTTGAATGTTTATGGAATCCCAATGAAGACAAAACCTGAATAACCTGCTTTGCACAGAAATCCTCGTTGACCAAACGGTTGTTAAATAATCAATAAATAAAGCAACAATGGTTGGTTGCAAAGTTAGAGTCAGTGGCAAGATCTGCGAGTCTTTGTGGATACGACGAGTTTCTTTCTCACCACTCAATAGTACAGATATCCCGACCTAAAAAAAATCGACTCTGTACAAAACTGTAGCCAGCTACAGCTGCTTAGAGTGTACAGAACATCATAAATATGCTCAGGCACTTCTGATAACATAGAGAACATTTCCAACATTACTCGATTTAAAAGAGAGGTTGTTCAAGTGTTGAACAAACAGAAATTTTGGTAAATATGCTCGTAAGCTGCAAAACTGGCATAAAGTGGCCTCATGCTTCTTCAAAGAGACGGGTCTGAAAGTATGCTGCTTTGCTTACTGAATGATCCGAATGCAATGTCACATGACACTGACTTGCTCATTAAATGTAACACATTCTGATGCTTTTATTTCAGAAAGAACTCTACTTCATGTCGAGAGGATATGATGCAAACTTAATGGTTGAGGGAAAAAAATATTGTCAGTCACTTTTACTTGCTTTTAGCCCACAGCGGCACGTTTTTTTGTGCAACTGCATTTTGGAATTGAAAGGGTTTTAGTTTATGTTTGAAGTGCTAGCAGTATACTGCCAGGAGGCATTCACTGTCCATGTGGACAAAAGCAATCAGCCATAATGAAATCCAGTAATCCATCAGCAGCAATGTAATGACGATTTAGCTTTAATGAAAGTTTTTAAACAGACATCTGCATAAAACATCAGCCAAAAAATGGCTCTTGAGGCTGGCTTATTCTAAGAGAGTTTTGAAGCCTTAACAGATGTTAAAAATGTGGGAGACCCCAACTTCCTACAAGATGAGAAATAATGATCAGTTTTAACAGTTTCATTACTGTAGTATGTGAAGAGCAAGGACATGACCAAAATGTCAGAACTCATGCAAAGTGATTCTCTTCACTAACAACAGAGTCCTGACTCCTTAAGCTGGAAGAAAATGCATCAGTCCACAGAGTGAGCACTTCGCTGTCCTTGAGATACCTCCTACACGGCAGGTAAGGGGACTCAATTGACAACTTACATCACAAGAGAATCTGGTGAGCTAATCTTTGAAACCATTAAAAAATGTAGACTTTTGTCATACAAGTGGGGAATCAGGACTGAAATCAGCTTGATTATAACTTGGTGTGTGTGCCGCATTGGACATTTCTTCTCTACACCAGCTCAGTCCTTGAGCTTGAAGCTGCAAGTCAGGCTGAAGTAGGAGGCAACTGCTGGATACGCTGAAAGATCCAGAAAGTTTGGCCAGACTCCAAGAAGTCAGATAATTATCAGATAAAAGCCTATGGTCCCAATATTGCATTCATGGTGATGTTTCAGCATCCAGAAAGCCTCTGCTGGGACTATCTTAAACAACCTATCAGCATCTAGATTGATATGTAAGAAGATTTTGCTTTTTGAATACTTCTAATGAATATATCAAACTTTATATTTATATTGATATTAGTGCTGGGCAATTGGTTGCATCTTAGAGTAAATTGCAGTATGTCATGCTGCTGTATTCTAATTCCAGATGGTGCAGTATTTCTTAAACCTCAAATGTGTGAGAATATCAGACACATTGTTTTGCAGGAAATGTTTCATGCTCTTCACCAGTGTCCTCTCTTGCATTGTATCTCCTTTTTTAATGGACTGTTTCACATTGTGGTCCACATTCAATATGGCTGTACCGAACCCTCTCTCTCTCACTTTCTCTCACTCACACACACAAACGTATAAACACACATAGAAACACCCCACCATGAAGTGCCGGTGCCCAGTGAGGCTAACAATACACCGCTACAAAGGCGGCGTTGGGCCTGGTAACAGCGTTAGCCAGCTTCTGTGCAAGTGCTCCCAGCAAGCTCGCTGGATTTTCGGGTTTAGCGTCCCACTGAGACAGAATAATGAGTGTATGTTTCTAATCTGTGTGCATGGCTGTGGATGTGCATGCGTGTTTGTGTGCAACAGGAATGCTGCGGAATAATGAGTGTGTGTTGCTAATCTGGGCCCTCAGAGACTACCTCTCCCTGCTCCTCTCACACTGTTTCAAATCAGCGGCCTCTGTCTCACTCTCTCTCCTCTCCTCCTCTCACTCTCTGTATGCAGGCTAATTTAGCGCTGGCTTTGATGCGTTCTCCTGCGGGCCTGTGTTTCTCATATCCAAATGCAGGGATTAGCCGTCTTTTATTCTCCAAAGCCCATCTCATCCTGTTCTCCCTCTCTTCTGTCTGCTTGCCGTCTCCCCGACCCTTGGAAACAGTGGCAGGGACTTAACAACCTGACAACAACTGCTTTGTTGTTGTGTTTTTGTGTATCGGTTGTTAGCTTAGGTGCTTAGGCCTTTGTGGGCCTGGTGTTTGCTTGTGCGTCCTGGGGATACGTGTCAGTAGGGAGAGGGATGTAGAAGAGATTTATAGGGGACGACAGGAAATAAAGATGAGGAGAGGTGTGGAGGGAGGAGAAGAAAGAGAGTAATTCAACAGCCACTATCTTGTTTTAAGATTCATTAGGAGGAATAATGGGAAATTATGTGGAACTAAGTTACGTCTCTGGGTGACATCATGATCCCTTTGTAGAAGGCTTTGTGTGAGTCTTTCTGCATGTTTGTGTGTGTGTGTGTGTGTGACGGAGAAAAAGAGATGGCAGGTCTCTTGGTGATATTCTAAATCCCTTTGTAGAGACAGGGACTGTCACTTCTGAGCGTGTGCGTGATGAAAGTGAGTGTTAAGCAGCAGACGCAGCCAGCATGCTCCCACAGAGGCAACACACACACACATACACACACACACACACACACACACACACACACACACACATAGACCCATAGATCATGAAAAAAGTCCCTTGATGATCTTTCAACAGATCTGCAGAAGTGGCTTAGGTGGTGAGGGCACCTTTGGGACTCTTCAGACTAAGACACACAAGTATACCCCCCCCCCCCCCCCACACACACACACACACTTGCACCTTTCCCAAAAAAGGTCAAATTTTTTTGCATGGGCCAGCATTTATGAACACATAGAGACAAATTTGTGAAAACGTCTGCATGACCCCTAGGGATGGGTATTGATCAGATTTCATTGATACAAATACTATTATCCATTCTGCTTATCAATCTGGTTCTTTATCAATCCCTTTGTCGATTCCTCATGGGAATTTTCTGTACACAAAAGGTAGCTCTACAGGTTTTGACAATTAAATGAGTTTTAAGTAAATAAATATGAAAGTCACTGGAACCAAGCTCTCTGAACATATGCCAGTAGTACAAAATCAGCAGTTCTTGTTTAAAGAGATAAGCATATCTGCTTTCTCTGGAAGGATCCTTGATCTTTCAGGGCTGATAGTATGTCCAGCCTTGGAAAATATTTGATAAGGGAATCATTAAGCAAAAAGGCTATCGATTTTGATGAATTGAACCACTTCTTATCGATTCTTAACAGGAAAAGATTCTCAATACCCATCCCTAATGACTCCTGACTTACTTTTTACACTGTTATTAATACTTTGAATACATCCAATCAGACATGGTGTTGATTTTAAAGCAAGAACTGCCCTTGAAGAGAACGATAAAAGGTGAAAACTGCAGCTTCTATTTTTAGTTGCGTCCAACTTGGTGAAACCTCCCCTGCGTCTTCAAGAGTGCATATCATGTGAAACAGGCTATGTTATGTGATTCAGATTCAAGGATCACAGAAAGGCCACATGTCTGATGGGTCAGTGGAGTGAAGAGCTCTGAGAATACATCAAACACAGCTGGAAGCACTCTGGACAACACCTACTGCAACCCCTATTGCAATCCCCATTGACAAAGCTATGTTAAGGACACCTGCTAATGGGTCTCTGTTTTCATGAACTGCAGTCAAATGCCCACTTGGCAAAATGGAAAACTCAGATGAATTTTACCTGATGAGGGTGTGATGACTGAAGTGTTATTGAGTTCATGTGATGTGCAGGATTTTTGTTTTCTGACAGTTAGTAACTAATTATTTTAGGAGATCTGAGTAAAAGCAATGATAAAAACAATCCTACCTCAGCTGACCTCTCTTTAGCCTTTCTCTCAGAGACGATTACAGTTTTGGGTGGGCCAAACAAATTTGGCTGGGTCTTGCGCTTCACAACACTTTTGTTCATCGGAAAAATGTACCTACAGTCATTCTTCATCGTACTGACCAAAGAGTAGCACATCAACACATCAGTAGGTTGCACTACCATGGCACTCCATTTGTTATACACTGTAAAAGCGGGAACATTCACCACAGTTGAATCAAATAATCAAATAACCTACAGTCCTTTCCAAAATCATTCTCTAATCCTGCCCTTTCATTGTAATTTTTTGAACAGGCTAAAAGATTTCCTTATGGTGGGTGGGCCTGAAACTGCTGGGACCACCCATGACACCACTCCTGCTGCTCATGATGTGTCTCACTTACAGACACACCTCTATTATCCACTTTTAAAAAAGCTAAAAAGTAAAATAAAGATGTGTTCTCCACCCCATATTTATTGTGTGCTTCAACAACTAATCTCTTTCCCTCTTACTTTCTTTCCTTCTCTCTCTCTTTCACTCTCCCTCTCTCTAACTCAGAGTGTTGTTGATGTGTTGTGGCTCCA
This sequence comes from Thalassoma bifasciatum, assembly GCA_008086565.1. Lineage (NCBI taxonomy): Eukaryota > Metazoa > Chordata > Actinopteri > Labriformes > Labridae > Thalassoma > Thalassoma bifasciatum. The sequence continues at coordinate 397,850 of RPOG01000045.1, read as the reverse complement.
GGAGCCTCCTTACTCTGTTTTGACTGTGATGGAGAGTGACCTTTGACCCCTCTGGCTCTGTGGAATTTCCATACATGGTGCGTCTGTGACCCATCGACCTCCAGCTGTGCTCTGATTCTATTGGCTGAAAGACTCCCTGTGCTTTACTGCAAAGTGCCGCTAGTAAGAATCAAGGGGCCAAAGGTCGATACTCGTGGAAACGAGGCGATGTTGTATGGTCTGACTATTACAGCGCAGCCACAATACCATCATTCTCTGCTCAAAGAGAGCCTCGTGTGAAGACGAGATGGCCACAAGTCGGCTTTCTTTGTACTCAGAATTCATTTCAGATCAGTCTTGTTGATTGAGGTGGCATTGTTGATTGTGACACGGACTGACTATAAGCTGGGCTAGTGTGGCAAGCTGTATATATATATAGATATAGTAATGTTTAATCTCCAAAATCACATTTGCTAACCTGTAAGTCTCCATTAAAAACATTAAAAGAAACACAAGTGAACATCTGCTTACTCATTATAAGTTTGAACTCACTTCTGGTTGCATTAAGAGTCTACAGCAATCTAATGGTGGCCTGAACCAACAGATTGGGAGGGATAGAAGTAAAATAGGAAGCTAAATGCAGGAGCAAGTAAAGGCTAAATCAAGTTTAAATCATAGTCTGTAAAGTCAGTGCCCTTAAAGGTGTTTTGGGGCAATATGTCATCATCAATTCTACTCATAAATCAGATGGTGAGAGTTAGTGGTAAATAAGAGTTTTGCACCTCATTAGGGCCCGAGCGACCGACAGGCGGGCGAAGGCCCTCTTGAAACGCTAAGGATTATTATTTGTGACTTATGATTTCATCCCACACGTTTGAATTTACTTCGGATTCACCGAAGCTGTGACCACAAAGCCTGTCAGATTATCAGAACTTCAAAGATCTCCTGACTTATCACCCACTCAATAATGTCAATGTCCAGGATGTCCAAAACTTTCTGTGATTCATCTGAAGTCAAACTGTTCTCTAAGTACCCCTCTTCACTGTCAGCTCTACTCCAACCCCCAGACTTCTGTCTTTGTCAAAGTGAGGTGCCCTCTATCTTCCAGGTGGAGGCAGATGGGGGTTGGAGGTGCGGCTGTCAGTGGTGGCAGCACCTGGCTGTGCAGAAGCCTTGATCAAGCCCCGGGATCGGACGTGAACATGGAATGTTCATCTTCAGAGCCGCACCACTCAACCCATGACACCTTTACAGGACAGGCTGACAGACAACACCTTACCTGTCTCTCTGTGAGGCTTTGAATGTTCTTTAAGATTACAGATACAGGAGAGTAGAAGAAGTGTGGAGTAGAGTGGTCCCTCTTTTTGTCGATAATGACAGGTTAAAGACAAGCTCCTCTCAGTTTGGTCTTTGCTCTTGCCATGTCTTCTGGTGCCAAACCCCCTCATCCGGTCCCCTTTCAAATCATAGTACTGCAGGATTTTTTAACTATTTTCAAGATAAGGTCTCAGAGTATTTCACTTTCTTTGTAAACTCTGAGTTGTTATATGGCAAAAGTATTTATTAATTCACATTTCTTAAGCAAGAATCACAATCTTGATCTTTTTCACCTTTTGTTTCATCTTAGTCAGTACCTGGGGCAACCTAACTAAATTCTTAATTAAAATATAGAGTCCAAATAATAATGGATAAGTAACGCAATACACTTTTTGGAACCAAGTTAATCTGTGTAAGAATTTTTGTTAACTCATTCAGAGTATAATTGATATTATTCAGTTAAATCAAATCAGGAATAAATATTGGTTTGAAAAGGCAAAGCAACACTTGAGTGAACTATAATCCTGCTAAGTAACAGCTTTCTTATCAAGTAAGCTTGGCAAACACTTCACGTTGCTCCTGAGGCAACACTCCACATCAAAGTATTCATTTTAAAAATAAATTTCTGGTTCTTTTTTCATAATTTTCACTTTCTGGTATGAATCAGAGTAAAATAATTCATACGGTAATGTATCATACTATAAAAAATGTCCAAGTTGATGTCATTCTGACTAAAGTAAGGATTTTAAACATTCAACCAAATTAAAAGTTATTTAAAGTCAAAGGTTTTTTTCATAATATATTGAAGCAGCAAAAGAGAAAATGCATTCATTGTGTTCAAACATTGAAACACTGTGGTGATTTTACCAAGAATGTTTTTTGGCTATTAAATGCTGTGAGACTTGCATATCATTTGTCCCTGCCATCTGCTCTCTCTCTGGGTGCAATTTACTTGGGAATGACGAAAGAGATACCAAAGCACAAAACATCCAAAGAAGTTTGTTTCATTTTTTAATTTTAATTTTGACAGCGAGCCGAAAAATGTTGACAGACTGAATTCACAGTCATTTATTTTGATCATCCAGTGTAGGGATTGTTGTCCGATCACTAAAGAGTTGATAGTGCGTAGGAATACAATACAGTTGAAAATGTCACCAACTTTCAGTGAATTGTAACAATAACAAACCTGTGGCTGTTCGTATAAGTATTAGTGAATTAGACGTTTTTTTTTACAAACAAGCATGTATGCACCAATAAGGGAAAAATTTGCTTTCAGTGACAGCTTATTCATATCAGCTTATTTTAATTTGACAATTTTTGAAAAAACTAGTTTTTAACAACTTTCAAGACTGGATATCTTCTATAGATCTTTTCAATACACAAATGTACAGATGAGTTCAGAATTTGATTTTATTTTTTTATGCAGTAGGGGTGTGAATAAGTGGATGATTTTGTAGACATCTCATGATCTTTACGGTTGCCCTTTTCTTTCCTTTATTTCAGTTAGGATTTACTTCAATCTGTCCTTTTTTTTTCACTGGCTTAAAATTGAAACAAAAGTTCTGCTGTATTTTTTTGTATTTTTATTCTGGGAAGATTTTTATTCTTTCAGGCCATCAAATTGGCATTGAATTAGTGATATAAATATTTTTGGTACATTTAAGGAGGGGAATGTTTGTACCCTTATAGCCCTTTAATTGCATACAAAAGGTTTTAAATACAGCACACATAGGACATGTTTTAGTCCTTTCAATCCTCTCTGTCTTGCAATCACCTACATTATACACTCCCTCTAGAAACAAACCTGCCCTCTGTCCCTGTATCCCCTCATCTCTAAACTCATCCATGCTGTTTTTTAGTTGCCTCTGTTGTGGGATTACTTTTCACAGAGGGAGGGAGAGAGGCGGAGAGCTGGAAAGAGAGAAGAGAAGGTCCAGAAAGGAGCCCTAAAATAACTGTCATGCAAGTGGACAGGCAGTGATTAAGGATTTAACTGATCATCCCGGGGCTGACAGTGAACCAGCTATTATCTAGCAGGAATCAAACGCTGCTCAAAGCCCTGGGAGGCTCTCTGCGCCTCTCAGCATCTCTCAGCTCCTCTCAGAGGCCTGGCCAACATGAAAGGAGACGTCAGGGTCTGGCAGCTGACAAGCCATGGAGAGAGAGAGGGAGAGAGAGTAAAGTAATGAGATCTTTATTTTGGCCGTTACCTCAGGGACTGTTGATCCATGTTGTGGTGATGTGCAGGGGAATACAAAGGCCTACTCTGTTTGTTTATGTGGGAACCACGTCTATGCATGCATGTGTGTTTGCTTTTTGAATGTCACTCAAAATTAGCAGAGTAAAAGTCATCAATTAATCTTACAACGCCTCTCAAATGACAGGAAGCTAGATGCTACTAGAAGAATAAAGTACTATTTTTTTGAGATTGTGATGAGGACATAATAATTGTTGGAAGGAAATTAATGGACTGGGCTGTATGTATGTGTCTGTGTGCACGCACACGTTTGTGCGTGTGTGTGTGTGTTCCTGTGTGTGATCCACTGTGTGTTGGCGTGGTTTCTCTGTTTGTGTTCTTCTTCATCAAAGGCCTTTCCATGACACAAGAGACTTTACACTTGATCCTCCTGCTGATCTCTCGACTGAAGTATGTGCTTCTGTGTGTGTGTGTGTGTGTGTGTGTGTGTGTGTGTGTGTGTGTGTGTCTGACAATGTTGTTGTGAAGTCTTTGCACTGTTGTAGTCAAGCTTTCTTCCTGAGTACCTTATACCTTGTAAAACGCCATTGTTCCAGTCTTTGGCTTTTGAGAAAGATCACTCCAGTAAATAGTATAAACAACAGTATGAGCAACATAAATGTGGCCCTGAAACCTGATTTAACTCTTCACTGTCTGAATTAATTTTTAAAAAATGTAAAAAAAGATATTGCATTTTTACAGATGCTTAATTGAGTCGGGGATTAAAACCTGAATATAACTGAATATGTACAATAGATATAAAAAATGTATATGCTTTAAAATAAAAGAAGTTCACCCTCGAATATTATGCAACGCTGTCCATTTAATGCAATCACTGGTATGTGAATAAAAAGAATTAGTAAGCATTAATGGGATGCCCAGGTCGTTTCAGCAGCATTAAAACCTGGTGGTACAGATGAAGAATGTTGGAAATACACGACAACTGTCATCAAAAGTTCAATATTGACCTTTAGTCTAAAGCAAACAAACAGACAAACAAACAAACAATCAAAGAAAAGAAAAATGGGCCACACTGATGGAAACAAACACACAACATAGCTTTTCCCTTACATGACAACCTCGGGTACTGTGCAAGCTATTGTAGATAAATGTACTTGCTGCTGGGTACCTCTGTCTTTTCATCACCAGTAGCATCTTATTTTGCACCTATTCTTTGACCACTAGCCTCCCCCTCTCACTCTTCATTTAGTAATTTAGAATAATCATTGTGTGATGCACATATACATTGTGTAAGTGTGCGTCTATGTGACGGCGCTCTCTCTTTTGAACAGGAGCAAGCGCAGATGGATGGGACCGACTCAGCCAGTGAAAAAGAAAGTGACTTTCAACCACGGTACCTCAGTAGAGGGCGCACTGTAAAAAAAGTTGCATGTTGCTATTTGATTTGCAGTCTCAAATCCTGGCTTATATGAATGCACAAGTTATCATAACTTGATCATGATAACTGAGACAAAGAATGAGAAAATTACTGAGATGTAACTGTAATCAAAATTTACTCAGAGAAATCAGAAAAAATCAATTTGATTAAATTTTCTAATTGGTGGATTAATTTGTTCATTAGTCCCAAGTCAGTTTACAGTAACAAAACTTTATTAAGGTAACTTTTCTCCCCAAGCTGAGAGTGAGCAAATCACAAGTGGTTATCTTGAGAAAAGGGAGCAATTTAAAGTGACTGTGAGAATAACCTAAAAGAGCTGGTGTTTTTTCCAGGATAAAGAATCCATTTCCCATGAGCATGAGTACCAACTTTCATGTGGACAGGACTCATATCAAAGTGTGCATTTGTTTTGAAGCAAGTGTATGGGAGCATTTCTTCTTAACACTACTTTTCTTTGTTCAAGACAACTTTTTCATTGATACAAAGGGACGAGTAATGTATCCATCTGAATTTATGTGGCACTATTGTTTAAAACAGGCCAACTGTGAGGCTGAGAAATGGCATTTAGAAAAAAAACCTGTTTTGGGGCTGTCTTGTTTTAAGTTTGATTTTGATCAGGCCTATATCAAGAATTGAGGCTTTTTCAAGATCACATAGAAAGCTCTTACAGAGATTCAAAGCGCCATTGAATTTCTTCAAGTCCAATTAGAAACAGACACTGACAAGAAGCTTTTAGTGAGAAAATTGCAGATTTTTATTTTTCCTTATCTTTTTTCTTTTAGCCTTTTTTAGCCTGTTAGTCTGGTGAAAATTATTATAATGAGACATTGTTGATTGAAAATGTTTGAAAAATGGGAAATTTGCTGGATTTTTGTGCACTTTTAACTTTAGTGCCAACATAAACATCAACAATGTTCCCTATATCTTAATGATAGCAGTCTCAATGACCACAGCACCTTTGTCAGTATGATGCGCATCAACATCATCGCAGTCATCCAGCGCATCACTAGCACTGATGTCAGTAAGTGTGGAGGTGTTCAAAAAGGAGCCAGATCTGCCTGTGTTGTAAAATGTAGAAAAGGACTCTGTGGTGCTAACACTGTAAGTAAATCTTTCCACCATCGGGGGACTACAGAGGCAGAGAGTCTTGCAAGCAACTTGTGACCCTATTGTGATGGTAGCACCGGGTGGCTTTTATTGACAGAACTTTCTGGGTGGAATAAAGTGTAAATAGACTGTATTTATACAGAGCTTCCTTTAGTGTGCTCTACATTCATACACTGGGAGCTGAGGTTGCTAAGTATTAACTGATTCCATTCATGGGAGTGAACCCCAAACCTCAAGAATTAAAAAAGAACAACTTCCACTGGGTCCAAGCTAGTCAGAGTGTGGCGAAGCATTTCTTGTGACTTTCTAGAGAGCAAATGGGGCATAAGTTGTGAACTTTCTAGGGGTGTAACGGTTACCAGTGTTACGGTTAACCCCGGTAAAAACGCTGACGGTAACCGTAACCGTCGTCATGTCAAAAACCGCGGTTTCCCCGCTTGATCAGAATCTCCTCAACTAGCCGCGCAGGAGCGCTGTGTAGCCTCCACTTTCTGTTTAAACTTTATCAGGATTAGAAATTGAATCATGGCGGAGGGAGGAGACGACAGCGCTCAGGACCGTTATCATCCCTCTGACTCTCAATTCACACATGAAGCATCTTCTCCGCTGGACGTCAGTGCCGCGCGCTACGCTGCTCCGCTCTTTTCAGTCAGAGCGTTCACTCAGCTCGCGCGTCTGCTCCGTGAGGCACCAACAGCGGCCTGCAACTGTTTCACTGTAAGTCCGTTTTCGCCCGGCTGTACCACAGAAACGCGTTCTGCAGAGCAGATTGCACCAAACAGGACAAAGCTTCGAAACAAACAAAGCATCCGATCATTTGAAAGTAAAACACCATGCTCCTGCTCCCAACTTGAGCAGACAATAGAGCAAACAAACGGAAAAAAACAGTCTGATTGTGCATTTGCATCTTAGAATGCACAAGAACGGCTTGAATTTTTGGATTTGTATAATGTAAAATACTGGAAATGTTCCTGACAAATCAGTTCTTGACATTAGTTATTCTCAAGTGTTTGCTCAGGTTGGGAGCAGGAACATGGTGTTTTATTTTGAAATGATCGGATCCTTTGTTTGTTTCGAAGCTTTTTCCTGTTTGGTGCGATCTGCTCTGCAGGACATGTTTCTACGGTACAGTCGGGCGAAAACAGCTGTTTACATGCTGAAACCTCGTTTCTATGATGTTAATAATTACACATTTGATAAGGTTTTGCCTATATTTTTGAAATATAATCAACACTGTTAGATTGTTTAAAAGTTTCAGTTTGTTAAGGTCTGTCAGTGCTTTCTGAACGTGTTGAACAGATTTTAAAAAATACTGCGATAATACCGAAAACCGTGGTAATAATGGTCACAATAACCGCAAGCTCAAATTTTCATACCGTGACAACCCTAGAACTTTGATTTCATTACTAGCATTCACTATTCTTTTTGTTATTTCTCAGACTGATAATAATGAAAAAGAAAGAATATAAAAAGGCTTCGAGCCAGTATCAAAACATCCAACCACACAGTGGTTTGCCGCAACAAAGTTAAGAGTTAAGAGGGATCAACGACACGAGCTGCATTTACAGAAAACTGTTCCTATGAATGACAGCATCCTGCTCACGGTTAATACAATAATTGAAATAACCTTGTGAGGTTTATGACAATAAATTACATTCTATACACAATTAAATGACACAGTGCCAGAGCAAACATCATAAGTATGCTGGTGTGTCTGTCTGAGTGACAGCATCATAATGGCCGTTCTTTACTACATTCATCTCAGCACGCTTGGCCCCATGAAGTCCAAGATGTGAGCATCCTTCTCACAAGCTGCCACTCCTCTTCTGTATCAGTTTCTCATGTGTGGTTCACACTATAGGAGCGCTGCATGTTCCTCTGAGGCAGCCTTGAACTTGGTACTTCTAATTTCACTGCGTCTTCAAGGATGGCTACATTATCAGTTCCTTGGCTGCCATAATGCACAAGTACACACATGTATGCCCATACTGTTACAGACACACACACACACACACACACACACACACACACACACATACACACACACACACACACACACACACACACAAAAGTTCAATAGCTCATGCAGAGACAAGTGCTGTGTTCCTTCCTGAGGTCCCTTCACACATTAGACCAGCTCTAATAATAAAAGAGGTGGGAGTCAGAGTGTATCCTTTGAGTGTTCAGTTGAGGGCGGGTGACCCACTTATCCATTCCTCGGGCTTTGTCTGGGCCTCTGGGTTAACCCACTTACCCACTCCCCAGGCTTCTGCCAGGCCCTGGAGTGAAGGCCAGCTTCTTTTCTCATCAAACAACTGCTCTTAATAAAGGCCAGGGGCTGGATAGCCTGAAGCCTGCCGAGCCCTGTGTGTTTGTGCACACACATACCGACATACACAACAGTGCACTCCTCCACACAAAACCCACTTACATGGTCCTCAAAAGTTTTTTGCTCAAAGAGGGAATTTGTTCTAAACCTTTGTCATCGTTTGCTATATCGACACACAGTTTCTGCTTGTGTGTGCTTTCTGTGAGGCTTTATCTGTGTTTGTGTGTGTGTGTGTGTTTCTCCTTCTGTGCGTCTGTATCTGTGTGCATATCAGCTTAGAAATCTCTTTCTGCCTCCTCCACCACCAAACTGCATTTGCATTTTAATTATGTCAATGTTTGTTCAAAAGCATGACAGGCGCTCAGACATGACAAAATGGAAATAAGGGACTTAAACTGGGGAATTACAGCCCATTCACACATGTTTTGTGAGACGCTAACATGATGTACCTCCCAGTGTCCCGCATGTGAAACCCTTCTTTTTCACGCCTCTTAATCCTGGGGGTTACAGAGGAGGTTCACACAGGAGAACCTGAACTGTATCAGAAGCACAGGAAGGAATTCTTTATCTGTTGTCAAATATGCAATTTTCCATTTTTCCAAACAGTGCTCTTCAATGCATTGTCCTCCTATTGTTTAATCGCTCTGTATCAGTATTTGTCTTCAGTCTTCAGTTTAGAATGGCATTTACCTGAATGGTATTTCAACAATTACTTCACTATTCTGTTGTTGGTCTGTTGGTTGACCAGAAGAGTTGAACATTTTGAAAATAATAAAAAAATGCTCTCCTCCCCTTAAGTGAGATAATAAATGTATTAAAAGGGTTTTCCAGTGACTTTTAACCTTTGCTTTATAAAGATTTTAAATATGGGAAAAGCCAACAATCAAAGTTGACTGAATAATATACTGCCATTTACACAACGACAGTATTGGGGTGAAACGCAAAGATTTTGTTGCTCTTGTTTACACGGAAACAGAATTTCAGCCAACCTGTGAAGGAAACTTTTGAAAACAGCCTTCAGAGTGGAATTTTTCTGAAACACCGTGTTGTTGCCTTGTATACAGCAAGCTGAAGCTTTCAGTGGAAACGCTGATTTCTGCTTTGCCTGCACGTGTTACCCTTTCACTTTGGCATGACCATGAGAGAACTGGGACCACAATAACAGTAACAATAGTGGACTATCATGTTTTCTTCTGCTGTTGAATCTGCTGACTGCCTTTAAACAAAATATGCGTCTATTGCACCACTTCTGCCATCAGCGAAGAAGCATTCACTTTATAGTCCAGATGATCAGCTCACTTCGGTCTCTAAATCGTTGTCTACAGCGTTCTGAGTCCCCCAGTATTTCCATGTAAACCTAGCGGCAACCTCTGGTCTGAAAATATGAAACAATGCAGAAGAGCTAAAAAACTGCTGTTCCTCAAGTGACCGCTTCCTGAAGTAATGGAAGTTACGTCCACACCAGGCAAATAAAAAAAAAGCCATTTCCAGAGCCGAAATTAGCATGTTTACAGCCTGGTACAAAAACTGTCTCTTGTCTGAGTCGCTAATTTCACTAATTTCACACTATGCACTAAATCGGCTGTTTGAGGATATTGAGATCGAGAGCTTGCCCAATCAGATCCACAGCTCATGTCACGTGACTTACGGGTGCCCAATGGCTGTGAGTTTGAGCACTCGTCCCCCATCCCAATTCCAACATGGCCACACCGGCAGTTTTGCTTCAAAACAGGGCATCAGAAACAGATGAGTGACATCACAGAGATTTTTTTTCAATGTCTTCACCCAACCACTAACCATGAGTGATGGAAAGGATTTTGTGCTATCATTCATATTTTCTGAGAAAAGGCCAAAAAATCAGAAATTCTGCGAGGGGGTGTAAACTTTTGGGCACAACCGTAGGTGTTAAACGCTGAATGGTTTTGACTTTGCCTTTAGTCTTAAACAACTACAATCACCAGATGTATGCAAAGCATATCATGCAATTAGTTTTGTATTATTTGGAAACCCAAAACTTAGATTGCAAAAGCATTTTAATTTTGATGTGATCACACAAGTGTTTTCCAAGTGTGGAGGAACACTTATACAAATAAGTGCACAAAGTTTCCCTGAACTCCTGAAACATTACCTACTCTCCACACTCCCTCCCCTGTATCTCTGCCTGAGTCTTCTCCCTCTCCTCCCTCTTCTCCTCTGTCTCTTCGATGAGTGGCAGGGCCAGGATGGTGCTTCTGTTGTGTGTAATAAATGCTGTTGTATTGAGCCCACAGGGAAACCCTACTCTCCTCTCCCAGCCATTACTGTCTAATGGCCAGATGATGGGAGAGACACACACACAGAGCCTTGTCACAGACAAGCTGATATACTGCCCCACCATGTGTGTGAACATGCATGTGTATTGTGTGTATGTGCTTGTGTGTGCGCATGTGTCATATAGAGGCTGATATACCACCCTGGCCCCTGGGCAATGGGGGGGTCGTGGGGGGGTAACAGCAGTAACTCACTCGCAACCTGATCAAGCAGTGATAAATCTTCTAAAGCCATCCTGTTTCCTGACACTCATTCTAACACACACACACACACACACACACACACACACATGCACACACAGCTCCACCCTCTCACTCCCTCTTACCCATCAAACCCTTAGGGCGACATTGAAAAGGATATGCGCATCACTTAAACTGTCCCTCATGTGTGTTATATTACCACAGAGATGTTATGGTTTGGCCTCAATGGGGGATGCAAAGATTTTTGTATTTTTTTTTTTCAACCATAGTATGATTTTTTTCTTCCACAGGTTTAAAACACTCTCTCATCATCACCTTTTCCCTCTTGATGAATGGATTTCAATTTTAAATGCACTGCTCTTGTTGAAGTCACACATGCCCTCTCCTTTAACAATTCAAAGAAGCAGCCTTGTCCGTCCTCCTGAGCACTGGACACACAGCCAACTTTATCTTTATTGTTGAGGTGTATTTTCAGTGACTCAAAGCAGGTGAAATCCTGCCTGGTGCTCAGGTGGTTCTGAGATCTCAATCTTTCCTCATGGCTATGTCTTGAAGAGAATGTATCACGGCTATTCTGTATTCCAATAATGCCCAAGGACAAACAATTTATGTTTCACAGTTTTATTCTTTGTAAACACTTTACTTTCAGACTTATGAAAAATATTTTTGTATAATCATTGAGAAGTTCTTGGTATGCAGTGATAATTTGAGCTTGTGACAAGATAATAGCAGCCTCTTTTTAATTAGCTATTTGTGTCCTCGTGAATATTTTTCTTATTTGTTGAACTTGAGTGAAACTGTTTAAACTTTTCAAGCATTCAGCATTTATTCAGTGTTTGATCTTGTTGTCTTGCTGAATGCTAACGTGTCCTTAATGAATTCCAGACTTGGAATTCAGACTTCTTTTGTATCGGGAGCACAGTGGCTGTCAATAAAAGATGTTTTTTTGATATTAATGTGTACATGCATGCAAACACATGCATGGGCATGCACGCCAATCATTACACACCTGCACGAAAATACAGCTTCACAAACACTAGAGAGAATACAAGGACTGGACAGTGCAAGGACACCAACCCACTTCAACTACAATCAGACCAACCTTGAGAGGCACTGGTCCTTTTTCCTCCACCAAGCTCAAAAATAATTTGAATGCCTATATAACTCCCAAATTTGCTTGCTTTGAATGGCAAAACTCATAAATACCCAAACATTTGATTGCTCTCCTTTAAAACCTTATCTCTGAAGATAAACTTTGAAAAGGGTTTTTTATTTAATTTTTTTCAAATTCAGCTTTGACTTTTTTCAACAGGACATAATGAAGCTGTTTAAATCCAACCCTTGAAGAAACCAATTGTATGACCTGACAAAGGACTCTGCTTTTTTCCAGACTGTGTATGTGTGTAAATGAATACAGATGCTCTGACACACTAATAATAACCAAGCATCTACTTTTTTTGAAGATCGAAAATGGACAAAAGTCAATTACAAACTTTTTTTTTTTACATGTTTCTACACTTTCCAGCCTTTTGCAATGTGTGTGTGAGTGCAGGTTTGTGCTCCCTTTATCTCCCACTGTGGATGGTTATTGTGGCTAAGCATGTTGAGATTAGTTTTCCTTCTGTGGGACTCAGATTTCATTTCTGATAAAACCTTAAATTGCTCCAAAAAACAGATGCTTTTATACATTTCTTCAACACTGACGCATGAAATTAATTTAGATTGTAAAGAAGATTTGAGTAGCCATCCAGGGTCAGATGTTAGTGTGTGTGAGGTTGTGTTTCTGTCTGGCCTGTGACAGTCTTCCGTCCTAAAGCCTCTTGTCTTACCTGAGGATTAGGTGGATCAGACATTGATTGACAGATCCTCCCTTTTTCCTCCTCCTCCGACTCAAGAAACACCGTGTTTGGGGTTAGGGAATAACACAGGCGGGAAACCGTGACTACAACACGCCCAAGAGGGGACTGCAGAAACACGAGGCCTCCTCGTATCCGTGCGTGTGTGTATGTGCTTGCACATGGGTGCAAATTATTGAGCTGTGTGAATATGCATGTGTGTGTTTGCCTGTAAGTGGCTGTATATGTGAGGGTTCGTGTGCTAGTGCAGGAAGATGAAAGGTGTGTGTGTTGAGCCCTGCTGTCAGTCCCTGCCATGTTTTACAGCCCGTCCGCTCTGCACAGTGATTAGAGCTGTCGACTCTGATGTGATGACATGGGCTGAAACCACAGCAGGGGAGTAAGAGAGAGTGAGTGAGAGAGAGGGAGTCAGACAGCAAGAGGCAGTTTGAGGGTCAGTCAGAGATCAGAGAGAAAGTTTTGAGGGAGGAAAAAAATATAGAGAGGGAGAGGCTTTAAGAGAAAGAGAGTTGACCTTGACAACAGCTGCAGCAGAAGCTCTTAAAAATTGTGGGCCGCCCCAGGACCCCGTCTACAGCCGCGCTGGTTCAGCATACAAGTCGCTACCTGCTGCTGTAAAGCTCCCAGCTCCCTAGTTGCTGATAGTCAGCATGCAGAAAAACCTTGTGTGCTAGATAAGCATAAAAAAAACATGATGAACAGGCTATGTGCTGTGTGACAACTGTTAGAGAGAAGAAAGATTTTTTTCAAACTTAAATACAGCTTAACTTTAGAGCCTCAAGAAAGGCATACACATAGCTGCTGACACTTCTTCACATGTGTTCCCATCCCCTCCTTTTCACCTTTAGTGTGCCCCTTTTTCCATATGTTCTTAATTGAGTCAGAGGCAGGGAATTGATGGGGGGGAAGGTACTCAGGGCCTGTTTGGGTTTAATGTCTGCCCCTGCTCTATTAGAGGATAAATAAACAGTGCTGTATCGCAGGGTGCACAGCTCCCATAGACATACACGCACATATGCACACACATATACACACAAAACCCACCTACTGGTTGCGTGGCCAGTCAAAGCTAATACAGCAGAAAATGGTTTGCTCCCCTGTCCTCCCCGTGTGCTGGTGCTGTTATTACTGGAGCCTAATAAGGCCCAGATGCCTAATATTAGACGTAATCTGTCAGAATAGTTTTGTTTATGTAATTTAATTTTTCCAGGCAGTTGTTTCCAATTAGGTTGTTTAAAACTTTTAATTGAATTAAATGGGAGATATCTACATGAAGAGAAACACTTAAAAAAATGTATAAAAAAAGTGTATGTCTGTGTGTGGGGGGGACTAGAGTAGACATGTGGGAACAAAGCTGTTTTGGCCTCTGCATGTGTGTGTGTGTGTGTGCTTCTGCTCCATGATATGCACCTATCATTACAGCCTTCCCATTATTGTCAAGCCTCTCAGAAGCGAGTGCTGTAGCGTCGATGGTAATTATGACGTTATGAGGTGGCAATTACATTGAAATGTGTTTGACTGTCAAACGCCCACTACAATGACATGTCATCCTGCTGAGATGAGCAGGAAAAACTGGTGGAAATGGAGAGAATGAAAGAAATAATATGGAGTGACTGCTTTGCTAAGAAAAGTGACATTGAGGAAATTCTCAAAGGAAATAAAAAGGCCAACTCACCATATAATAACCTTTGGTTTGACTATTTAATGTGAGACTTTCTTGTACCATGTATCATAGATTTAAAATTGCAGAGGCTATAGTAAGTTATCAGAGAAATCCAGATGTGGCAGATGACTGTCCACCACTTTGTCCGGCGCTGCTTGAGGTGTCTACCTGGAAGAGAGGGGTTTTACATTTAATGTTTGCGGTACAAACTTGCATGTGTTGACACTAAACAATTTGTTACTCAAAGTTATCCGTCACTTTAGATGGCCTTACACTTCTCTTTATGGATTAATATCTTGACAGGTTTATCCCTTTTTTGTACTCATAAAAAAACAACAACTCATGAATCAATTAATCCGTTTTTACCTTGTTCAACTGTGAGAATTTGAAGACCATCTTGACCTGTCTCCGATCCCCTTTCCTCTCATTAACCTGAACCTTCAGACACTCTCCTGTACTTCCACAAGGGGCACAAATGAGCAGAGGGAAAGACACCTCTCTCCCCACGGCTCATGCTCCAGGCCTCTTACTGTAGAGCCCAGCCAGTGTAAGTGCATGTGCTTATCTTTGTTTATGTGGCACCTATGAGCTGTGGTTAGTGTGTTGTTGCGAGGTACTGTGTGGAGAGGGGGTTCAGAGCAGGGGGGCCACCTGTCATATATCCCGAAGAAAGAAAAGGCGAGTGTGAGCATTCCAGAGGGGGGAAAAAGAGGTGAGAGAGAAAAAAGAAAGACAAGGATCCCTTCAGCAGGCAGGGCAGTGTTGCGTGACTGGTGTTTCATAAACACACACTCATATACACACACACACACACATGCATGTGCACATCAGCAAGCATGAAACAGACATCGCCCAGCTATGAATCCTGCACTGATGTGTTTTCTCTCGCTGGTAACTTTAGTATGGATGATTTAACGCTTAACTGCAATCAGTGTTAAAGCGTTCCACAAGGCTCACTCAGACATAGCTGCTGGATGTTTGTGCGTGCGTGTGTGCGTGTGTGTGTGTGTGTGTGTGTGTGTACCTCCCCCAGCCATAACAGGCTCCTGGGCTGTTTAGAGAGGCTGGCTACAATGCGGAGGACAGATGTGGAAAACCCCTGGCTCTCCAGACAAGGGCCTCCTTCATCCCTCCTTCTGCTGTCCTTCACTAAGACTGAGGGACGGAGGGATGGAGTTACTGAACTAACTTCCTGGATTACATCAAACACCCTTCTGCAGGCAGGCCTTCTCCTTCCTCCTTCCCTCTCTTTATCACTCTTTGCCCCTCTTTTTTTCTCTCTATCTCGTCCTTTGCAGAGTCTCTGTCTCTCCATGCAGACATTAGTGTGTTTGTGGAGGGGGATGTCTGGCCTTTTCCACTTTACTCGCAGGCCTGAGTGGCCTTTGCACCCACAGTGCTCAGGTGTATTTATTCATACTGATGTGCAGGTGGCATGTCCAGAACCTTTTTTTTTTTTTTTATTGCTGAGATCACTGTGCTTAGGCACTAATTTATGCAGGTTTCGCATAATGTAAAAACACTCATGTTCAAAAATGATTTAAACATATTTAGTCAGGGCCACATTTGCCAAAAAATTGGTTAATCGCACGCAATAAGTAAAACTCATTGGTGTGGCTTCCTGCCGTTTCACATACCTGGGTTAGTTTTTCTCATACTTACGTTGCTGACTACTGTTCTCTGTTTAAGTAACATCTCTTGATTGAGCCTTTTCTAACATTCCAACCTACAAAATAAGTAGTAAAAGTATTTATGACTCATACTTTAATCAAATTGAATCAATATTGCCAACTGCAAATACTCAAGGCTGCAATATTGGTATCGTATCAACAGTGTAAAGGATGTATCAGGACAACTCTAATAGCTTTTGTCAGTGCAGTGTGTTTTTCTAGCCGCATTTCTTGAGTGGCTTGCTACTCGCAGGAGAGTGCATGTGGCCATCTTCACCGCCCTGGGAATGTTCCAAATGTGCAGATATTTCTGCTTTTCAGTAGATTATGCAACAGATTTTCAGATGTGCACTCCCTGGCCACTGGTTGGAGCATTGTCAAATAGTAAATGTGTGACCATGCAGAGACAGAAATGCTATGGAGTTTGTGTGATAAAAGAATAAGGTATAGACCTGTTCCAAGGGAGGGGTAAGCTTCATCCAAACATAGCACAGAAATTTAAGCAATTTGTTTGGTTGACTTTTTCTTTATCGTAACGATGCTTCTTGACAGTAGATCTCATACCGTTGAAAAGCCTGTTGATTTCCTAAATAGTGCCACTTTTGTGATGAACATGCAATTGTAGAATGAGTTGAATTGAATTGTCGAATGAGTATGAGGGTTAAACCTAGGGATGTACTGATACAACTTTTTCACTTCCGATGTACTGACAATCAGTATATGCTGGGAACAACTGAGAGTTGGGGCAAAATAAAATGTGTGCAATGAGTAAACCTCTGCCCTTCTCAATGTAAAGTCAGTGTCTGTCCAGTGCGCAGTCAGACTGAATTAGGAGAGTGGACGATGGTCTGAGTTCCAGATGTCTGAGGGAAAGCTAACAGCATTTGCCGACAACTCCCTCTCGTTGCTACTACGTTAGCTCTGCAATACACGCTGTTGTTGTGGTCACGTGAGCTTTGCATGCTGGAGCCAGCGCTGCTGGATACAAGAGCTGGAGTGGAGTCTGGAGTTGACTGGTGGAATACGAGCGCTTATACCGGAGATTTTAGATGTCGACCTATATTATCTGATGCTGTTATTTTTTTGCTGACATCAGACCAATATCCCATATAAATATTGGATTGGGTTAGTTACACTACTTACACAAAATTGCCAATGCCAAATAGCTTTATCTGCTGTTGTGATTGACTCTTGTTTTGAGGTTCTGATACCCTGAGTTGCTGACAACTCGGTGGCTGTTGTTATGGCAGCCCCTGAGTATAGATCTTGGTTCAGTGGTAAGTAGGTGTCTGCTTTGTACTGCTGAAGTTGGAGCCCTGAAGCTTTTGGGAGGGCCTTGTGACACCACAGGTCACCCTTAGTAACACCTTTGTTCACGTTATCCACCACACTGAATTATGATTTTAGACATTGTAACTCAATAATCAATATAACACAAATCAGTATGACAGAGGATGACAGCAGATACATTTGAAAAAAGCTACAAGTTGAAAAAGTTTTGCAGTAGCAGGGAAGAGAAAGTTTGTGCTTTGACAAGGGCTGCTGTAATTGAGTGAGTTGAAGCATTACGCAGCAGGTGTTTGTGCTGTGTAGATGGCATGGCCAAGGCAGCGAGCTGCAGAGGGCAGTCAGTAGCCACTGAGCCACGGAACAAGTTGGGGATAGGGATTGGCTGTTATCTGCCCAGCCGTCTGCAGCTGTATTTACCGCCTTTGTTTGTTGTTCCCTAAGCAGTCGGAGATATGTGTGTGTGTGTTTTTGTGTGTGTATGAGTGTGTCTGTGAGTGTGTGTTTGCTGTTCCCTGTGCGGCCCAGGGAGGACTGGGAATTTTCTGTGTCAGTGCGTCGGAGGATTTTGGCTGGAGCTTTGTTGATCCTGTCTTTGTTGATCCCATGTTGTTGTAGCGAGGGGAGCAAGAAGATTGAGGCATTAGCCATGGCAGCCAGGAATTAACCCTCTCCCTGCCCCCCTCTGCCTTCACCCCAGCCCTGAGCTTGGCCGGGCCAGACACCCTCTCTGACCCATCCCAAGGACTCCCGTTAAAAACAGAGCAAAATGCTCTTGGTTCCCCTCTTGGTTTTTGTGTCATGCTTTCTGAAGCGAGCCAATTTTCAATTATTGCCCTCTCTTGTTCACCCAGGCACTCGCAACCAGAGGTGTGTGGTGTTGATTGTGTGTCTTAATGCTCAGTTTGTTTGTGGCTGTGAGCCAAGCTATCCAGAAGCTTTCCTTTTTTTTTTTTAGCTTGTCTGATCAAAAGATGTTGAGTCTTGTGAGTGTATTGTGTATGATGTGAGATAAACTGCAGTTTTGGCACAGTGTTTTCGGCATCGTATATAGAGTGAGTTGTTTCCCACTGAATAGTTCTCAGCCTTCTGTGAGCTGTGAACTATCCCCTCTCTGGCTGTCCTGAAGGTCAGGATAAAAAGTAGTCCATCCAAAGGAGCAAAGTGAAGTGGAAGTAGACTGAAGGCTTTAGCTTTCTAGTGTGACCCTGCAGTTCCAACCCAGCAGTGGGGGACACACTGCTCTGCTCTGCAGGAAATCCTAATAATACTGGAATAAGGGTAGACAGAGTGAGGAGAAACTTCTGCAACTTGCAGTTTGGGCTGCACGATTTAGCATGTTAGCAATGCATGTGTGAAAGACAGAGACACAAGGAGAAGCATGTAAATGGAAACCAAACAGGCAGAAAAAAAAATATTGGGAAGACTGATAATGACTGGAGAGAGAAAAAAAATTCACTACATTACAGTGTGCATGCAACACAGTGATGTACAGTTTAATTAAACTGTGACCAGAGGCCAAAGCACATCAATCAAGGTTTGTCCAGACAGGTATAAGTATTTGGGCATGGTTGTGTCATAACTGTCTTTTATGTGCTTGCAACATTGTCCAGGCTTGCCAAAAATGTATTAACGCACAGCTCTCCTTCATAACACGTGCATTTACACAAACTCTTCTCACAAATATCGAAAAAATATTACACCCCATGCTTTTGCTTACATTCCTCATAATGACAGCAATCAATATACCTTTCCAAAAGTGCTCAAGAGATGGAAAAAATACCGCAACAAATCCATTTTTTCCTTTATTCTTGTTCAGGGGCTTTTACAAACACCCTCTTCGAGAAAATAAACAATAAACCTACAGTTTCCTCTTAAATCACTTTCCCACCCTTTCCTGTTTCACAAAAGCTCCCTCCCTATGGCTCTTCCTCTCTAAGCATCACACACAGCAGTCACCTGCAAAGGATTAAGAGGGTGTGGAGGGGAGCTGGGGTTTTTGTGTGTGTCATGGTTGTTTGTGTTTCTGTATTACTTGGCGGGTGGTTGGGTGATTTCAGTCTGGTGGGTGTTCAGCAACGTACTGAGTTGGGCCTGGTGAAAACCATGACCCTGCTGACTCTGACATAATTAATCTTTTTTTAATCTTTCTCTCTCAGACTGGTTAACTTTGAGTTTAAAATACGCCTTGAGCAATCTGTCACTTTGGTTTTAATATGTTTGTGGTACTTAAAACATATTGTAAATAATTTACTAAAAAGAGTTTTTCATGTATGGTACATATAAAAAAAATTAACAAAGAAAAAAAAACAGTATGGAATTTTTTTTTTTGCCATACTCTCATCTCTACATTAATTATGTTCTCATCTGTAGAGTTCTGGAGGAACCTATTTGCACATATAGGTTTTGTAAACCAAGTTAAAAAGCACATAACTGTTCTGAAACTATTCAAACTGCCTGAAAAAGCAAATGCTCTTTAATTACTTGAAAAGAGAAGCACCTTTGTATCGCTGCAATATTTCAATTACAGGTCAAAGCCTGGTATTAATAAGGCATGTATCTAGTGCAGGAGTGTAGGATGGTATAGCAGTGCAAGTAGACACAAAGGGAATTGGATTAAATCTCACTCACATATGAAATAGTGAGAACAAAACTGAGGTCATTAACAGGTCATCAAAATGTGAACATGAGTACAAGGACACATTGAGACTAACTGAAAAACCAAAAGGAATTTGATTGTTGCAAATTGATTTCAGAGAGAAATGACACGTCATAACTGTCAAGGCTTTCAACGTTAGAAAAAAAAAAAAATATATATATATATATACATATATATATATATATATATATATATATATATATATATATATATATATATATATATATATATAATTTAAATGAAACAAATATTTTACACAGTAATGCTGGCTTAAATTGTATAACTGTGATGTATAAAGTTTAACGAGTGTATCAGACCAGCCATGAAGATGAAAAAACAAAACAACATCATGAGGAGCATTAACTTACACACTTTCTTTCTCAG